>CM032453.1:171051189-171743689 GCA_019049505.1 Pachyrhynchus sulphureomaculatus
CATTTAGCCATTTCAGTGCATCTAGCATATATCTTATTGATGCGAAACGATTGCATTTCAAAATAGAGCGCATAGCCTTGTTCTGGAGTTTTTGTAGCCTTGCCTGTTGTTGGTCTGAACACCATGTGAATAACATAGTTGATCCATATTCAAAATGAGGTTTTATCATGGTGTTGTATATATTTATTGCAGTTAATATTGTTACTTTACTTCTTAAAAGTTTGAAAAACCCGATTTTTTTCCCTATTTTTTTACATATATATTCGACATGTTCTTTAAAGTTCAAATCCCTGTCTATGAGGAAACCCAGGTATTTTATATTACTTACTTTTTCTATTATTACATTATTTATTTTGAATGCTCTGTCAGTGTTCAGATCAATTTCCATTAATTTTGTCTTGTTTTCATTTAATTTTAACTTATTCATTTTTTAACCATTTGTTAATGTTATCCATATCATTTTTTAAATTTTCATGACATATCTCCTCTGTTGCTGCTTCTGTGTAAATTAATGTATCATCTGCATATAATACAATTTCACATTTTTTTAATACATTTTCCATGTCATTTATATATATTACAAAGAGAAGAGCTCCCAAAATTGAGCCCTGTGGTACTCCAAAATCGTTTTCTATTGCATTTGATATTTCGTTATTGATATTTGTGAATTGTTTACGATTTGTCAGATAGGACTGAAACCATTTTAGCTCTGTGTCTTGAATACCGTATCTAATAAGTTTTTGCAATAGAATATCTATAGTTTCAAATGCTCTTTTGAAGTCAAGGAAAATTGCTAATATTTTATTTTTTATCTTTTTACATTTCCATCTGTTTATAACATAATTGATTGCTGTTTCACATGAATATTTCTTTCTAAATCCTGATTGAAACTTTGATAGTAGTCTGTGTTGTTCCATATATTCTTCCAATTGATTTTTTACTATTTTTTCAATAACTTTTTCACATATTTTTAAAGTGTTAATTGGTCTATATTCTTCACATTTTAATGTATGTTTTACTTTTTGGATAGGAAATATCATTGATTCCTTCCAGTTATTTGGAAACAACCCTGTCTCTAGTGACTTATTTATAATATTCAGTATAATATTTCCTGTTATGCCCCAATTATCTAGAATTATGTTACTTGATAGTTTTGTATAGTCTGGTTTTTTCTTAATATTCTTAAAAATAGTTTTCAGTTCTTGTAGATTTACTGCACGAAATTTGAATTTAGTGTCAATCTCAGATATTTCATTTTGGTATTATATATCTTCGATGGAGCATCTGATTTCATTTATACTATTTACAAAATATGTATTAAAATTTTCAGCTATTTGGAAATTGTCTTTATATTCTATTTGATTATATATCACAGTTTTTATCACACTTTTAGGTTTTCTTAAGACTAGTTCTTTAATTTTATTCCACATTTCTTTTTGGTTATTTGCATTGTTTATTTTATTATTAGTATAATTACTTTTTTCTTTTTCAATTTTAACTTTATACGTATTTCTTATTGTTTTGTAACTATTCCATGCCTCATTTGTATTTTCTAAGATTGCTTTTTGGTATTTAAGAACTTTTTCTCGTTTTAATGCTCTGAGCTCATTATTAAACCATTTGTTATAACTTTTTTTAGACATTTTTTTCTTAAAAGTAAATTTTTTTATTACGTTTTCGATACAATCATCAAAGTTGTGAACATATTCATTTAAATCATTAATTTCATCACATCTTAATATTGCACTTAATTCATTTTTGAATCTGTTTTTGTTGTACTTGAAAAGGCTTATTTCTTTAATATGATAGTTTTGCTGCTTGGTATCACACTCGATTAAAATATCAATAGATTCATGATCAGCTATTTTATTATTTATATTATTTTTTGACGTAATTATACAATGAAGATCCCAGGTGATGGTTATTATGGGCTACATCTCATATATAGAAAGTGCTATGATTTCTTGTGGTGTACGTTGGCACACTAAAATATAAGTTGGACAGAAATGCCGGGTCATCAATGAGACCACTCACTATTTTGTACAAGTAGAGCATGCAATATTGTTTTCTACGTTTCTCTAAGGTACCATCCCATAGCGTTCGTGCAACAGTGTAGAAGAGATCATAGAGTTATATGAACCGGTTTGTTTATAATGCATGTAACGCATCATTTTATTCTGTATCAATTGAAGTGTTAGCTTGTGACAATTATAAAAGGGTGACCATACTATACTCGCATATTCTAATATACTTCTAACATAGGATATGTATAGCTGTTTTATGCAATTTGTACTTCTAAAATCTTTTGTGCTTCTGACAATTAAGCCATACATTTTGTTCGCTTTACTTGCTGTATAACTTACATGATAGTTAAACGTCAATATGGAATCAAAAATCACCCTTAAATCCTTTATCTTATCCTCATATAAAAGTGGGACATTCTCAATACTATATATAAACTTTAACGGCTTCAGTTTTCTAGTATAAGAAACAACAGTACACTTACTTACACTAAAGCAAATCTTATTGTCAATTGCCCATTTTGCAACGTTATCTATATCATTCTGCAAAATCCGGCAGTCAGCAGACGATCTGATTTCATAATAAAGTTGTAAGTCGTCAGCAAATAACAGGCAGGATGCATTTTTAACTACACCAGTGATGCCGTTGATATAAAGTAAAAAGAGCAGAGGTCCTAGGTTGGACCCCTGTGGAATGCCGGATGTGGGTGTAAAAGGTTTGGATTCATACCCCTTTACCTTTACTACATGTTCACGATTATAAAGGTAAGATTTTAAAAACTCAATTAAATTCACGTGGAATCCAAAATCCTTCTCCAGCTTATTCAACAATATCGCAAATGAGACCTTATTAAATGCCTTTTCAAAGTCTGTATATACAATATCCATTTGGCCGCGTCGATTTAAAACATCTGACGTTGCCTGCGTTTCCGCTAATAAATTACTAATGACAGATCTACCCTCCATAAAGCCGTGCTGATAAGTACTTATACTGTGACGAACCGACCAAACTTGATATATTGTTATAAATAACACTGCGTGACATGATTTTGGTACCCGAAAAACTGATTGCTATTATAGTTTCCTATTAGTTATAGTATGTCAGCAGTGGATGTCTTTTATTTCTATCACGTCTTGTTTTTAAGGTACACACCGATAACCTTTTCTTAACCTACCCTCATATTGTTCATATTAATAAATGTAATCGCTAGATAATCTATTGAGAGGATATGTTGTTAGTTTCTGTCAGATTACCTGATTAAGAGTGTAATAATACAGTTTTAAAGATGAATACTGAAAAAAGTAGTCGCCGTCAGTGCAAAACTTCACCAAACAAGTTTTGTTACGTGTGTGGACGAAGTCTCAAGGGAAAAAAATAACTGAAAAAGTATGTACTGCGTATTTTCTATATTTTGGACGTCCTGTACATCAAGATAAACCCTGGATTCCGCAACTGTTTTGTGTATCATGTTATGCTACTCTCCTGTCGTGGTTGAACAGAAACAAAACATCCATGCCATTTGCAGTACCGACTGTGTGGCGCGAACCTAGTAATCATTTTTAACGATTGCTACTTCTGCATGACTGATGTACGAGGATTTTCAAAGAAAATTAAGCATAATATCGAGTACCCTTCTGTGAATTCTGTATCAAAACCAATATCACATAGTGAAGACATGACTCCTCCTTTGCCTCCTAAGAAAAGTCAAACTGAAGAGTTAGATATACCAAGCGATGAAAATAACGATGGACAAGGCATGGAAGTTGACAACCAAGATCCAGACTTTTTACCCTCTTCAAGTGATCTATGCCAACCGCATTTAATTCAACAACGGGAATTAAATGATTTGATACGGGACTTGAATTTGTCTGTTAGACAAGCCGAATTACTTGGATCAAGACTACAGGAATGGCACTTGTTGGCACCAGATACAAAAATATCTGTACAACGAAAACGAAGTAAAGAAATGGCAACTTTTTACTCTAGTTCAGAAAAAATATGTTTTTGTAATGACATTGTATCTTTGATGGGTGATTTAGAAATTCCCTATGATTCAAATGAATGGTGTCTTTTTATGGATGGTTCGAAAACAATTCTGAAGGCAGTTTTACTTCATAATGGTAATAAATATCCGTCAATACCAGTGACTTATTCAACTGTTTTAAAAGAGACATACGAAAATATGAAATCAATATTGGATTTAATTAAATACAAAAATTCTAAGTGGAAAGTGTGCGCTGACCTCAAAGTAATAGCTATGTTACTTGGTTTGCAAGGTGGATTTACTAAGTACTGCTGCTTTCTTTGCATGTGGGACAGTAGAGCTACTGATAAGCACTATTTGATCAAAGACTGGCCAAAACGAACGGAATTTGTGTGTGGGAAGTCAAATGTAAAATACTTGCCTTTAATCAACCCCGAAGACGTCATTTTACCTCCTCTACACATAAAACTTGGCTTAATGAAGAATTTTGTGAAAGCGATGGATAAAAATGGCGAAGGATTTTTATATTTAAAATCTATTTTTCCAAGATTAAGTGACGCAAAATTGAAAGAAGGTATTTTTATTGGTCCACAAATACGCCTATTAATGAAAAACAACAAATTTGCTCAAACACTAAATGACGAAGAACTATGCGCATGGACATCATTAAAAGCCGTGATAAAAGGTTTTTTAGGAAATCATAGAGCCGAGAATGCAGAACTCTTAGTGAACGATTTGTTAAGAGCATACAAAAAGATGGGTTGCCGAATGTCATTAAAAATTCATTTCCTCCATTCCCATTTCTCTTTTTTTCCATCAAATTTTGGAGTGAGTGATGAACAAGGGGAACGATTTCATCAGGATGTGAAAAGGCTTGAGGAACGGTTTCAAGGTCGTTGGGACGTAGCTATGTTGGGAGATTACTGCTGGCTTTTAAAACGAGAAGATATTTCCCAACATAAGAGAAAAAGTGAAATATTTTTAACTTTTAATGTACAATATAAACTTTTTACCATATATTTTATATTTAGTTGTGTCCAAATGTATTAATAATAAGTTTTTTTAGCAGTTTTATTCGAATTATTGGAAAATTTAATGAAGCTACGTGTACACTGTACTTTATTCCTTAATTATTTTACTTAAAATTGTTAACTATCGTACCTAAAAAACAGTACGTGATAGACAAAAAGTACTTATGTATTCTTAATAAGTGGTGTGTATAAATAAATATACAGGAAAAATTTAAGTGGGTACTTAATTTTTTTTTAAATTTGTAACGCAATGTAATCTTTTCAAAAACTTTAGCTGCCGTTGAGAGTATTGCAATTGGTCTATAGCTCTTTATATCGTTTTTGTCACCCTTTTTAAAAACTGGACATATTCTTGTTCTTTTCCACAGGTGGGGAAACATTTTTGTTTTAAGATTCAAATTAAACAAAAACAGTAGCGGATAACATAATATATCCTCAAAGCCCTTAAATATATACGGGGGAATGCCGTCTGGGCCTGTTGCTCTATCGTCCTTCAACTCCCTCAATGTCTCCACAACATTAACTATATGAATTTTGTCAATTAGAACACCGTGATGATTGACACTTTCAACACTATCATTACTGCTACCTAAATCGTTAGAGTAGACGCTTTCAAAGTAATTAGCAAATGCATTAGATATTAAACTCCTCTATATTGAAAAACATTTTATTTGGTATGTGCAATGACCCTTTTTTGTTATTTATAAAGGACCAAAATAAACGAGGGCTTATATGTGGTTATATATAACTTATTAAAGTACAAATTTAGAAAATATTCAAGTGTTTGTTATAAATACAATGTTATTTACTTTCTTGCCTATTAGCTAAAACTATAGACAATCATTTTACTTCATTCGATTAGACTTTTATAAGACAGCAAAAGTGATATCCTATTGAATATTTTAAAATTGTGACATTTACATTCTACCAAATCGTAAGCAGTCGTTTTCAGTCGCTCTTCCTAAAGTCCACAGCTAGTCTTGGATCGCGTTTAGACGTAAACAAGCGGAGCATTAGTAGGCAACGTACACAATTGAGCTCAGTTTTTTTTTTAATTACTAAGGAGTGAAAAACGTAGAAAAACCATGTTACATTTTTAGTATTATTTAAAATGCAGAAAAGTGCAAGGTTGTGGTTAAAATCATTGCGAGTTTCTGAAAGATTCATGTGTAGTACTACTGCGACATACAAATAAATAATTTAGACTGTTGTCGGGCGTTCTCGTTTCGATAGAAATTACTTGAAAGAGCAAAAAGAGATGACAAGTGAAATGAACATCGCTCCGCGCGTAAAATCTCGCCTCGTTAAAGAATATTGAGGAATGACAATGTATAAACGTATTACTAATCAGTTATTAATGAAAAAATGAAAGAAAATAAGAAAGGCTAATATTAAGACAACACAACGCTGACTAGACAGCAATGTTCCATGATTAATTTAACAAGAAGACTGGCACTACTCAGTATATATCACCACTACACCAAACACTTTATTTTTGCACTCGACGCGCGTTTCGCTAACCATGTTAGCTTCATCAGGAGCGATGATTGACTAGTCAATCATCGCTCCTGATGAAGCTAATATGGTTAGCGAAACGCGCGTCGAGTGCAAAAATAGAGTGTTTGGTGTAGTGGTGATATATACTGAGTAGTATCATTGTGCCAAAGATTCCACATTCCCAACTTAGTTAAGAAGACTGGCCTTTCGGCAGCCTAGATTTGCAGTCGCGTGACTACCACCTTTTTAATATTCTCGAATAGAAGGCTTATCGAATCAGGCATTGGCAATTGACAGTACTTATAGTTAGACTGTGTAAACGTGTATGTAACTTGTACACGTACAAATATGAAATTATAAATTAGACTTACCCCCGATATTGTTACGTTCTTCAAAGGCCAATTTTCACAAATTTTTCCATATATTTCCGAACTACTTCGTATTTCCGGCAGGAGTTCTAGAGGTATTTTAAACGTATTAAGTAACTGTGCATCCCAATATAGAGTTTCTATGTTCATTAGGAATGTTCGAGAAGCGTTTGTTACATCTGTCAGGTGTTTGCCACCGTTGGGCCCACCTGTTAAGTTCTGAAAAAGAAACAAGATTGAATTGTCAAAAATCAATCTCTATTAAATCAAATTTTACAGAATGAAAGTTTCTGAGAAATGTGGCCTAGCTGGTAACTAAAATTAATTTACGAGGGTGTTTTTTTTTTAAAAAAAAAAAATGAGCTATCTAGACATTAAGAAAAACTTGTAGAACTTAAAACAAATATTTTTCTAATACATTCAGTTCGGTGTTTTTCGAGTTGTGTCATTCCATCCAAAAATACTTCTTTTGTTTGCACCCTCAAAAAAAAAGGTATTGTTCTATATGAATTCGGACGTTTTTTCTCTCATGACCTGTTTTAGCTTTTGGATCGTTCTTCCCTAAACCCTTCCATTACTTTTGAACCCATCAACTTGCCAGAAAACGACTGGAGAGTTGGAGAGTCCTTATGAACCTATAGTACTGACACCTGCTGCATAGGAGAATTCTAATAAAACACCCTAGTCTCGTTTCATGTGAAAAATAATTCCAATAATTCCAAAGCGTGTAAGCAGCTTGAGAATTTATCATGCAGATACTTTTTCATCCTTAAGTTTCGAATATTCCAGCTTCTTTACTAAGTATTAGGATCTTCATTCCTCCGATCGAACAGCAACGTAACAACACATCTGATACATTTTTTAATAACTAACTTTTGGTTCATTTCTCTCTTTAGTGAGAAACTTTAACACTGCGCGAAATCGTAAAAACTGGAAAATACTTACAGCACCGACAGAAACTTGATACCCAAGAAATTTTTTGTATGAAGTTATTTTCATACTTAGGGAAATAACTTTAAAAAGCACCCTCGTAGTATAATTCTCATACTGTACTGTAAACGGCACTCGCAAACTCTCGACTTCATCACACTAGGACTGTTGATAAAATATTGATATATCAAAATATCGATATTATTTTTTGGAAATAACTGATATTTTTTGGAATGATATATTGATATTAAAATCTGGATATCGGCGTCGATATTTTTTTAAATAACTGCTATTAGATTGTCGGTACAAAACGATTTGTTGAAAGTTATTAATGACAGATTGGTGCCTTTAGAATAAAACTTATTTTTGACCAAAGCAACCATCTTTAATTTGAACTTTAAGAAAATGTATTTTAGTTCCGTATTAGCCGTTGCTAATTCAATATCAGATCTGTCAAAAGGCATTATTGTAGAACATAAAAGAAGGGGAATTATTTCACCTATTGTAGGGGCTTCTCCAAGAAACAATGTCATCTCTATGGGACAAACATGAAGCATATGCTCTTGAAAAATATGTCGAATGAAGTTTCAGGCACAAGTGTTGGCACAATGTTTGCTGAATTAAAAACAATATTTAGATCAGCCGAATACTTCAAGGTCATTTAAGGCCCTTAAATTCTGAATAGATAGTAGACACTTTATTCCCGTGCTGTCAGAAATTATATTCGATTTCTTCTGCCACATCTGTAGAATCCGAACGAGTTGCTTCAACAATTAATCTTCTGGTGCCTAATAATCGCAGTAGTCAAGCAGCAGAACATATAAAACAACGAGTATTTTTAAAAACTCTTGCTGAAAAATATTGGTACACATAATTTTATCTTTTTTTATTAATAATTACTGAGAGCACAATGACCTAACGTTTTCATTGATTTGTCATTTGATTTGTTTAATAACTGTACTTGATTAAAAATAACCGGTCAAGTGCAAGTTGAACTTGCGCAATTAGTGTTCCGTACGTTGATTGCTTTTAAAATTAAAAATTTTGTTACGGAGGTATAAAATGCTCAGTGACTTCACAAAACACATCCCAAATGAGTTTTCAACAAAGTTTATTTCCAATCTTTACTGAAAACTGATGACCTTGAAATTTCTGTTTTTTTTATATACCAGAGAAATTATTGAAAGTAATGCACTCGTGATAATTTTCGTTCAATCTACACCCCGTGGAGAATATTCCAGAATTTTTTCAAAATTTTTTGATAAGTACTTTTGGAGATAAGGCGGGGGGACAGCGATTTTTCGCGATTTTTTTTAAAATAATACGAAGAAAAGTGCGCGCAAGTATTACATTATATATATATATATATATATATATATATATATATATATATATATAAATATATATATAAATATATATATATGTATATATATATATATATATATATATATATATATATATATATATATATATATATATATATATATATATATATATATATATATATATATATATATATATATAAATATATATATAAATATATATATAAATATATATATAATATATATATATATATATATATATATATATATATATATATATATATATATATATATATAAATATATATATATATATATATATATATATATATATATATATATATATATATATATATATATATATATATATATATATATATATATATATTTATATACAGTCCCTGGCCAAATTATTAGACGCGCTGTATTTTTTTTTAGTAATTTTATGTTTCTGAAGAGTTTTTATGCAATAATGGTATATTTAAACTACAATATTATTGATTTTTATTTAAAAGAATTGTTGTAGACTACATATTTGTATTTATTTTTAACATATGGCAACACTGTGTTGACAAAGTGATACATGAACATAAACAAGGACAAACCTGTATCAGTCGCGATCGGAATCGAGTCAGGTACGGACGTGTTTCTGTGGCTTTATGGACTGTGATTGTTTGTTTAACAGTTTTATACTACTCAGTTATTAGTTTATTTTGTATGCAGTCTTTTAAAAAAGTAATTGGACTATTTTCATTATGGGTAGAAAAGGCGATCTTTCACCACGTAAAAAAGCTGAAGTGAAGGCCCTTGTGATTGCGAAAACATTTACAAACCGAGAAATATCACGAAGATTGGAGGTTTCTGAAGCTAGTGTACGACGCATAAAAAAGAAAATTGAGTCAGGGAAGGAATTAAGCCCGAAAAGATGCGGTAGAAAACCAATTTTCACTCCACGGTCAGAGAGATGTTTGAAGAAAATTTGTGTAGAAAACAGATTTGCTACCACAAAGGTAATAAAATCACAACTCCAGGATGCTAGCGTAAATGCTTCTGAGCGCACTGTTCGAAGAAAATTGAAAGAATTAGATTTTAAGGCCTGTCGCCTTGCCAGGAAGCCCAAGTTAACAGCTGCAATGAAAGCAAAGCGCCTGAAGTGGGCCAAACAATGGCAAGACAAAGATGTGGACTTCTGGAGATCGGTAAGATACAGCAATTTAATCAATAATTGATACATTATTATCATTTTCAGTTAAATAAAGCAAATAAACATGGAAGTTTATATATTTTTCCTATTTTTGACAGGTCTGCTTCAGTGACGAAAGCACATTCGAAATTTTGCAGAATAAAGCTCAGTATGTGCGTCGTCGTCATGGAGAAAAGGTTCATCCTGATTGTGTCGTCCCGACGGTTAAACATCCCACCAAAGTGATGATTTGGTCAGTCATCAGCGGCAAGGGCACTGGACGTCTGTACGTCGTCAAAGGAATAATAAGGCAAGATCAGTACAAAGAAGTATTACAAAATCGGTTGATTCCGCAGCTCAGAGAATGGTTTCCAAATGGGGAACCATTCACTTTCATGCAAGATGGAGCTCCCTGCCACACTGCTCGGTCTGTTAAAGCTTTTTTGGCAGAAAAAAATATCCCTCTGTTGGATTGGCCCTGATATGAACCCATTGAAAATGTGTGGGAGCTGATGAAAAGAGAAGTGGCTAAAGATGTGATTACCAACAAAACCCAGCTCCTAGAAAAGATTATTCATGTGTGGAATCATCATCCTCAAATGCAGGAGACATGCATTGATAGCATGCCGCGCAGAATTAAAGCTTTGAAAGCGGCTAAAGGTGGCTCAACTAAATATTGACTTTTACTAATATTAATTTCACTTTTCTTTAAAACTTAATAAACTTATGCTTTTCTAAATTAATGCTGTTTTATTTATGTCAAATAAATAGGTAATTGATTGGATAATATAAAAATAAAAAACAAATCAATTTAAAATAATAAAACGGTACAATATCACTCGGTAATTAATATTTTACATGAAATCTTGCAGTGCGTCTAATAATTGGCCAGGGACTGTATATATATATATATATATATATATATATATATATATATATATATATATATATATATATATATATATATATATATTTTATTCGTGTTTTCACAAGCTTTCATTTGACACCATACTCGATGACCTAGTAAAAAATTTTTTTTTCACATCCGATTTCACCCCCCAAAACTAACCCCTTAAGTCAAAATTTAACTCTCAAAACTACATAACTCTGATGAGGCCATCAATTCCTATATTATTACCAAATTTCAACTTTCTATGTCAAATAGTTTCGGAGAAAATCGGGTGTGACAGACAGACAGACAGACACCGAAGTGATCTTATATAAGTGTTCCGTACGGAACACTAAAAACTGTGTAACTCATTTTTGGACTGACTTGTTTTTTTTAACAGAGCCGATATATCGAAACATCGATATTTTTTTTCGATATATCGAATTCCGATATTGATACATTTACAAATATCGATATACCGAAAATTCGATATTTTTGAAAATATCAACAGCCCTACATCACTGGCAGCATTGGTATAACAACTAAAGACGAATCGAAAAGACTCGCATTTTTAGAAGTTACCAAAAGTGTTTGCTGAATCATCCCAAGGGGGATGGTCCAGCAAATACCAAGAACACTTTTGGTAACTTCTAAAAATGCGATTCTTTTCGTTTCGTCTTTAGTTGTTATACCAATGCTGCCATCTATGCCTTCGAGCAGTAAGCTCGAGAAAGGTGCGTTTCTGCAATAAGTGCCAGCCGTGCTATGCCGCTCTGCTTGAATAGACTTAGTAAGTCGCCGACAGAGTGCAGTATAAGCATCTATTTGTTATAGCCCTACATCACACCATATTAGTTAAAATACTATTTGTGTATAGAAACACGATAAAATATCGTATACAAATCTGCTATTTGAAGAAACTGGGAATAGACATGCAAATGTTTCTTCGTAATAATGGGTAAATAATGTTGCCAGTGTGTCATATAAAGACGACTACCTGCAATGTTGTTAATTTTTACACTTGCACACTGTTAGGACTAAAATTTCTAGAAATAGCCTCTGAAATGTGTAACAGACAACAAGATTTTTATATACCTACCCATAATAGCCAAGTATCTACTGTTCCAAAAAGGCACTTTTTTTCCCTAATTGCTTTTTTGACGGCAGGTACGTAGTGAATGAGCCATTTCAGCTTGAACGCGCTGAAATAGGGTGAAACCGGAAGACCGCAAATAGGTTTAAAGTGATTCTTACTGTTTTCAGGTATTTTTGCTAATATCACATTAACGGTTGAGTCAGTTCTTATGTCATTCCATACTACAATATTTAAAAATAATAATTAATAGTTACGAGCGAGGGTAAATCGAGGCGTAGCCGAGATTAATCGAATTTTTTAGACGAATTTTATAAACGGCTTGGATACAATATTTTTCAAATACAGTGAAGCCCGTTTATAACGAACTCCAAAAAAATCACTAAAAATGCTTCGCTATATCCGAAGTTTGTTACAAACAATAAACAAAATCTAATATCATTTTCCACTACTTTTTTATTTAGATTAGGCGCTAATGCTTAGAAAAATGAATAATAATAATTATTAAATTCAAAGGAAAATAAAACAAGTCACACTAAAGTTATTATTATGTATATTGGTACATATACCAGTATAAACAAAAAATTAAAATACGTAGTTTATACAATAAAATCAATAATTTTCGTTTGTACAATTGTCAAGGTCACAAAAACTACTCCATATATGGAGTAGACATAATATTAGTGGGGGTAAGATAGTAGGAGAAACTGCAGGAATGGATATGACTGTTGTTGATCAATGGTTGGCAATATATGGCCGGAAATTCGAGAAAGTTATGAATATGTGGACATTTTTAATGTGAATGAAACGGGTTTGTTTTACAAGATGACGCCTGATAAGACATTAAAGTTTGGAGATAGGAAAGTCCGCCAATCCCAGGTGTTTTAAAAACAAACATTTACCAGTAAAGTACAAATCAAACAGTAAAGTCTGGATGACATCAGAAATTTTTAAAAACGAACTGATCGAATGGGACAAAAAATGAAAATTTACAAACAGAAGAATATTACGTTTAATTGACAACTGTCCAGCGAAGAGGAAGTTGATCTACAGCAAATAAAATTGGTTTTTATGCCTCCAAACACAAATGCAAAGCTCCAACCTATGGATTAAGGTGTTATACATTCTTTAAAATTTCATTATAGAAAGATTTTACTTATGAAAATGTTAGAGACGATTGATAAAGGTAACATTTTTTCTGTAACTCTCTTGGACGCTATAAACTTTATCCATATGGCTTGGCAAAAAGTTAGTAGAGAAATTATTGCAAATTGTTTTAAGCATGGCAGATTTTTAAGGAAGGAATGTAGATATGACTCAGATGATGAACTACCGTTGACTCAGTGGACTGAAAAACATCGAGAAGATCCTACTGATTGTCTAGAATTTGTTTACGATGCTGGCATTCAACAAAGTACAGTGGAAATCGAGATTAAAAAGATGTTTAATCACTTTAATTTTGAAGAATATGTATGTACTGATAATGAATTAATGATGAGAGAAATATTAATTGATGATCAAATTGTGACATCAGTGACTTCGAGAAAGATTTTAAGCGATAATGACGACGAAGACGAGCTTGGAGAAGGATATAATATTTTTGTTCCATCTATTTTAGAAATGACTAAGAAAATGAAACTCGCATTTTTTGGAATCTCTCGTGAAGTTCCTGAACATCTATGGAGTAGTTTTTGTGACCTTGACAATTATACAAACACCATTTCTTTTTCAAGTAAAATTGTACAAACGAAAATTACTCATTTTATTGTATATAAAGGGTGATTCATTTAGAGGTACTTTTTGTGATGGGGATTTAATTGCAGATTGCGCACGCGTCCTGTCAACTGAAGTGGCATTCCTGTTCAGTAGTGTTTGACAATTCATAATGGAAAGACTTAGCCCGGCACAGCGTCTACAAATTGTTCAACTTTATTACGAAAATAGGCGTTCTAACTTTTCTATTCTACTTTCTCTAACCTAAATACTAACTTCTACGAGGAATGTGTATCGGGCGCTTAGAGCAACTTATGGTCCACATAATCGGCCTACCGAACGCACAATTCGCTCTACCATCAATAAGTTTGAGACCCAATTTTCATTATTGGATAATGCTCGACCGAATAGACCACATCCAGCACGTAGTGAAGAAAATATAGGGGCGGTAGCGGAGAGTGTACGCGAAGACCGTGAAGTGTCGATTCGTCGCCGTTCTCAACAGTTTGGCCTGTCATATTCAACAACTTGGCGTATTTTACGTAAGGATCTTTCTTTAAAAGCATACAAAATTCAACTAGTGCAACAACTGAAGCCGACCGACCTTCTGAATCATTTCCGTTTTAGTCGTTGGGCTCTTGACAAGCTTGCAGAAGATCCACTGTTTTCGAGAAAAATTTTGTTCACCGATGAGGCCCATTTTTGGCTTAATGGGTTCGTAAATAAACAAAATGCCCATATTTGGAGTGATGAACAACCTGAAGAGGTTCAAGGGCTGCCATTAAATCCAGAAAAAAAAAACAACTGTTTGGTGTGGTTTATGGGCCGGTGGAATAATCGGTCCATATTTCTTCAAAACAGAGGCCGGCCGGAATGTTACTGTGAATGGTGACCGTTATCGCGCCATGATAACAGACTATTTGATGCCAGAAATTGAAGCCCGTGATCTCGACGAAATTTGGTTCCAACAAGATGGCGCCACTTGCCATACAGCCCGTGAAACCATGGCTTTACTGCGAGAGCAATTCGGCGAACAGATCATTTCACGCTTTGGACCAGTGAATTGGCCGGCTAGATCATGTGACATCACACCTCTTGACTTTTTCCTTTGGGGCTATGTAAAGTCCAAAGTCTACATGGATAAGCCAGCTACAATTGAGGCATTGGAGGCCAATATTACTCGAGTCATTGGCCAAATACCACTCGAAATACTCACACGCGTCATTGAAAATTGGAACTTCAGAATGGACGTTATTAACCGTAGTCGCGGACAACATTTGAAAGAAATTATCTTTAAGAAATAATTGTAAAGAATGGTTCTTTTATATGATAATAAAGATTATAAAATAAAATTGTTTTTATTCATTTTTTTTTTATTTAAAAAAAGGTACCTCTAAATGAATCACCCTATACTACGTATTCTAATGTTTTCGTTTATACTCGTATATGTACCAACATACATAATAATAACTTTAGTGTGACTTTTATAATATAATTTAATAATTATTATTATTCATTTTTCTAAGCAATGGCGCCTAATCTAAATAAAAAAGTAGTGAAAAATGATATCAGATTTTGTTTACTATTTGTAACGAATTTCGAATATAACCAACCATTTTTAGTGATTTTTTGGAATCCGTTATAAACGGACTTCACTGCATTTCAAAAAAAAAAATGTCAAAATCGGGCTTTTTTTCTTAGCTCTAGAGTGGCATTACCCCTTAACAAAGTAAATTGTCCATATTTAATATTTATAATGTTCTATCACGAAATAATAGACAACTCTACCAATAAGGTTTTGTATACAACTCAAAATTTTATTTCTAAATTACTCGCCGTGTGTAAAATAAATTATTTACACACTGCTAGCTATTTACTACAATTTATACCATAGACCTGAAAGACAGGTGATTAAATTATATATTTCAGAAACTAAAATAAGTTTCAAAAGTTTTCATTATATTTTCCATTTTTAACCCTGCGGGCGAGGCGCCTAGCCTCTGAGACCCGACGCTCCGACAATCAGTCGGCAATTTTCGTAACATCGTTGCAACCGCTTAGCGGTTCGTCTACCTGTTCATTTTTGGCCTCAATACCCGCATAACAATCGGTGGTGGTGTACGTATTTTAGTTTTTAAATTATTTTTAATTTGGTCTGTAAGACCCGGCGCCCCGGTTTGCGCTTTTCTTTTTACATTCGGCTGGTTTTACTTTTCAACGGTAAGCTAGCATAAATAAAATTTATTTTGCATGATTTTATGCATATTAATTAATTTATTAGTTAGTTACTATTTTATAAAAAATAGTATCTCTTTTGTTTAGCAGCGATGTCTACTTATTATGAGAAAGAGCAGGAGAAACTCCGCCAATTATGGGAAGAAGCTGATTCAGATGAAGAGCCGGATGACGAAGAAGAGGAGTTAGCTTTAGAAGAAAATATAGTAGAAACCCGAAGTACCGATAGTGAATCAGAACAAGAGTGCGATGATAGCAGTGATGACAATGTACCTCTTGCAAAATTACCAAGAATTCCAGCTTTCATTGGTAAACACGGAACCACGCGATGGCAAAAACATTGTCCAAACGAAACCGTAAGAACGAGAAAAGAAAATATTATTGTTCGGCTACCAGGCGTCAGGAAGTGTGAGAAAAACGCCAAAACAGCCATGGAGTGTTGGTCATTATTTTTCACAGATGAAATGCTTAACATTATAGTGGTAAACACAAATCTCTACATTTCTGGATTGGCTCAAAATTATGCAAGAGAGAGAAGAGGGAAACCCACGGACATTTGTGAAATAAAAGCTTTTCTTGGATTATTATATTTGGCGGGGACCCTCGAAAGTGGACGACTTAATACAAAAGAGCTATGGCAAAGAAACGAACTCGGGATTGAAAGATTTTGGTTGGTAATGTCTCACGATCGATTTCATTTTCTTCTTCGATGCCTTCGTTTTGATGACTTGACGACAAGAGAAGCAAGGAAACAATTTGACAAGCTAGCTCCAATCAGAAGCCTATTTGACCTTTTTGTTTAAAACTGTAAAAACACATATACTGTTGGAGCAAACACAACAATTGATGAAAAGCTTGAGATATTTAGGGGGCGATGTGATTTCAAACAGTATATTCCAAGTAAACCTAACAGATACGGTATAAAAATATTTGCTTTAGTTGATTCCTCTACATCTTATGCTTCAAATCTGGAGGTTTACTTCGGAAAGCAGCCTGAAGGTATATATGAACGCCCTAACGATCCACAAAATATAGTTTTGAGACTAATAGAACCTTTATCTGGGACTAATCGTAATCTTACGTGTGATAATTGGTTTACCAGTGTTGAATTGGTAAAAAAATTACTTGTGGAGCATAAAACCACGTACGTGGGTACAATAAAAAAAAATAAAAGGGAATTGCCTCTAGAATTCTCCAACACAAGAGCTCGCCCTGAATTTTCTTCAATATTTGGCTTTCAAAAAGTTATGACTATTGTGTCATATATTCCAAAGAAATATAGAAATGTTAATCTTATATCCGTTTACATCACGATGATAGGATTGATCCCTCTACGGCAGAAAAATGCAAACCCGATATAATTACTTATTATAATCATACCAAAGGAGGTGTAGATAATCTCGACAAATTGTCTGCTACCTATAACGTAGCAAGGAATACAAGAAGGTGGTTATTTTTTTTTCAATTATGAATATGGGTGGTGTAAATTCCCAAATTATTTTTGCTTGCAATAATAAAACTTATAAGATTGAAAGACGATTATATCTAAGAGATGTTGGACTATCCTTGACAAAAGAACACTTGGAGCGACGTTCTTATGAAACAAATGTTCCAAGGTCGGTAAGGGAAAGAAGACAAGAAGTTGCTGGAACACAAGAACCCAATAGAAATGAACAAGTCCAACCAGGTAACAGAAAAAGATGTTTTTTTTGTAAAAAAGATTCAAAAACCAAATATTTTTGCAAAAAATATGGAAAATTTGTATGTCTTACTCATATCCATGCATGGTGTTCTGAGTGCTCAGAAATTGCAATGAATCAATAAAATCTGTTGATTTATGATATTTTTACAATGTTTTACTAAAAATTTTTTTTTTTCATCTTCAAATTATTTTGTTTGTAGTTTTTTAGGAAATGTTTAATTTTTTTGACAACAAATATTTAAAAATTAGATTTTTGACTGTGTATACTTAAACCAGTTTTATAATATAAGGTTTTGTATTTAAAAATGTGTATTTTTTTTTCAATAAAATATTAATTTATCACTTTTTTTTTTTTAACAAGATTTTTTATTGATGGGTTTGCGAGACCCGGCGCCCTGGTTGGAGATTTAGTCGGCGGCGCCCGGCCCGCAGGGTTAAGGCGCAATAAAATTCAAAAAGATATTACCTAAAGCATTATACAATGGCTTTCCTGTAGTTTTATCCCATACTATGGTGGTCTCTCTTTGATTGGTAATACCAATGGTACATATATTTTTTGCTGAAAAAGAAAAGAATAATTTTTCATAAAATGCGTAACAAAGTCGCGTTATATATCTAATCTTTATAGCCTGTAATCCGACCAAACAACTTTTAATAAAGTACGGTATTTTTCTCCGTTATTTGTTTGCCAGATAATAAAAAATGAGAATAATTAATAACTCTGTATTTATCAAGATTAGGATTTACAAACGCAAGAACTATTTATTACGTGAAAAAAAAGTTATAAATATATGGTCACCTGTTATGTTACGTCACTGTAAGTCAAATACAAAATAAAAATAAACTCATTTACCCACTAATTTCCTTCCAACTACCGTCAGAAAGCATTTGCCCACCTAGAAATTTCAATGTAACTGCCAAAATTTAATACCTAATTAAACCCTTTTATTATATTAGGTAAATTTAATTATTCTTAACAAGTGTCCATGATAAAATTGTTTAGATAAGCCTTTTTGGTGAAATCACAAATTAAAAACCAATTAGAACAAATTTCCCTGTTTTGCATGATAATCCTTTTGAGGCGATTTCTGAGAATTCCAGTTGAAGTAAGAACTCATTTCAAGTTTCTAGGGATTATGGAAATTCTTAGTGACATTTTATGATAAAAACCATGCTATAAAAATCACTTCCCTTTTGGAAATTAACCATTCGCAAACAGTACTTTGTCACTGATACAGGCTCAATTGTTTTGTGAAAATGCTAAAAACGATAGAAGTTTCCGTTGAAAATCGGGCTCTGATAATTGCGAGACATCAAAATGGTCTCTCGAGTCGACAAATCGCAAGCGATATGCGGATGCCAAGGAGAACGGTGGATTACATCGTAAAAAAAATTTTCTGCGAGACATGGAATTCCAACCAAAAACGTTCAAGAAGGCCTCGAAAAAACGACTCCCGCTGAAGACAGAGCTATAACAATGTCCAGCAGAGGTAATCGCCGCCTAATCGCACCAGAAATCACGGCTCAAGTAAACCTGGAGCGGCCCATCCCCATCAGCGTGACAACCGTGAAGAATAGGTTAGCAGAAGGTGGACTACACGGGAGAGTTGCAGTGAGGGAACCACTTCTTAGGCAAGTGAATAAACGTAAACGATTAGAATGGGCCCGAGAACAAGAACATTGGACATCAGAACAATGGAATTCCGTCCTTTGGAGCGACGAATCTAAATTCGAAATTTTCGGTTCAAATCGACGAGTTTACGTGCGGTGGTCAGCTGGAGAGAGGATGCTGGAAGCCTGTCAGTTGCCTACTGTAAAACATGGTGGAGGTTTAGTAATGGTTTGGGGTTGTTTTGGCAACGGTAAAGTTAGAATCATGCGAAAACAACAGTATCAAGAAATTTTGATAACTCAAATGCTTCCTTCTAGAAAAGATATTTTTCAGGGGAAATTTATTTTTCAGCATGACAACGACTCTAAACATTCTGCAAAACAAATTAGAGCACTTTTGGACCAATGGAAATCCGAAAACTCAATCCAACATCAGAAAATCACTTGTGGTTACTTTTACAAGCAGAATGGGTTAAAATAACCGAAGAAACTCTGAAGAAACTACTAGACAGAATGCCGAAACTGTGTAAAGCGGCAATTAAAAACAAAGGAGGTCACATAGATGAGAAAAATCCTGGAATATCTTTATATATATTTATATTTTTCTAATTTTCTAGACTGTAAATAATGTGAAAATAAATAATAATTTATTAAAATTAATATTTTATATATATATATATATATATATATATATATATATATATATATATATATATATATAATGGGACACCCTGTATATATATATATATATATATATATATATATATATATATATATATATATATAATGGGACACCCTGTATATATATATATAGATATATATATATATATATATATATATATATATATATATATATATATATATATACAGGGTGTCCCATTATTCCGTGGACATAGAACTACCACGTATTTTTGGAATGAAAATAAGTCGATTGGACATAATTTACCGATATTCCGATTTGAATGAGATTTAGGGTGCCCATGTTTTGCAAGGCGCTCTAATATTTGACTTTCACAAAAAACCCGAAAGGGTTCGAGAAGGGTGAAAATTACCCTCACCCCTACATAAATTCTAGTAGAAATGTTTTGCAACTTGCAACGACGACTCTGAATTTTTTGTCATAAAAAGGTCCTTCTATTTTCTTCATTTTGTGTCTCTTGTACAAAATTATTCTGGCTAATGATTTACGCAAAAATAAAAAGATTAACAAGCATTTTACTTATAATTAAAATTAGTTTGTGTAGTAAGTATGATATTAATTATTATTATGAGTTTTATTTAACACAGGAATAGTATTTTTTACAAAAGTTGTTCAATATGACCACCACTTTCGTTCCTGCACATAACAATACGGAGCGAAAAATTGAAACTAACTCTCTCTAAAATATCATTATTATTTAATGTATTCGCAGCATTTTGAATCCTATCCCATAGTTGATCGGCGTTGTTTATCTGGACCTCGTATACCTTTGTTTTCAACGCTCCCCATATAAAAAATCGGAAGGATTAAGGTCCGGGGAACGAGGTGGCCATTGAGTTGGAGCTTCTTGACCTCTACCAATCCATCTACCACAAAAATTCTCGTTCAGATAATTTCTTACAGCACGCGCAAAGTGGGGTGGAGCTCCATCGTGCATAAAAAAACAAGTCTCCTCTTACATTCAGAGGCAGTTCTTCTAATAATTCAGCTAAAGAATACTGTAGAAAATGTAGATAGCTATCTCCATTTAGGTTATCAGGTAACCTATATGGGCCAACTAAAAAGTTACCAACAATCACCATCCAAACGTTAATTTTAAATTCTCGTTGAAAATGTCTTTCTGTAACTGCATGCGGATTTTCTTCGGCGTAAACATGTGTATTTAACAAATTTATCATACCACGACGGGTAAAACATGACTCATCCGTAAACAATTTTTTTTTGTGAAATAGCCTATTATTGCTCTGCATTCTAAAACATTTCGTACAAATCTCAGACGTGAGTGATGAGCAATGGGCAACAATTCTTGGACGGGCTGAACGTGAAATGAACGAATGAGTTGTTCATTTAAAATCCGATTAACTCTTTGTTCAAGTTCTAACCTGCGAGTGCTGATACTTGGACTTGCTTCAACTACTTCAAGAACAGCTTCTTCCATTAGAGGTGTTCGAGCTTGCCGCGGTTTTCCAGCATTGACTCTCAAGGGTTGGAATCGTCCAATTTCTCGAAGTCGACGTTCTATGCTGGCAAAAGTCTGGCGATTTGGAATTTGTCGATTCGGATATCTCTCTGGATACACTTGAACACTTTTCCTACAATTGCCTTTGCAAAAACCAAGTACTAGCAACATATCAGTCTGTTTATCAAAAGAATATTCCATATTCACAGGGAAAACAAGCAACAACAACAACAAATTATCAATCAAAAATAAACCCAAACGTTAATTAATTTAAAATTTATGAAGCTTATTGTCAAAAATCATTTGCGACACTGACATAACATTCCACATTTTCGCCAACTAGATTATTATAGTCTACTTAACGGTTGATATGACAAGAAAATTGTTTTGTAGGTCAGCATCGGAAAAACATTTTTTTTTTCTCAAGAACTATGCGAGGTGGCGTTTTTTTACAAGAGACAAAAAATGAAGTAAATAGAAGGACCTTTTTATGAAAAAAAATTCTGAGTCGTCGTTAAAGTTGCAAAACATTTCTACTAGAATTTATGTAGGGGTGAGGGTAGTTTTCACTCTTCTCAAACCCTTTCGTTTTTTGTGAAAGTCAAATAATAGAGCGCCTAGCAAAACATGGGCATCCTAAATCTCATTCAAATCGGATTATCGGTTCTTAAAATATCTTAAAAAATGTGTTTATTTTTTTTTTTTACTTTGATGCCCTCTAACGGACTTATTTTCATTTCACAAATACGTGGTAGTTCTATGTCCACGGAATAATGGGACCCCCGGTATATATATATATATATATATATATATATATATATATATATATATATATATATATATATATATATAAAGGGTGATTCATTTAGAGGTACTTTTTTTTAAATAAAAAAAAATGAATAAAAACAATTTTATTTTATAATCTTTATTATCATATAAAAGAACCATTCTTTACAATTATTTCTTAAAGATAATTTCTTTCAAATGTTGTCCGCGACTACGGTTAACAACGTCCATTCTGAAGTTCCAATTTTCAATGACGCGTGTGAGTATTTCGAGTGGTATTTGGCCAATGACTCGAGTAATATTGGCCTCCAATGCCTCAATTGTAGCTGGCTTATCCATGTAGACTTTGGACTTTACATAGCCCCAAAGGAAAAAGTCAAGAGGTGTGATGTCACATGATCTAGCCGGCCAATTCACTGGTCCAAAGCGTGAAATGATCTGTTCGCCGAATTGCTCTCGCAGTAAAGCCATGGTTTCACGGGCTGTACGGCAAGTGGCGCCATCTTGTTGGAACCAAATTTCGTCGAGACCACGGACTTCAATTTCTGGCATCAAATAGTCTGTTATCATGGCGCGATAACGGTCACCATTCACAGTAACATTCCGACCGGCCTCAGTTTTGAAGAAATATGGACCGATTATTCCACCGGCCCATAAACCACATCAAACAGTTGTTTTTTCTGGATTTAATGGCAGCTCTTGAACCTCTTCAGGTTGTTCATCACCCCAAATACGGGCATTTTGTTTATTCACGAACCCATTAAGCCAAAAATGGGCCTCATCGGTGAACAAAATTTTTCTCGAAAACAGTGGATCTTCTGCAAGCTTGTCAAGAGCCCAACGACTAAAACGGAAACGACTCGGAAGGTCGGTCGGCTTCAGTTGTTGCACTAGTTGAATTTTGTATGCTTTTAAAGAAAGATCCTTACGTAAAATACGCCAAGTTGTTGAAAATGACAGGCCAAGCTGTTGAGAACGGCGACGAATCGACACTTCACGGTCTTCGCGTACACTCTCCGCTACCGCCCCTATATTTTCTTCACTACGTGCTGGATGTGGTCTATTCGGTCGAGCATTATCCAATAATGAAAATTGGGTCTCAAACTTATTGATGGTAGAGCGAATTGTGCGTTCGGTAGGCCGATTATGTGGACCATAAGTTGCTCTAAGCGCCCGATACACATTCCTCGTAGAACGCCCATTTTCGTAATAAAGTTGAACAATTTGTAGACGCTGTGCCGGGCTAAGTCTTTCCATTATGAATTGTCCAACACTACTGAACAGGAATGCCACTTCAGTTGACACGACGTATGCGCAATCTGCAATTAAATCCCCATCACAAAAAGTACCTCTAAATGAATCACCCTTTATATATATATATATATATATATATATATATATATATATATATATATATATATATATATATATATATATATATATATATATATATATTATCTGGGTTTTTGTTGTCTTGGGACTGAAATAACTAGGTGCGCAAATACTTTCTGATGGTAGTGTAATTATAAAATAAGTACTGAATTTGACTTACTCAAATGAAAATAAAGTGAATTTCCATAATATAACCTAACATAAATAAAATCATACAAATATCAACACCCACCACGTTTACTCTCTTTCCTTGAAATGATAACGCTCAAAAACTAGATGTTTCAAATATATAGTATCATTTCTATGTTGGGAATATGGAATCTTTGGCACAATGATTTTACTCAGTATATATCACCACTACATCAAACACTTTATTTTTGCGCTTGACGCGCGTTTCGCTAACCATTAGCTTCATCAGGAGCGATCATTGACTAAAGCTAAACTGCAAATCTACCTTATTTATACTTAGCCTAACACCTGAATTACTCAGGCGAAACTAACTGCATAGGCGAGGCCGTCAGTTCCGGATAAGTAATCAGTAAAGAGAACTATAAGGAATAGGCCCTCTATCTTTATTTAAACTATTTTTCCATTTTAAAATTTCCACACTATCATATGCGTTCAACATCTCCCATCAGATGCATTTGCAATTGATCTTAGATTATCTAATGTTACAGCATGATCAGCTTCAAGGGCAGGTTCGGCAATGCTAGACTTTTCTGTTCTACTGTATTTTAAATATGCTAAATGTTCTTTAAATCTTGTCTTTGGGATTTCCTAAGATATTCCTCAAGTTGTCTGATGACTTATAGCCTAAGGTGAGGCCTACCTTATTAAATACCTTATCGAGTCCCCTGCTATATTTCGGATTATATGGTATGGAGACATATTTGGTTTTATTTGCTTCGCATGTAAAAAAGGTTGAATTCTGAATATTTAACCTGAACTTATGTCTATTTATTAACCTGTTTATTAAGTCATCGTCATAACCATTAACCCTAGTTATATTCCTAATACGATTCCCTTCACTATTGAAGTTTACTCTATTCAGAGGAAAAGTGACTAAATGATGAACTAAAAAATGTAATGCGGCTAATTTATGTTGTTTGCAATGAAATGAATCATTAGGAATATATCTATCTGTTATTATGCCTTTTCTATAGGTATCAAATTCTAACCTATTATTATTTTTAATAATTAAAATATCTAAAAATGGCAGTTGCCGCGATTTTTAAACACTAAAACGTACAGAAAAAAAATAATTTTTTAATATGCGAAAAAGTGATATTGTAAATGTTATATTAACTATTATGGTCTGCTTACTCTTCAATAACTGCATTTTCATTATTCTCAATGTCATATTTTCTTTGAATTTTTTTTAAATGATATTCCATGACGTTAAATTCGTAACAATTGGAAATTTTGGATTTGTTATCTATGGTTCCTTTCATTGTTGTCGTTGAAAGCTTATTTCTGAGTTTCGTTTTTATCAAATTAATTTGTGACAAGAGTCGTTCCACTGCTAAGCGGAAGGTCCAGAAATTTTGTGGAAATATTTGAGAATCTTCTCCATTTCTCAACTCAGACACAGTCCTCCAACATTTATTAATATCGGGAAGTCTATTAAAAGGTAAGTTGGTATTTCTTAGTATTCTCCATTCTCTTTCTAAGTCAGTTATCCTTTTAGGGCAAATCTTTGGAAAGTAATAGAGCAAATCAGCAATCGATTGAATTTAAAATCTAGAATAGCTTCTGGATTTAGACCTCAATTTGAATAGAAAAAATAATAAAAAGTCTTGCAAGTCCATTTAACATGAATTTGCAGCCAGTCCTAAACCTGGTTAAACGCAATAAGGAAAGTTCATTACGCTTTTGCCTACAACTGACACGAAACCATAATCCCTCAAAACGAAATTCTTCAAACAAATAGTAAAATAACTAGCGAACGAGGTTTTAACCAAATCATGCGATCTAACGGCTGTTTAACAAACTACATAATGCGTAGCCAAGCAGTACAAACAGGAAACACTAGGTAATATTAGATTTTTTTTACCGCTATAACGATAGAGAAAACAATAGATTTGGATGGTAAGACTAAAAACTGGGCTGTATTTGAAAAAACAATAGATCTACAGTGTAAACAGTAGAGTTGGCAACACAGACCATGTACATGTTTTACTATAAATATTTATATCTAAAAATAGTTTATTATCAACAAAAAACTTAGAAAATCTTCTATATTATTATTAAAATCTTTTAAAATTTATTAACCTTCCCCATTATCTTTATTTAGTTTTATTCACCAACTATGACCTGAAGAAATGTGTTTCCTTATGGGTCCGGCCGCAGAAGTTTCGTCAAAGTATCATTTGGGATTATCGATGTTTACTGATCGGTAGTTAACTGTCAACTGAGAAGTTAAGAGTTGACCGTCTACTTATACTTGTTGGGAACGGAGATTGTAGCGCCTTGGTACGCATTTTCATGCCCCTCGAAGATTGAGGGCATCATCGTATTTGTTTACGGTCCTATTTTTCTCAATTTCGATAGCTTTTTGGATAATTTCTGTATCGTAGAGTAAGGTTATTAGTTTGCAATCGATATTGTGACTTGCCATTAGCTGGTGTTGAAGGAAAAGCTGATGTTATCTCTTTGTTACGGTTGCTAAGGTCGTGTTCTTTGAGCCTTGCAAATAAGCTTCAGTTGGTTTGTGCTATGTAGGCCTCACTGTAATTGCCACATAGAACACTGTGTACGCCTTGATTTTCTAGCTTTACTTTGTCCTCTGGATTTCTGAGTGGTGATCCTACTGTTCTATGTGGTTTCCAGGCGGTGGATATATTGTGTTTTTTGCAATCTGTTATTCCTTTGAGACAGGGAAGTGTGATTCTAGGTTTTTTTAGGTAGTTTCTGAGGTTTTGCTTGTGTGCTATTTTGTTGTATCGCGTTTTTGATTGTCTGGATGCTGTATGCGTTTTGTTTGAGTGTTTTTGTAGTACTGTTTAACTCCTTTTGCCTGTTTAGTTAGAATTACGCGGAAAGATCTTGAGATGAAGGTGTTTGCTACTGTTGTACTAGTTGTGATGGGTGGTGACGTAAGTTAATTATCACATTCTATTATTTTACCCCACACTATTACATATTACAAACAAAATAGTCTAATGACTTAAAAGATGTAGCATTTGTTACTAACATTCAAATGAGGCTCGTTTTTTAAGTAAATACCGTTTTAATATTAAACAAACACAAGACCATTTTTTTAGCAATTTTATTTGTACCTGAATGTAAGGTTCTTAATCTACTTTTCAACATAGTTTCCACCTATATTAAGGCACTTGTCGCAGTGTAAGACCAGTTTTCTGTATTCCATCCTCATAGAATTCTGTCCACTGGCTTGCAGCACGGCCGTTTTGGCATCGTCGTGGGTGTCGCAGCGTTGACCGCAAAGGTGCTTCTTTAAGTGCAGGAACAAATGATAGTCACTGGGCACTAGGTCAGGGCTATAAGGGGGGTGATCAAGTTGTTCCAGGCCATGTGACGCGATAAGATCTTGGGTTCAATGAGCCACGTCTGAACGAGCATTGTCGTGAAGCAAAACGATTCCTCCACTAAACAAGTTTTTTGTTTTAGATTGCACGACACAGTTTATTTAAGGTATCACAATGTGTCTCAGCAACATTTGTACGACCACCTTTAAATGTTTTAACCCATTTTCGAATTCGAATTGCAGCGTGGATTTTACAATCCGTGGGATTTTCAACGTTCTGAGGCATTTTCGTAATGGTGTTTGTGGCTAGCCAATAGAGGCAGGTACTCAGCGCGCAGATGAGGAACGGCGACCACAGCGCTACAGCGGCTATATTTTAAAACGATATTTACTTACAAAACGCGCCTCGTATATCTAAAATAAATCAATAAATAAAAATGTTGATTTTTAAAATAATAAAAAATAACTCTTATCACTATATTAATGATAACAAGTTTTAACAAAGAAAGAATTAATGAATATACTTGTATGCACTAGAACAGGGGTGCTCAAACTTGAACTGCTGGCGATCTACCTCAATATTGTTAGACTACGATCGATCGACTCTGAGAGGCTGCAAGTAAGTGTGATGCAGGATTGTCGTCTAGGTAGGGTGTAACGTGGCATAGATATTAGTTTTCCGCACAATATGCATTTTTTTAGTCAAGGTAAGTGTAGGTCTGCTCTAAAATGTCAATGAAAAAACTCATAATTATTCAAAATTGCGAGTTTATTGGTTCTTACAAAACAAACGAGTTCTAGTGTCTAAAATTAACTAAAGAGTGACTTTGGATGTTGAAGCGTGGCACTGCATGTCCTCAGCATACTTTTCATAAGATGGTACGTAACTACCGAGTGCTAATCGCAAACATGATGACATATGTTCGTCAGTTAGTCGATTGCGATATTTTGACTTAATTATCTTCATTTCAGAAAATGCAGACTCGCACAAGTAAGTTGACCCAAACATTGCCGTCAGTTGAAGGGCGATTTGCCTTAGATTCGGATATTTATCTTCAGATATAAAAACACCAAAATTTTTGTGGCTTTGAGATGTATATCTGATATAATCTGCACTAACTCATTTTCAACAGAACATGAGCTATTTCAGTAGCTAATTCCTCAATGTTTTTACACGAAAAAGGATAACTCATAAATGATGCGATATTTGCCAATTTATTGAAATCATAAAAACGTATTTCGAATTGGCACAAAATATTTGATAATTCTGCCTCATAAATATCATAATTCATCTGAGGAATCCTTGCTTTCAAAGACGGAAAATTTTTCAGATCCTTTCTTTTCTGTTGATCTATCATAAGTTGCAATTTACTTTGGAATACGTTTATTGCGCTAATCATCTCAATAATAGTTTTTCCTTTACCTTGAAGCTCCAAATTAATGATGTTTAAATGCACTGTGATATCTGTCAAAAATGCCAAATCAGTCAGCCATTTTCCGTTTTTCAGCATCTGAGTGTCATCACCTCTTTCGTCCAAAAAAGCTGTTATTTCGGGCAATAATTCTTGAAATCTTTCTAGGAATTTTCCGCGACTCAACCACCTGACGTCCGTGTGAAGAACTAAATCAGTGTGTTCAGCTGACTCACTATCTTCCAACTGCATAAAGAGCCGTCGTTGCAAGCTACGTGCACGGATAGAATTCACAATTTTTATTGCAATGCCTATAATCTCCTCCATGTTTAGAACTTTTGAACACAAAACTTGTTGATGTATAATGCAATGGAAGGAGAAAAATGAAGGGAAATCATCATTAGCTCGACACAATGCCACAAAACCGTTTTTGTTTCCAGTCATTGCTGGTGCTCCATCGGTTGTAATGCACATTAGTTTATATATTGGTAGCTTGTAGTTTGTTACAAAATTGAAGAAAACTTCATATATATCTTCGCCACGGGTCTTTCCTTTCAGAGGAATCATTGTCAAAAACTCCTCCTTAGCCGACATGTCATTGAATACCATTCAAATCACATACTTTTCGTTTTCTTAATTCATTCTGTGACGGAAAATCTTTTTCATAGTTTTTATGAACCGTTTTATGATGCCTCTCTAAGTTCCCACGCTTAGGTATTGCAACTGACGCACGGCAAATGAGACAAATGCACTTATTCTTTACCATATAAAAGAAAAATTCTTTCTCCCAATCGTTATTAAAATGATAAGTTTTACTTTTCTTCGCCGCACTCATTTTGGACTCTTTATTAATAAACTTTGTATCGATGTATCGCCTTCAAGTTACAACTCAGACTGACTCCTATTCCTGCAGGCGCAACATTTATATCGGCGCGAACGAAGTCTCTAATGTTCCCGTCAAACACGCCGCCCGAAGTTTCTAGGAAAATCGGAGGGAATCAAAAACGCGGCTTTTCTTTGACAAGTATCGCGCGTTCCTTTGATAAAGCCGCCTTTTGCCGCTAGCAGGGGGTTATTACGATAAAAGAAAGTGATGAGGGGGGTTATTCTGGCCTAATTGTGGATCGAATAAATTTTAGTAGTTTATTCATTACATTTTGTTTTAGTTACCTAAAACAAAATCTGTGAATAGTTCTATATCGGAATTTTTTCTCGAGATCGACTCAAAAGCACTCGCGATCGACCGTTTGAGCACCCCTGCACTAGAACAACACACAAAATAAAAACAACATACAAATTCGAGGTAAGGATGCTGAACGATTCTGAATTAATTATAATAAAATATAAAGAAAATTAACCACAACAAATAGCCATCCATTTCAAGAAAAATTAAGTTTATATTACTTTACCTCAACACATACACACAACTTAAACTGAGGAAAAAATCCATACACTTGACTAGGTCATAACTTTTTTAGTTTAGTTTTTAAGACACTTACTGCTTCAAAAATTTTATTTTTTTTTATTAGCAAAACATTAAATGTAAAAAATTCTTTTTAAAAAAGAGGTAACATTAAAGATGATGTACAAAATTTTTCAATTTTTATCCCTCTCTTTCTATCTCGTCTCCCAATTGTCGAAAAAATATAGATTCTCTTTCTATTATATATATTATACGCAATTCTCACAAACAGAGACAGATCGATAGCGGACGGACCGACAGACAAACGAAAAGGGAGGACTATGTTTTTCATGATCTATGAACTCGGAAGCATGAAAAAATGCAAAAATTTTGGAGGATGGTTTTGGAATATAATACTTCCCTCTGTTAAGGGATGTAAAAATATAGCGGAAAACTAAGTTTCCCTTTTATTTTCGAAATTAAACGTCAAACAAATCCGAAATAAAATAAAAAATATATTTAACAATGAGTTAGCACATATTGAATGTCAACAATTTTTACTCTGTAGACAGATATGTTTACACAGAATTAGTTTACTTTTAAAACATTTATCTTAGTAAATCTTAGCAATTATTTTAAAATCTCCAAATTTTCGTTGCCTTAAAATGAGATTGATGTATTTGTCTTTGAATTTCATTTTATTTGAGTTGAATAAGTTTATTATAATCCGTCACTAAAAGTCAGATGGTACGTTAAATATAGTTTAAATATTGACATTTACATGTTGCCGACATCCTAATTATTTTATTTATTTATTTATGCTGTTAATGTTTATAGACCGTTTTGTCGCGTTGACGGGTTTATCAGTAGATATTCACTTATAACATACATATAAACGTGTTTTGACACTTTATTTATTTGCAGGGACACTGTTAAAACAAGTTTACTTTTCTTGTTAAGGGGTTATGATACTTTGGCGCTCGGAAAAATAGGCATAAAATAAAAAAAAAAATTTGACGCAACTATTGTATATACTGGGTGTCTCTAAAAGGTGCGGAAAAAAATGATACCACAAATTCCTGAGGTCAATATATGACGATCTAACTCAACTTACCTCAGTCCAAAAGTGGATAATTTCGGAGATACAGAGTGTCAAAAGTTCAATTTGGTTTTAATTTTTCATAAATATTTTTTTTAATAATTTGTGTATTATCACAATTTTTAGCTAAAGGGGGTTTTTTGAGGCGAAAAATTGAAATCTGCATTTATTTTCATTGTAAAATTTGAAGGGCGCCACGTGCGGTACTTTGCACACATTTAAAACGAAATAACTTTTTTGAGCCACACTGTATTTTACTTTTACATAAAATTTCTTATTCTCCAATGTCATTTACTTAAAAAAGGTATACCTGGTAAGAGTTGATTTGAGCAGCCGTTTTTGAGATATCTGGATTAAAACAATTAATTTCGTTTATGGTTAGGTCTAAATTATTGTGATAAATGAACATAATTTGAAGCGAAAATTAACTGTCTAAATTTTGAATAAAAATTCTTCTTTTCAATTTTTTAAAGGTATACCTGGTATGAGCTGAGTTTTTGGGATATTTGGATGTAAATTTTTGATTTTTTACCCAAACTCACCATTACATTGCATTGCCACAAGAAAAACATCAAATATTTAAAAAAAAAAACAAGTAAATGTGTTGTTAATTTTATTCTCTAGTAAAAACAGTTAATAAGATTTATCAACAAGAAAAAGTTAATTAAAAAAAAATGCTTATAATAAATGTTCAAAATGCCCTCCATTTTCGTGTGTACAAAAATTAATAAAAAAAATCAAATTGGACTCTCTGGAGCATCTCGGCATCATTTCTCAAAGCCTCAATTCCAGTTTAGATACGTCTCCTTAATTCATCTTCTGTACCAACTGGTCTAGAATACACAAGGGTTTTCCAAGTTCCCCATAAAAAGTAATCCATCGGGGTCATGTCAGGGGATCGAGCTGGCTAATTTGCGCGTGCAGCATTGCCTCTCTCTCTCTACCTATCCATCTGTTTGGATACTGTTCGTTCGTCGTGCATAAACCACATTCTTCTTCGAAGTTCCAAGGGCAGGGGATCTAATAAGTCTGGTAGTTCGTTTTGCAGATGTTCCACATAATTTTCGCCATTTAGTCGAAGTCGTAAAATGACAGGACCAATTATGAAAGTGTCTATGATTCCTGCCCAAACATTGATCTTAAACTCATGCTGATAATGATTTATTTTAGTCGCATGAGGATTTTCTTCTGCATAGACATGTTCATGTGCAAATTAGTTATGCCACTTCGCGTGAAACAGGCTTCATCTGTGAATAAAATTCTTCGTGTAAAATTCCTATCTTGATTTCTGTGTTCTTGGATAAACCGGCAGAAAGCTAGGCGTGGTTCAGAATCATGGGGTAAAAGATCTTGTACCTGTTGAACATGAAATTGGTGCAGTAGTTGTTCTCTGGTCACTCTATTAACAGTATCTTTGCTTACCCCTAGCTCTAAGCCCAATCGTCTGCTGCTGAGTTTTGGATTCTCTTCAATCCGATTCAGAATATCTTTCTCAACCTCTAGAGTTCTTACTGTACGTGCACGACCATAATTAATAGAAACAGACGCAAACCTACCCGTTTCACGAAGAAATCTTTCACTGTATACTCTGCAAGATTCTAAACCATTTCCTTGGCAATATCCAAAAACCAATAACATATCGGTCATTTCTTCATTGGTATACTGTACGGCCATGACCAAAATTAAATTTGTAAATGGTTTGACAATTCACCGGTGCTTGCTAATTCTCTTTCACGATATTCCAGTACTACTCGCAATTTAAAACATAAACACCGAAAAAAAAAAGCGACAATGTATCAAAAACATCAACAACAACACTGCTCACAATCAGGGGCCTTTCAGGAATTTTACGAATTTCATCTACTAAAAGATAAGCCGTAATTCATCCTATTCTGATCAAAATGTAATGCTTGAATGGTTTTAGATTCGATTTGACACCAGTTTTTTAGTGACAGTAAATTTATTATAACTCCTTCGCTTCAACCTGTGTTCATTTATCACAATAATTTAGACCTAGCCACAAACGAAATGAATTGTTTTAATCCAGATATCTCAAAAACGGCTGCTCAAATCAACTCTTACCAGGTGTACCTTTTTTAGGTAAAAGACGTTAGAGAATAGGAAATTTTATGTAAAAGTAAAATACAGTGTGGCTCAAAAAAGTTATTTCGTTTTAAATGTGTGCAAAGTACCGCAGGTGGCGCCCTCTAAATTTTACAACGAAAATGAATACAGATTTCAATTTTTCACCCAAAAAACCCCCTTTAGCAGAAAATTATGACAATACACCAATTATTAAAAAAATTATTTATGAAAAAGTAAAACCAAATTGAACTTTTGACACTCTGTATCTCCGAAATCATCCACTTTTGAACTGAGGTAAGTTGAGTGAGATCGTCATATTTTTACCTCAGGAATTTGTGGTAGTATTTTTTCCGTACCTTTCAGAGACACCCTGTATAACACTGTTGAGCTTGAGAAGAGATTAATTGTCGTTAATACTCGTAAAACTTGTTTGATGTGTCAAAAATTACTTTCTGTCAGTATTACTACAAGCCAGTTAAGTCATAGAACATATGATATCTTACATCATTACCGCAGTGATTTTTGAGCGTTGCAAAGTAACTAAACAAGGTGAAGAAACGTGTGAAGGAACGCATTTGCGAATTTGACAATGGAATTATAAAATGGTAACAAATATTCCACTATCTCCCGACAGATAAACGAAAAGAGAGGACTATATTTTTCATGATCTATGAATTCTAAAGCATGAAAAAATGCAAAAACTTTGGAGGATCGTTTTTCCCGAATATAATATTTAATTAAGCATATCATACAGAGTGGTATAAAAAAGTTATGACAATTTAAAAGTATATACAGTGCAATAAGTGGCGCTCCCTACAATTTACAACAAAACTGTGAGCTGATTTCGATTTCTCATCTCCGAAAACCCCTTAACACCGAATTTTGTACAAATAGTACAGTTCTTAAGAAAGCTACTTAAGAAAAACTAAAATAAAAGTATAACTTTAACACCCTGTATCTCAAAAATTACGAATTTTTGGGCTAAGGTAAGTCGGGTTAAATGGTCATATTTTCATCTCAGAAACCCACAGTAAGTCTTTGTACACGGAATACTGGGACGCCCTGTATATTTTTGAACTCGTGTTTTTACAAACTTTCATTTGACACCTCGCTTGAGGACCTAGTAATTTTTTTTTTATTTCCGATTTCACTCCTCAAAACCCCTTAAGTCGAAATTAAACTTTCAAAACTACAAGGCTCTGATGAAGCCATCAATTCCTATATTAGGGCCAAATTTTAACAGACGGACGGACGGACAGACACAGAAGCGATCTTAGAAGTGTTCTGTACGGAACACTAAAAACAGCGGGTCCGATGCATTCGGGTATAGTTGGATGGACGACTTCGATGGTGACAGAAGTCACTATCAACGCCGGTGTACCTCACGGCTCCATACTGTCTCCTACTCTCTTTCTCATTTACATTAACGATCTACTGAAAAAGACCGAGAATCCAATCTACAGCTTTGCAGATGACAGTACGCTTATCTCTTCATTCACTTTGAACGCTCGGACATCGGCTAATCAGATGAATATCCGCAGACGGCGGGAAGTCGTTCAACTTAATAAAGACCTGGAAGAAATTCTATCTTGAGGTAACGACAGTAACCAAATGGAATTTAACGCTACAAAAACCCAGGCGGCAGTATTTTCTAAAAAAATTAACGTTGCTGAACCCGACATAGTTATGTCGGGGCACTTCATTCCTCTAACATCGTCACTCAATTTGTTGGGTGTTAATTTGGGAGCAAATATGTCTTGGCCTGGACATGTTGCAGGCATAGCAAGGAGAGCTTCTCAAAAGTTGGGAATATTATTTCGTACCAGAAAGCTTTACGTTCCACACAACAACTCTTAATTCTTTACAAAGCTCAAATTCGACCAACTATGGAATACTGCTCCCATGTTTGGGGCTCTGCTCCCAAACATACATTGCATTTGTTGGATTCTATTCAGAGAAGAGCTGTTCGTTTGATTGGAGACCCGGAACTGACCGGCGGCCTTGATTCGCTGGAACATCGAAGAACGACTGGCGGCTTGAGCCTATTCTACAAATATTTTCATGAAAAGTGTTCGAAGGATGTAGCCCGCTTAATTCCCCCCAGAGCGGTGCATGTTAGAAGTACACGTCTCGCTAATACTTCACATCCGAATGAGGTTCAGCGTGTTACTCCTCGTACAACGCTTTTTAAGCAGTCTTTTATATGGAGAACATCATCCCTTTGGAAAAATTTGCCCAGGACTGTGTTTCCCACCGAGTACCATTTACAGCGATTCAAAAACAACGTGAATCGCTTTCTCCGCACAAGTGTCGCTCCTGTAGCGCTTTAGAGACTCCTCCTTTCTGTAGCACGTGTGCTAGACCCATAAAAAACAATAACCGGTCAAGTGAAAATTGAACTTGCACAATTAGTGTTCCGTACGTTGATTGCTTTTAAAATAAAAAATGTTGTTACGGTGATATAAAATGATCAGTGAAATACACCCCAAATAAGTTTTCAACAAAGTTTTGTTTCCAATCTTTACTGAAAATTGATGACCTTGAAATTTGTGTTTGTTTATATACCAAATAAATTATTAAAGGTAATGCACTCGTGATAATTTTCGTTCAATCTACATCCCCTGGAGAATATTCCAGAATTTTTTCAAAATTTTTTGATCAGTATTTTTCGAGATAAGGTGCGGGGACAGCGATTTTTTAAAAATAATACAAAGAAAAGTGTGCGCAAGTATTACATTATATATACAGTGACTCACAGCTTAAATGATGCAGTCGCTATGAGAAAATACTAACTGGTCTCAGTGCCTCTTTATTTATTTGGAAAAAACAACTTATTGAAATTAAATTAGTAAAGAGTCTTCTAAAAAAGTATGAATTACTTTTTGTCTTAAATATGCCTTACTTAATTAACAATAAATAATTAATTAAATTATACGCGATTTTAACGTCACAGCTTAAATGATGCAAAATTCAATATACCAAAATTATTAGAGAAAAACAAACTGTAGAATTTGAAATAAGCCTGCTAATATTTGATCGGGCCTCCCTCATTATCAATAACGGCTTGTAATCTTCTGGACATTGATTCAACTAACTTTCTAGTATAATCCGGGGAAATAGTGTTCCATGCTTCAGTAATTTTTACTTTTAATTCTGTTTTATTTGATATTGGGGCTCTATTTACTTTATTTTTTAATGTCAGCCACAAATTTTCAATTACATTTAAGTCTGGTGACTGGGCTGGTGTTTTAATAACATTTGGACAGTTATAAAGCAACCAACTGCGGACTCGAAACGACGTGTGCTTTGTATCATTGTCGTGATAGAACCGATAATTGTTTTCAATATCTAATTTTTGGGCACTAGCGACGAGATGCTGCCTTAGTATATCCAAGTACACATATTAGTTCATATTCCCTTCGACGAAATGCATGTTATCTACTCCTGCAGATGACATACAGCCCCATAGAATCACTCCACCTCCACCGTGCTTTACCGTAGCTTTCATATTTTTCAATTTTAATTCTTCGTTAGGCTTTCTCCACACTGATATTTTTCCATCGGACCCAAATAAGTTTATTTTGGTCTCATCAGCAAATATTACTGAATTCCAGAAGTTCAAGTCTTTATTGATATGCTCTCTGGCAAATTCCAATCTCACATGTCTATTTCTTTAGTTTATGAAAGGCTTATTTCTAGCAGTTCGACCATGTAAATTATAATTTCGCAAGATCCGTCGAACTGTTTCGGGGTTACACCTTTTTCCAAACCGTCTTTCCACCTCGGCTCACAACTTTGGCGCACTTTTTTTTGAATTATTTGATACCTCTCTTTAACTCCATCTTTCTTCACGTTCATTGAAGATCTTATTTGGAGCCAACCTTGACTTATTCTGGACTCTATTTTCATTCCGGTAACGTTCAATGATATGCTGAACAGTTGACGGACATTTATTTACTATTTTGGCTATGTCTCTTTGGCTGTATCCATTTCTGTAATGAGTAATAATTAAATTTCTCTCAAAAATTGTAGCTCGACGACCCATTCTTAAACAATTTCGTTTTATTGAATGAAAAAATGTCAAACTAAACAAAAAACAATTGTACTAAGAAATCAAAGCTACGTCGCCTTCGTAAATTTCAAAATGCGATAAGTTTTGACCCCTGTTGTTATTTTGCATCATTTAAGCTGTGACGTTGAAATTGCATATGATTTGATTAATTATTTATTGTTAATTAAGTAAGGCATATTTAAGACAAAAAGTAATTCATACTTTTTTAGAAGACTCTTTACTAATTTAATTTCAATAAGTTGTTTTTTCGAAATAAATAAAGAGGCGCTGAGACCAGTTAGTCTTTTCTTATAGCGATTGCGTCATTTAAGCTGTGAGTCACTGTATATATTTTTTACTGGTGTTTTCGTAAGCTTTCATTTGACACCACACTCGATGACTTACTAAAAATTTTTTTTTTTCATTTCCGATTTCACCCCCCAAAACTAACCCCTTAAGTCAAAATTTGACTTTCAAAACTACACGGCTTTGATGAGGCCGTCAATTCTTATATTATTACCAAATTTCAACTTTCTATGACAAATAGTTTCGGAGAAAATCGGGTGTGACAGACAGACGGACAGACAGACAGACACTGAAGTGATCTTATAAGTGTTCCGTACGGAACACTAAAAAAACGAAGCCTAAAAGTAATTACGAGGCTGGTTTGAAAAGTCCGTGCAAAGTCCGAGAAATGGCACCACCGGCGCGTATCGAGGTCATGTTTAGTTAGTAGCATCTCTTGAATGAACGCACACCAAGTTTCAGCCATATTGGTCTATTTCTTTGTGTTTGGCATTCGTGTGAATCAAGGAAGTCGAGTGATTTTCAAGAAATGGACGAAAAAGAATTTCGTGTGGTGATTAAACATTACTTTATGAACGGCGGCAAAACGCCTCAGGAGACTAAAGAGAAGCTTGATAAACATTATGGTGACTCTGCACCTTCGATTAGAACAGTTTATAAGTGGTTTCAAAATTTTCGGACTGGCCATATGGGTACAAGTGACGCTGAACGTTCTGGACGGCCTGTGGAGGTTACGACTCCAGAAATCATTGATCAAATCCATGATATGGTGATGGATGACAGAAGAGTTAAGGTGCGTGAGATTGCTAGTGCTGTGGGCATCTCGACTGAACGGGTACATAATATTTTGCATAAACATTTGGACATGAGAAAGCTATCCGCAAGATGGGTGCCGCGATTGCTCACGCTTGACCAAAAACGGAATCGTGTGAAGTGTTGCAAGGATGGTTTGCAGCTGTTCCAGAAGAATCCGGAGGACTTTAAGCGTCGTTTCGTCACTGTGGATGAAACATGGATAAATTACTATACTCCTGAGACCAAACAACAATCTAAACCATGGGTTACCAAGGGGGAATTTGCACCAAAAAAGGCGAAGACCGTTCCTTCGGCCGGAAATGTTATGGCGACTGTATTTTGGGATTCGCAAGGGATAATCCTCATCAACTATCTGGAAAAGGGTAAAACTATTACAGGTGAATATTATTCATCGTTATTGAACCGTTTTGAAAACCGAGCTGCAAGAAAAAACGCCCGCGATTGGCCCACAAGAAAGTCCTTTTCCATCACGACAACGCACCAGCACACACCTCAGCAGTTGTGGTCGCAAAATTAATGGAAATAGAATTCCAACTCGTTTCACATCCCCCCTATTCTCCAGACTTGGCTCCCTCGGACTACTATTTGTTCCCCAATTTGAAGAAATGGCTGGCGGGACAAAGATTTTATTCAAACGAGGAGGTGATTGCAGACACTAATGGATATTTTGCAGACTTGGACAAATCCTATTATTCGGAAGGGATCAACAAACTAGAACATCGTTGGACGAAGTGTATAAGCCTAAAAGGAGACTATGTCGAAAAATAAAAAGGTTTACCCCAAACACATAAGTAGTTTTTATTTTTGCACGGACTTTTCAAACCAGCCTCGTATTTCAGATTTGATAGCGTTAGTTCGGCAACTTTTGGATCGCACCACGTAATATTAATATATTGTTTGTGTAAAATCGCTGGGAAAGTTGTCTCAATTTATTATCCGAGGAAATATTACGTTCTTTATATATCTCATTCTAAATTTAGCTCAATCAATTTTTTATTTAAGAGTGAATTCAAAAACAAACATTATTTCTTTAAAACTGTAACGATCCAGAATATTATCTAATTTAAAATATTGCTTTATTTTAACTATCAATTATTTACGTATGATAAAACGTTATATTGTTTATATAAAGTTCATTTGAGCACAAAAACTATCACTAATATGTTAATTAAATCGCCAAAGCGTAATATGGCACCACCACCATGTGACCAATTAGGCTATTTAAATTTAGTACTATCTTTCCAAAATAAAGTCAGTTAAGTGCAAGTTGAACTCGTGATGGAAGAGTTCCATAATTATAAATCGCATGTCATTATTAGGTCTAAAATTTTGAAAAGTAACACGTAGGCTGATAAGTTTTTGGTCTGACACATAGATGTCGCCCTTTTCAAAAAATCCATATGATTTTTAGGAAGTACCAACCTTCAAACGATACATGTCAAAACTTCATGACATTTCCACGATTAGTTTACAAGATACAGTGGTTTTAGTGACGCTACTTTTGATATTTTCAAAACAATGGAAAAAATCGAATTTTGTGTGTTGAATAAACACTGTTTTTTGATGAGAAAAAATACCGTTCAAGCAAAGCTTGATAAGTGTTACGGGGACTCTGCCCCTGAAAAATCATTCATTATTTACTGGTATTTTATTGTGATAAGACAGTTGAATTTTAATGTTTTATGTACTGAATAATACACAATACAGTAATTACACAAATATATTAAGACAGTGTACAACAGGGGTGCTCAAACGGTCGATCGCGATCGACAAGTCGGTCGTGAGTGCTTTTTGAGTCGATCTCGAAAAAAAAATTCCGATATAGAACTATTCACAGATTTTGTTTTAGGTAACTAAAACAAAATGTAATGAATAAACTACTAAAATTTATTCGATCCACACTTAGGCCAGAATAACTCCCTCATCAATTTCTTTTATCGTAATAACCCCTGCTAGCGGCAAAAGGCGGCTTTATCAAAGGAACGCGCGGTACTTGTCAATGAAAAGCCGCGTTTTTGATTCCCGCCGATTTTCCTAGAAACTTCGGGCGGCGTGTTTGACGGGAACATTCGAGACTTCGTTCGCGCCGATATAAATGTTGCGCCTGCAAGGAATAGGAGTCAGTCTGAGTTGTAACTTGAAGGCGATACATCGATACAAAGTTTATTAATAAATAGTCCAAAATGAGTGCGGCGAAGAAAAGTAAAACTTATCATTTTAATAACGATTGGGAGGAAGAATTTTTCTTTTGTATGGTAAAGGATAAGTGCATTTGTCTCATTTGCCGTGCGTCAGTTGCAATACCTAAGCGTGGGAACTTAGAGAGGCATCATAAAACAGTTCATCAAAACTATGAAAAGGATTTTCCGTCACAGAGTGAATTAAGAAAACGAAAAGTACGTGATTTGATAACTTGTTTGAAAAAACAACAAACCATGTTCACAAGACCAGCCAAACAATCAAAAGCTGCAACGATCGCGTCATTTAAAATATCTCATATATTGGCGAAACACAAGAAACCATTTGATGATGGATTGGTTGTGAAGGAAGCATTTATTGAAGCGGGTGAGACTTTATTTGGAGATTTTAAAAATAAAATAGAGATTATGTCTGCTATTAGAGAACTTCAGTTATCTCGTCCGACTGTCACAAGGCGTATTGAAGTCATGAGTCAGGACATGGCAGATAAACTAAAACATGATATCATGGAATGTACAAACTTTTCTTTACAGTTCGACGAATCCACCGATATGACAGACACTGCCCAGCTGTGTATTTTTATTCGAATGGTATTCAATGACATGTCGGCTAAGGAAGAGTTTTTGACAATGATTCCTCTGAAAGGAAAGACCCGTGGCGAAGATATATATGACGTTTTCTTCAATTTTGTAACAAACTACAAGCTACCAATATATAAACTAGTGTGCATTACAACCGATGAAGCACCAGCAATGACTGAAAACAAAAACGGTTTTGTGGCATTGTGTCGAGCTAATGATGATTTCCCTTCATTTTTCTCCTTCCACTGCATTATACATCAACAAGTTTTGTGTTCAAAAGTTCTAAACATGGAGGAGATTATGGGCATTGCAATAAGAATTGTGAATTCTATCCGTGCACGTAGCTTGCAACGACGGCTCTTTAAATTGCAGTTGGAAGATAGTGAGTCAGCTGAACACACTGATTTAATTCTTCACACGGGCGTCAGGTGGTTGAGTCGCGGAAAATTCCTAGAAAGGTTTCAAGAATTATTGCCCGAAATAACAGCTTTTCTGGACGAAAGAGGTGATGACACTCAGATGCTGAAAAACGGAAAATGGCTGACTGATTTGGCATTTTTGATAGACATCACAATGCATTTAAACACCATTAATTTGGAGCTTCAAGGTAAAGGAAAAACTATTATTGAGATGATTAGCGCAATAAACGCATTCAAAAGTAAATTGCAACTTATGATAGATCAACTGAAAAATTTTCCGTCTTTGAAAGCAAGGATTCCCCAGTTGAATTATGATATTTATCAGGCAGAATTATCAAATATTTTGGGCCAATTCGAAATACGTTTTTATGATTTCAGTAAATTGGCAAATATCGCATCATTTATGAGTTATCCTTTTTCGTGTAAAAACATTGAGGAATTAGCTACTGAAATAGCAAGTCAGTTTAACATAGACTCATGTTCTGTTGAAAATGAGTTAGTGCAGATTATATCAGATATACATCTCAAAAAATCTGATACAAAATTCTGGTGTTTTATATCTGAAGATAAATATCCGAATCTAAGGCAAATCGCCCTTCAACTGACGGCTATGTTTGGGTCAACTTACTTGTGCGAGTCTGCATTTTCTGAAATGAAGATAATTAAGTCAAAATATCGCAATCGACTAACTGACGAACATATGTCATCATGCTTGCGATTAGCACTCGGTAATTACGTACCATCTTATGAAAAGTATGCTGAGGACATGCAGTGCCACGCTTCAACATCCAAAGTCACTCTTTAGTTAAGTTTAGACACTAGAACTCGTTTGTTTGAGTTTGTTGAGTTTTTTCATTGACATTTTAGAGCAGACCTACACTTACCTTGACTAAAAAAATGCATATTGTGCGGAAAACTAATATCTATGCCACGATACACCCTACCTAGACGACAATCCTGCATCACACTTACTTGCAGCCTCTTAGAGTCGATCGATCGTAGTCTAAAAATATTGAGGTGGATCGCCAGCAGTTCAAGTTTGAGCACCCCTGGTGTACAGTGTCCTCGCGTACATTTGTTACAATTTAAGTTATTAATTAATATCTAGTTCAATTTCGCTATCCCTACTATCTTGCAAATCAATAAGTTTTTCTACAGGTTCTAAACTATTTATATTTATGTACATACATCTATATGAGTTTTTAATTTTTTTGACGTGTTGAATACAGTGTCTCCAGTTTTCAACGGTTACATTTTTTACTTCTGTCTCTATCAACTCAATCATACTACTGTTTAGAGTGGGTGTATTATTGTGAGCACGTATATTAGACTTTATTTTATGTCATATCAACTCGATCGCATTAAAGATACAATAATATGGTGGAAGCCGAATTATTTCGTGCCCTGCTTCCTTTGCAATTTTATCACAAACATATTCCTTTGAAAAATTATAACTTTTTAAAACTTCTAACAATTGTTTAACTGTATAACTTTCATGGAAATATATGTCACGTTCGCACAAAAATGCTTGTACGAGGCTGGTTTGGATAGTCCGTGCAAAGTCCGAGAGATGGCACCACCGGCGCGTATCGAGGTCATGTTTAGTTAGTAGCATCTTTTGAATGAACGCACACCAAGTTTCAGCCATATTGGTCTATTTCTTTGTGTTTGGCATTCGTTTGAATCAAGGAAGTCGAGTGATTTTCAAGAAATGGACGAAAAAGAATTTCGTGTGGTGATTAAACATTACTTTATGAAAGGCAAAACGCCTCAGGAGACTAAAGAGAATCTTGATAAACATTATGGTAACTCTGCACCTTCGATTAGAACAGTTTATAAGTGATTTCAAAATTTTCGGACTGGCCATATGGGCACAAGTGACGCTGAACGTTCTGGACGGCCTGTGGAGGTTATGACTCCAGAAATCATTGATCAAATCCATGATATGGTGATGGATGACAGAAGAGTTAAGGTGCGTGAGATTGCTAGTGCTGTGGGCATCTCGACTGAACGGGTACATAATATTTTGCATAAACATTTGGACATGAGAAAGCTATCTGCAAGATGGGTGCCGCGATTGCTCACGCTTGATCAAAAACGGAATCGTGTGAAGTGTTGCAAGGATGGTTTGAAGCTGTTCCAGAAGAATCCGGAGGACTTTAAGCGTCGTTTCGTCACTGTGGATGAAACATGGATACATTACTATACTCCTGAGACCAAACAACAATCTAAACAATGGGTTACCAAGGGGGAATCTGCACCAAAAAAAGGCGAAGACCGTTCCTTCGGCCGGAAAGGTTATGGCGACTGTCTTTTAGGATTCGCAAGGGATAATCCTCATCGACTATCTGGAAAAGGGTAAAACTATTACAGGTGAATATTATTCATCGTTATTGGATCGTTTGAAAACCGAGCTGCAAGAAAAACGCCCGCGATTGGCCCACAAGAAAGTCCTTTTCGCACAACGACAACGCACCAGCACACACCTCAGCAGTTGTAGTCGCAAAATTAATGGAAATAGGATTCCAACTCGTTTCACATCCCCCCTATTCTCCAGACTTGGCTCCCTCGGACTACTATTTGTTCCCCAATTTGAAGAAATGGCTGGCGGGACAAAGATTTTATTCAAACGAGGAGGTGATTGCAGACACTAATGGATATTTTGCAGACTTGGACAAATCCTATTATTCGGAAGGGATCAACAAACTAGAAACATCGTTGGACGAAGTGTATAAGCCTAAAAGGAGACTATGTCGAAAAATAAAAAAAGGTTTACCCCAAACACATAAGTAGTTTTTATTTTTGCACGGACTTTTCAAACCAGCCTCGTATTTCCCTTTTTCTACTGGTGGAACTTGGTACCTTATTCATTTGGCGACTACGATAGGATGCATTATCCATCACAATACAGCTATTCGGTGGTATATTCGGCATTAATTTGTTTTGAAGCCAATCTTCAAAAACTTCAGCGGTTGTATCACAATGATAATCCAAGCTGGAATCTGAAATATTCTTGGCTGCTAGAAATAGACATTCTGGTATCCATCCTTCTTCTGACCCGGCATGTTGTAAGCGGCGTGATTCCATTATAACTTTTGCCTTTTGTCTATTTTTTTGAACAAAAACGCCAAACGACGTAGAATACGCCATAAAGTTTGTAGTAGAACATTTCATGTCATAACTATCCTCAGACAGCCTCCGTGAAAGTGACAATAACGTAGGAACTTTTTGTTCTGCATGTATTTCATAAATTTTGCGGCGGATTAAGTCTTCTTAACAGAAATCAATACACTTCGACACACCTTTGTCTTTTCGTATTTTTTTTTAGGCGCTATCGCATTATTTACAATTTTCCAAACTGTACTTTCAGGGATGCTTGTTAAAGCTGAGGTCTCCATCAATGAAAAGTACTTTTCGTGGCCTCGCTCCACTAACTTTAAATAAACACTTTTAATTATCACTTTTACCTCAACGGGCAAACATTATATATATATTTCTTTATATCTATAAACACGAAGTAGCCAATAAAATGTTAGACTGAAAGGGAGGTATATATATCAATTACGACCCTGTTACGGATAGGTACGTGCGAAGATTTTGAAAAATACTATACTTGAGTAATTCAAATAATTGGGTGATCGCTCGAGTACCGAGCAATACAGGTAATTTTAATTTAAGATTGATTAGCATCAAATAAATCGCTAGCCACGCAATGATCACATTCACGTAAAGTTCGCCTCAGTTTCTTGCTTCTTTTTCGTTAATTTTCAGCCATGAGGTGAAAAAAGCGCCATAAATATATCTGTCGACCTTTTTATTTGCGAAACTATGACAAAGACGAACTAACACTAAACAATACGAGTAACATTGCCCCGTAGCAAACGCGCGTTCTTAGCAGAAAATAACGACGGCCTTTGCTGGTCGACTACTAAGGTAAAGTGTCCCGCTAACTAGTGTCAGAGACATGAATACAGTGTAGCACATTCAAGATATGGTTTTTACTTCAATTTATATCAAGTAATATGGGTTATTTCAATGTTAGAGTATTTAACCGATTTTTCACTAGAGAGGTACCAACAATATGGGAATTTTTTTTTTAATTTTTAATTTATCACCTTTTAAACTAATCAAACTCTTGCCATAAAAATAGGCAAAATAAAAGCTAAAGTAAACCTATCAATCATTTACGTATGTCACAACAATATCTCTGCCATAACAACTTAATTTAATAATAATTTAATGCGCCATTAATAACATTATAAACAGCAAGTAAACTCGTCATAAAATGAATTTTTAATAGAATATTTATTATTTTAGAGCGCTTGCAATTCGAACACCTAAATAAAAACCGACCAAGTGCAAGTCGGGCTTGCGCAATTAGTGTTCCATACGTTTTTAAAATAAAAAAAATTGTTACGGAGGTATAAAATGATTAATGATGTCACAAAACACACCCCGAAGGAGTTTTCAACAAAGTTTTTCCCGATCTTTACTGAAAACTGATGACCTTGAATTTTTTTTTTTATACAGTACAATCCCGATTATCCGAATCGCGATTATCTGAAATCCGGCTTATCCGAAACAAACTGTTAAAAAGCAAATTGTATTCCCATTAAGCCAAAAAATCCCCATTATTCGAAACAGACGATGACTGGTTTCCTTAACGCGTCGGGGACTCCCCGACGCCTAGAATTTCACCGCTGTCTATGTTTTGGTTAGTCGACGAGTGTTATAAGTTACTCATTACGTTTATTATTATCACAGAGGTAATAGTTTCGTTTTAATAGATATTTTGCAAAATGGAGCGTCATAATAATAAGCGTAAACGTGTTGTTATTAACTTAAAAAAAAACTTGAAGCAATTCAACGTTTAGATAATGGTGAACTTCTTAAAAATATAGCGAAGGATTTAGGTATAGCCGTGAGTACTGTTTCAGAGTGGAGAAAAAATCGCGAAAAAACTTGAAAAATGGTGTAGTGTTTTGTCATCGCTCACACAGGCACGAAAAAGTATGAAAAGCGGTGAATACCAAAAAGTGGATGATTATTTATTTTTATGGTTTACACAGAATCGAGAACGTGGAATACCAATTCAGGAACAATTTTAAAACATAAGGCAGTGAGTTTAAGCGAAGAGTTGCAAGTTATTGAAGCGCCTGTAAATTTTTCTGCAAGTGATGGATGGCTAGATAGGTGGAAAAAAAGACATGGTGTACGTCAACTGAAAGTTTGTGGAGAAAGATTGTCGGCTGATGTATCTGCTGCAAAAAAATTTGCAGAGAAATTTGAGCAGCTTATGAAAGAACATGGTTTACAACCAGACCAAATCTAAAATTGTGATGAAACAGGCTTGAACTACAAAAATGTTGCTGTCAAATACCTTAGCTTCAAAAACGGAAGCTGGAGCACCTGGTTATAAACGTAGCAAAGAACGTATTACTGTTCTTGCATGCAATAATGCTTCTGGACGACACAAACTCCCATTATTATGTATTGGTAAGTCAGCAAATCCACGAACCTTTAAGAATATTCGTCGCAATGCTTTTCCTGTATAGAAATCAAAATAATACCTGGATAAACGCGACTCTATTTAAAGACTAGTTTTTTGGGGATTTTGTTCCCAAAGTGGAACTTTTTTTTAAAAATGGATATCCTAGAAAATGTATTCTGTTACTAGATAACGCCTCCACTCACCCAAGTGCGGAGCAACTTGAAAGTGGGGAAATAAAAGCAATGTTTTTGCCTCCTGCTGTAACTTCTCTCATTCAGCCTATGGATCAGGGTGTACTGGAAAAATTAAAACGCAATTACCGGCGTTTGTTATTGAAGCATATTTTAGAAGAAGTAGATGAAGGTGGCAATCTTACTGATTGTCTAAAAAAGATAAATTTGAAAAATATCATATATTGGATAGCTTCAGCCTGGAATCAAGTAAAGAGTAGTACTCTGGAAAAATCTTGGTCAAAATTGATTCCACAAGAGGAGAGACATTACTCAGAGGCAGAAACAGAATATAATGAAAGTTTACGTCAAATTATTACAAGAATATCAGGATGTGAAAGTGTTACGGAAACCGATGTTTGTGAATGGTTAAACAGTGATAGTGTGGAAGATGAAATGACTGACCAAGAATGAATTAAAAGTGTATGCAAAAATGCTAAAAAAATACACAGTGATGACGATGATGGTAGCGAAGTAAAAGACACTGACAATATTCCAGTAAGAATGTCACATTCAGAAGAACTGGTGGCCCTAGAAAAACTTATGTAGAACAACAAGAAAATACAACCGCCGCGGACGTTTTGCTTATCAAACGTTGGAGAGACATTGCAGCCAAAAACAGTACTAACGCAAAACGAGCGCAGTTAAAAATTACCTCATTTTTAAGATATTAAAGTTAAGAATGAAACCGTTTTATTTCCGATTTTCCGTACATATACATAAAATAAGTTAACTAATTGTTCTATTCTTTGTTTTAATAAGTACCTATGTACGTAATAGCATATCGTATAAATGCTTTTAAGTCATTCTGCAATGTTGTATTCATTCTAAACTTCTAGTTTATAAAAAAATTCGGATTAACCGAAATTTCGATTATCTGAAATCACTTTGGTCCATATTTTAAGGCAACTCGAGAAACTAAAGATTCGGCTACTTTGCTTGATAACAATTTCTGTAATTTCCATCACAAGTATTCATGTTACGTATTGAATTCGGCACTTTCTGACCATCACGCACAGATTATTCACATCGAGACTTCTGGCAGTGAGGATTCTACCCCTCAATTCTATTATAAAAGAGTATTTTCAAATAATAAAATTATTTCATTCAAAAGCGAATTAGAAGCGGTTGATTGGTCTACAGTTTATCAATGTGATTCAGTAAACGACGCGTACAGTACCTTCTTAAACAAAGTCCTAAATATCTTTAATGCAATATTTACAGTGAAAAAATGTCTCAAACATAACAAACACAATCCGTGGATTACGTGGGGTATTAGAGATGTAGACATAAACGTGTGCTGTATTTTAAAAAAATTAAAGGTCTGGTAACCAATGAATACTTTAATACCTATAGTAAAGTACTGAAGCAAGTTATAAAACATGCCAAAAAAAATATCAAATAACAACTTTATAAATTCTGCTGAAAACAAAGTTAAAGCTGCTTGGCAACTTGTAAAGACCCTAACGGGAAAAAATAGAAATAATAACAATGTACTTAACAATTTTTCGAATAAATTTAATGATCCGTTCAAGATAGTTAACAACCTAAATCACTACTTTATAAGCTCTTGTCCGAACATAAGTACAAATAAACACAATTATGTCCTTTCCCTTGATCGTTCTGTACGCTCTATTTATCTGAGACCAACTACTCCTCTGGAAGTGTCCAGGACAATAAAAAGTTTAAAAAATAAAAAGTCAGTCGGGGATGATAATTTACCAATACGTATTATTAGAGAGGTTACAGATTCTATCTCAGAGCCTTTGTCCTATATCATTAATTTATGTTTTGATACAGGTGCATATCCGGAACTTCTAAAAAATGCTTTAGTTAAAGCAATACACAAAAAAGGGGGTTTACATGAGGAAAAAAACTATAGGCCAATATCGCTGCTCTCAAACGTAGGTAAAATATTTGAAAAAATTATAAACAATAGGCTAATCGATTTTTTTGAACACAACTCTTTATTTTCCAACAACCAAAATGGATTTCAAAAAATAAATCTACAGTTAGAGCGATTTATCAAGCATTAACTCATATACTAAGTTCTTTAAATAATAAGAAGCTCACAATGGCAATGTGCATTGACCTGTCAAAAGCGTTTGATAGTGTCAATCATAATACCCTATGTTCCAAGCTGGAATCGTATGGTGTTCGGGGAAATTCGTTGAATTTGTTAGCATCCTACCTGGAAAATCGGACACAACAGGTTATGGAAATTGACGATTTTGGTAGGCCTATAATTTCCCACAAGATCGGGGTGTCGAGGGGTGTTCCTCAGGGATCAATATTAGGACCTCTCTTATACATTATATATACGAATGAGCTCAGTAGAATATCCGGAGAATTTACTATACTTTACGCAGATGACACTACATTGATCTTTAGTGAGGAGAGCCCGCACGCAATGCTGACCAGTGTACAAGGAGCGTGCGAAGCTCTTGATGGATACTTTTCGGCTCATGACTTACTAATAAACGCTCAAAAAACACAATGCCTATTTTTTCGGCAATAGAATAGAAAACACTTTATCTTTTACATATCGAAATATTAATATCCAATCGTCCGAATGTGTTTCCTGCTTGGGGGTGGAAATAGATCAGAGACTGGACTGGAGAGCGCATATTGAGAATGTTGCGTTGAATGTTTCAAGGTATTGCTATGCTTTAAGAATTATTTCTGAAAATGTTGGAGTCGATGCTGCTCTGTCAGCTTATCATGCCTTCATACAGTCAAGAATAAGATACGGTCTTATCTTATCAGAAATAATTTTCGTTCAATCTACACCCCGTGGAGAATATTCCAGAATTTTTTCGAAATTTTTTGATAAGTACTTTTCAAGATAAGGCCCGGGACAGCGATTTTTCGCGAATTTTTAAAAATAATACAAAGAAAAGTGCGCGCAAGTATATATATATATATATTTTTTATTCGTGTTTTCACAAGCTTTCATTTGACACCACACTCGATGACCTAGTAAAAAAAATTTTTTTTTCACTTCAGACTTCACCCCCCAAAACTAACCCCTTAAGTCAAAATTTAATTCTCAAAACTACATGGCTCTGATGAGGCCATCAATTCCTATATTATTACCAAATTTCACCTTTCTATGTCAAATAGTTTCCGAGAAAATCGGGTGTGACAGACAGACAGACAGACAGACAGACAGACACCGAAGTGATCTTATAAGTGTTCCGTACGGAACACTAAAAATGTATTAGAGGTATATTTGGAATGACGCCGCGTGATAGCTGTAGGAATGTGTTTAGAGACAGAAAGATCTTAACCATTATTTCTATGTATATCTTGGACAGTTTTATGTTTGTTCAAACAGCGATATTTTTGAGACTCATGTGAACAATCACAGGTATGCCACTAGACATAAATTGAATCTGCTTCCCGAAAAGTGTAATTACAGCTACATACAGAAAAATGTTAATTATGTCATATTAAAGATATATAATAGTTTCCCAGAGAGTGTACGTGCGTTATGTAAAACGGAAGTAAAGAGACTTTTAACCAAATATCTGCTTCAAGGAGCTTATTACTCATTAAATGAATTTTTCTTAAGTCCAGTTGAAATTAGCACGGGGATTTGATGACTGTCAGCAGAGGTGGTTTCTTGTCTTTTCCGTTGTGCCTCTTATTTCATTGTGTATTTGTTACTATATTGTAATTTGTGCTTTTAAAGTGTTTTTACTTATTTACTGTTTTTTCCTTTTCTTTTATTTAATTATATTTTATTGTAAACTTAGTTAACATTGTTTAATGCCTATTGGCTTATAAGTGTAACCTATTGTTACATAAAAACAAATAAATTATTATCTATCTATCTATCTATTATTTCGGATAATCGAGATTCTACTGTACCAAATAAATTATTAAAGGTAATGCACTTGTGACAATTTTTATTCAACCTACACCCTGTGGAGAATATTCCCGAATTTTTTCAAAATTTTTTGATCAGAACTTTTCGAAATAAGGGGGGACAGCGATTTTTGCAATTTTTTTAAAATAATACACAGAAAGGTATGCGCAAGTATTACATTATATATAGTTTTGAACGCGTGTTTTTACAGCTTTTATTTGACACCCTACTCGATGACCTGGTAAATTTTTTCACTTTCGATTTTATTCCCCAAAACTACCCCTTAAGTCAAAATTTAACTTTCAAAACTACACGGCTCTGATGAGGTCATCAATTCCTATATTAGTGCCAAATTTTAACTTTCTATGTTATGTATAGTTTCGGAGAAAATCGGGTGCGACAGACGGACAGACAGACACCGAAGTGATCTGATAAGTGTTCCGTATGGAACACTAAAAATAGGATGTTTAACAATTACTTATAAGTACAATTTTTATACACTTAAAATTTTCAAAAAAATCGGTTTTTTTTTTGGTTAGATTTATTATTTATACTTTTAAGAATATACCTGAGGAGTGGAAAAACAACATAATAATGCCCATATTTAAAAAAAGGGATAGAACTCGGTGCGATAACTATAGACCAATTTGCCTATCACCGGTAGTATACAAAGTTTAAACAAAAATAATAACAAAACAAACTAAAAATAAACGTAAAAAACAGACTAGAAGATGAGCAAACAGCTTGGTATTGGTTCAATAGTAGCAATATTTAAATTCTAACACAAAACTTTACACATGGTCCTTACCTTTATTAGGTCCCAACTCCCTAATGACCTTTTCCATACATTCTGTAACAGCTTCCAATATTTTAAGGGGATCTTGTTCAGACCATCCCTCTTGAGGTGTAATAGGTTCCAATTTGACAGCATGTTCTGCTATTTCTTTAATGTGTTGACTGACAAATACACAAAATTTGACAGTTCTAGTGCTTGCATCTATCACTCCAACTAGTTGTTGACGGCCGTTATCTTCAATTTCTGCCATTTTGTTACTAAACAATATCCTAAATGACAAAAAAGGTCAGTTGTGATAATTTGAAAAATTAGGTAATTCTGAGAAAATCAATTCTCTCCAATCTAGTCAAGGTTAAATTTTAAAAGTCAACAAATAACTGTTTGATTTTGTAGGAACAAAAGTACCTGCGTAAATTGTTCATCTTAAATATAAGAATATCCTCCTTTTAGTGTATTCTGTAATTTTCTAGCTATCCTAAAAAGATACTTTTTCTTGGACTTTTGATTAGTTTTTTCTAGTATTAATTTATATTTCATAATCCCCTTAATTATTCTAAATGTCTTGATATTTAAAAAAAAACAATTTTGAAACTCTCCTTACAACTAATTGTATGTAAACTATTCAAATATTTTATTCTAGCAAACACATATTAATCTTTTACCTGAGCACCTACAAGTTATTTGTTAAAATGCCTAAATTTTTATTAATATCACTCTAATAAACATTTAATTTATTGCACTCTTACCTATTTTTGTTCATGATTTTCTTTATAAAAAACAAGATTACAGAGAAATTATGGTCTTAGGACTAGGTCCTATCAATTTAGAGTTAGCGAACTCAAACGATCATATAGCTGAATACTAAACATTTGTTTTAAACACTTTTAAAAACCTGACCACCAGGCAAGAAAGATAAATATATACCTGTAGATAGTTTAGTGTTACCTTACATACAGAGTACTACAGACAAAACAGTCAAATTATTTAAAATATCCAACATTCACAAAACTTTCAACTCTTTTTAAAAAATTGGACAATGCTTGAAATCTTCAAAAGGCACAATTCATTTAGAAACTGAAGATATCTATAAAATTCCCTATTTATGTGGTAGTGTGTATATAGAAAAGTCTGGAAGATCAGTATCAACTAGAATTAAGGAACATGAAAGATGTATCAAGAAGAAATAAATTGTACAATCAGCTGTAGCTGAACATGTACAGGGTGAGTCAACAATAGAGTAAAGTTCCTTATCTCATTTATTTCGGGAATGACGGAAAAATGTTAAATTCAATAGTTTTAGGGAATGTTAAGGTGCACAGTTTAAAATTATTTTTGAGTATACAGGGTACCTCGACTATTTTAAATTGAAAAATCTCAATTTTTTTAAATGGCATACCATGTATATTATTATTTTTTCTGATAGATTTTACCAAACCCTCCAACTTTTATTAAGTATGTCATATACCTATTTCTAATAGTTTTCGATTTATTTTGAATTTTTCACGCTATAACATCATAGTTGCCAACACAAAACAAAAATGTAGACATTGTCAAATTTTGACGTGTGTATTAAGCAAGTAAAAATAGTTTAATTTGTTGTAGTAAGTGACATATAAAGGTAATAGTTATGGATTTTCCTAAAAATGACTTAATTGATATGGTTTATATACCGGGCGAGACGGGAAAACTTGTCTTTTGGCAGCGAAGTACTCCAATAGACGTATACCGTCTAGAAAATCTTTTCAGTGCTTAATGGAACTTGATGGTAGTGGTAGCGTTGAGTATACGAAACGGAAAGTAGTAAACCAGAATGCTACCAATGAGGAAAAAGAAATGGAGATTTTACTTCATGTCGAAGATAATTCCCAGGTCAGCAGCCATCAACTAGCTGACTTATCTGACACATTCCAAACTATGGCTAATCGCACCACGAGAAAATACAAGTATCATCCCTTTCATATGGAATTACACCAAGAACTTCAAAACCGTGATTTTGAACAGTAAACTTTTGTACCACCATAAATTGAGCAATAGAGGCCGATCCAAATTTTTTATCCAAAATAATATTTTCTGATGAAGCTGTTTTTCGCAGAAATGGCGCAGTTAACAGCGATAACATGCATTATTATTCAACAGTTAATCCATTTTAGGTCCGGGAAGTTCAAAACCAAAACCATTGGTCGCTTAATGTAGTAGTGTAGGGTGGAATATTAAATTTTCGAATTATTGGTCCATATTTTTTCCGCGAACCGCTTAACGGGCCTAGATATCTAAATTTTTTGCAAAACGAATTACCCCAGCTTCTTGAAGAATTTGATAACTTTGAAAGGGAACAAACGTGGATTCAAAAAGATGGAGCTCCTGCTCATTAGCACTGGGAAGTTCGGGAATTTTTAAAGGAACATTATCCGCAAAAATGGATTGGTTGGCAGGGATGGATTCATTCAATGGCCCCCTCGATCATGTGACTTAACACCTTTAGACTTCTTTTTGTGGGGCTACATTAAAGATCGTGTTTATGTGAATCCCCTACAACACCAGTAGATATGGAAAATAGGAAACAGGATGCGTGCAGGACAATAACGCCTTTTATGTTAAGGAAAGTGAAGGAAAATATAGTAAAACGACTAAACATGTGTATTCAAGCAGACGGGCATATTTTTGAACATTTATTACGTCATAACAATTAATCATTAGATAAGTTAAACTATATTAAAATTATTATTAACTATTGGTTTATGTTTTTACAATAACATAAGTGTATTAAAAACAAGGGTAAAAATTGAAAAATTCAAAATAAATCGAAAACTATTAGAAATAGGTATATGAGATACTTAATAAAACTTGCAGGGTTTTGTAAAATCTATCAGAAAAAATAATAATATACAGAGTGTGCCATTTAAACAATTTGAGATTTTTCAATTTAGAATAGTCGTAATGCATAAATTTATTTTGAACACCCTGTAGCATCTAACTCAAATTTCTTTACATATATCTTTTTTTCATCTCTAAAGAACGCCCGTACCAATTGTGAGTATTCCATCTTCAGAAACAATGGCGTTACTGGCAATTTTTACAAAACTGAAAACTAAACTCCTAAACAAAATTAATGCAACAATCTGAAAATTAATTTATCTTTTTCTTATGTCAGTTTTAAAGTTTATCGAGTATTTGAATAGTAGGCTATGTATAATTTGTTTTGTTGTTCATGACAGAAATCAAAACAATTCGTTTAGATTTACAGTTTTAAAGAATTTTTTAGAAGATAAACAATTTTCTGTAATAAAGCGATAGATTTTCTTTAAAAGTAAACTTATAAATTGTTCCCTTTTTCAAAGTAATACGTTTTTGTGGTAGACTGTTTTATTTTTGCCCCCGAAGAGTTAAAAATATGAATCGAACAAGGAATTTAACTGAACATGAGAGTGCGTGCCTCAGTTTTATTGGACGAGGGATATTGTCAGAGTTATGTTGCCAATTTGTTAGGCAAACATTGTTCCACAATAAGTCGTATGGTAAGACGCTTGAATGAAGTAGGAACTTATTCTAGAAGGCTAGGGCAAGGGCGAAAACGATGTACTAGCGACCTAGATGAACGTTTTATAAGACAATATGCTTTAAGAAACAGGACTGTAACTAGTTCTATAATAAGAAACGAACTCGAAGCTGTTCGCAATGTCACAATTTCTTCTAAAACAGTTAGAAGATGGTTAAATGAAGCTGGACTAAACAGTAGGAGACCAGCCACTGCGCCCTTGCTTACTAGAGAGAACAGAGTTGCCAGGTTACCTTTTGCTCGAAATCACGAACACTGGTCTGTGGATGATTGGAAACAAGTTTTCTTCACAGATGAAACTAGGGTTAGTCTAAAACATCCAGATGGTCGTGAGCGAGTATGGCGAAGACCAGGAGAGAGGTTTGCTCCTTGCAATATCTCTGCAAGGATTCCATTCGGCGGTGGCTCTGTTATGTTCTGGGGTGGCATCTGCTTTGATGCTCGCACAGAGTTAGTTCCTGTCCGTACGAGATCCATGAATGCTGACTACTATCTTGAGAATATTGTAATAGAACATGTGATGCCTTTCGGTCATTTTGTGGGGCCCAATTTCCTGTTTATGCAAGACAACGCTCGACCTCATGTGGCTAGGGAGATACTCTAGTATCTTAATCAAGTTGATATACCGATTATGCAATGGCCACCAAAAAGCCCGGATCTGAATCCGATAGAACATGATCAAATCAAATCAAATCAAATCAAATATTTATTAGTAATAAGTACACAATGTGCTTTTACACGTCACAAGTCAAAAGAATTGTTAAAATGTTAAAATATTAAAATATCAAAAACATGTAACTACAAATCAATGAACAATTAAAACATATCAAAAGAACAAAATAAAGGTAAGACACATTAATTACATAGTTAAAAGTCATTAAAATTATGATTCAAAAACTCATCAAGTGAGTAAAACGATCTTGCAATCAGGTAGGATTTTACCTTCCTGACAAAGCTCTCGTCCGACAGCTCTCTAACAGCCACCGGTAAGGCATTAAAGAAACTGACCCCATAGTAGTCAGTGCCTCTGCGAGTCCGAGCTATTCTGTGGAAGCTAGGAATTATATTTTGGTTACCTCTAGTGGGGTAATTATGGAGATTTTCATGGGTAGTGAATAGCCACACATTTTGTTGAATGTATGTTAAGCACTGGAATATGTATACACAGGGGAAGGTCAATATTCCCAATTCAGAGAAATAGCGACGACAACAGTCGCGATATTCCAGTCCCACAATGACGCGAATACAGCGTCGCTGAAGTGAGAAAATTCTTTGCCCATGCGATGAGTGTCCCCAGTTCACAAGAGCATAAGACATGTTGGATGCAAAATATGCATGATAAGAGATTAAGAGAACCTCTTGAGATACATTTCTAGCCAAACTTCGAATAAGGAAAATCATTCTGGAAAGTTTAGACGCCAGTTCAGAGACATGCTTCTCCCATGTGAGCCCAGGGTCTAGGAACACACCCAGAAATTTAACAAAGTCATTTGTAGATAGATCAGATGGAGAATTTCTTAGGGTAAACCTCAGACTCAGTGTTTTATCACGGTTTAGTGTGAGCCTATTTGCCAAGAACCAATCACCTTAAGAAAAATGTGAAACGTCATATACCTGCACTTAGAAACTTGAAGGAACTTGAAAATGCAGTTATCACAGAATAGGAGCAAATTCCTCAAGATTTTATCCAAAATTTAATTAGAAGCATGCCTAGGCGCATAAACGCTGTCATCCGAAGTAGAGGAGGCAACACACGCTACTAGTGTCCCAGTTACACCATTAATTTTGCTACTAGTGTCCCAGTTTATTTTCTTCATTATTACATAATTTCAACGATTTTGTTGTTAGGTCTTAAGAATAATTTTAATTTGAATCTTACAGAGAGAGCTAATTCACTTTTAAAGTATCCGAATAAGTTTTTTCTAACTTTTAGTGTAACCAATGTTCATAAAAAATTATTAAAATTAATTCATTACAGAGATTTGTATGATTTAATATATTGTTGCGTTAGTTTTGTCCAGGAGTGTAGTATTTTTTTTAAAAAAATTGAAACAATAGAAAAACTGCATTTAGGTATATAACATTATTATGCCATTTAAAAAAATTGAGGTTTTTCAATTTAAAATAGTCGAAGTACCCTGTATACTCAAAAATAATTTTAAACTGTGCACCTTAACATTCCCTAAAACTATTGTATTTAACATTTTTTTATCATTCCCGAAACAAATGAGATAATGAACTTTACTCTATCGTTGACTCACCCTGTACAGTCTATAGGAGATATCATCAATGTTAATGGAGGCTGCATTACAGGTAGACAACAATCATTATACTGTGTCACAACACTTCAGTTCAAGCCGAATCAGCTTGAGGTGAAGTGCGGTGACACAGTATAATGATTGTTGTCTACTGTTCTAATCTTGAGGAATAAGGATCCCTGAAGATACCTTACGCAATTATAGATGAAATATCAGAAAATTACTCCAGATTTAGAAAGTTACTCCAAATTGACATAGTCAAATCCTAAAAGTCATGATTTCTCGTTTAACCAAAATGGTAAATCATGTAAACAAGATTATCAAAACATTTTTAATATTAGTTTAAAGATGAACTCTATAAAATGAATTAACAATTTATCTTTAAATTTGAAGACTAGCTTATGAAGAACATCTGCCCATGTTAAGTAGTCAAAATCACCGACAATGCTTGTCTGTGTTTGAAAAACACGCAGTTTTGCTTTAAACTATGTTGCTCCAAAAGGATAATAAGATTTTAACATATGCAATGTATTGTAAACATGATTGAGTTAGTATCTGTTAAATTGAGAAAAAAAACAAAATGGTATTTTCATTTATAGTGGCTATGGTTGTACTATACAGGAAAATAATCCATTTAAAATTACTTATAAAATAAGTGATACTCAATGCATTATTCCTCTGACAACCCTAACTGTCACTATTACAAAATGAAAATAACTTATGGTGGCTTAGCAGGCAAAGAGTGTCAGTAACTTTTACCTCTGCCTATATACTTATATGGTTTAACCAAGACTTTGACTGCATACTTTATATGCAATGGTAAAGGTCACAGACCACCTTTGCTTATTAAGGCACGATATGTATATTTTCTTGAATATAAAAATATACCATTAAAAAGATCCCAACTCCAACATTTATCAATTGAATAGTTTTTGTCCTATGTAACCCATTTATTAAAAAAAAAAAGTAATTACTCACAAAAATACATAAGTAAATAACGTGTCACACACAATGGTAAATTATTTTTTAATAATAAAAGAAACCTTGAAGTAAATGCTAATATTTTAAAATGTAAACCACAAAAAAATATGAATTTTGAAAAATACCATAAGAATTTTTCAAGGTTTTTTCAAACTAATAAAACATCTACAGAAATAAAATAATAAGTAGACAAGTTCGCGATATTTATAGTACTCACTTATATAAAAAAAATAATTACGCGAAATTACGCCTCCGAAACGTGCGAACTAATCAGATGCCTGTTTGCGATACACACCTCCACCTTTCTGTTCATTCACTGCCAAACTGGGGGGATATCATTCTTGTTATCTCAGCTATTCGTCATTTCATTACTGAAGTTCAAAGAGTTCATGATCTAAGTCTAAAGCTCATTTTTTAAATAAACCCTTATCTCTTATTACGTGTCCTACGGCCACACTTCACAAAATTTCTAACCTTTAGTTGATGCAATTTTAATTTAATTTTCTGTCAATAAACAGTTTGTTTTTGATCGCCTGCACTGGTTTTTATGGTTGTTTGTTTACCGTTTAGCATGTTGTCCTGCTTTAAATATTGTTACAGAGGAAGATCGATCGATTGAGTAGTTTGCCAGTAGTTCTAGAAGAAAGCAACGTAACATAGGCTTCTTATGTTGTAGGTTAAATGATCTTTAAGCTATTTTTTAGTGTTACAATGGTAGCATTCTTTGATTAAAGGACTTGATTCTATATCAAATAATGTAATATTTAATTTACTAACTTTATGCTCACGCTTTAAACTAAAAAAAATTGATGATTTATTCAGTGCTTAGCCCACTAATAGTTAGTTCTAAAATAAATTCTGAATTTACCTTCCTTACACTAAAGAAAACTTGATCCAAGCATTACAACTTAATATTTTAAATATTATGGGCTTTACGACGAGATGTTAATAAAAAAAAAATGAGCAGAGAAACGACCTCAGAACTATTTACAATTGAAATCTGAGATTTGTTTCTATATACTAATTCTGTTACAGTTAGTAATAAATAAAAAACGAAATAGTCCATAGACAAAGGATATTTTTAAAGCAATTATACCCTTTTCCAACCCTTTAATAAATAATAATGCTTAACATTTATTGAATACCTCAACTATGAAAAATGATTAAAATACTATAGAAAACTTGCAGAATCACATCCCTTTTAGCCCCCTGCCCTTTCCAAAATTATAGGTTCCTTTTATATTTCAAGAATTATATTAACACCAAATTTCAAATTGATATCTCAATTTGTTTTAGAATTATTGTGACAACGGACCGACGGAAAAACCATGTTTCTCGTGATCTAGGAGCTTTGAGACATGACGAGATGCAAAAATCTGGGAAAGTAATTTTTTACCAATTTCCGGCTAAATTCGTTAAAATTTTTAGCTTCTATAACGCTAAAAAATTGTTGTCCCTATCATGTCATAACCTCAATCTTATTTTTTTTGAAAATGTTTACTTTAGAATTAAAACACATTCTTCAGCATAAGTACGCCTTTTTAGCTTCAGCAGCCTTACTAGTTATTCCGATTTATTCCTGGAAATCATTTGTTAATTACTGGAAGAAATTAAAACAAGAATATGAAGACGACGTAATATTTCTAAAACGGCACAACTGTGTCGTTACTTACCAAGCAAATAAGGGGCTTTCAGGATGGCCTCCATACAAGGGCAGGCGTAACACTAGCGGAAGTAAAGTTTTCGAAGACTTATATGAACCAATTTTATATTTTATAAGGACTGCCAAGAAGTCATTAGATATTGCTGTTATGTTGATAAGTGTTAAGGTGATTTACTTGGAACTCCTTAAAGCTAGGAAAAGAGGTGTGACAATAAGGATTTTAAATAATTTTCATCATTGTGATAGCTCCAAAGAGGAAATAAGACAGCTTATGATAGCAGGTATGCTTTGTTAATGATTGTTTTTTACAAGTACATTCTCAGCAGAAAGAGTATTAGTAAAGTTAAAAAAAAAACCTTTTTAGGTGTCCAATTTCAGTTTTTTATAGCCCCAGGATCTAGTTTAGACACAATAATGCACAATAAATATATGATTAAAGACTATAGCGAAAATGAAGGCTATGTTTGTATGGGATCCATGAATTTCACAGCCAGTTCTGTTTTAAATAATTATGAATCATTCATATTTACATCAAATAAATATGTAGTTGAAGCATTTGAAGATAATTTTGATGAATGTTGGCACAATATTAGTGTGGATAATGAAGGTCTTATAAACAGGACTATTTTGATGGATGCTCAGTTTGATTTATAATTTTTTATATTGTTTGTATCATTTTTTTTATTAATATTTTTGTTAATGTTTTATTTAAAGTAATAAATTTATTATACATTTTGTAATACACTATTTTATTTTTATTATATGGCCTCACTGATATCTATTTAGCGATGAGCCGGATCATCGCCAGAGATGCAAGTTTTTTTGCTTCCTAATCATAGACAAGGGATTTGGTTATATATATAATTATATTTACAATTTTGTCATATTTTATACTCGAAACCACTATTAAAATTCTAAAGAAACTTCTCTACTTGCGAGGATAATTAGAGAGGACCGCCATTTCATAAGATTGTAAATAAAGAGATGTTTATAACGACCAGAATTTGGCGAGATTCATTATCTGTTTGGATTGGCGTCGTTAATCCCGCAAAATTCAACATAGATGAAGGATTCGGTTTTGTTTTCATTCCATGAACATCTACACTAGGTTTCCCATGTTCCTTCGTTTACAATTTTGTCAAATATCGTCGTCTTTAATTACAAACTTTCGAAGCAGGTTGTTTGGTGAAACGATCAAATGCTCACAACAGTGGTCTCGAACGTCAAAATGCGAAATCGGTAGAGTTGCCCACTAACATTGTTATATTTGTACCCAAAATCGGTATATGAAAAAAATACAATTTTCAATCAAATTTGTTTATTTTAAACTTCTTTATTTTTGTAAAATAATAGACACTTACAGAATATACTGAGTATACAATTAAAACTAATAAGAGTAATTTTTTTTTACAATATTTTATACATGAGTGAATAAATAATAGTGAATACTAGTAAAACATAACATTCAACTAGTGATGACGTCAGCCTTCTTGGTGATGTCAATTAATCTTTCGAACACATAACCTATTATTTAAATGTCGATATTTAAATCGGCAGCAGAAGCATAACCTATTATTTAATGATCATTAAAAACAATAACATTATTAAGGTGTTTTGGTAAAACCAAATGTAATTTTTAATCACAAATCAATTTTTAACTAAAAAATAGGCTTTGCACTATGAAAAAAATAACTTTCGGTAAAATAAGCTCTAATTTTGGACAAAACGCTAAGAAAATCGAGGCGACAGGTACTATAGGAACTTTTGGTCCCCCAAAAGCTATAGACGCTCTAGATGATGATAATGAGTCTCAGCAAGTGAAAGACGTAATGGGAATATCGGGATTTGGTAAAAAAGCAAAAAGTTTTGACATAAACGTAAGTATCTTAAAGAAATTGTGTGAATTTAAAATGTTCTATGGATAAAATTGTTCTGTTTAGTCTCCATACAGTTTTTAAAATATTTATCTCATTATGAAAAACAAGAGTTAGATTAGATATGAATTCTATGTTTGTTAAACTTTAGGAAATGATGGCACAAGTGAAAGCTACTGCTAAAGAAATTACAAAATTGCCTGTAGAGGATAGGCCAAAAGAATCTACTAGTGAAGAAAGCAGTGATGATGAATTAATTGGACCCCCTATTCCAGAAAATCTTGTTGGTATGGTTTTTTATATCTTTTACTTATTATTAGTAGGATATCTTAGACAGATATTATGTATAAAGTTTTAGTTCCTAAAATTTCAGTTATACAGTAATTAAAAATATAGTTACTGTACAAATATGGTTACTGTATTTTAGGTGGCACCAGAGAGGAAGAGGAAAGGGATAATAGTAATGACAGTGATAGCGATAGTGATAATGAAACTGAGAAAGACAATCAGTATTTTATACCCTTGAGGAATCAAGCTGATCTGAAACATGGGAATAAGGCTGTAACTGCACTTACTATAGATCCTAGTGGAGCCAGATTGGCCTCAGGTTTAAAAATTTTAAAATTTCACTTTTAAAAATGCTACTACATTGGTTAGAATATGTATCCTTAAAGGATAAATTTAAAGCTTGGGTCAATTTAGTAGGGCCATCTTTCTAACTGTATAATGATTTCAGGCCAAGATAATACAGGGTATCAAAGAGTATTGGGCAAAATGTCAGGGAATATCTCATCTATATTTTTAATGGGCAAAATAAGTTTAATCAAGAATAAAAATTAACATAATTTTTTTTAGGATCTGTCGATTATGATGTTAGTTTCTGGGATTTTGCTGGCATGGATTCTAATCTTCGCAGCTTTCGTACATTACAACCTGCCGACAACCATCCTATAAGAGGCCTACACTATTCAAGCACAGGGGACTTACTTCTAGTTATATCAGGTGCAAGCCAAGCCAAAGTTATAGACCGGGATGGTTTTGAAAAATTAGAGACTGTTAAAGGAGACATGTATATTACCGATATGGCTAGGACAAAAGGACATATCGCTGCTTTACTTGCTGGGACATTCAATCCTTTGATTAAGGATGAGTTTTTGACAACCAGTGCTGATGGTAAGAATTTTTTTAAATTTGGTATAGTACTTACTAAAATAAGTAACTTCATGCTTATATAAAATTAAACAATAAGAGAAAATTAATTTACATTTTAGTTGTTGTTCTGAAAAACAAAGTCTATATCTGCTACTTTAATAGCTCATTCATGTCTAAAATTCTTAATACTGTGACAGTTTCCCTTTCAGTTTTGTTTATGTTTTCTTATTCAGTCAAAATTCTTAACAATGGTGTATTCAATTGATGCAGATCACTGTAAATTTTTGGGGAGATGTATGCCTGTAGAGAAGGAAGTTATGAATCATAATGAGACATCATATTTTACAACACTTTCTGGTGGTTGAACTAAGTACTTATGGTAATTATATTGCCGTAGGTACTGTAAGAACATGGGACTTCCACCATGGAGGAAAATACCATAAACAATTAATTAAGTGTAGAGCTCAAAATGGGTTAAAAGTGTCACCAACTGCTGTTACATATAATAGAGAAGGAAAAGTTATAGCTTGTGGATGTGCAGATGGATCAATACAACTTTGGGATTTCAGGTAATTCTTCAATATGTGTTTATCGTATACCTTGGCGCTTGGAAAATAAAGTATAAAAATAAAAAAAATTTTTGATGCAGTTATTAAATATATAAAATAATTTTTCTTTTACATATATACATAGTAGTTTCATGAATAATATCAAATAATAATGAATAAAAAAAATTAAAAAATTACGGAGATATGAGCCATCAAGTAGGACCTCACTCTCTTTTGAAAATCCTCGCTGATGGTATACTTATTTTCTCTGCGAGGCATTGCCTGAAAAATATATATAATAGCTAAGATGTAGCATAGAAAAGAAAATTTTAAAATTTTCTTGTAGAAATGACAGCTGTTTGAAAAACAAACTCTGATATTTATCGAAATTTTGAGTTTCAAAAATTTATAACTTATGAACATGGCACCCAATCAAAAATATCTTGTACACCAGTTTGAAAAAAGTAGTTTCGAAAAAAGAAAAAATCGTACGGCGTCGGCGTCTTAAAACCAAATATTTTTTAAAATTACCTTCAATATGGGATTCCTGGACCATAGATGAGGTCTTCCATTGTCCTCTGACTCCTTTTGAACAGCTCTTTTCAATTTCCTGTCCTCTTTAGTCTCCTGTTGGGCTCTCATATTGGCTATAAATATTCGTTGAGAATCCAAGTTCTCAGTAAATCGCAGCGCGCTTGGGCCAATTACAAGGTTTATTAATTGCATCATTTGTAATACACTAGAATATCCATCATTAAATATACTAGCTGCAATATAAGATCCAATCTCAACAATTTTTGTGCCACTCTAATGCACTTTTAGAATGGTTCTCGAATGATAAGCACACTAACGGACAGACGGACAGACAGAGACGTTGCGTTTTTATATATATTATATAGATTATTATTATTATTATATAACCTGGCCAGAGAACATATGTATGAATTAAAAAAGACACATAAATTGGATAATTGGTTCTCGAGTGCTAACGAACAGACAGACAGACAGAGAGACGTTACATTTTATATATATTATATTTTTTGCTACATGGTGTTGTTCCATATGTAATGGTTTAGGTAGCGTATTGCGAGAAAACGCGCTAGCGGCAAACTTTTTTTTTTCCGTTTTGATCCACTATTATCTTCACTGCTTATTCCTTATGTTACCTAACGTAATAAAATATATCCTATAACCTGGCCAGATATGTATCTTTTAAGAAAAAAAAGGATGTAAATCGGATAAGTGGTTCTCGACTGATAAGCGCACTATCGGGCAGACAGACAGACAGAGAGACCGACCGAGAGACGTTGCATTATATATATATATATATATATATATATATATATATATATATATATATATATATATATATATATATATATATTATAGAAGATTACAGATAACCTGGCCAAAGAACAAATGTATGATTTAAAAAAAAAAATGTAAATCGGATAAGTGATTCTCAAGTCATAAGCGCACTAACAGGCAGACAAAGAGACGTTACATTTCATATATATTATATGCTTTGCTACATGATATTGTTCCATATTTAATGGTTTAGGCAGTGAATTGCAAGAGAACGCGCTAGCGCCAAACTTTTTTCCGACTTGATTTACTATTATCGTCACTGCTTATTCCTTATGTTACCTAACGTAATAAAATATGGCCTATAACCTGGCCAGAGAACATATATATGTTTAAAAAAAAAGCACGTAAATCGGATAAGTGGTTCTCGAGTGATAAGCGCACTAACGGACAGACGGGGAGACGTTGCATTTTATATATATTATAGAACGAGACGTTACATTTTATATATATTATGGATAACCTGGCCAGAGAACAAATGTATGAATTAAAAAAAAACACGTAAATCGTATAAGTGGTTCTCGAGTGATAAGCGTACTAACGGACGGACAGACAGACAGAGAAACGTTATATTTTATATACAATATAGATATTCGTTGCTACATGATATTATTCCATATATAATGGTTTAGGCAGTGTATTACAAGAGAACGCGCTAGCGGCAAACTTTTTTCCGAGTTGATTTACTATTATCATCACTTCTTATTCCTTATGTTACCTAACGTAATAAAATATAGCCTATAACCTGGCCAGAGAACATATCTATGTTTTAAAAAAAAATCACGTAAATCGGATAAGTGGTTCTCCAGTGATAAGCGCACTAACGGACAGACAGACAGAGAGACGTTGCATTATATATATAATAGATGTTTTAAGTCCTTTTTAAGGTTCTTGGACAATAATCCTGAAAATTGTATTACTTAATTGAACATGTAAGGATTTGATGAGAAAGAAGAGGAGGTTTAGAGGGGTTGCTTTGAATATACTGTGTTATTTTTTTGATACTTCCAATCGGTCAAACAGGTACGTTGTCCTTTTCAGGGTTTTTGAAGTGAAGAAATTTGAAAATTAAAAAATTATTTAATATTTTCGATTTTCACGGAAATGCTATCTAGAAGGAAATGTATGATTTCAGTTGTATATATTTTTGAAACTCTTTCTGCTCTCAAGTTTTTTCTGATTAATATATTCTATTTATTAAGTGGTCGTATTTGGATTAAGTTATTTTTTAGTGTGAGAAAGTAAAATTCAGTACTTATTTTAGAACTCGTTCTTGCAAGGGAAGTGCTGAGTAAGTCACTCTGCCGATTTTTTAGCGCGTATTACTTTTTTCATTTTATGTATTTTTACTTTGAAGGAAAAGTTCTGTCGCTCCATCCAGTCAAATCAGAAAAGCACACCAACCTGTAGAAATGTCCAGTATAGCCTTTTCACATGTAGGTGACTATTTATTGACAAGAAGTTTGGATGAAACTATGAAATTATGGGATATCAGGAACTTTAAGACTGCATTACACGAAGTTGGAGATTTATTTGTCAGATATGACTCGACTGATGCTATTTTTAGTCCCAACGATGCTATGGTCATCACAGCAATGTCATTAAGAAAAGGTAAAAGGTATTTAGAGAAAAATTAGTATTTAATCAAATAAATGTTCCAGTTTTGATTCAAAATTTCTCTGGGTGAATTAGTTTTTTACGGAAACAACGCCTAAGAGTAAGAATTTAGATCAGTTTTTGCCGATCACCTGTCAAACAAATGTCAACTTGTGATACATCGTTGGAAAGAGAATTTCAAAACGAATTGAAATTGATAAAAATATACAGGGTTCCATTAAAAATAAGAGAGTTGCAGTCACTTCCGGTCAAACCGGAACTAGTTAAAAATATTTCTTAAGTGATAAAAAAGCCTAATAATGTCCCATTTTGGTATCTAAAAGTGCAAATATGTAAATTTCAAAATAAAAAAATTACAGGGTGTTATATGTTGGCTGTGTCACCCGGTATATATATATATATATATATATATATATATATATATATATATATATATATATATATATATATATATATACATACTAGCCGGGCCCGCGGCTCCGCTCGCGTGGACTTGAATCACTACTATCGTCACTGCTTATTCCTTATGTTACCCAACGTAATTTCCCATTATTTCCCCTTATCTCCCATTATTTCTCCTTATCTCCAATTATCTCACTTTATTTCCCATTATCTAGGCTTATCTCGACTTATCTCGCAATATTTCTCCTTACCTCCCATTATTTCTCCTTATCTCCCATTATCCCACCATAACTCCCATTATCTAGACTTATCTCTGCTTATTTCCCATTATTTCTCCTTATCTCCCATTATTTATACTTATCTCCCATAACTCACCTTATCACCCATTATCGAGGCTTATCTCGACTTATCTCCCATTATTTCTCCTTATCTCCCATTATCTCACCTTATCTCCCATTATCTAGGTTTATATCGAATTATATAGAACATATGTATAAATTTATAAAAACACGTAAATCGGATAAGTGGTTGTCGAGTGATAAGCGCACTAACGGAGAGACAGACAGAGAGACGTTGCATTTTATATATATTATATTCTTTGCTACATGATATTGTTCCATATTTAATGCTTTAGGCAGTGTATTGCAAGAGAACGGGTTAGCGGCAAACTTTTCTCCGACTTGATTCACTATTATTGTCGCTGCTTATTCCTTATGTCACCTAACGTAATAAAATATATCCTATAACCTGGCCAGAGAACATACGTATGTTTAAAAAAAAAGCACGTAAATCGGATAAGTGGTTCTCCAGTGATAAGTGCACAAACGGACAAACAGACAGAGAGTTGTTGCATTTTATATATATTATAGATATCCTTTGCTACATGATATTGTTCCATATTTAGTGGTTTAGGCAGTGTATTGCAAGAGAACGCGCTAGCGGCAAACTTTTTTCCGACTTGATTCACTATTAACGTCACTGCTTATTCCTCATGTTACCTAACGTAATAAAATATAGTCTGTACCCTGACCAGAGAACATATGTATATTTAAAAAAAGCACGTAAATCGGATAAGTGGTTGTCAAGTCATAAGCGCACTAACTGACGAATAGACAGACGGAGATACGTTGCATTTTATATATATATTATAGATATAGATTATTATTATTATATAACCTGGCCAAAGAATATATGTATGAATTTAAAAAAAAACGGTCAAGTGCAAGTTGAACTTGCACAATTAGTGTTCCGTACGTTGATTGTTTTTAAAATAAAATTTTTTGTTAGGGTGGTATAAAATGATCAGTGACTTCACAAAACACACCCCAAAGTTTGTTTCCAATCTTTACTGAAAACTGGTGACCATGAAATTTTGTTTTTTTTTTATATACCAAATAAATTATTAAAGGTAATGCACTCGTGATAATTTTCGTTCAATCTATACCCCATGGAGAATATTCCAGAATTTTTCCAAAATTTTTTGATCAGTACTTTTCGAGATAAGGTAGGGGACAGCGATTTTTTAAAAGTAATACGAAGAAAAGTGTGTGCAAGTATTACATTATATATATATTTTTTACTCGTGTTTTCACAAGCTTTCATTTGACACCACATTCGATGACCTAGTAAAAAAAATTTTTTTTCACTTCCGATTTCACCCCTCAAAACGAACCCCTTAAGTCAAAATTTATGTTACGGTGGTATAAAATGATTAGTGACTTCACAAAACACACCCCAAATGAGTTTTCAACAAAGTTTGTTTCCAATCTTTACTGAAATCTGATGACCTTGAAATTTTTGTTTTTTTTTTATGTACCATATAAATTATTAAAAGTAATGCACTCGTGATAATTTTCGTTCAATCTACACCCCGTGGAGAATATTCCAGAATTTTTTCGAAATTTTTTGATAAGTACTTTTCGAGATAAGGCCCGGGACAGCGATTTGTCGCGAATTTTTAAAAATAATACAAAGAAAAGTGCGCGCAAGTATAATATTATATATATATTTTTTACTCGTGTTTTCACAAGCTTTCATTTGACACCACACTCGATGACCTAGTACAAAAAATTTTTTTTCACTTCCGACTTCACCCCCCAAAACTAGCCCCTTAAGTCAAAATTTAATTCTCAAAACTACATGGCTCTGATGAGGCCATCAATTCCTATATTATTACCAAATTTCACCTTTCTATGTCAAATAGTTTCGGGAGAAAATTGGGTGTGACAGACAGACAGACAGACAGACAGACACCGAAGTGATCTTATAAGTGTTCCGTACGGAACACTAAAAAAGACACGTAAATCGGATAAGTGGTTCTCGGGTGATAAAAGCACTAATGGACAGACAGACAGACAGAGAGACATTGCATTTTATATATATTATAGATTATAGATATCCTCTGCTACATAATATTGTTCCATATTTAATGGTTTAGATTGTGTATTGCAAGAGAACGCGCCAGCGGCAAAGTTTTTTCCGATTTCAGTCACTATTATCGTCACTGCTCATTCCTTATGCTACCTATCGTAATAAAATATAGCCTATAACCTGGCGGGAGAACATATGTATGTTTTTTAAAAAAAAGTACGAAAATCGGATGAGTGGTTCTCCAGTGATAAACGCACTAACGGACAGACAGATAGACAGACAGACAGGGAGACAGAGATACGTTGCATTTTATATATATTATAGATGTAATAAAATGTATATCTATAACCTGGTCAGAGAACATATGTATGAATTTAAAAAATCAAGTAAATCGGATAAGTGGTTCTCGAGGGATCAGCGCACTAATGGACAGACAGACAGACAGAGAAACGTTGCATTTTATATATATTATAGATATAGATTATTATTATTATTATATAACCTGGCCAAAGCATATATGTATGAATTTAAAAAAGACACGTAAATCAGATAAGTGGTTCTCGCGTGATAAACGCACTAATGGACAGACAGGCAGACAGAGAGACATTGCATTTTATATATATTGTAGATTATAGATATATATAGAATAGAAAGGAACGCGCTAGCGACAAACTTTTTTCCGACTTCACTCACTATTTTACGTCACTGCTCATTCCTTTGCTACCTATCGTAATAAAATACAGCGTATAACGTTGCATTTTATATATATTTAGATATATATATATATATATATATATATATATATATATATATATATATATATATATATATATATATATATATATATATATATTCTATATATATATATATATATATATATATATATATACATACATTCTATATATATATATATATATATATATATATATATATATATATATATATATATTCTATATAATATATATATATATATATATATATATATATATATATATAGGGTGTTATGAAATTCACTATATAATATAATAAAGAAAAAATCGTCCCTACAGAAATTATGACATGAATATTTTTTTCACGCCGTCACAGGTCTACAGTGTTGTTCACATTTAAATAGTTTTAGTTTATATCTAATTAAAATAGGTTTGAAAGTTCTGGAAAAATGCTAATTTTTATCGACGTTGGTGATATACTGAAAATACAGCGAATCATTAGTTAGGTAACCAGTAGTTCTGGTACCTTTTCTATAGCGCAACAATGCAAAATAAACCACAGTCTACTAAGTTATATAATTCCAAAATCAAGCACCAAACTTTGAGAAATTAACTTTGAACTAGATTTCGTTCTTTTCATTTTTTAGGTGAAAAAACAGGTTGTGTAAATTTTTACGATACAAAAACTTTCAAGCTATTAAAAAGATTGCCAGTGGCGCAGTCTCATACAGTCAAAATACACTGGCACGCTAAGTTAAATCAAATTTTTATCGGTACGGGAGACGGACTTATCAAATGCTTTTATGACGAAAACCGGAGTTTACGTGGTGTTACCTTATGTGTGGTAAAGGTGAGTTATTAAAATTTTGATACCCAGCAAAGATAATCTAAAAATTGTTGGTTTTTGTCTAATCTAAGCATGGTTTTTAAATTAAAAACGACAAAATTTCAACCTAAAATTGGAAATTGTCCACCCTGATACGTGGTGCGATCCAAAAGTTCCTGGACTAACGCTACTAAATCAGAAATGGTTACTTTGAGGCTTCGTGACTCCCGTCACTTACCAAGTGGTCCCCCTGCATCCGAATGGACTGATTCCACAGGTCGAACATTTTTTAGAAGGTGGAAGTTGTCACTGCCTCCAGAGCCATCTGCGATTCGCGTTGTATCTCTACCGTCTCGAGACACCGACTTTTTAACTTCATCTTCATATGGGGAAGCAACAGCAAGTGCCGAAGCAAATGAATTATGGGAGCCGTGGAATTCTTCACCAAAAAGTGTTATGTACAGTTCGAACTGTAGGCTGGTGTATTGTCGCGATGCAGAAGGAAATTCTTCTCGCTCCCAAACTTTGGCCTTTTTCGTAACAATAGACAGTTCGTCAGAGATGCTCGATAGTTCTCACAAGTGATTGGTTAAAGTTGAGCAATGATTTCAATCTTCCAGAACGCTCGTCGTCTTCCACCGAGTTCGGTCAGCTTTAAATCGCGAAAATTTGCGTCCGACTCACGGCGTCGTCTCCAAATGTTTTCCGTATTATTTTACACGTTTCTGTAGCTTTTTCCTGATTTTAAAACCAAATCTTTCACATACGTGCTGCTTTTTTGAATCCATTGTAAAAATCGCAGAGCGTCACAATTAGACCTTTATGCAAAAACATATACAGAACAAACAGAACGAAGTAGCATATCGAAACTTATCACGTAGCGGTTTTAGGAATGCACCTACCTCCATCTATCGGCACGAGTCGATACTATTTTTCGTTTTTGTTATATAGAGTGAGTCTGGGAATTTTTGGATTGCACCACATATGCTGATTTTTAATTACGTTTTTGGTTTTCCGTATTTAAACGAAAGTGATTTTTTTTGTTAGACACATAAGAAGGCACAACATTCAGAAGTTGTGAGCAGTCAACAAGTAATAACTCCACACGCTTTACCGTTGTTCAGACAAGAGAGAAGGAAGACTAGTAGGAAGCAAATGGAAAAAGATAGATTGGATCCAGTCAAATCTAAAAGGCCTGATTTGCCGATTACTTCAGGACAAGGTACACAACTTTTTTTTATCATTAATTTTATTCTTGCAACCCAATAAAAAGAAAAGCTTATTAAATGTTACCACACCTTTACCTCCTCTCTTCGGTGCTTTCATATGCTTTATATATACAACAATAAATTATATCTAGCACTAACAGGTTGAGTCGTTAGATATCGGGCGTTACGGTGTAACAAAGCGACAGATGACTGATGGGCTGATAGATACTTGAGAGAACGTCGGCATCGAAGCCCTGGGTGCAGACTGGCCAAGGACTTTGTATCGTGGCCTCGAGTGGCTGCTCAATAGAAGCAGGCGTGTTCTGAACCCCTTTGTGTGTATTCTTAAAGGACATTATATGTTAAGAAGGTATGTAGCACTGTGAGGTGCAGAAGACGATCCGACATGTCCAGGCTGTATGAAGGATGAGAGTATGCTGCTTCACTTTATCTGCGTATGTGAGGCACTGGGAGAGTCTAGGAGGTTTCGCGACGATTGTGGTGGTTAGGTTAGTTTGGCAAAAACGATCCTGATCTGATCACTAGGCGTTGAGTATCTGCACAACTACTACTACGACTGTTACAACTATTACATGTCTAGTACTATTTTATTTTAAGAAATTGTGCAAGGTTATTATTCGACTGTAAAACCTGAAAATGTCGAGGAAATTACAATTTACTCTTAAAGTCAGAGATTTTTCTTAGAAATTTGCAAGGGAATTATAAATAATATATATATTTTTTTAATTTTAAAGAATTATTATTTATTTTCACATTATTTACATTCTAGAAAATCAGAAAAATATTCATGATTTTCCAGGATTTTTTTCATCTATGTGACCTCCTTTGTTTTAATTACCGCTCTACAGAGTTTCGGCATTCTGTCCAGTAGTTTCTATAGAGTTTCTTCGATTATTTTAACCCTTTCTGCTTGTAAAAGTTCCCGCAAGTGATTTTCTGATGTTGGATTGAGTTTTCGAACACACCTGTCCAAATGGTCCCACAGCAATTCGATGGGATTCAAGTCGGGTGATTGTGGAGGCCAAGTCATCTCTTCCAGGACGTCATCGGATTTCCATTGGTCCAAAAGTTCTCTAATTTGTTTAGCAGAATGTATAGGGTTGTTGTCATACTGAAAAATAAATTTCCCGTGAAACATATCTCTTCCAGAAGGAAGCATTTGAGTTAGCAAAATTTCTTGATACTGTTCTTTTCACATGATTCCTTCTATCCTAAAGATTCTTCCAACTTTACCGTTGCCAATTCCAAACCATTACTGAACCTTCACCATGCTTTACTGTAGGTAACTAACAGGCTTCCAATATCCTCTCTACAGCTGACCGCCGCACGTAAATTCGTCGATTGAATCGAAAATTTCGAATTTAGATTCGTTGCTCCAAAGGACGGAATTCCATTGTTCTGATGTCCAATTTTCATGTTCTCGGGCCCATTCTAATCGTTTACGTTTATTCACTTGCCTAAGAAGTGGTTCCCTCGCTGCAACTCTCCCGTGTAGTCCACCTTCTGCTAACCTGTTCTTCACGGTTGTCACGCTGATGGGGATAGACCGCTCCAGGTTTACTTGATTGTGTGTGATTTCTGGTGCGGTTAGGCGGCGATTACGTCTGCTGGACATTGTTATAGCTCTGTCTTTAGCGAGAGTCGTTTTTCGAGGCCTTCCTGAACGTTTTTGGTTGAGAATTCCATGTCCCGATTATTATGCAAAACTTGGAAATTTGTTCTAATTGGTTTTTAATTTGTGATTTCACCAAAAAGGCTTATCTAAACAAGTTTATGATGGACACTTGTTAAGAACAATTAAATTTACCTAATACATAGTAATAAAAGGGTTTAATTTTTATTTTATTTATTTATTTATTTATTTACGGTTCATTAGAACCTAATTTAACTATCGGATAGGCATATTCTTACAATGTCGATATAATAGTTGCTTAAACTTATTTATGGTTTCACAATTTTTGATAATATTTGGTAGGTCATTAAAATGTTTAAGTCCTTTATAATAAAGATTTGCTCGATCAGCTTCATTTGTAATTCCCCCTACTCGGAAGTCATTCTGTCCTCTGGTGTTGTAGTTGTGTATCTGATTGACGTATCTAATTTTCTCGGTCAGATATGTGGGACAATTTTCTATCTTTATATTATAGATAAATTTCATTGCGTAATAAAATAAGCTCTGCTTTACACTCAGCCAATTTAATCGATCTAACATATCTTTTATGTGCGTATCTCTAGGCTTCCGCAATATAAATCTCATTGCCTTGTTTTGAAGTTTTTGCAGTAGTTCTATTTGTGTATCCTTAGCAAGAAATAATACCGAAGGATAATAAATAAAATGTGGCTCAATTATGCTTCTATATATTAATATTTTATGGTATTCACTTATGATGTGGCAAGTTCTATACATGAGATAAAGTTTTTGGTTTACTTTATTCACTAAATATTGAAAGTGTGCATCAAATTTAAGTTTACAATCTATCATTACACCCAAGTATTTAATTTCGTTTACTTTTTCTATTTCACGATTATTTATGTATAATTTATGGTTATTATTATAGTTATTGTGTGATATTATCATATATTTAGTTTTATCTGTATTTAGTTTTAACATATTTATACACATCCACTTGTAAAGAATATTCATATCAGACTGCATTTTATTAATAGCCACATCCAAACTAACATCACTAATTGCAATCAGTGCATCGTCTGCAAATAGTCTAACATCCCCGTACTTTAAACCGTCTTTAATGTCATTTATGTATATGAGAAACAGTAGCGGCGCAAGGACAGAGCCTTGCCGTAGACCAATATTCACTGGTATCTCTGACGATGTCGTGTTTCCAATTTTTGTTTGTTGCTTTCTATTCGATAGATAATCTTCAAACCATTTTAATTCCATATCACGCACTCCAATTTTGTGTAGTTTCTTAAGCAATAATTTTCTATCTATAGTTTCAAATGCTCTTTTTAAATTTATGAAAGTTGATACAATGTATTTTTTATTCATCAAATCTTCACGCCATTCACTTATAACGTAATTAATTGTAGTTTCACATGAGTGTTTGCCTCTAAAACCCGATTGCTCTGGAATAATAATATTGTTATCATTCAAATATTGCAGTAACTGATTTTTTATCACTGTTTCAAGGATTTTTTCGTCACTTGGAAGCGTATTTATTGACCGCATCTCTTCAGGTTTTATAGTATATTTTATTTTTTCAATTGGCACAATTTTGGAAATTTTCCATTTGTTAGGCACTTTTCCTTGCAGCATGCTATTATTGATGATATTGGCGTGAAAAAAAGCCGTGTACGTTATAGAATGTTTAATTACACCTTCAGATAAAATATTCTTACCGCCAATTTTATTTTTAAATTTTTTAACTATTTCAATTATTTCGTTACTATCTACTGTTTGAAATTTAAATTGGTGATTAATTATATTTGTATATCCCATAGTATTCTGCACAACGTCTATACCATTTTTAATGTCAGTGACACTCTGAACAAAGAATTTATTTAAAAGTTCAACAATTTCTTTTTCATTTTCAATTATTTTACCATTCATAACGATTCTGTATATTGCACTGGTACTTTTTAACATACAAATTTCTTCTTTTAAAACTCTCCACATTTCTCTGCTGTTTCTTTGATTATTTTCAATTTTATTCTGTACATATTGCACTTTCTTCTGTTTAATCATATTTTTATATAATTTTTTCACTGTCTTGTAATCTTCCCAATCCTTAGTTATTTTGGCTATTTGGTTTGGTGGCTAGGTAATTACGTATTAAATTTTGGCAGTTACATTGAAATTTCTAGGCGGGCAAATACTTTCTGACGGTAGTGTATATAAAAATTTATAATTAAATGCGTTCTTATTTTTAGGTGGTAGGGTAGCATCTAGTGGTGGCACTCTTAGCAGTTTCGTTATAAGAAACCTCGGTTTGAGTAAACGAGTCGATGACGACCAAGATCCCCGAGAAGCCATATTGAAATATGCCAAAGAGGCAGAAGAGAATCCTTATTGGATCACACCGGCCTACACGAAAACACAGCCTTCAAATATTCTGGCTTCTACATCCCAAGATGAAAGTGATGAGGAACCAGATAGTAAAAAAGTGAAAAAAGACTAGTTCTCTAATATGAACAGATATATATATATATATATATATATATATATATATATATATATATATATATATATATATATATATATATATATATATATAATGTATGTAAATATAGGCTTAATAAATCAGACAAAAATATATAGCGCTTTTGTAATCCCTTCAGTATCCTTTAACAGTCCATTCCTGAATATAAGCTTCTCCGAGTTCCTTCCATTTATCTCGATTACTTGTCTTTCGATACCAATTTTTGCCCGGCGCTTTGATAGACAATAGACAATTTATTCATCTTTTCAGCTACAAAAGTTGTAGATAAGACATGTCATCAAAGGGATGTAAGATCCCATCTTAGGTAATATCAAAAATAATATATTGAAAAAAAAAAAGAAATCTTACTATTAGACACGTTAATACACAGTAAATATAACATACATATTTATAACAAACAAAATACATACTGAAGTTGCTTTAATTAAGTAAGGATGTTATAAAGAATAACATTCACACTCTGCCCAGCAGATAACTTTCAAATTCAGTTACAGAATAAAAAGTTTTACTTAATAGTATAGTTTTTATTTGTTTTTTAAAACGTGCCATAGATCCAATCCTTTTTACATTTTCCGGTAGTAAGTTAAACAGTCTGTAACCTAAGTAATGACTAGTTTTCTTAACATATTCATGATTGTGTTTTTCAATACAAAAATTTTCTCTGTTTCGAGTCGGATAACTATGAAAAGATCTATGCGACATGAAGCTATCTTGATTTTGATAGATATACATTAAGAGTTTACATATATAAATACTTAGAACTGTTAATATTTTTCTATTTTTAAAGACTTCCCTACAGGATGCGTTATATGGCATACTAAAAATTAGTCTCATGATTCGTTTTTGCATTACCAGCACTCTGTCCAGTTCCTGCGCACTTCCCCAAACCGCCAGACCATAGGACATGGCTGGGTACGCATTAGCGTAATAGACAGTTATGAGATTGGGAACACTTAATGAGTTTTTTAAAGATTTTATCATAAAAAAACATTCATTTAGTCTTGAGCAAACGTCATCTATGTGCAAACTCCATTCGAGGTTAGAATCTATTATGATTCCTAAAAACTTTGAACTATGACTAACAGGCAAATTCATATTATTAAATACAATATTTAGGTTTATTGGTTTGCGCATTTTTGTCTTAAATTCCATAGACAGGGTCTTTGATAGATTTATTATAAGGTTATTCTTTTTACACCAGTTTGAGAACTTAGTCAATAATACGAGGCTGGTTTGAAAAGTCCGTGCAAAAATAAAAACTACTTATGTGTTTGGGGTAAACCTTTTTTATTTTTCGACATAGTCTCCTTTTAGGCTCATACACTTCGTCCAAAGATGTTCTAGTTTGCTGATCCCTTCCGAATAATAGGATTTGTCTAAATCTGCAAAATATCCATTAGTGTCTGCAATCACCTCCTCGTTTGAATAAAATCTTTGTCCCGCCAGCCAATTCTTCAAATTGGGGAACAAATAGTAGTCCGAGGGAGACAAGTCTGGAGAATAGGGGGGATGTGAAACGAGTTGGAATCCTATTTCCATTAATTTTGCGACCACAACTGCTGAGGTGTGTGCTGGTGGGTTTTCGTGATGGAAAAAGACTTTCTTGTGGGCCAATAGCGGGCGTTTTTCTTGCAGCTCGGTTTTCAAACGGTCCAATAACGATGAATAATATTCACCTGTAATAGTTTTACCCTTTTCCAGATAGTCGATGAGGATTATCCCTTGCGAATCCCAAAAGACAGTCGCCATAACCTTTCCGGCCGAAGGAACGGTCTTCGCCTTTTTTGGTGCAGATTCCCCCTTGGTAACCCATTGTTTAGATTGTTGTTTGGTCTCAGGAGTATAGTAATGTATCCATGTTTCATCCACAGTGACGAAACGACGCTTAAAGTCCTCCAAATTCTTCTGGAACAGCTGCAAACCATCCTTGCAACACTTCACACGATTCCGTTTTTGGTCAAGCGTGAGCAATCGCGGCACCCATCTTGCGGATAGCTTTCTCATGTCCAAATGTTTATGCAAAATATTATGTACCCGTTCAGTCGAGATGCCCACAGCACTAGCAATCTCACGCACCGTAACTCTTCTGTCATCCATCACCATATCATGGATTTGATAAATGATTTCTGGAGTCGTAACCTCCACAGGCCGTCCAGAACGTTCAGCGTCACTTGTGCCCATATGGCCAGTCCGAAAATTTTGAAACCACTTATAAACTGTTCTAATCGAAGGTGCAGAGTCACCATAATGTTTATCAAGCTTCTCTTTAGTCTCCTGAGGCGTTTTGCCTTTCATAAAGTAATGTTTAATCGCCACACGAAATTCTTTTTCGTCCATTTCTTGAAAATCACTCGACTTCCTTGATTCACACGAATGCCAAACACAAAGAAATAGACCAATATGGCTAAAACTTGGTGTGCGTTCATTCAAGAGATGCTACTAACTAAACATGACCTCGATACGCGCCGGTGGTGCCATCTCTCAGACTTTGCACGGACTTTTCAAACCAGCCTCGTATTTTAATTTTCTTCTCCAAAAGTTTCTCATCTTTGGCTGAGATGACTATGGTCGTATCGTCAGCGAACATAAAAACGATTCCACATGAAATGTATTCAGGTAAGTCGTTTATGAACAACAAGAAAATCAGAGGACCCAGGACACTGCCTTGAGGGGTCCCTAAGTCACAGCTTGTCATTTGCGAAAAAATGTTAGAAATTTTTATTTTAAAGTTTCTACCCTTCAAAAATGAATTAAATCATTTATTTAGTGGTCCTCCAATACCTAGCCTTTCAAATTTTCTAACAACAAAGCCTGGGTCTATTGTTCATACGTCTTTTTGGAGGTCGCTTAATGCTCCTTTTCTGTTATCTTGCTCTTCGTTGTATGATACACCTTGTTCATCTTATATCATCTTGTCTGGCAATATGGTCTGCCCAAGGCCATTTCAGAATTGCTTTCTGTTTTATAACATCCTCAACTTTTGTTCATAGCATATGCCTCAATGCGAATATGGTCTAAGAGACTAACACCAAGCGTAGCCTTTCCATTGAATGCTGTGTTGTTTGAAGTTTATTTGTGTAGTTGTTTCCAATTCATCAGTTAATCTGTAATACCAGGTGTATGAGTATGAAATGCGGATTTCAGACAACAGATGGTGCACCAATGCAGTTTGTGCTATAAAGATTTGACACTGCGCCATTTTGTTGTGTCATCAACAAGTGTCAGACGGGCACGAGTGATAAATTGGAAAAGTGTGTGCATAGTGTTGTGTTGTGTTCAATATGTCGAAATTTATACCGAACAAAGAGCATTCGCGGCATTAATTTTTTGTTTTCATTTGAAGAAAACTGCTGTTGAGTTATACTGATTATTTCGAGAAGCTTATGGTGAACATGCTCCATCGCAAGATACGTGTGAACGATGGTTTCGGTGTTTCAAAAGTGGTGACTTCGATGTTGCAGCAAGGAACGTGGAAAACCGCCAAAAAAATACGAAGATGTGGAATTGTAAGCAATGTTGGACGAAGATCATTCGCAAACACAAAAACAACTCGCCAAGCAATTGGGAGTTAGTCAACAAGCTGTTTCCAATCGGCTACGAGAGATGGGAAAGATTCAGAAGACCGGTAGATAGGTACCACATGAGTTGAACGACAGGCAAATGGAAAAGCGCAAAAACACGTGTGACATTTTTCTCTCTCGGTACAAAAGGAAGTCGTTTTTGCATCGTATAGTTACAGGGGATGAAAAGTGGATTTATTTTGAGAATCCCAAGCGCAAAAAATCATGGGTAGACCCAGGCGCACCATCCACATCGACCGCAAGACCGAATCGCTTTGGCAGAAAGACGATGCTCTGTGTTTTGTGGGACCAGAGGGGCGTGGTCTATTATGAGCTGTTAAAACCTGGGGAAACGGTTAATACTAAACGTTACCAACAACAATTGAGCGATTTGAACCGTTCGCTGCTTGAAAAAAGGGCAGAATACCGAAAGAGGCAACACAAAGTAATTTTTCTTCATGACAATGCCCCATCACATACGGCAAAACCAGTTCGCGACACGTTGGAAGCACTCAGCTGGGAAGTTCTGCCCCATGCGGCTTACTCACCAGACTTGGCTCCTTCCGATTACCACTTGTTTGCATCGATGGGTTACGTACTTGCTGAGCAGCGCTCTGGTTCGTACGAAGATGTGAAAAAATGGCTCGATGAATGGTTCGCAGCAAAAGGGGAAGATTTTTACAGGCGTGGTATTCACAAATTGCCCGAAAGATGGGAAAAATGTATAACAAGCGCCGGAGCATACTTTGAATAAAGCACTTTTTATCATTCTTCCGAATTTAACATGTTTTTTTTAGAAAAAATCCGCATTTCATACTTGTACACCTGGTATAATGATGAAATATTGATGCTAGAAAAGGGGTCATAAAAAACCTAACAAAACACACTTTATCATTTGAAGTAATATAAGTATAAATTAGGAAAAAAATCGAGATCAGTTTCGAAGTCCATATTTCAACAGTGAACCTCTGTTCTCTGATTTGTGAATCCATTTCCAGATACAGTTGGCCGTATTATGGTTCATCAGCCGAGCTAAGAGCACAAAACTCGCAGTACTCACATAACGTCGCGATAAAATACAACAAATTGTATCTCTTGCTAGTGAAAGTGTAAAAATTAGAAACTTACCCGCTCTTTGTCAGGAGCTTTTAAGGCCCCAAACTGACATCTGAAATATGGGCTTTTTCTGAGATGAAATCATATTGTGATATATAGGGTGCGGCGCTTAAATCCGAACAAATTTAAATTTTCCGCCATACAGTAGTTCCGGTATAGGTTGCTATTGACGTTCGTGAAAGCCACATACTTCTAGTAAACAGTCATAACCTTGAAATGACCGAGCCGTTGCGAACAAGCGCGGAGTACAACCGAAGAGTCGTGATTATCGAAAGTCTTAGCACTGGACGTTCGGCGACTGAAATAATTCGCTTCTTCGGGTACCCGAGATTAACTGTGTACGACATGAAGCGTTTTTTTTACATTTTAATTTTTTGACGAATAAAGTTTTCTTTTAAAAAAATGTTTAATTTATCCGGATTTAAGCGCCGCACCCTGTATATGCAAACACCCTTCTAACCCCCCTACCTTATCCCTTCTACTCCATATACATTTTACTATAGAAAATTTTGAAAAAAAGGAATTTTTCGATTCCTCGACTGAAATAACTCGCTTCTTTGGGTACCCGGGATTAACTGTGTACGACATGAGGCGTGTAGGTGTATCAACAGGATGATCCATCGATACACACGAGTTTTGGCCCCTCAGTAGCCCGAGTTTTGACCCCCTACTACGACCACTATGTTTGGAGCGTAATTGCCTAATCTGGCATCTTTACGCATCGCTATCGAAGTAACATTTACCAATATGGACAGCCCTGCTTTAAAGAGCATGCGAGTGTTTTAGGCCAAGGATGGAGGCGGTCATTGCGGCTGAGGGAGGTTACATCGAATAATTTCCCTCTGGATAGGTCACACAACTGACATGCAAAAGGATTTTAATTTTTTGACGAATACAATTTTCTTTTAAAAAAATGTTTAATTTATCCGGATTTAAGCGCCGCACCCTGTATATGCAAACACCCTTCTAACCCCCCCCTACCTTATCCCTTCTACTCCATATACATTTTACTATAGAAAATTTTGAAAAAAGGAATATTTCGATTCCTCGACTGAAATAACTCCATAAACGACTTAAAACATAATAAATACGAAGCAAATCATTGCATCAAAAGTAACTGCACAAAAAGAATTTAAAATATCCCTTCTGTATCGTTACAGTGTTGGTGTGCTTAATATATATTTTGTGTTATTATTATTTCATGCTATAATTAATAGGTAGAGCTTTACCTGTTCAGTTTAAAAAAGGGTCTGATACTGTAGACATAAATTACCTTCTATGTTCAGTGTTTTAACTAAAAAAATTAATAAAAAAGCCAAAATCTAACCTGCACAAATAACTTTCTATTCAAAGCTCAAATTTTTTGGTATAGTATTTTTCACCATCTAAGAAAGTACCCTAACTACCTATACCTATTCAAAATTCAACAAGATTAGAAAGTGATTAATTTATGGCTGTTTAATGACAAGACATCGTACAGGGCCGCATAATTGTCGGGTTTAAAATTTTATTGTGATAAGACAGTTGAATTTTAATATTTTATGTACTGAATAATACACAATATAGTAATTACACAAATATATTAAAACAGTGTACAGAGTCCTCGCGTATATTTCTAACAATTCTAGTTATTAATTAATATCTAGTTCAATTTCGCTATCGCTACTATCTTGCAAATCAATAATAAGTTTTTTTACAGATTCTAACCTATTTATATTTATGTATATACATCTATATGGTTTAAATTTTTTTGACCTGTTGAATACAGTTTCTCCAGTTTTTAACGTTTAAATTTTTGACTTCTGTCTTTATCAACCAATCAATCAATCTATTGTTTAAAGTGGGTGTATTATTGTGAGCACGTATATTAGACTTTGATGCCATATCAACTCGATCGCATTAAAGATACAATAATATGGTGGAAGCCGAATTATTTCGTGTCCTGCTTCCTTTGCAATTTTATCACAAACATATTCCTTTGAAAAATTGTAACTTTTTAAGACTTCTAACAATTGTTTAACTGTATAACTTTCATGAAAATATATGTCACGTGCGCACAAAAAGGCTTGTATTTCTCTTTTTCTACCAGTGGAACTTGGTACCTTATTCATTTGGTGATTATGATAGGATGCATGATCCAACACAATACAGCTATTCGGTGGTATATTCGGCATTAATTTGTTTTGAAGCCAATCTTTAAAAAGATTTATCACAACGATAATCCAAGCTGGAATCTGAAATATTCTTGGCTGCTAGAAATAGACAGTCTGGGATCCAGCCTTCTTCTCACCCCCGCATGTAAAATAGTTTTTCTTTTACCTTTATTTGATGGAGCTTTGGTGTGGCATTTTTTAGAATTATCAATCCATCGTTTACCGGGTGTGTCGTGGGTGTCATACCAAGTCCCATCTGAGTAAATTATCGTTCGATTTTCCGATCTAGCTGTATTTATTTTTTCAAGACATTCCATTCTGGGTTGTTGCAAGCGCCGTGATTCCATTATAACTTGCCTTTTGTCTATTTTTTTGAACAAAAACCCTAAACGACGTAGAATACGCCATAAAGTTGTAGTGGAATATTTTATGTCACAACTATCCTCGAACAGCCTCCGTGAAAGTGACAATAACGTAGGAACTTTTTGTTCTGCATACATTTCATAAATTTTGCGGCGAATTAAGTCTTCTTGACAGAAATCAATACATTTCGACACACCTTTGTCTTTTCGTGTTTTTTTAGGCGCTATCTAATTACAGTCGACACTCTATATAGTGAAAGACCAAAATGTTGACCGAAATTTCACTATGGAAAGTTTTTCACTATATAAAGAAAAAATCCGTATATATTGCTATGTATGTATTTTATATTGGTAATCATTTACTTGTATTTTATAAGGTACAAGCAACAAAAAAAATTGCAAAATTAAATTCTTAGAAAAGATTTTATTAAACATTTAAAAGTTTAAATAGTACATAGCATGTACAGGGCTAAATACATACATAAAGTCCGTACGTTATATCTTTACCCGTGCGTCATAGTTTTCAGGCCATATAACAGACGACTATTATATTATTTGTCTCTTTTCACCAATAAATCGTAGGTATTGGTAAAAAGAGACAAAAAATATAATAGTCGTCTAGGATATTGCCTGAAAACTATGACGCACGTGTAAAGATATAACGTACGGACTTTATGTATGTATGTACTACATACGAAATAAAAAGAATAATACAAAATCTGTTAATACATATGTACATACTACGTACATACGTACTAGGAAAAATAATCAGTTATTTTCTTTTGAACATTACTTTTGAAAAATAATTGTTGCTCAACAAAATTCTGGCATTTATTCAAATGCATAAAGATTTGATCAGGTACACTTTCCTGCCCCTGAGAGTAGTTCGCAAAATGTCAAATGCATTTCTTATTTCATTTTCACTAAATTTAGCAGGACATTCCCCGGTTTCAGTTTCATGATCTTCTATACTTTTTATATCGTCAATTAGGTCTTGGTCAGTTGGGAGATCTGTCGTGCCAACATCATTGTCGATTTCTAAGAAATCTTCAAGTAAAAAATCTGCGTCGACGGTAGCAGTTTTTTGTAGAATACTCCATTGCCTTTCTAAGGTAGCGAGATCCATTTCGTCTTCTTCTTGCCATTCGTCAATTTTTTCAGTAAAAACCTGCTATAGAAAAGCAGTTTTTGATAGTTTTCTGAGAAACATTTTCACTCCATACTTTAGCGACTTCGGTTATACACTCTTTAAGGGTAATCAATTTTTGGACTGGAAGGTTGTTATCAATCGCATTAACAATTTTGTGAACAATTCTGTTTCGGTAATGATGTTTTATGTTTTTTATAATACCCTGGTCCATAGGTTGCAATTTGGAGGTCATGTTTGGTGGAAAAAAGATCAGTTCAATATTCCTTAATTTTTTACTTACAGTAATTGGATGTGCAGGACAATTGTCTATAAACATCACAATCTTTCGCTTTTCGCTTTTCATTTTCGTGTCCAGTTCTTTGATCCATCTTTCGAAAATCTCAGAAGTCATCCATGCCTTTTTATTATTGGCGTAATCTAACTCCAGAGATTTAACTCCTTTTAAACAACGGGGATTTTTTGCTTTTACCTATGAGCAGTAATTTCAGTTTTTCTGAGCCATCCATGTTTGCTCCAACCATAAGAGTCACCCTTTCTTTACTTGTTTTAACACCAAAACATTTATCACTTTTAAAAGCAAAAGTTTTATTTGGCAAACATTTAAAAAACAAACCGGTTTCATCACAATTGAAAACGTTTTTTTTGGCTCGTACTTTTTCAATGCACTTTTTAAAACAGTTTCAGTCCAAATGTCACAGTCCTCCTGACTAACGCTTGCACTCTCGCCAGACACCGTCTTGAATACAATTGAATTGCGAGTCTTCCAGGCACTCAACCACCTTTCACTAGCTTGAAAATTAACGCAGTTAAATTCTTTAGCAAATTGTAGAGCCTTTTGCTTTATTAAATTTCCCGATATTGGTACGTTTTGATGCGTACGGGCCACTTGAAACCATCGTAAAACTGCTTCATTTACATCCTCGTAAGTACTCACCCGTACTCGTTTTTGACTGCTTGGAACACTAGGTTTCTTGATGATACTGTCGCGACTTTTTATTATCAGAGAGACGCAACTTGGAGAAACACCAAATTTTGCAGCAACATCAATTTTTTTGCAGCCTTTATCAACTTCCTCCAAAACTTTAATTTTCTCAGCTAAACTTAAACACACTCGCTTGGACATCTTACTTGATTCTTAAACAAAAAGAAACTGAACCTGAATTTGCGAATTACTAGGCCTCGACTATAAAATGGGTTTTTCCCCGGGTTTCTATAAAATGGGTTATTCCCCGGGTTTCTCACAGAAATCTACCTGATTTATTGCCAACCATTAGGCGTTATAAACGCGTTAAGAACCTTTTCAAAAGAATGCGTCATAAAAATGGAAGTCGTGCTAAGGTTAGATAAAAATGGGAAACCCGAAATGGCCAAGATCTCAATAAATGCATAAAAATTTATACATAAAATTCCGGTAAAAATTTTATTATATAGAGTGTTACTATTTTACAGATTCACTATATGCATGCATGCATTACATGAAATTTCATTAAAATATTCTAGGTCTTGAAAAAATTGCACTATAAAGAGTTTTTCACTATATAGTTTCACTATAAACAGTGCCGACTGTATTTGCAATTTTCCAAACTGTACTTTCAGGGATGCTTGTTAAAGTTGATATCTCCATCAATGAATAGTACTTTTTGTGGCCTCGCTCCACTAACTTTAAATAAACACTTTTAACTATCACTTTTGCCTCAACGGGCAAATATTTGCGGCTTCTGATCGAAAGGGCTTCGGATATTTTAAGGCACTATTGAACTTTATAATACACACTATTTTAGTATAATACTGCAGATAAAATGAAGAATATTCTTTATATTTAGAAACACAAAGTAGCCAATAAAATGTTAGATTGAAAGGGAGGTATATTACGACCCTGTTACGGCCAAGTACGTGCGAAGATCCTAACGGTCGTCTAATGTTTTTATTGCATCAATTTTCCAGATCAGTTTCTTAGATCTTGAAAAATACTATACTGCCATGAGTCACTCTATTTTCGTTAAAAAAATATATAAAATGTAACAGTGGAAGGCTCTTACAAGGTGATCAACAACCTGAAACTGAAGATAGCGATTAACCGGTGCAATACAAAGGTAGACGAATATATGGACCGTGGGTTTTTGATTTGAAAACAAAACGAGAAGTACGATATTTTATTGTGGAAAGATAGGAGAAACTGCAGTGAGTGGATATGACTGTTGCTGATCCGTGGTTGGCCAATGTATGGCCGGAAATTCGAGAAAGTTATGAATATGTGGACATTTTTAACGCGGATGGAACGGGTTTGTGTTAAAAAATGAGGCCTGATAAGACATTAAAGCTTGTCGGAGAGGATTGTGCTGGTGGAAAATTATCAAAAGTAAGAATTACTGCGTTGGTAACTGTAAATATGCCTGGAACAGAGAAAAGAGAATTGTTGGTGATAGAAAAGTTCGCCAATCCCAGGTGTTTTAAAAACAAAATTTTTAAAAACGAACTGATTCAGTGGGACAAAGAATTAGAATTCACAACCAGAAAAATATTACTTTTGATTGACAACTGTCCAGGGCACCCTAAAGTTAATCTACAGCAAATAAGATTGGTTTTTGTGTAATGTGTTTGACAAATGCAAAGCTCCAGCCTATGGATCAAGGTGTGATACATTCTTTAAAATGTCATAGAAAGATTTTACTTTTGAAAATGTTAGAGATGATCGATAGAGGTAACATTTTTTCTGTAACTCTCTTGGATGCTATAAACTTTATCCATATGGCTTGGCAAAGAGTCAGTCATTGCGAACTATTTTAAGCCTGGCGGATTTTTAAGGAAGGAATGTAAATATGACTCAGATGATAAGCTACCGTTGACTCAGTGGATTGAAAAACATTGAGAAGATCCTACTGATTGTCTAGAATTTGTTTACGATGCAAACATTCAACAAAGTACAGTGGAAATCGAGATTAAAAAGATGTTTAATCACTCTAATTTTGAAGAATATGTACGTGCTGATAATGAATTAGTGATGAGAGAAATATTAACTGATGATCAAATTGTGACATCAGTGACTTCTAGAAAGATTTTAAGCGATAATGACAATGATTAGCTTGGAGAAGGAGATAATATTTATGTTCCATCCATTTCAGAAATTACTAAGAAAATATGTAATAAAAGACTGTTTTTAGTCAATTTCCACTGGTTTATTTAAATTGCGATGACGCGTTCCGCTGTCGATGCAGCTTCTTCCGATCTACATTTTACACTGTCAAGTTAGTTTTAATGTTCACAATTTTATATAATTTCTTAATTATAATATTACACCTAATTAAATTACATTGATAGTATTGGAAAACCCACAGAGATTTGGAATTAGGAAAATTCAATAATGGTGAATTGCTTAAATCTACCTGGTCGTTGAGTAAAGTACTTGTAGTCCTTAATCAATTTATCTGCATTGTCTCTAAAAGGTTTAGTTTTAAACCTTTTTGTTGGGTGTGTAAAATTTTGAAATTCTTGTTAAATGTGTGATTTTCTGCTAAAAGATGACTAGCATATGTTAGTATATCTTTTAACAGAAAATCACACATTTAACAAGAATTTCAAAATCTTACACACCCAACAAAAAGATTTAAAACTAAACCTTTTAGAGACAATGCAAATAAATCGATTAAGGACTACAGGTACTTTACTCAATGACCAGGTAGATTTAGGCAATTCACCATTTTATTTTCCTAATTCCAGATCTGTGTGGATTTTCCAATACTATGAATGTAATTTAATTAGGTGTAATATTATAATTAAGAAATTATATAAAATTGTGAATATTAAACCTAACTTGACAGTGTAAAATGTAGATCTGAAGAAGTTGCATCGACAGTGAAATGCGTCATCGCAATTTAAATAAACCCGTGGAAATTGACTAAAAACAGTCTTTTATTGTATATTTATAATGAATTTCCATGAAGTAGAAGCTACAACCATCCACAATTTGGACTAAGAAAATGACTGAAACTCGCAATTTTTTGGAATCTCGTGAAGTTCCTGAACATATGTGGAGTAGTTTTTGTGACCTTGACGATTATATAAACACCATTTCTTTATCAAGCAAAATTATACAAATGAAAATTACTGATTTTATTGTATAAACTATGTATTTTAATGTTTTCATTTATACTCGTATATGTACCAACATACATAATACTAACTTTAGTGTGATTTGTTTTATTTTCTTTGAATGTTTTCTTTTGATTTAATGGTTATTATTATTCATTTTTCTAAGCATTAGCGCCTAATCTAAATTAAAAAAATAGTGAAAAATGGTCTTAGATTTTGTTTACTGTTTGTAACAAACTTCAGATATAGCGAACCATTTTAAGTGATTTTTGGAGTTCGTAATAGACTTCACTGTATATTCTAATTATGCTGAAGGTTAGAGTTCAGTGAGAAAACCAAATTCAGTATTTATTTTAAAACTGTGTATTTTGCAAGACAAGTACTGGGTGAGGAAATCACTTTACCAATTCTTGGTTAATGTGTGTGATAATTGTAATTAAGTACTTGAGATACATTTTATTAGCAGCATCTGATTAGAAAGGCCAGTAAAAATATAGAATGAATAATTGTAATCCTTACATAAATAATATTTAAAATTACACAGGGGAACAGCTGTTTTGGTGTCGAGATTTTTTGAGCTGATTCTATATCAATTTGATGTCCTGAATTCAAATAACGTATTCATTTGTACCTAAGAGCTCAAATTTTTAAGATATACAATTTTAGAGAAATATAAGTTACATTATTGTAACTCAAATCTGTAAGTGTAGTAAACAAAAGTAGATACGAGATTTTTATTTTAGTTATACAAAATACAATATTATGTCGTACTTACAAACAAAAAAAAAACATTGAAGAAATGAAATAGTCACTCAACACTTGGAAAGCTTCGTTTCCGCGACATTCTTGAATGTTTTTTTAAACAGTCCCTTTTTTAAACTCCAGCAGTAATCTGCCATCATGTGCATGTCCCATCTTCCTTGGTAGCGGTCCTCCATAACTTTAATATCTTGGTGAAATCTTTCACCTTGTTCCTCACTCATGTCTCCTAAATTTTCTGGAAAATGGTCTAAGTGGCTGTGTAAATAGTGTATTTTAATACTCATATTGCACCCTAAGGATTTGAAACTATTAAGCATCTTGTTAACCATTTCAACATAGTTTTGAGCTTTATGTTTGGCTAGAAAATTTTCTACAACTGCAACAAATGATGTCCAAGCGTCTCGTTCAACTTGATTCATTGAATTTATGAAGGCAGGATCCTTAATTAATTGTCTTATTTGTGGGCCGTCAAATATCCTTGCTTTGAGTTTTTCTGTGCTCAACTGATGCATTTTTACCCCTATATATGCAAAACAAGACCCATTCTTATCAAGAGCCTTTACAAATTGCTTCATTAAGCCCAACTTTATATGTAACGGAGGAAGTATGATTTTTTCTCTTTCAACCAAAGCGTCGTTAATGACATTCTTTTCCCCAACGTCCATTTTTTCTCTCTGAGGCCAATCTTTTCTAACCCAGTGGTGTGTTTTGTCCCTACTATCCCAGAGGCACAAGAAACACGGATATTTCATGTAACCACTTTGCTGCCCAAGAAGAAAGTTTACCATTTTTAAGTCTACACAAATCATCCATTGATGTTCGTAATACTTTATCTTCTGCAAGACCAAAGCTATGGTATTATATTCTTCTTTCAGTTTCGTTGAGTGAGCTAGTGGTATTGAACCATATTTATTCCCATTATGTAGAAGGACACATTTTAAACTTTGCTTTGAACTGTCAATAAATAGGCGCCAATCATCTGGAATATATTCAGAAAGTCCCATTTCTTTCATGAGTCCCCTAATTTCGTGACAAAATACAAGATTGTCTTCTTGAGAAGAGAATGGTAGCAGATCTTTTTCTCTTGTACGGTAAAAGGTAATTTTGGTTCCTTGTTCCAGTAAATTTTTGTCGTTCAACCTAGAAGCCAGTACTTCAGAAGCTTTTTTTTTTCGATAAATTGAGATCCCTGGTGAGATCATTTAATTCATTTTGATTGAAGCGTTGAGGAACTGATGACGTCCCCTCATAGTCACTGTTAGTTTCATTAGCATCAGAACTTTTATTAGCATCAGAAGAGCGATCAGAGGGAAAATATTCGTCATCAGAGATATGTGGTAGCTGATGAAATGTTGGAATCGGTATTTTATCTGAGTGCGGGATAGGGCGTATTGCCAAGTCTAAATTGGGATAAGTCCACTTACTGCGGTTATTTCGATTGATTCCATTATTATTTACTAAACAGAAATAACAATCATTGAAGTGGTTTTTTGGTTCTCTCCAAACCATTGGTACGCCGAATTTTAGACATTTTCTTTTCCCGGTAGTCCACTGCCGTAAATGCTCTGTACAAGTTTTACATACGAGATGCGGGGCCCACGTTTTGTCCTGATCACCAAGCTTAACTCCAAAGTATCCAAGATACGCTCACTTTACAAAGTCAGTAATAGTTTGTCTGTTTTTTGTTGAAACATGTATTCTCCGCATATATAGCAAAACACATCAGGTTGATTTACACAACTTCTTCTTGAACTGGAACCTGAACTCATTTTAATTCTGTTTCAATAACACAAAAAACACTCTTTTCTTAACATAAAATAACACGCCGAATTCGATCTACTCTCATTAGTAAGAACGCACAAACTGACGAGACTTACCCGAGTTAGGTGATAAAAGGGTCAGTTCAGGTACCTGATAGGCAATGGTTCCACTATTTATAGATTTACCTGGAATTTACTCAATTACAGACTGACAATAAAACCATTGTACCTACATTAATGAATATATAATAATTTTAGAACTCTCATAAATGAATATACTGAATAAAAACCACATTGGTAGATAAGTTGATGTATCTAAAAAAGTAGAGCTGATAGAGAAAAACGGATTGCATGTATAGATTTAGCGTCCCAAATATAGTTAAAATCAGCTCTAAAATCCCAGGCACCAAAACAAAAATATTTTTTTGTTGCCCTGTGTTATTTATGAATATACAAAAATGTTTGTGTATTATAGATGGCCAGTGAAAGTAATGCTATAGTAGCAAGGCTCTTTAGCTTACAAGGCTTTACTTATGGTATTATCTTAAAATTGGCTTACTTATTCTGCAAAATATTTCACATAAAGGACTACTTCAAACATACCCAGTTATCAGTGTATAAATAGTAAAAAAAAACTAAAACTTTTAAAACTATAAAAACAACTTTATTTACTAACCAGGCATCTGGAAAACCTTAGATCTTTGAACAACAAGATACTAAACATCATTAACAACAACCATACACACTAATATGACTACAACCTTTAGGTAACTATTATTTTTTAAGTAATGACTCATCTTGCATAGACAATTGCCCTAGTTTTTTACCGATACGTTCATGAATGTCCAAAAACTTAGCTACACATCTGTCTATGCAAACAGCTTCACCTTTAGCTATTTCAGCGTCACTGTAAACCGGAGGAATGCATTTCTTGTGACATGCTGCAGTCATGCGGTTATACATATCAGCCATCATTTCAATTTCCAATTCTTGAATCAATTGAAGATTTTGCTGCTCTTTTTGTGACATTTTTCGTTCTGTTATTTATTTAACACAAAACTAGCGGCTGGTCGGACTAGTTGCAAACTTCCTGTAACTTGAATCGTATTCACCTTCGTTAGCCGTTTTCATACGTTGTCTGATTTTCATATTTTCATAACGACGCTTCTCGATACTAGTTTTTGATAAATAGAATAAATATAAGCCTCCAACAGCACAAATAGCCCTGAAATTGCGAAATAATTAATTTGATGGAGATAGTGAGGTTAGAAAATATTATTACAGGACGTTCTTGATTATGCTCACCAGCCAATCCCAATTTTCGCGTCTCGAGGAAGTGGCATAATTTTTACATTCACAATTATTGTATTTATTTGCAATTTTTAAGGAAATTTAAATTACTAACAAAACCATGCCATTTCCCTATGACACCACAAATTTTGATAGCTTCGATCCTCTGTTTATTTTTTGACAGTCAAGGCTAGTAGGAATGGGCAATAAATCGATATTTTACAGACTAGTTAATCGATATCAAACAAAAAACTTAATACTAAAGGCGAAACAACTTAGAGGGGGGGGATTAAATCGACAAACGGAGGCAAAAAAGACCCTCTTGCACTGGAACAGTAAACTAAATCTCCGGGAGGGGGAGATTTTCCACAGTGCAACTCTAAAAATTTAGAACAAGTACGGTTTTCGAAATCAGTATCGTAAAAAAAAAATAAAACAGGTGAAAAATGATTACATTTTTAATAGTTCTAAAAGAATAACAAATAAATACTGATTTAAACATTTTAATCGTCATTTTCTGCCGTTGTCGTATTACAGGATGTTATATGGTAGAAAAATTCTAACATTTCACCAGTCATATATTGCATAACTTTTTTTAATATCCTCGACTTTTTTCTCATTAATAGGTAGAGGATCTTTATAAGCGCCAGCAATCGGTAGAGAAGGACTTTCCTTATGTTGCTTTAATAACTTAAATGTGTAGGAGAGAAAACCGTTTATGTAATTCCACGTTGTCACATAACCTGGAGTTGAACTGTCATAAAGAAATTGCCTATAGTTTGACACAGCAAAATTTTCTTTTCTAGTATTATCACCACTGACTAAAATAGAACACGTTTTTTTATAATCAGTCGGCCACCACTTTTTAAAATCAATAATATCGTTATGTCGAATTAACTTTACAGTAAATGGCTGTTTTTTCCTTGAAGATAGTATTATTTCTTGATATTCTTCTGGAATATAAATTCGATCGTGTTTTTTAATCACCCTCTTGACACAACCAAAATCCCTGTCGCAGGGCAAAAATGAATGCCCTCTTACTGGAAAGTAATGGTATATTTTGTTAAATCTCTTGGTCGCCTGCAATGCTAGCAAAAAGCGAACCATGGTCTGGTTACGATTCTGTCCCGCACATCCATCAGAAAATAAGTGTAACTCAGTGATTTCAGATGGTATGTGGTTCAATATATAATCATAAAGAAATGTGCATACTTCATTAGATCCTTTTAGAGCTTCACCCTCGTGGTAGCTATAAAAATGACCAGTGTTGTCTTTAAGATTATGAATCTGAAATGCATATACCCAAAGTTGCCTCAGATAAAAAATTTCTTGAACCGGGATATGTGGGAGGGGCATATTCTGCATATAGTCAAAAGCTAGGCCCATTACTTCTGGTCGTTCCTTACACAGAGATTGCACTTCTTTTAGTTTCGTGTAAAACTTTTTTGCGCGCCTTTTATGAACTATGAGTTCCGCTGCAACCACTCTCTTTGCATTATCATTAAGATTAACATCTTTAAGTTTAGCTCCAAGGCTTTCACATACCGAGCAGACATCAACCTGTGGTCTTCTAAACCTGAGATTGTAGTTTTCATTATAATATTTTAGATAGAATTCGTATTTAACCAAATTTTCTAGCTGTGGATTTTTATCTATAAACAGATTGTACATTTTCTTCACATTTAAAGATGCATCCAAATAATGAATGGTTTTTGAGGAGTAATGGGAAACTTTAACCGGGAATGACTCAATATGTTCTTTTATTTTCACAATCCATTCTTCGCATATTGCACGAGGTCTGTTGTTGTGCCGGCCTCTTAAATCCTTTGGTGATTTTGTAGCTAGAAGTAAGGTGTTTTTAAACGCTGAACTTGCCAATGAGATATGGCATGAAGACTGATAAATGCCTGTTTACATACGGAAATTCGATTTGATTGTTTCATAACAAAGTACAAAAAAATTTGATTTTCTTTGTTGTTTAGGTTTTACGCCTCTTATCCGATGTCTTTCAATAGGCTTTGCTTCAATAAGCCCCTGCAAATACGTATCTTGTTCATTTTTTGGCTTACCGTCGTATAATTTTGATATCATTTCTGTTTTCTCTTCATCAGTAAACTGCTGCATGCACTTTTTTTTTACACCTTAAAAATGTATTCATTAGTTAAAATTAATTAATTAAAAAAAAAATGTAAACTTACATGCATGTAGGTCTGACAGTTTTCGCTTCAATATGTTTTCCGTTTTTACCAACATATTCCTGACCGTGCAAACGTGCTATTTTTCTTTGGTTATGTTTCCAACTAACAATATTCCTTTTTCTTTTTTTGTTGCCATTGCTAGTAACCACATCTTCTCTGTCACAGGATGACATTTTATTTAAACAAATTTAAAAAACACACGATAATTAAGCTATTTTAATTAATAAAACCCACACGAAGTCAACTCTTTCTTTGTAAACAAATAACTGCAGATATTTTAGTAGCTGAGATGAAAAACCGTACAAGTCACGGACATGTACGGTTTTTCCAGTCATCACCGAACGGCAGCCTACTGTAGAGCGTTAACGTTTAAGTATATCGTACGGTTTTTATGCTCAGTTGATAGGGGGATATATTTAAAACAAAATGGCTATCTCAGTTTAAAATGTCAAATTTTGGACTTGTACGGTTGTCGAACTCACCGATTCAATTTTAATGGGATAATGAGGAGGAGGAGGAGTCAAATATTCTCCAGATTTTTGGTTGCGATAACGAACAAATTTTAAACATAATTATTTATTTACTACATATAATTATAGAACGTATAAGAGGGGAGGATGGGAGTTAGAAGGGTGATTTCGTGTTTATTGTGCTATATGTTAGGTATGATTCAGAGTTCTTTGGGTCAAGGAAACAAAACATTACATTATTTCTTTATATTTGCAATATTAACAGGGGAGGGAATGAAAAGGGTGGGAATCATTAAATATTGTATAGCTTCAATATTGTAAGAATTCTGCCTGGTTTTTGCTTGGGATGTTTTAAAAAATTTCAACTAATCATTTATAGTAAAATGAGTATAAGGTGACAGGAATGAGGAAGAGGGTTAGAAGGGTCGTTGCGCAGATATCACGATATACTTCTATTTCAGTATTCTTGCTTTTTCAATATTCCCAATTTTAACAGAAATAGTATGTATGTAGAATGAATTGAGATCTGGTTACAGAGTAACACAAACAATGTTAAGTTGATTATAGAAAAAGTTTTAGAAATACAAACAGTTAAAGTGGCTGACACTTACTTACCACTGGCACACGTTTTGGTGTTCTTAGATCGCGAACATTATATATTTCCATTTCCATCGGGCTGTCTATTCGACTGTCAGTCTATTAATCCGTGGGTATTATAATACTCGTGCTTGGGTAGAGCACGGGCGACCCCTTGGTGATGCGTTATAGATTCTCGAGTCTGGATCTCCCGTAAGGGAAATCTAGAGTTGTCGAGCTCTACTGGATCTTCACAATCTTTATTGATAATTCTTTATTATTGATTTGAGTTTATTTTTTTTATCATCATTAGTACTGATAAAGGTTCTCCTTGGGAAACTGGTACGGGTTTTGGACCTAACTGTTTTCCGCTAGCTCGCCGATGCGATTACGAAACTATCGCAAAAAATACGGCCTCACGTGTTTAACCACCTGCTCAAATCATATAACCTCAACCGACGTTTTAGGAATCAATCCTCACAGCGCTTGGTAACTCTTTAGTATTAAAATCTTTTCCAAGCACTTTGTGGACCACCGCTCCACACTCCGGAGCTCCAAAACGCCCAAACTTCGTCTACAGAAGCCCTAGCCGGGAATCAACCGCATGCTCCGAATTGTCAAATGGAAGGGAGATTTAGGTAATGTATTGAGACGGATCTATAAATAGTTATTTCTTTTTTTTTCAATCATATCTTAACAACTCAGATTAGATATTACTATGGAGTTAAGTAAATTTACTATAATAATTTTTGAAACATATTTAACAATAAAGAACATGTATTTGATTCAAATAATCAGGATAACTTACTATTAAATAGTAGTATCTATTATTAAATAATATACGTAATTTTATTAGGCAATTTTCGAAGATTGTTTTTTGGTTTTGACAGTTATATGCTTTAATTATATTTCACTTACCTTCCGTAGTATTCAGCCAATGATTGACGTCACCACATTTTCATGAATTCAATAATCTTATACCGAATTTTGGTAAAGAATGAGTCAGTCTGTGACAGTCGTGCTTTTAAACACAAACTTATTTACTTGAGTGTTGAACTATCTATGCATCTTTCCAATATTCCTGTAAACAAATCTAAAATATCTAATACTGAATCTCAGGTGGTTCATTATGTAGACAAATACAGAACATCTCTATATTTTTACGATGAAGGTAGTTATATTTGTCATTAAAATTCAATATTATTTCGTCCACGGATTAGTTTGAGTTTCCAACTTATTATTATTAGTTAAATCCAGTGCCTTTCCAAATCATTTTTGTAGTTTATGATTTTTTTATTTTGGTTAATACTTTGAAATTTTTTTACATGTACAGTAGAAACGAACATTTAAATGCAAATTTTATTTTTACTCCATTGATACTTTAACCACTCCCTATCTAACCTAAAGAACGCATTGTCACTAGTATATGTACGTTGTGTCTTGGTACCTTGCATTTTCTCTTCGTGAATTTGTAATACTGTACATAATTTAAGTGTAATAACGCCGTTGATTTAGGTATTTTTCTGTGTTGATGTGTACTTAACAACAACAGTCTTTTTTACGTGGTTTTAGTGCTTATTAATAAAGTGTGGGAATCTACATATACTTGATGTTAACACTCACTCACTGTTTCATAAGGTTTGTCATTTTATTAGAGATAGTAAACAGCCTAAATTTGCTGTACATTCAATCAAAAATATATGCTTAGTACAATGGTCTTATTTCTAGGTACTTTTTTTACTGATAAGAAATCACGGTAAAATTTCGTTACGCGGGCTTTTCAGAAAAAAGGTTTTTTTTGGAATAGGCTTAAAATGGTCTAATTTTGAAAGACTTACGAGAAAATATCGGGGAAAGGCCGTTTTTTTTTTACACGTTTTTTTTTTTTTTTTTGCATATAAATATTGATACGTAAGCGTACGAAAGTCTACTATACTATTGACAACCACCAATCAAAACTGCTCGGGAGAACTCAGTTCGTTTATGCGCATGCGCCGAGATGATTATGCTGCGTTTACAGTCATAGTAAAATTCCAACCAATAAGGAACTTTGCTGTTAAATTTTCTTTGTAGAAAACAACACGAAAAGAATAAATCACAAGGTTTTTTTTTTTGGAATAGATCTAAAATGGTCTACTTTGAAAGATTGACGAGAAAAAATCGAAGTAAGGCTGTTTTTGCTAACCTGAATTAACCTTGGTCTCCAGTCACTAATATATCACGTATATCATTTTTTCACATTAAGTTAGGGTATTTTTTTTTCATTATTTAATGTATTTTGTAATTGCTGATTATGTAATTCAGGTTAGTTTCAGTTAGTTCAAGTTAACAAAAACGGTTACCTCCCTATTTTTTCTCATAAATTTTTCAAATTTAGGCCATTTTAAGCCTATTAAAAAAAATCTTCCTTTTTCTGAAAAGCCCCTGTACCAAAATTTTACCGAAAAAATAACAATAAGCAATTCTGTGATAAGATTAGATTATAACTGAAAAAATTTAATAATTTTTTGAAAATATTAGGCTGACCTCTACGTTTCACACATTAGTGTGAACGGAGCCTATTCTTCCGAAAACAACTGACAGTTTTGATCAGTGGTTATCAACAGTTGTCAGTGATATAGGTTAATTTTTATTTACCCAAAAAAAAGTGCTAAAACGGCTTCTGCCCGATATTTTTTCGTAAGTCTTTCAAAATTAGACCATTTTAAGACAATTCCAAAAAAAAACCTTTTTCTGAAAAGCCCGCGTAACGAAGTTTTATCGAAATCACACAAAAATGAAGTTAAATACTTGTTATGCATATATGGCGTTACCGTTATTCTCTTACAATGTTTCCGGACTGAATACGCATGTGTTTGAGATGTACGATTTATATGGCCACGACTGTATATTACCGATTGTTTTTATGAATTTTTGTACCCCGTAAGGTTTTTTACTATTTAAATATTTGACAGTAATACATTGCAATTATTTGATGTGATTTTTATGCCATTTAGAATTACTACTTCTGTAGTATATGCAGGGGCGTACCAATCGGAAATGGCGCCTAGGGTGAGGACGAAACATTTTTATTTTCTGTTTTAGAACGAAAATTAGTCCGTAAAAGTGCAATTTTAATAGTCTTAAATATAAAATTGCATCTTCCTTGCCTTCTGCGACGCAAATAGGTTTATAACATTTTCGAAGTCTTTTTCTTCGGTTTCTTCTCACTTTACACTGAGCAAAGCTAGGTCGCATAAACTTTGTTGACTCATTGTAATCCTCAAATACGAAAGTATTAGTTTAAGCTTACTGAAAGATCGCTCTTAATTTGCGATGGATATTGCAATCGATAGCCAAGCGAGGGAAAGCAGTAAGCAATGTACCTACGCCGCCCGGCGCGGTGGCCGTCGTCGCACTACTCATTCCTTCTCGCTCGTTCGCGAAAGCTAAACACGTGCGGGAATCACGGGATTGCTTGAATATGAATTATATTAAGTTGGGAATGTGGAATCTTTGGCACAATGATACTACTCAGTATATATGAGCCAATCATCGCTCCTGATGAAGCTAACATGGTTAGCGGAACGAGCGACGAGTGCAAAAATAAAGTGTTATATACTGAGTAGTATGAATTACGAGGCTGGTTTGAAAAGTCCGTGTAAAAATAAAAACTACTTATGTGTTTGGGGTAAACCTTTTTTATTTTTCGACATAGTCTCCTTTTAGGCTTATACACTTCGTCCAACGATGTTCTACTTTATTGATCCCTTCCAAATAATAGGATTTGTCCAAGTCTGCAAAATATCCATTAGTGTCTGCAATCTTTGTCCCGCCAGCCATTTCTTCAAATTGGGGAACAAATAGTAGTCCGAGGGAGCCAAGTCTGGAGAATAGGGGGGATGTGAAACGAGTTTGGAATCCTATTTCCATTAATTTTGCTACCACAACTGCTGAGGTGTGTGCTGGTGCGTTGTCGTGATGGAAAAGGACTTTCTTGTGGGCCAATCGCGGGCGTTTTTCTTGCAGCTCGGTTTTCAAACGGTCCAATAACGATGAATAATATTCACCTGTAATAGTTTTACCCTTTTCCAGATAGTCGATGAGGATTATCCCTTGCGAATCCCAAAAGACAGTCGCCATAACCTTTCCGGCCGAAGGAACGGTCTTCGCCTTTTTTTGGTGCAGATTCCCCTTGGTAACCCATTGTTTAGATTGTTGTTTGGTCTCAGGAGTATAGTAATGTATCCATGTTTCATCCACAGTGACGAAACGACGCTTAAAGTCCTCCGGATTCTTCTGGAACAGCTGCAAACCATCCTTGCAACACTTCACACGATTCCGTTTTTGGTCAAGCGTGAGCAATCGCGGCACTCATCTTGCGGATAGCTTTCTCATGTCCAAATGTTTATGCAAAATATTATGTACCCGTTCAGTCGAGATGCCCACAGCACTAACAATCTCAGGCACCTTAACTCCTCTGTCATCCATCAGCATATCATGGATTTGATCAATGATTTCTGGAGTCGTAACCTCCACAGGCGGTCCAGAACGTTCAGCGTCACTTGTGCCCATATGGCCAGTCCAAAAATTTTGAAACCACTTTTTTAAACTGTTCTAATCGAAGGTGCAGAGTCACCATAATGTTTATCAAGCTTCTCTTTAGTCTCCTGAGGCGTTTTGCCTTTCATAAAGTAATGTTTAATCACCACACGAAATTCTTTTTCGTCCATTTCTTGAAAATCACTCGACTTCCTTGATTCACACGAATGCCAAACACAAAGAAATAGACCAATATGGCTGAAACTTGGTGTGCGTTTATTCAAGAGATGCTACTAACTAAATATGGCCTCGATACGCGCCGGTGGTGCCATCTCTCGGACTTTGCACGGACTTTTCAAACCAGCCTCGTATATTGTTGTTATCCAGTCAAAATAGACATTTAACTTTGCAAAAATTCGCATAGAGCTGAAAATTGATATAGATCTTAAATACACTATTATAAATAAAATATCAAAAGTCCCCACCGATCCTAAATTTTATTCAAGGTCAAAAGTCAAAAATTAAGGTTTTTCGCATTTTTCTCGTAAACGGTAAGTCTTATCGTAAAAATAGGATAAAAGTTGTAGATCATACAATTTTCTACAAAAATTGTTCTTATACTTTTTTTCCTACGAATCACCATTCCTGAGATATCGCGATTCCAAAAGTTGGAAAAGTCGTATTCTGTATAATATGCACACATTTCCGCATCACCTATGGTTTCTGGTTTCCCCAGTAGACATATTCCACGATCTATTGTGATTAAGTTTTATTAGACCGTATCCTATTGATTGAAAAAATGGTACTATTGGTAATGGTTAAAGTGGAACGGATTATTGTTGATTTCGGGAAAATTTTAGTCTGAATGATAATCTTCAAATGCAACTTCAACAGTAATGTCTTCATCTTCACTGTCTTCTTCCTCTTCCTCTATAGATTGTTCTAAGAAGAAAGATGTATCAGTTGTCTCCTCATTGATACCATAAGAATCCTCATCTGTTTTATTTGATTCAACATTGGAGCAAGACTGGCCTAGGCAATTGCTACATACTGGTGAACAATATGATCCGACTTTTTTACTACAATCCTTCTTGCAATTACAAAAAATAGTGTTAAGAATTTTTTCTGGAGCAGGTGGGGTAAAGTTTGAATTGGCTCCAAACTGTTATCTATTACTTTCCAACCCCAGTCTTCTGGGACCAGTTGATTATCTAGTCACACTTGAACACGATATAAGTGTTGATAAGCAGAAGCAGATGTTGGAGGAAGACAAGATAGTTGTACTATTTTATTGTTCCGTGTATTTTTTACAAAACTTAAGTATCTATACTTGTACTACTCAGTATATATCACTACTACACCAAACACTTTATTTTTGCACTCGACGCGCGTTTCGCTAACCATGTTAGCTTCATCAGGAGCGATGATTGACTAAAGCTAAATTACAAATCTTCCCTATTTATACTTAGCCTAACCCTTGAATTACTCAAGCAGAACTAATGACATAGGCAAGGCCATCAGTTCCGGTCAAGTAACCAGTAGAAGGGACTATAAGGAATAGGCCCTCTGTCTTTATTTAAAATACTTTTACATTTTATGATTTCCATACTTTCGTATGCGTTCAACAATCTCCTATCAGATACATTTTTTATTAATTTTAGATTATCTAATGTTACAGTATGATCAGCTTCAAGGGCATGTTCGGCAATGCTAGACTTTTCTGTTCTATTGTATCTTAAGTGTTCTAAATGTTCTTTAAATCGTATTTTAATTGACCTTTTAGTTTGCCCAACATACTTTTTGTCACAATCATTACAACTAATTTCACCTTTTTCCACTTTTCTCACAATTAGAAATCTTATCTTTGGGATTTCCTAAGATATTCCTCAGATTGTCTGATGACTTATAGACTAAGGTGAGGCCTACCTTATTAAATACCTTATTGAGTCCCTTGCTATATTTCGGATTATATGGTATGGAGACATACTTGGTGTTATTTTCTTCGCGTGTAAAAAAGGCGGAATTCTGAATATTAAACCTAAATTAATGTCTATTTATTAGCTTATTTACTAAGTCATCGTCATAACCATTAACTCTAGTTATATTTCTAATACGATTCCTTTCTTTATTAAGGTTTACTCTGTTCAGAGGGAAAGTGACCAAACAATGAACTAAAAAATGTAACGAGGCTAATTTATGTTGTTTGCAATGAAATAATCATTAGGAATATATCTATCTGTTATTGTGTTCTTCAAATAGATATCAAATTCTAATCTATTATTATTTTTAATAATTAAAATATCTAGAAAAGGCAATTGTCCTTTGTTCTCAACTTCGTAAGTGAATTTAATGGAATCATACCGGCTATTTAATTTAGAAACAAAATCATCAATATTTGCTTTCTTTGTATCAAAAATCGCGAAAATATCATCCACATACCTATACCATACCCTTGGGAAATATTCGAATTCTTGACTGGCTTTGATTTCAAACTTACTCATGAAATATCGGATTCCAATATAACAATCAATTTTATGTTCAGAAAGAAGGAACAGCTATGGGTAATTGCTTGTCACCTTTCATAGCCAATTTATTCATGAGTAAGTTTAAAATCGAAGCCAGTCAAGAATTCGAATCTTTCCAAGGGTATGGTATAGGTATGTGGATGATATTTTCGCGATTTTTGATACAAAGAAAGCAAATATTGATGATTTTGTTTCTAAATTAAATAGCCGGTATGATTCCATTAAATTTACTTACGAAGTTGAGAACAAAGGACAATTGCCTTTTCTAGATATTTTAATTATTAAAAATAATAATAGATTAGAATTTGATATCTATAGGAAAGACACAATAACAGGTAGATATATTCCTAATGATTCATTTCATTGCAAACAACATAAATTAGCCTCATTACATTTTTTAGTTCATCGTTTGGTCACTTTCCCTCTGAATAGAGTAAACGTTAATAAAGAAAGGAATCGTATTAGAAATATAACTAGAGTTATTGGTTATGACGATGACTTAGTAAATAAGCTAATAAATAGACATTAATTTAGGTTTAATATTCAGAATTCCACCTTTTTTACACGCGAAGAAAATAACACCAAGTATGTCTCCACACCATATAATTCGAAATATAGCAAGGGACTCAATAAGGTATTTAATAAGGTAGGCCTCACCTTAGTCTATAAGTCATCAGACAATCTGAGGAATATCTTAGGAAATCCCAAAGATAAGATTCCTAATTGTCAGAAAAGTGGAATTTATGAAATTAGTTGTAATGATTGTGACAAAAAGTATGTTGGGCAAACTAAAAGGTCAATTAAAATACGATTTAAAGAACATTTAGCACACTTAAGATACAATAGAACAGAAAAGTCTAGCATTGCCGAACATGCCCTTGAAGCTGATTATACTGTAACATTAGATAATCTAAGTTTAATAAAAAATGTATCTGATAGGAGATTGTTGAACGCATACGAAAGTATGGAAATCATAAAATGTAAAAGTATTTTAAATAAAGACAGAGGGCCTATTCCTTATAGTCCCCTCTACTGGTTACTTGACCGGAACTGATGGCCTTGCCCATGTAATTAATTCCGCTTGAGTAATTTAAATGTTAGGCTAAGTATAAATAAGGTAGATTTGTAGTTTAGCTTTAGTCAATCATCGTTCCTGATGAAGCTAACATGGTTAGCAAAACGCGTGTCGAGTGCAAAAATAAATGTTTGGTGTAGTGGTGATATATACTGAGTAGTACCATTGTGCCAAAGATTCCACATTCCCAACTTAATCTATACTTGTCTAAACAATCAATTTTTTTTGGAGCTCGATATATAGCAAGAAGAAAGCGAATCCCATTTGTGATGATGACTTGTGTAGAAGAGTCAATCTTTTTAAAAAATTCTGCACAATCAATTAAATCAATATTATTACTTTTTTCTAACAATTTAGATACTGTTGTTTTACACTTTTTGAATATTGCTGATGTAGTATCGCAGTCAGTTAACATATTGCATGTAAAAATAAAATATGAGCTTGACATTTTGGATATGCAGATAAACTTTCCGATGAATATATTTTGTTCGTATTCGAGCCTTCCCAGGTTTTTAAAAAGTAAATAACTTTATCAATTGGAGTTTATGCTGTCAGTAATATGAACAAATCGACATCTTGACCAACAACGATAGTTGTATTCAGTTACAATAATTTTATTACCATGCTTTAACTTTAATCTTGTCTTAATTGTTTTATTATCTATAGCCGGATTTTTACAAATGTTTTTTAATTCTTCCAATGAAAACTGACAATCATCACTACTTTCAATGTGTGCAAATATTTCTTTCATCGCTAAAGTAATAGAATCTTCAGGACGACCGATTTTACCCCCCGTGGTGGGTCTCAAAAAGGAACTATAATAATCATTATGGTATTTAGCCTCAGCGTCAACTAAATCATATTTATACTCAATGCGTGCAATAACAGCTTTTGCTACATCATCAGAACGAGTCCGAGCCACCTTCAGAATAGAATCTTTAAATGGAAGTGTAATAACACGATAAAATTTTACGCCGAACATTCTGCGCTTTTTTCTTTTCAGCCTCTTCATTTGCTTCACCGCCGCAAAATAAGCAATAATTTTTTAAAACAAAAAACCGCCTCACTCGCACTCTAGTACGAGGTGGACTAATCGTAGATGTACTGGCTTGTTCCATCTCGTGCTATCTTTTAGCTGCAGCAGTACTATTCTTCCGAGTGTACATTTTACGACATTGCACATGAATTGTCACAGATTGCTTGTCTTCAGGTATTCAAGAAACTCATAATTTCTTTCAACATTTGAATCAATTGAAATTTTCATTCCACGATTAACAACAACAATTTCACTTTCAGTCAAAGGTTTGCTACAAATAAAGCAAAAGTGCGACATTTTTTAAAAATTATTTAACGGCACAAACTGAAATCAAAAATATTATCAAGGAACATATCTGTTCCCTACAAAGAAACATTCAGTACTAGAAGTAGTTATTTGATTTACGTCCTTCAAAAAGGGGCAGGTATACGATCGTCGCCACTCGAACAATGGAGTAGCTGATAGATGTTGCTCAAGGTTATACGGGCGAACGGAATTAGGGACCGATGTATATTCATTCGGAATCATATAATTTGTACGTATTTTGGTGTGCGAGTCACAAAAACCAATATTTCTATATTTTTACTTATATTGAACGTCCAATGACGTATATAGGCCACGTAAGAGTGCGTATTAGTATTTTCGTAGTTTGAAATCGCAATATCTCAGGAATGGCGATTCGTAGGGAAAAAAGTATAAGCATAATTTTTGTAGAGAATTTCATTATCTACAACTTTTGTCTAATCTATTTTTACGATAACACTTACCGTTTACGAGAAAAATGCGAAAAAAAAACCGATATTTTTGACCTTTTACCTTAAATATAAAATTTTTAGCAGACATAATATCGGTAGTGACTTTTGATATTATTTGTAATAGTGTATTTAAGACCTACACCAATTTTCGGCTCTATGCGAATTATTGCGAAGTTACCTTTTTTTCATCTATTTTGACTGGTTTATTTTGATTTATAAGTTTAATAATTTGCGCCCCTCTTTGAATGGCGCCCAGGGCACGTGCCCTACTTGCTCCACCCTGGGTACGCCACTGAGTATATGATGATTAAATAAATTAACGGAATTTAAAAAAAATTGAAGAAAATAAGATATATTTTGGTTTATTCGTTTTTAGTGAACCAAGTTATGCGGTAGGTTTTTTTTTTCTTTTTAAATATTTATTTGTTTTATAATTTTACTAGCAGTGCCCGCGGCTCCGCCTGCGTGGACTTAATTCACCACTATCGTCACTGCTTATTCCTTATGTTACCCAACGTAATAAAATATCTCCCATTATTTTTCCTTATCTCCCAATATTTCTCCTTATTTCCCATTATCTCTACATAATTTCCATTATCTAGGCTTATCTCTGCTCATCTCCCATTATTTCTCCTTATCTCCCATTATTTCTCTTTATCTCCCATTATTTCTCCTTATCTCCCATTATCTTACCTTATTTCCCATTATATAGGCTTGTATCGAATTATATAGAACATATGTCTTGACTTATCTCCAATTATTTCTCCTTATCTCCCATTATCTCATCATATCTCCCATTATCTAGACTTATCTTTGCTTATCTCCCGTTATCTCTCCTTATCTCCCATTATTTATACTTATCTCCCATTATCTCACCTTATCTCCCATTATCGAGGCTTATCTCGACTTATCTCCCATTATTTCTCCTTATCTCCCATTATCTCACCTTATCTCCCATTATCTAGGCTTGTATCGAATTATATAGAACATATGTATAAATTTATAAAAACACATAAATCGGATAAGTGGTTCTCGAGTGATAAGCGCACTAACCGACAGACAGACAAACAGAGAGACGTTGCATTTTATATATATTGTATTCTTTGCTACATGATATTGTTCCATATTTAATGCTTTAGGGAGTGTATTGCAAGAGAATGCGCTAGCGGCAAACTTTGTCCGACTTCATTTACTATTATTGTCACTGCTCATTCCTTATGCTACCTATCGTAATAAAATATAGCTTGTAACGTGGCCAGAGAACATATGTATGTTTGAAAAAAAAAAGTACGTAAATCGGATAAGTGGTTCTCCAGTGATAAGCGCACTAACGGACAGACAGACAGACAGAGATAAGTTGCATTTTATATATATTATAGATGTAATAAAATATATACCTATAACCTGGTCAGAGAACATATGTATGAAGTTAAAAAAAAAATCAGGTAAATCGGATAAGCGCACTAACGGACAGATAGAAAGACGGAGAGACGTTGCATTTTTATATATTATAGATATAGATTATTATTATTATTATTATATAACCTGGCCAAAGAATATATGTATGAATTTAAAAAAAATACGCGTAAATCGGATAAGTGATTCTCGCGTGATAAACGCACTAATGGACAGACAGACAGACAGACAGAAAGACATTGCGTTTTATATATATTATAGATTATAGATATTCTCTGCTACATAATATTGTTCCATATTTAATGGTTTAGGCTGTATATTGCAAGGCAAACCCGCTAGCGGCAAACTTTTTTCCGACTTCATTCACTATTATCGTCACTGCTCATTTCTTATGCTACCTATCGTAATAAAATATAGCCTATAACCTGGCCAGACAACATATGTATGTTTTAAAAAAAAAGTACGTAAATCGGATAAGTGGTTCTCCAGTGATAGGCGCACTAACGAACAGACAGACAGACAGACAGAGAGACGTTGCATTTTATATATATTATAGATGTGTTGGAGAATATGAACTAGTGATTTTTAGCACTTGAAATGTTTTGTACCAAGTATGCGAGTACCACTGAACTTACACTTTTATCATAGATTTTTCTAATAAAAAAAGAAACTCCCGCCCCGTTAATCAACCGACCATTTTCATAATCAGAAAAATCAACCCTTGCGCGCATACACACCCCCTAAATCAAAAACTCGGGCTTGGGCGCGCTTTTCTTCGCGCGCGGTAAATTTTCAGTCAGTAGCCGCGCTTGGTTAAATAAACGTGATTCGTTACGAATTTCTCTTCATGAGACATCGCTAGTTCTGGTAGTCGGAGTGTCACGAAAAAGTTTGGAAAAAAGTTTTATGAAGATGTTTTGACAGCTTTTGGAACCGACCCGAGCTTTTTAAAAAAAATTTTTTTAAATATAAAACATCCGATTCTTTTAGACTTTATCGAAGTAAAGTTTGAACTAACTTGTAGCACATTTAACTGGCTGATAATTAAAATAGGATTCCTCCACCTGAACATTTTTTCAGATGAGCGCTATTTTGAAGACAATACAAATTTTGATAAGCAAATAGACTTTACTTTTTGTAATGTTGTAAATAGACTCATATGTATTTGTTTCAGTGTCCTCTTACGTATTGGTCAAAAGCTTTCTAAAAAAAAACCTTAATCAAAACAAAAAACTTGTGTGTTTAGTGTGATAGTTATTTTCTCAAATTAAAGAGTGTTTTTTGATATAATGGATCTAAAATATTTTTGACTGACAGTAGAAAGGTGTTCTTCGTGTTCTCCAATATGATTGGTTTGAGAATACTTGTAGGAATTATTTTCTCTGCATTTTTCACAAAAGGTAAAGTAACTATAAGTATTTTTACTGTTAGATGTCAAAAGTTAATTACACCCAAGAGGGGTAATGGGGTAATTGTTAATTTCCCCTTTACAGTGTATTCTTAGGTATTTTTCAATATAATGTTAATCTTTTTAATGAAGAAAAATTCAACAGGTATCCAGGTGTTTTCTTTTTCATTAATTTCGGTTTGTTTATTTATAGATTACACTAGCCGTGCACGCGGCTCCGCTCGCGTGGACTTGATTCGCTATTATCGTCACTGCTTATTCCTTATGATAACGTAATAAAATATATTCTATAACCTGGCCAGAGAACATAACTATTTGATAAAAAAAAACACGTAAATCGGATAAGTGGTTCTTGAGTGCTAAGCACACTAACGGACAGACAAACAAACAAAGAGACGTTGCGTTTTATATGTTATATAGATTATTATTATTATTATTATTATACAAAAAATTTCTTCTTTCTCACATTTAGTCAATGTGGTTCCATGTTTGGCTGACGGGCCCAAGCCAAGTCAGCACAAACGCTATTACCATTGTGTATTAAGGAATGACCTGACAATGTTACATGTTTTCAAAATCACTGACTTCTGAATGTTTTTGTTGAGTCCTAATTGTACAAAGTGTGGTGTGAATGTTATTGGTGTAAGGCCTGTGGCTGATTAATGAGGGGGACAATGATGACTTTTTCTTGTTTCCATAGCCTTTTTATTTCCGTTGCAAGGTCTGTGTATTTGGAAATTTTTTCTGTGTATTTCGTTTGGATGTTTGTGTCTTTGGGGACAGCTATGTCAATTAGATAGGTGACTTTTTCTTTTTTGCACTGAAAAGTAATATCGGGTCTATTGGCGGAGACTGTTTTATCTGTATGGATACTGATGTCCCAGTAGAGTTTATAATATTTATTTTCAAGTACGGATGTTGACGTGTATTTGTAGTAGGGATCTGTGTTTTCTATGAGCTTGTATGTTGTGGCTAGTGCTTAGTGAACTACTTTTGCCGCTGACTCATGTCTGGCTATGTATTCCGGTCCGGCTAATATTTTACATCCGCTTGTTATGTATTCGATCGTTTCTTTTTGCTGGTGGCATTCATTATTATTATTATTATATAACCTGACCAGAGAACATATGTATGAATTTAAAAAAAAACACTTAAATCGAATAAGTCGTTCTCGAGTGATAAGCGCACTAATGAACATTCTGACAGACAAAGAGACGTTGCATTTTATATATATTGTATTCTTTGTTCCATGATATTGTTCCATATTTAACGGTTTAGGCAGCGTATTGCAAGAGAGTGCACTAGCGGCAAACTTTTTTCCGACTTGATTCACTATTATCGTCACTGCTTATTTCTTATATTATCTAACGTAATAAATTATATCCTATAACCCTGCCAGAGAACATATGTATAAATCTAAAAAACAACATGTAAATCGGATAAGTGGTTCTCAAGGGATAAGCGTACTAACAGACAGACAGATAGACAGAGAGACGTTGCGTTTTATATATATTATAGATTATTATTATTCTTATATAACCTGGAAAGAGAACATATGTATGAATAAAAAAAAAACAGTATATCGGATAAGTGGTTTTCGAGTGATAAGCGCACTAACGAACAGACAGACAGACGAAATGATTTTATTATATGTATTTTAAAAAGCATTTACAAATTTTTGAACATTTTTTTTTTACAAAATGGCAGCACCAGTACTCATAAGGAAGATACATCTTATAAACAGTACTTTGCGGCCGAAAAGATTCCTCCTCCAATTTTTTACCTAGAACAAAGTGCAAAGTTTTTTGAGTTCTACATGAGATTTTATCGGGAAGTACGTAGAAAAATTTAAAAATTTTGATTTTTTTTTATAAATGGTACATGTTTGAAGAAAGTGTTTCATTTTTCGGTAAAAAATCACGTATAAAATCGTTTATAAAAAAAAAAACAAATTGTAAAATCCGCACGTACTTCGCTAGATAATGTAATTTTGAAGGTACAGTTAAAATTTCAAATAAATCGGTGATAATATGATGAAGTTATGTTTCCGGCCAGTATGAAAAATGTAGTTTTGAGAAAAACGTGTTTTAAAGTTATAAAAATTTTCTAAATACCTCTAATCTGCGATGCCTGCGTCATAAAATTGGCCTTCTAAATTGATGTTTCGTTGATAGATTCTAGATGAACTTAAATTCTGTAGATAAATAGATTTTTTCAATATTCAGAAAGGTACAGTAATTTAAGCAGCGCGAACCATAAAGGTTCTCATAGAGTTTGGAGAGCACTATGAGACAATTACGCGCACTTGATAAAATACACACTTATAACCTTCTTCTCTTCTTTTTCCGAATTATAGCTAGGCACTATTGCCTGTTTTCTTTGTTCCCTGCTCTATTAGGTCGTCGCTCCATCTCTTTCTCGGACATCCCATTGATCTTCTTCCATCCGGTGACTCGTCTCTTACTATCTGTACTATCCTGTTGTTTGCCATTCTTCTTATTTTTTCCTTTTATCCGTTGGTTGATATTTTCTATATTACATGTGCGTCTTATGTCTTCACTCCTTTCTCTATCCCTCAGTGTCTTGTTTGTACATCTCCTGTATGTTATATTTGTGTGTCGATTCTATTGGAACTATTCAGATTCAAATTGTACGTAACAATCAGATGGCCTTCATTGTCTACACCTGGAGCATTTTTGCACGAGTAACTTTTGGTTCATGTCCCTTCAGTGAGAGACTTTATCACTGCGCGGTATTCCAAATTACATTCACTCATGTTTCGAAAACACCCTCGTGCAACATGAAACTCACATGGTAATATTAAAAAAACAGTATTTCCTTTTTTATTTTCTTTCTACTGTTCATATTTCTATGAAAAAAAATATATAACACTTAGACTGAAAAGTTTTTGGTTTAGCTACTTAAAATATATTTTTTTGCAAAATTTTACTTCATTCATCAATATAGTCTCCTTCAAGAGCGATACAATCAATCCAATGCTTTTCTAACATTTCTATACCTTTCTTGTAGAAGGATTTGTCCTTGTCTTCAAAATAGGTCTGAGTTTCGGCGATAACTTCTTCAGTGGAGCCAAATCTCTTTCCCGCGAGCATTTTTCTAAGGTCTGCGAGTAGATAATAGTCGCTGGGGGGCAAATCTGGAGAATACAGTGTATGAGGAAGCAATTCCAACTTCAATTCATGTAATTTTGCCATCGTAAACATTGACTTGTGACACGGTACAATGTTTTGATGAAAGAGCACTTTTTTCTTGTTCATTTGGGACCATTTCTTTGCGATTTCTGCCTTCAAACGCACCAATAACTTCTCAGCATAGTCGATGAAAATTATTCCATGCCCATCTCAAAATAGAGAGGCCACAAACGACTATTGTGTCTTTGGTAGCTTCGAGCGGCTTTTGCCGGCTGCTGTCCATTCAGCTGGCTGCCGATTTGATTTCGGTGTGTAAAGGTAGATCTAGCTTCATCCATTGTCACATATCGCGTGAAAAAATCCTTTTTATTACGCTTAAACAGTGAAGTTGGGAATATGGAATCGTTGGCATAATGGCACTACTCAGTGTGTATCACCACTACACCAAACACTTTATTTTTGCACTCGACGCGCTTTTCGCTAACCATCTTAGCTTCATCAGTTCGCTAAAGAAATTTACGACGACATTCTTAACACATCATCATCAAAAATTAGGTTGCAAATTTTAAGAGAACAAGAACCGACATCAGTAATGTATACCGTGCTGAAAGACCCGTTTCTGAATCTACCCGAAAGAATGTTGAGACTGTACTTGACATCATTTTAAAGATTCGCATAGCAGAGGCTCTAAACATTTCATACGAATGTGTTTTTGACATCGTCCATTCTGATTTGGGTGTCAGAAAATTATCAGCTAAATGGATCCCTAAATATCTGAACGCTGACCACAAGATTCGTATAACTTTTTGGATAGAACGGTAACTATGAATGGGAAATGGGTCCATCACTATGATCCTAAAATAACGGAACAGTCGGAGTGGAAATTTATTGGCTCACCAAGAAAGTTTCAGGAAATCAGCAGGAAAAGTTTTGTTTTTGCAGACAAGGCTTTAGTACTTCTTACAGATTACTTGGAACATGGCAAAACAGTGGTTTTTCACTATTAACTACACTTCCCCAAAAGATTGTTTGAACATCTCGAGGAAAAGTATTTAACGGGATGCTGTTTTTACCAAGCAATGCATGCTTACCAATTGCTGTTAGTTTTACATAAAACAAACGAATTAGGCTTTGAACTGACTGATCATGCTCCATATTCCCCGGATTTAGCCCCCTCGGACTATTATCTATTTCCAAAAACATTTGGAAGGATACAGACTTCAATCAAATGAAGAAGTCATAAATATCGAAGACTTGGTTGCAAACCAAGGCAGAGAATTTTTTTGAAAGGTCTATAGTTGGAGTAGGATATTACATTAAATAAACAATATTTGTTAGGTTAGAAACTTAATACATTCCCCTATGCAAATCACACTAGACCCGCACATTAAGTCATTATCGTCATCGTCGTCTCCCATGATTCCTCAATCGGAACATAGGATCTCCACAAACACGCCCCATCTCACTCTATTGTGGGCCAACCGCAATAAGCAAATAGTGGTCGCTAGCTACGTCAGCTCCTTTGTATGATCGGACCTCTAGAAGGGACCGTCTTCACTTTTTACATATCATTATGTGGTCAATTTGATTGTTGGTGTGTGCGTCAGGTGATTTCCAGGTAACCTTGTGAATGGTCTTGTGTGGGAAAAGAGAGCCACCAATTACCAATCCGGAAACTGCACAGAACTCGACCAATCTGTCGCCATTGTTGTTTCTTATTCCCAATCCGTGTGTTCCCATGATGCCCTCTGCATCTTTGTAGTCAGACTCCATTTGTCTTTGTCTTCGTCGTTTGACACCTCTGTGGGGCCGTAACACTGCACAATGGTTATTTTCCTGAGCCTGGTTTTCAGACGGGCGATGAGTTTATGAGGCTTCTTTTAACTGTTTTGCTAAGTAGAAGAGTTGAGTAGAAGTTTGCCTGGTGTGGTGGTGTGTTCGCCCGTGCTGTTCCAACGCGTTTCACACAGCCCTAGAACATCGATTTTATAGTTATTCATCTCTCTTACTACATGTGCGTGTCTTGAAGTGTCTAGCATCGTCCTAAAGTTCCAATTTGCAATTCTAGTGTTTGTCTTCATGCCAATAGTCGCCAACTTAAGAACCGTCCGGTTTGCTTCTATGTAAGTTTCAGTAATCAGGGTTTTTAAGATTAATGGGTGATTAGCCCATTGAATCCGATTCTGGTGTTGAGGCTGCCAGCTTTTACTTCCAGGCTAGCCTCCAGTTCTGTACTGGACTATGGTTTAATTTATAGCAGGGATTTAATTCTGCTAGAATTGAAGTATGATTATACCGCCATTATTCGGTCACCAGAGCCTCGTCGGTTATCCAGCAGGGTGCACCGAGAACTCTACATCCTTATACTATCACTCGAGCAGGAGAGGTTGGTAATTGGAGGACTTGGTGTTGATGTTAAGCGTCGTACCTTACACCCCACAATTTTTGTTAGGCTAGAAACTTAATACTCGTATGCAAATCACCCTAGACCCGCATTATCTCACCTGTCTATCTGTCAACCTAAAAAGTATTGGAATATTTTTCAATAAAGGGTAGAAATATTCTACCTTTTAAAAAAACTATTAATTGTTTGAAATTATCCAAACTAGGTAACATAATCTGAGTTTCTTGAATAGTTAAAAAACCGGTCAAGTGCAAGTGGCACTTGCGCAATTAATGTTCCGTACGTTGATTGCTTTTAAAATAAAAAATTTTGTTACGGAGGTATACAATGATCAGTGACTTCACGAAACACACCCTAAATGAGTTTTCAACAAAATTTGTTGCCAATTTTTACTGAAATTGATGACCTTGAATTTTTTTATTTTTTTTATATATACATATATATATATATATATTATATATATATATATATATATATATATATATATATATATATATATATCAATCAGTTTTATAACGTCTTCCGTCTTCCGATGCCCAATTTCCACTCCTCCCGGTTTCTCCATCCCTCCTCCTCCAGATCTCTCTCTAGTACTTCCTTGTTGATTCCTGCTCTCCAGCTTTGGCGTGGTCTTCCTCGCTTTCTTTTTCCATGAGGGTTCCAATTTAAAATCTTTTTAGGCAGTCGGTCTTGTGACATTCTCTGTACATGTCCGTACCATACCAACTGTTGGGTTCTGATTTCGTCCACTATATCGTGCTTTATTTCTAAAGCTCGCCTTATCGTGTCATTTGGTATGCGGTCTTTTCTGGATTTTCTGGCTGCTCGTCTCCAGAAATCCATTTCTGTAGCTTTTAGTATTTTTTCTGTTCTTTCCTTTAATGGTCACACCTGGGAGCTGTAAGTTATTATACTTTTCACTATTGAGTTGTAAATTCTCTTCTTATTTTCAATGCTTATGTTTTTGTCCCATAGTATACTATTAAGCATTGCAATCGCTTTTCTTCCTTGGATATTCCTCTCGAATATTGCTTCTTCCAGTGTTCCGTCCCTAGATATTCTCGTTCCCAAATACTTATAACTGGCACAGTGTTTGATGGTGGGTCCTGTGGCCAGTTTCAAGTCCTGCTGTTGTCCTCCGACGCACATGTACTCGGTCTTTTTAATATTGACTTCTAGGTCCCATTTTTCATATTCATCCATAAGTTTTCGTGTCATGTATTCCATATCATCGATGTCCTGAGCGACTACTACCTGGTCATCTGCGAATGATAGCGTGTACAATGTAGTATCGTCATCCAGTGGTAATCCCATACTGCTGCATTTCCTTTTCCAGTTCTTCAGTGCACTCTCCAAATAGATTTTAAATAGCGTTGGGGATATACAGCAACCTGCTCTAAAGCCTGCCTGTTCTTCAGCTTCTACGTCCGCGTATTCCGTTTCTATTCTATTTTTAAGTATTTTTCCGTATATTCTGCAAATAGATCCTGTAACCGTTATTCCCCTATAGTTATCGCAATTATTTTTGTCTCCTTTCTTATGAATTGTTGATATGTATGATATTTTCCATTCCTCGGGTACTTCTGATGTGTTAATGCATCTTTGGAATAAGTTCCTCAAAGCGCTAAAATAGCTTTTCAGTTCCGTATTTTACTATCTCTCCTGGGATGTTTCATGGTCCTGGAGCTCGACCATTTTTTAGCGTTTTACATACTTCTTTAACTTTGATGTTGTTATCCTTATTGGGGATCCTCGTATAAAACTATATTTGGGTTTCCATGTTGGGTACCAGATATACCAGATAAATTATTAAAGGTAATGCACTCGTGATAATTTTCGTTCAATCTACACCCCGTGGAGAATATTCCAGAATTTTTTCAAAATCTTTTGATTTTTCGCGATTTTTTAAAAATAATACAAAGAAAAATGCGCGCAAGTATTACATCATATACATATTTTTTACTCGTGTTTTCACAACCTTTTATTTGACACCACACTCGATGACCTAGTAAAAAAATTTTTTTTTCACTTCCGATTTTACCCCCCAAAACTAACACCTTAAGTCAAAATTTAACTTTCAAAACTACATGGCTCTGATGAGGCCATCAATTCCTATATTATTACCAAATTTCAATTTTCTATGACGGAGGAAATCGGGTGTGACAGACAGACAGACAGACAGACAGACAGACAGATACCGAAGTGTTCCGTACGGAACACTAAAAAATAAATACATGACTGATAGTAAATTGAATTCATTCAATTTTATTCCCCCGATGTTTTATTAGAAACGCAGTTAGGCCAAAGACTTCTAATGTAAATAAAGATCAAAATAAAATCATCAAGAGTACACCTAAAAATAACGAATGACCCGGCCTGTTGAAGTTCAAGATCGGCGGAATGATTCCAGCATATCCGAAGAGAAAAACGTGGCTTCTTAATACATTTATCATCACATGTGCATTTCACATCGTGTTCATACGACGTACCATATGAAGATGCTATTTTTAACTGCACAGGGACTAATTTATTTAAATATATACAGTATGTTTAATGGAAACCTTTTTTCTGTCTTAATCACATAATCAAAATAAAGTTGTGTACTGTATTTCGCTTGCAAACAAGCACATCTAAAATAAACATTGAGTTTGACTTTTGCACACTAAAGAATAACTTAACCTAAGCGTTACAACTACAAATAATACAATTTTCAAAATTTCGGTGATTTCATGTGTATTGCGATGCCTGAATGACCAAAAATAAAATTCCTTAGCAGTTAGCGAGATGTAGTTTAAACAGGGTTATACAAAAAGACATTCTTTATCATGTGTTGTAGCAGAGAATGTGCAAGGAAGGCTGGTTCTTGTATAAAAATATTTTAATTATTAATTTATTTTAAAATTTCGGTGATTTCATGTGTATTGCGAAGCCTTAAAGAACAAAAATAAAATTCCTTAGCAGTTAGCGACATGCAGTTTGAACAGGGTTATACAAAAAGACATTCTTTAACATGTTTTGTAGCAGAGAATGTGCGAGGAAGCCTTGTTCTTGTATAAAAATATTTTAAATATTATTTTATTTTAAAATTTCGGTGATTTCATGTGTATTGCGAAGCCTTAAAGACCAAAAATAAAATTCCTTAGCAGTTAGCGACATGCAGTTTGAACAGGGTAATACAAAAAGACATTATTTAACATGTTTTGTAGCAGAAATTCTTTGACACCAAAATCTCTGAAATGGGCTATATGCGATCACCCCTCAACCTCCCTTCTCCATCTTTTTAACTCCATGTATGTTTTACGATAAATGGTTAATCTAAAATTTTGTCCAATATCTGAACCAAAAAACCAGGAGAAAATATAATACTATTATCTCCTCACCAAAAATTTCAGATTTCTCGACTCCGAAAACCCTGAAAAGGATATATAACATTATATATGAAGGCACCTCTCTAACTACAAAAATAAGACAAATTTCTCAAATACTAGTGAAACTACACAATATTTAACGATCCCCAGCCCTGAAGTGATATATGAACTGAACACACTAAAGAACAGAAAAGCTTCAGGGCCAGATCAACTGCCAGCGGAATCCTTAAACTGATAGAGGAGGACCAGATTCATATTCTGGTAGAATTAATCAATACTATATGTAGAACTGGAATAATTCCAAATGAGTGGTTACTATCAACTTTCATAACTCTTCCAAAAAAGAAAAGTGCCAAGTATTGCTCAGTCTACCGTACAATAGGTCTGATAGCTCACACAGTGAAAATCTTGTTGAAGGTGATTCATAATAGAATATTCAGAAAACTAGATGCAGACATCAGTAATGCTTAATTTGGATTTCGTAAAGGCTTGGAAACAAGGGAAGCATTGTTTGCACTCATTGTCCTGTCGCAAAGGTGCCTAGACATCAATCAGGACCTACACGCGTGCTTTATAGATTATAATAAGGCCTTTGATAAAGTTAGACATGACCAACTCATAGAAACGTTAATAAAGAAATGAATAGACATCAGAGACATAAGAATAATTTCTAATCTCTACTATGGTCAAAAAGCAGCAATACGAGTGGAAGACATAACATTTAAAAAAATAGAAATCCAAAGAGGTGTTCGCCAAGTGTGTATACTCTCGCCAATCCTCTTTAATATGTACTCGGGGGACATAATAAGTAAAGCACTGGATGATCAAGACATAGGCATTAAAATAAACGGCACGGCAATAAATAATCTGAGGTACGCTGATAATACAGTTCTCTTAGCTGAAACACATGAAGACCTACAGACGTTAATTAATAAAACCGGTCAAGTGCAAGTTGAACTTGCGCAATTAGTGTTCCGTACGTTGATTGCTTTTAAAATAAAAAATGGTGTTACGGTGGTATAAAATGATCAGTGACTTCACAAAAACACCCCAAATGAGTTTTCAACAAAGTTTGTTTCCAATCTTTACTGAAATCTGATGACCTTGAAATTTCTGTTTTTTTTTAAATACCAGAAAAATTATTAAAGATAATGCACTCGTGATAATTTTCGTTCAATCTACACCCCGTGGAGAATATTTCAGAATTTTTTCAAAATTTTTTGATAAGTACTTTTCGAGATAAGGCGGGGGACAGCGATTTTTCGCGATTTTTTAAAACTAATACAAAGAAAAGTGCGCGCAAGTATTACATTATATATACATTTTTTACTCGTGTTTTCACAAGCTTTCATTTGGCACCACAGTCGACGACCTAGTAAAAAATTTTTTTTTTCACTTCTGATTTTACCCCCCAAAACTAACCCCTTAAGTCAAAATTTAACTCTCAAAACTACATGGCTCTGATGAGGCCATCAATTCCTATATTATTACCAAATTTCAACTTTTTATGTCAAATAGTTTCGGAGAAAATCGGGTGTGACAGACAGACAGACAGACACCGAAGTGATCTTATAAGTGTTCCATACGGAACACTAAAAATTGTCACAGCAAGTGAAGAGTATGGACTATCACTGAACATAAGCAAAACAAAATGCTAATAACAAAAACCACTCAGGAAGATCGTAGGATATATGTAAATAAAGAGTAAAAGAATACAAATATCTAGGCACAACCATCAATAAAAACAACGAGAGTTCCAAAGAAATAAAAATCAGAATTGAACAGGTCAGAAGTATATTTATAAGAATGAAGAGGCTTTTCTGTTGCCGAGATCTAAACCTTCAATTAAAAATATGAATGATGAGAGGTTATGTAATGTCTGTACTATATTATGGGATGGAGGCCTGGACGATGAAGGCGATTGATGTGAGGAGACTGGAGGCATTTGAGCTATGGATATACCGGAAAATGCTAAAGATTTCATGGGTGGAGAAAATGATCAACGTGGAAGTGATGAGACGTATGCAAAAAGAAAGGGAAGTAATTCTAACGATTAAGACAGGAAAACTGTTATATATGGGTTACATCTTGAGAGGGGAGAAGTATTGGTTGCTCCAGACTATCATGCAGGGAAAGATCGTAGGAAGAAGATCCATAGGAAGGAGACGGAACTCGTGGCTGAAGAACCTTCGAGAGTGGTTCGGCTGTAGCAGCCGCGAGTTGTTTAGATCTGCCGTCTCCAAGATAAAAATCGCTATGATGATTGTCAAACTTCGCAGCGGAGACGGCACTTAAAGAAGACCTACCCTCTTTCCCTATTTCAATTGCAAATAATGAAAAGTAATATAATGTTTACATGTTTATTCCGTAACTCCAGTAACACCTTGGAAAAGGCCTATAATATGGTAAATCCTAAGCCACCCTTCAAACTTCCTTCTTTACCCCTTTAATCCCTTATGTGTTTTACTATAAACAATTATGTTTCAAAGTTGGTCGTTATCTCAAACAAAAACCAAGAAAAACTCTCATAATACTAGTGACACTATACAATATTTAGTGACTTTCTCCCCTTTTATATATGTTTTACTATCAGCAATCGTGCTTAAATTTGTTTAATATCACAACCAAAAAAGAGGAAAAATTTTCATAATATTGTTAAAACTATACAGGATTTATCAACCCCTATCACTTTCACTTTCTCCCTTAAAGTGATATTACTCAAAATATATAGGTTCTGTTCCATTCCTTTTTAACGTTCTATTCTTCATCTCAGTCGTTATACTACAATGTTAACAATATTTTACAAATAAATCCAATATTGAACAGGCATTTTAAGAAAAAAAAAATATATTTATCCATATGCTAAGAAAATAATAAAAAATGCCTCTTTCCATTATAAGACTAACGATGTAGGTAGTGAGCTTCTCGCTTATTGAAATTTGACCCCATACAATCATTGTCTTTTTCTTCCGTTATAGATCAGTAGTCGCATCCTGTTGCCTGTTGTTTTAAACTTCTGTAGTCGAAGATTTCCAACATTCGAAGCATTGGTTGGGTGGTCTGCCTTGTGGTCGCCTTCTGTTAGGTCTTTGGTCCTTACATATTCTGGTCATCCTTTTTCCTCTTCTTTATCCACTTCATCACGCCTTCTACGTGACATCTTCTTCTCACCTCTGCGTTTCTCTGTCTGTCTTACAATGTTATTCTCAACATTCATCGTAATACCCTCATCTCAGTTGTTAACATTTTCTGTTTAGTTGCCCTTGTTTCAGCTAGAGTTTCGTTAGCATATGTCAGTATTGGTCTTACCGTAGTTTTATATATTTTCGCTTTGGACTCAATACTCATGTACTTGTTATTCTAGATCATTTCTCTCAGCGCTTCCGCTACTTGTGCCGCTTTGTCTGTGTCTGTGGCTCTGCCTCTTGTTTCAACTGACTGTCATTGGAAATGTCTACTCCGACGTAGTTGAAATTCATAATTTTCTCAGTCATGTCTAAAGTGTCGTGATCCAAATGGGTGAAGATAACGCCCTATGGTATCCTTCCACTGATCCCTGTTTTGTGCCAGATGTGAAGCTACATGTACTCGAACTTCGATTAGATTCTTCACTTGGTCCAGCCATCTGCTTGGTGAAGGTCCTCTTTAGCGTCTATCAGCGATATGACCCCCGCCACAAGTCTCTCCAGTCCGTAATCTCTTCTGGAAGTGACCAAAATATCTCAGAAATTTGGCATTTCACCAGCTTCTGTTAGCAAGGGAAGTAAAATGAAATCGTACATTTTGAGTTTCAGCAACAGCAACCTCAAGGAATTCAGTTAATCGCCATCTCTAAACTGAAAAACAAAAGAGCAATGCCCTGTCGTAAAAAGATAGAAAAGACATTTGTGGGAGTATTTGTAGAAAATATAAGTTGATAGATTTTACAACAAATCTTCGCAAAACTTAACTATGTTGAACTAGAGAACGAGCTTTTGATTCCTTATCGATTTTTATTGTCTTTCCTCTTCATTTTTATATTCTTTTATAATATCTATGTACTTAGAGATAGTTTGTTTCATCCTAATAAATTTGGAAAGTTTTATTGTTCTGGCGAAATTCAACTCTGGTAACAGAGATAAAGTAAACTAAATTGAAGTTATGGAGGAAGTTTTTTTAAATGCACTTGGATACTTATACATGAAAACAGTCAATCAAGTGCTAGAACTTGCCAATTCCATTATGTCGTGGACTCTCAAGTCGGTCTTTCAACCAACGTTTTGGAAATAGTAATATAGTGAAGTAAAAAAAGATCAAAATAACGATGAGATAGGCATAGTTTAAATACAGCAATATTATGCTTTTATCCTCTCTGGGGCACCATCAGGAGTATTGTTGTGAATTTTGAACCTCAAAAAACTTGTGTTCTTTTGTTTATAAACAATTTAAGTTTTCAAAACGCGTTTTTTGAGCTTAAAATGCGAATAACTCCGATTATATAAGTCGGATCAAGACAAAAAAAACCAAACTCGCGTAATGAAATTTCTAACAAATGCCCGTTAGTACCAAGTCGCTCAAAATTTATAATAGAAGACTGTTTTTAGTCAATTTTCACTGGTTTATTTAAATTGCGATGACGCGTTTCGCTGTGGATGCAGCTTCTTCAGATCTACATTTTACACTTAATTATAATAGTACACCTAACTAAAGTACATGGATAGTATTGGAAAACCCACATAGATTTGGAATTAGGAGAATAAATTCAATAATGGTGAATATCAACATAGCTTACAAGACTAACAATACTACAGGGAAATATCTTAAAAACTACAAACCACAAATCAATAAAGACAATAAATGAGGGGTTTATCAACTAACATGTGGGTCATGTACTAAAACATACGAGGCTGGTTTGAAAAGTCCATGCAAAAATAAAAACTACTTATCTGTTTGGGGTAAACCTTTTTTATTTTTCGACATAGTCTCCTTTTAGGCTTATACACTTAGTCCAACGATGTTCTAGTTTGTTAATCCCTTCCGAATAATAGGATTTGTCCAAGTCTGCAAAATATCCATTAGTGTCTGCAATCACCTCCTCGTTTGAATAAAATCTTTGTCCCGCCAGCCATTTCTTCAAATTGGGGAACAAATAGTAGTCCGAGGGAGCCAAGTCTGGAGAATAGGGGGGATGTGAAACGAGTTGGAATCCTATTTCCATTAATTTTGCGACCACAACTGCTGATGTGTGTGCTGGTGCGTTGTCGTGATGGAAAAAGACTTTCTTGTTGGCCAATCGCGGGCGTTTTTCTTGCAGCTCGGTTTTCAAACGGTCCAATAACGATGAATAATATTCACCTGTAATAGTTTTACCCTTTTTCAGACAGTCGATGAGGATTATCCCTTGCGAATCCCAAAAGACAGTCGCCATAACCTTTCCGGCCGAAGGAACGGTCTTCGCCTTTTTTGGTGCAGATTCCTCCTTGGTAACCCATTGTTTAAATTGTTGTTTGGTCTCAGGAGTATAGTAATGTATCCATGTTTCATCCACAGTGACGAAACGACGCTTAAAGTCGTCCGGATTCTTCTGGAACAGCTGCAAACCATCCTTGCAACACTTCACACGATTCCGTTTTTGGACAAGCGTGAGCAATCGCGGTACCCATCTTGCGGATAACTTTCTCATGTCCAAATGTTTATGCAAAATATTATGTACCCGTTCAGTCGAGATGCCCACAGCACTAGCAATCTCACGCACCTTAACTCTTCTGTCATCCATCACCATATCATGGATTTGATCAATGATTTCTGGAGTCGTAACCTCCACAGGCCGTCCAGAACGTTCAGCGTCACTTGTGCCCATATGGCCAGTCCGAAAATTTTGGAACCACTTATAAACTGTTCTAATCGAAGGTGCAGAGTCACCATAATGTTTATCAAGCTTCTCTTTAGTCTCTTGAGGCGTTTTGCCTTTCATAAAGTAATGTCTAATCACCACACGAAATTCTTTTTCGTCCATTTCTTGAAAATCACTCGACTTCCTTGATTCACACGAATGCCAAACACAAAGAAATAGACCAATATGGCTGAAACTTGGTGTGCGTTCATTCAAGAGATGCTACTAACTAAACATGACCTCGATACGCGCCGGTGGTGCCATCTCTCGGACTTTGCACGGACTTTTCAAACCAGCCTCGTACATGGGACAAACTGGACGTACATTTATACAAAGAATTACAGAACACGAAAAAAGTTTCATCCATAGAAAATCTAATTCAATATATGCTAATCATCTTTTAACAGAAAATCACACATTTAACAAGAATTTCAAAATTTTTACACACCCAACAAAAAGATTTAAAACTAAACCTTTTAGAGACAATGCAAATAAATCGATTACGGACTACAGGTACTTTACCCAACGACCAGGTAGATTTAAGCAATTCATCATTATTGAATTTATTCTCCTAATTCCAAATCTGTGTGGGTTTCCCAATACCATCCATGTAATTTAATTAGGTGTAATATTATAATTAAGAAATAGTATAAAATTGTGAACATTAAACCTAACTTGGCAGTGCAAAATGTAAATCTGAAGAAGCTGCATCGACAACGAAACGCGTCATCGCAATTTAAATAAACCAGTGGAAATTGACTAAAATTATTATATATGTATAATGAATTTCCATCAAGTATACGAGGTAAATATCCACAAAGTAAGTTCCGTTTGGTTATGTAAAAAAACCGTGTACAGATACAGAAAAAATATTTATTGTACAAAAATCTACAACTGTTGAACTAATTTTCTACATAGCTTCCGAAATTTTGTAAGCACTTGTCATAGCGTGGCACAAGTTTTTGTATGCCTTCTTCATAGGAGGTTGCCGCCTGTGTTTTCAACCATGTGGTAACATGTTCTTTCAACTCGTCATCATCGTTGAAGTGTCGACCACCAAGGAAAGATTTTAGGTGTAAGAAGAGATGAAAGTCGCTAGGAGCGAGGTCCGGGCTGTACGGAGGATGATCAAACACGTCCCAGTCAAATTCCTGTAGGAGTTCTTTTGTCACGTTCGCAGTGTAAGGTCGGGCATTATCGTGGAAAAAAACAACACCTTTCGACAGTAATCCTCGGCGCTTGTTCTGTATTGCGCGGCGCAATTTCTTAATGGTCTCGCAGTAAACATGTGCATTGATTGTTTGGCTTCGTGGTAAGAAATCAATCAGCAAAATGCCTTTTCTGTCCCAAAAAACGGTGCACATGAGTTTTCGAGGTGTCAAAATTTGCTTAGGCTTAACTTTCGTTGGGGACGAAGTGTGCCTCCATTCCATTGATTGCCGTTTAGTTTCTGGGGTGTCGTAAGATACCCAAGTTTCATCCCCCGTGACTATCCGAGAAAGAAAATCATCACCGTCTTCATTGTAGCGTGTCAAAAACTGAAGTGCACTGCCCATCCGTTGTTTTTTGTGTTGTTCAGTAAGAATTTTGGGTACCCAACGTGAGCAAAGTTTTCGAAATTTCAGTTTTTCATTAACAATTTCATGAATAAGTGATCGTGAGATTTGCGGAAATTTCATAGCAAGAGCACTAATCGTAAACTTACGGTTTTGCTTAAGCTTCTCTTCAATTGCGTGAACCAGTTCATCAGTAACCAAAGACGGGCGTCCACATCGTTCTTCATCGTGCACTTAATCACCACCTTCATTGAACTGTCTGACCCATCTTCTAACCATTGAATCACTCATAGCAGTTTGTCCGTAAACCTCGCAGATTTGCCGTTAAATTTCACTTGGTTTAACTTTCTTTGCATTTAGAAAACGAATCACAGATCTGATTTCACAAGCGGCGGCATTTTTAATTAAGGCTGACATCATAAAGAAGCACTACAAAGAACACGTCGGCAGCAGCGATCTGAAAATGGCGTACATTTCTTCTGCTTGAGCAGAGTAACTGCCACGCATGCTCGGAACTGCGATCGCAGCGCTGCCGCGGATAGAAATAGAAACGGAACTTACTTTGTGGATATACCTCGTATATAACCATCCAAAATTCGCTCAAAATGGGAAAAAACCTGTTTTTTTTTTCAGTTTATTCTACAGGTCGACTAAGTGAACCGATCGGCTTGAAACTTTGAGAAAATATGTCAAAAAATGCGTTTTGAAAACTTAAATTGTTTATAAACAAAAGTGCACAAGTTTTTCGAGGTCCAAAACTCAGGACAATACTCCTGATGTTACCCCAGAGAGGATAAAATCATAATATTGCTGTACCTAGACTGTGCAATTTTTAATGCTCTTTTATAGCACTATAAGTGAATATTCATACAAAACTTTGAGAAGTAAGTAGGTGGTATCTACAGTAACAGACACCAAATTTAGAAAAAAATGAATTTATAGGTGCATTTTGCATTACTTGAAACCCAAAAAATGATTTTTGGGTTTCAAGTAATGCAATTTGAATTTTCTAAAGCTTAAAGTCTAGAAGTCACTCTGCTTGATAAAACATCGAAAATATTTTGTAGGAAAAAATATTTAGAACTATATTTTATAATAGTGTGCAAAATTTTAGATCGATCGGATAAAAACCTATATATATATATATATATATATATATATATATATATATATATATATCCTATATATATATATATATATATATATATATATATATATATATATATATATATATATATATATATATATATATATATTAGAGTGACCGAATCTCATAGAGGGGGAAAAAAAAGTCGGAATCTTGTTCGTCTGGACCCCACAAAACGATTCCCCTTTCCAGATATTGAGATAGCCGAAATTTGAGCTCGATTAAACGACGTTAAAAAATCCAAATTTTTGGTCAAAAAGCTGACATATGGAGCCATAACTCCAGAACGGTAAATAATAGAAACACGCTTAATATCTCAAAAGAAAGCTAATGTTGTTCTTCAAAATTTATATTCTATACATAATTGTTGTTATTTTAAGTCAAACCGAGTTACAACAGCCTTTAGCCCCAAAAACGTGACCTGGTACCACTAGGAGCATACTTCGTATATTTTGTTATTAAGTGATAAATTTTGCTTTTTTTTGATATATTTTTGAGTTTTAAAGTAGAAATATAATAAAAAAAACAAGTAATACTGATAAGTCTAATGACATTTTTTATTTTAAAATATAAAAATTAGGTATATAATACATACAAAACAGACACAGAAAAGATACAGACGTAGTACCTACATGAGTTGATAATTTTACATAGTTATCTAATCTATTCTATAGCTTTTGTTAAAGTAGTTTTTGAAACGTCAGGATATAATGCTCGGCATTTACTTACAACTTGCAGGACATATTGCTTTTGGTCTTCATCTTTTGTCAGAAGGTCGTTAAAGTCGGTTATTAATTTAACACCACGCTCAGCCATATTATTAACTACTTTTAATGTTTTGACAATTTTCAATCCTTCTTGGAAGTCATTATTTTGAGGCCAGGTGTTTGGATGTTGTCTTAGGAAATCTGTTTTTATATTAAATTGGTCAAAGAATGTAAACGTTTCTTTGGTAAGTAAATTTACCAATCCTCCATCAACTACCTCTTTTAAGTTTTCTTTCCTAATTTTTTGATTTACAACCCTAGCGTGCTGTGATGGTTCATCTGTGCTACTGAGCAATTTTTTAGCCATTAACAACTTTTCATCGTCTGTAATGGTGGGATCAAAAAACGATAAGCTCACCAACTTTGCATTCAAATACCACAAATGGTTCGAAAATTTGGTCAGGGCTATTTCTGCAATGTCGTTGTCACATTCTTTATAGTCTAACAGACTATGCAAAATACCTAAATCTTGCTTTGGTGCAAGATGAGCTTTTGGAGCATTGAACCAAGCTTTACAATAAATTTTAACTAGGAAAACAGAAATGGCACGCACAGAACTTCTTTCTTCTTTAGACATCTTAAATTGACGACGAAAAATGAACATTTTTAAGCAGTAAATAGCCTTTGCCATCCACCTAGCGTGATGAATGGCTCCTGGAGTTCTAAAACCCACAACATTCCCGTCTAGTAATCCAATAAATACGAGAACCAACTGCAATAGCTCCTTGTAGTCATCTCTAGGGTGGCTCTCAGTTAATTCGGTCTCGAATTCAGCAGTAACGTTTGCAATTACTTCTGGAGTTAGCTGCTATTGTATTAGATTGTCACTGATACCTGTGTCGTATTTTCCTTTGTCTATCTTGGGCCACGCAGTGAGGAATCTCTTGAAAATGTCTGAATGAGGTCCAGTGGTTGATCCCATTTTTGTGTCGAATACGCCTCTTAACAGAATTTCCAAGATATGGTGACGGCAAGCTAGGTATAACAATTCTCTTCCTAACATTTGCTCCAATATGACGCATGCTCCTTTGAGTCTTCCCGTGTTGGATGCTGTAGTGTCGAAGCACATCGCCTTGACGGTGTTGAGAAGACCCCATTAATGTAGCCATTCATATACGGCTACGGCTTGCTCCTCTCCAGAGCTGTTTGCTGTTACAGGAACTCCCAGCAGCTGTTCCTTTTCGCCATATGAAATAGCTATAGCTATTCGCTCACATTGTTGATTTTTTAAAACACCCGGTAAAAGTTTACCGTCCCAATGGACAACCAAAGGCTCTTTTTCAGGAATGTTTACTTTATCAAAATTTTTTTTATTATATTGTTCTCTGAACATTTGCCTTCTATCATGTAATAAAGTTTTCGAGACTTTGTACTCAAGAGGGTCAAGGTTTAGTGCTTCTAGAGTAGCTATTAAAATTCTCGTGGCATTTCTGTCGGATACCTTACATCGATCTAATAAAATGGAAATTTCATGTTTAAAATCTCTTTAACGCCCCTTGCAAATGAAACTTTCATCCTCTTGCTCTGAGATGGTCCTGGATCTTCTGCAGCTTCTTCAGGGATGTCCATTTCCTCCAAGCTCTCAAGTTCCTGGTAGATGCTGTCCTCTTCAGTGTCTTAAAATATCTTCACTAGATAATTGTTCGATCTAACCAGTTCAAAGGCACTTTAGAAACTAAACTGAATAAATAAAAGGTCGGTTGTACGCTGAAGTAAAATCACCATCCCTAAAATAGAAATTAGATTCACCCTCCTTTTTACCTGTCAAACGGGTCTTTCTTTGGTAAACTAGTCAGGTAATCCCCATATAATAAAAGATTAAATTTGAACAAAAGGCTCTTTATGTTTGAAAATTGAGTTCCAAAATACTTTTTAACAAAAAAATGTTAATTCCGAGACACATTATGTAAAAACCCGTAAAATTCTTAGAATACTCCCAAACAGGCTCCTACTGGTACCAGGTCACGTTTTTGGGGCTAAAGGCTGTTGTAACTCGGTTTGACTTAAAATAACAACAATTATGTATAGAATATAAATTTTGAAGAACAACATTAGCTTTCTTTTGAGATATTAAGCGTGTTTCTATTATTTACGGTTCTGGAGTTATGGCTCCATATGTCAGCTTTTTGGCCAAAAATTTGGATTTTTTCAAACTTTGAGCGACGAGCGGCACGGGTTAACGTCGTTTAATCGAGCTCAAATTTCGGCTATCTCAATATCTGGAAAGGGGAATCGTTTTGTGGGGTCCAGACGAACAAAATTCCGACATCGATTTTTTGCGGTCACCCTAATATATATATATATATATATATATATATATATATATATATATATATATATATATATATATATATATATATATATATATATATATATATATATATATATATATATATATATATATATATATATATATCTCAATAGGCCAGTATATTTTACTCTGATCTTTTCTTTTTAAGGTGAACTTTTCAACGAATATTAGTGTCATGCCAAGGTGTTTGACTGTATTGGCATATGGTACTAATTGACTAATAGTTACCGAGATGTTTTCAATATGTTTGTTGGCAAAATTAATATGCATTGACTTTCTTTCATTTTATTTATTTCCTCACTTTTTAGCTTTTCTTAATACATCTTTGCTTTTTTAAAAGATGATTTTTGTAAAACTGTCGCATAGATAAATATCGAATATTTTCACCCTAAAGCATGCACTTGGAGCATCACAATCTGATTGCAAAAAATAAAAGAAAATTAGTGAATTTATATTTATTCAAGGTAACAAAGGCATTGACCCTAAGGCATACAAAATATAAATAAATTACAGACACTTTCCAAAAATAAAAAGCCGGTCAAGTGCAAGTCGAACTTGCACAATTAGTGTTCCGTACGTTAATTGCTTTTAAAATAACAATTTTGTTACGGAGGTATAAAATGATCAGTGACTTCACAAAATACACCCCAAATCAGTTTTTTTTATAGGCCCAGCACACGTGCTGCAGGGAAGTCCCTAAAGCGCTCCAGGAGCGGCACGTGTGCGAAAAAAAGCGATTCACGTTGTTCTTGAATCGCTGTAAATTGTACTCGGTGGGAAAAAGCGCTGGGCAAATCATTCCAAAGGGATGATGTTCTCCATATAAAAGACTGCTTGAAAAGCGTTGTACGCGGAGTAACAAGCTGAACGTCATACGGATGTGAAGCACCAGCGCTACGTGTATTTCTAACATGCACCGCTTTGGGAGGAATTAAGCGGGCTACATCCTTCGAACACTTTCCATGAAAATACTTGTAGAACAGACTCAAGTCGCCAACCGTTCTTCGATGTTCCAAGGCCGCCGGTCAGTTCCGGGTCTCCAATCAGACGGAGAGCTCTTCGCTGAACAGAATCCAACAAATGCAGTGTATGTTTGGGAGCGGAGCCCCAAACGGGGGGGGCAGTACTCCATAGCTGGTCAAATTTGAGCTTTGTAAAGAATTAATAGTTGTTGTGGGGTATCGAAATAATATTCCCAACTTTTGAGAAGCTCTTCTTGCTATGCCTGAAATATGTTCATGCCAGGACATATTTGCTCCCAAACTAACGCCCAACAAATTGAGCAACGATGCTAGGGGAATGGAGTGCCCCGACATAACTATGTCGGGTTCAGCAACGTTAACTTTTTTAGAAAAAACTGCCGCCTGGGTTTTTGTAGCATTAAATTCCACTTGGTTACTGTCACCCCAAGATAGAATTTCTTCCAGGTCTTTGTTAAGTTGAACGACCTCCTGCTGTCTGCGGATATTCGCCTGAGCAGCCGATGTCCGAGCGTTCAAGGTGAATGAAGAGACAAGCGTACTGTCATCTGCAAAGCTGTAGATTGGATTCCCGGTCTCTTCCAGCAGATCGTTAATGTAAATGAGAAAGAGAGTAGGAGACAGTATGGAGCCCTGGGGCATACCGGCGTTGATAGTGAAGGTGTTAGAAAGAAATCCGTCTACCGCAACTCGTAAAGAATGCTCTCTGAGGAAACATGACAGCCACAAACAGAACTTTTCAGACATACCATAAGGGCGTAGCTTAGCCAACAGCCCATCGTGCCAAACACGGTCGAATGCCTTGGATATGTCAAGAGCAACCGCTCGAGATTCTCCAAAGTGTTCAATTGCGTTGTTCTAAACGTGTGTTACGTAAGTCAGAAGATCTCCTGTTGTTCTATTTTTACGAAAACCATATTGGTGATCGTTAATAATGTTGAATCCTTTAAGATAGTTTAGAAGATGCTGATTGATAGCCGTTTCCATGACTTTCGATATTATTAAAAGCAGTGCGATTGGTCGGTAGTTATTTGGCAAGGTCTTCTTGCCTGCATGATGCTAAAATCTGTTATTTCTCAAAATTTGAAGCAAAATTACTTTTAACCGCTACCCGTAAGAAATACCTTAAATAATGATTTTGTCTGATTATACAAAGTTCTGATGCCTTGCTTAGTCTTAGTAGAGTCGTTAGAATCTATACTTAGATTCTTCTACCTGTCCTACCAGAATGTGGTTATGGAAAGTTTCTAGCTAGAAGAAGTTTTATTATAATCTTGATTACTTTGAATTCAAACCACTCCGTGTATATGTCGACCATCATGAGATAGCACGGTGCTGCTAATGCAGCACCGTGCTATTTTTGTATATAAAAAAGCAAAGTAAATGATTTCATAAGAAAATTATATACGTCATATAATTGTGAATTATTAATAGCAAAAAAGACACAATAACCGTAATCATCGTTTTGGGGTGTGTAATAGAAAGAAAAGGATGTATGGTAGAGTTGCTTTCACGGTTCGATTGTCAAAATAATCAGTAGCGGAGTCATGATTCGGCTTGTTGTGACTTACTAACTGTACATACGTTTATCATATTATGCTTTAATGTTAATAATAGCTTTTAGAAAACAATAGCTAGTCAGTGGGTTAAAGAACGTAGAAAGTTACGGCTCTAAAAATCAAAGGAGGAAACACAAATGGATTGTTTAAATTTCAGATGCAACGGCTATTTGATTTGACCAAAGTACTTCTTTTATATAGGAAGTCTCAAAAAATTTCTTTTATATAAGAAGTCTCAAAAATGCCATGAGCAATTTCGTTTCAAATAATATTAAGAATATGGCAATATCCATTCTTTGTATGGAGAACAATCACTTTATAGACACAGGTAATGGTTTACATAGTGAGAAGAATACCCTATGGTTATAGTCCGTTTGTTTGGAGTTGATAGCACACAACATGGGTTATTAACATTAAAGTGTCATAAACCATAAGCATTTCTCTACCAATTATTTGCATTTTTAGTTTTAATCACCTTTATTTTCTGTCTCTATACAACAGTGCGACCTTTTTCTAAAAATATTTTATTACATGCCTTCTAAACTTTACAATAAGCTGTATAAATCAACGCATTTCAAAGTTTATTTTAATGAGCCACTGATGTAACTAAAAATCTTATTTGTATGATAAAGGCCTAAACGAGTACAATTAACAATTCTTAAGAAATAGAAATATACAGTTTTATAAAGCTTAATGATAATAGGTACAATAAAATTATTTGAGATTTTAACTGTTATTGGAATATAATTAACCAAAGTACTTATCGGTAGGCAGGTGCCTAAGTACCTAAGTATGCAATAAAAATATTCTGTGTAGGTATAAAAATAAAGCAAAAACCTATAATATGCTTAATTCAAATAGCGATTGCTCCAACTTTCAGTTTTGCGCCGGTCAAACTTCGCGGAGTCTGTAAATCTACATTTTCTCTGCGAGAAAAAAACAACGATACTTAACGTCCACGATGCCCTACTACATCAACAGCTAACAAGCCAAATCCGTAAAATTGTGGAAATCTGTGCCAACATGACGGAAGTTGGATCAGCAACTATTTATAGATTTCTCAAAAGAAAGAAAACGTGGTCCTTGCAACGAACCTCAGAATCACAAAGGAAAGTAGTCCTTAGAGGTCGATGAAAACTTTAAAAACGCAATAAGAATAAAATTTTGCAAGAATTCAGAAAAGACCAGGATTTACCAGATTTTAAAAAATGGAAATTATGAAAAAACACAATAGAAAATCTATTCTTATCGATAAAACAGAAATAATTTATTGTAGAAGAGAATATCTAGGAGCAATTAGAAAATTTGGAGCCGAAGAAAGAAATATTTTTTATTAAGATGAGACTTGGGTTAATGAGGGACACACAGTGAAAACATTCTGGGTTGACAAACACGTTAAGAGTACCAAATAAGCTTTTATGTAAAGTTGTTCAACTGGATTACAACCCCCTTGAGGAAAAGGTCGCAGGCTGATTATAGCACATATTGGTAGTGGAAACGGATTTCTCGACGGTGGCTTGTTGGAATTCGAATCAAAGTCAACTAAAGATTACCATGAGGAGATGACGGCCGATGTTTTTGAGGAGTACTTTCAACAAATATTTGAATGTATACCAGCAGAATCAGTTATAATATTAGACAATGCCCCATACTATTCTCGATTATTAGATCGACTCCCGAAAAATTCATGGAAAAAAGCGGATATTCTTCAATGGATAAGAGACAAAAATTTCAAACATAAAGGTGATTTGTTAAAAGCGGAACTTCTCAAAATTGCGAAACAAAATAAGGCGCAGTTCAAGAAATACACAGTCAATGAGATGGCAAAGGAACGGAATATCACAGTGCTTAAATTACCTCCATATCATTGCGAATTGAATCCCATAGAGCTAATTTGGGCATAAATGAAAGGTTTCATTGCAAGGGAAAACACCATGTTCAAATAAGTTGGGAATGTGGAATTTTTGGCACAATGATACTACTTAGTATATATCACCACTACTCCAAACACTTTATTTTTGCACTCGACGCGCGTTTCGCTAACCATGTTAGCTTCATCAGGAGCGATGATTGACTAAAGCTAAACTACAAATCTACCCTATTTATACTTATGACATAGGCAAGGCCGTCAGTTCCGGTCAAGTATCTAGGAGAGGGGACTATAAGGAATAGGCCCTCTGTCTTTATTTAAACTACTTTTACATTTTATGATTTCCATACTTTCGTATGCGTTCAACAATCTCCTATCAGGTACATTTTTTTATTAATCTTAGATTATCTAATGTTACAGTATGATCAGCTTCACGGGCATGTTCGGCAACGCTAGACTTTTCTGTTCTACTGTATTTTAAGTGTGCTAAATGTTCTTTAAATCGTGTTTTAATTGACCTTCTAGTTTGCCCAACATACTTTTTGTCACAATCATTACAACTAATTTCATAAATTCCACTTTTCTCACAATTAGGAATCTTATCTTTGGGATTTCCTAAGATATTCCTCAGATTGTCTGATGACTTATAGACTAAGGTGAGGCCTACCTTATTAAATACCTTATTAAGTCCCTTGCTATATTTCGGATTATATGGTATGGAGACATACTTGGTGTTATTTTCTTCGCGTGTAAAAAAGGTGGAATTCTGAATATTAAACCTAAACTTATGTCTATTTATTAGTTTATTTACTAAGTCATCGTCATAACTATTAACTTTAGTTATATTTCTAATACGATTCCTTTCTTTATTAAAGTTTACTCTATTCAGAGGGAAAGTGACCAAACGATGAACTAAAAAATGTAATGAGGCTAATTTATGTTGTTTGCAATGAAATGAATCATTTCATTGCAAACATCATCTGTTACTGTGTTCTTCCTATAGATATCAAATTCTAATCTATTGTTATTTTTAATAATTAAAATATTAAAGGCAATTGTCCTTTGTTCTCAACTTCGTAAGTGAATTTAATGAAATCATACCGGCATTTTAATTTAGAAACAAAATCATCAATATTTGCTTTCTTTGTATCAAAAATCGCGAAAATATCGTCCACATACTTATACCATACCCTTGGGAAATATTCGAATTCTTGACTGGCTTCGATTTCAAACTTACTCATGAATAAATTGGCTATGAATGGTGATAAGCAATTACCCATAGCTGTTCCTTTTTTCTGAACATAAAATTGATTGTTATATTGGAAATAATTTTGTTCCATACAAAGTTTAGATAATGTTAAATATTCACGAATAATTTCGTCTTCAAAGACATTCATTCTAATTCTTCGAGATATTGTAAAGTTTGTGGAATTGGCACACTTGGAACAAAAAACTAACATCAAAAGAAATTAAGACTTCACCTTCATTGAGAACTAGATTTTTTGTTTTATTAATGAATTCTAACGAATTCTTCACTGCTAAAGTATTTAATGGTAAATTCTCAAGTTCTTTTGATAACCATTTGGATATTAAATATGTGGGTGATCCGACCGATGAAACAATGGGTCGCATTGCTTTTCCAGGTTTGTGAATTTTGGGTAAGTAATACAATTTTGGTATGGTCGGATTACTCACATTTAATTTAAATTTTAACGAATCGGGGACAAGATTCTTACATTTTTTTTAAGAATTTTTAACCTCTGATATCATTCTCGGTAATGGATTTCTTATTACCTTTTCATAAGGGCCAGATTCGATAAGATTATCTATGCGTTCAAAGTAATCTTTCTTATCCAATATAACAACCTTATTTCCTTTATCCGCTTTTAAGTAGAAGACATCTTTCTTTTTCAATCCTTTAACTACTTTTATGTTTTTTCGTGAATTAGAATTTGTATTGTTAACCATGTTTTTCGATATTTGATTGCGACATGCTTCCCTAACAAATGATTTACTACTTTCTGGAAGTGTACTAATGGAACTTTCAATGTGAGCAACTATTTCTGATAAATTATGTGCATGTTCAAACTTCAAGATGTAAGCAATTATTACTCGCCAGAATAGAGAGGATGAAAAAGGATAATTGGAAAAATGCCATGCGACATGTTATAGAAGAAAAAAAAATAATATGTGGAAACTTGACGAATACATCGAAGAAACTGTGGAAGTAGACCCCTTAATAATTAGTTTAAGATAAGTCGAGTCTTCAGATTTTGAAGATGATGACTGTTTTTGATTGTAATTAAAGTTATATGTAGTGAATTGCGTTGTATACATACGTAGATCTATAGATTAAAAAATCTTAGATTTCTATAACTTTATTTTTAGGATACTTTTATTTATTAAACACTAAAAGCAGGTTACGCTCGGATGGCTATGCTACCAATGAACCCTCATTTACATTTTATGACTCTATTGTATAGCAGCGGTTTTCTGCCTGAAATAGGGTGAACCCTTAAAAATAATTCAAAACAGGTTGCAAAATCCAGTAAAATGCATAAGATATCTCTTTTTTTTTTAGCACACCCCAACATGTATTTGCATCTATAATGAGAGAATTCTGCTATCGACTCCAAACAAATACACTATAGATCCTTTAAACAATTAGAAATTACGAAATTTTCAAAAACTAATCAAACCACAAACGACCAATAAATTTTCCGAAATACTGCCATTATGGATAGCCTTCTCAAAAAATTTTTTATGATTCTGAAACAACCAGGCAAAATATTAGGGCATTTCAGTAGATAAACAAAACCATGGTAGTTTTGATACAGCATTCTCTTGAAAAAGACCTAATAAGCCGTAAGATCTAGAGAAAACCTCTAATAAATATAAAACATTTAAATGCCAAGTATTTTACACTTTCATAAAGAACAAACCACAGATTCAGTTCAGTATATAATAGATAAAAATATAGAAACACTCTAGTTTCAATTTCCAATTTATTTATTTTAACAACTTAACAATTGTTTCAAACACACAATGTCTTCTTCAGAAATGTATTAAAACTAATAACACTATACGGCAGGGGTGCTCAAACGGTCGATCGCGATCGACAAGTCGATCACGAGTGCTTTTTGAGTCGATCTCGAGAAAAAAATTCCGATATAGAACTATTCACAGATTTTTGTTTTAGGCAACTAAAACAAAATGTAATGAATAAACTACTAAAATTTATTCGATCCACAATTAGGCCAGAATAACCCCCTCATCACTTTCTTTTATCGTAATAACCCCCTGCTAGCGGCAAAAGGCGGCTTTATCAAAGGAACGCGCGGTACTTGTCAAAGAAAAGCCGCGTTTTTGATTCCCGCCGATTTTTCTAGAAACTTCGGGCGGCGTGATTGACGGGAACATTCGAGACTTCGTTCGCGCCGATATAAATGTTGCGCCTGCAGGAATAGGAGTCAGTCTGAGTTGTAACTTGAAGGCGATACATCGATACAAAGTTTATTAATAAATAGTCCAAAATGAGTGTGACGAAGAAAAGTAAAACTTATCATTTTAATAACGATTGGGAGGAAGAATTTTTCTTTTGTATGGTAAAGGATAAGTGCATTTGTCTCATTTGCCGTGCGTCAATTGCAATACCTAAGCGTGGGAACTTAGAGAGGCATCATAAAACGGTTCATAAAAACTATGAAAAGGATTTTCCGTCACAGAGTGAATTAAGAAAACGAAAAGTACGTGATTTGATAACTTGTTTGAAAAAAGAACAAACCATGTTCACAAGACCAGTCAAAGAATCAAAAGCTGCAACGATCGCGTCATTTAAAATATCTCATATATTGGCGAAACACAAGAAACCATTTGATGATGGATTGGTTGTGAAGAAAGCATTTATTGAAGCGGGTGAGACTTTATTTGGAGATTTTAAAAATAAAACAGAGATTATGTCTGCTATTAGAGAACTTCAGTTATCTCATCCGACTGTCACAAGGCGTGTTGAAGTCATGAGTCAGGACATGGCAGATAAACTAAATCATGATATCATGGAATGTACATACTTTTATTTACAGTTCGACGAATCCACCGATATGATAGACACTGCCCAGCTGTGTATTTTTATTCGAATGGTATTCAATGACATGTCGGCTAAGGAAGAGTTTTTGACAATGATTCCTCTGAAAGGAAAGACCCGTGGCGAAGATATATATGACGTTTTCTTCAATTTTGTAACAAACTACAAGCTACCAATATATACACTAGTGTGCATTACAACCGATGAAGCACCAGCAATGACTGGAAACGAAAACGGTTTTGTGGCATTGTGTCGAGCTAATGATGATTTCCCTGCATTTTTCTCCTTCCATTGCATTATACATCAACAAGTTTTGTGTTCAAAAGTTCTAAACATGGAGGAGATTATGGGCATTGCAATAAAAATTGTGAATTATATCCGTGCACGTAGCTTGCAACGACGGCTCTTTAAATTGCAGTTGGAAGATAGGGAGTCAGCTGAACACACTGATTTAGTTCTTCACACGGACGTCAGGTGGTTGAGTCGCGGAAAATTCCTAGAAAGGTTTCAAGAATTATTGCCCGAAATAACAGCTTTTCTGGACGAAAGAGGTGATGACACTGAGATGCTGAAAAAAAAACGGAAAATGGCTGACTGATTTGGCATTTTTGACAGACATCACAATGCATTTAAACACCATTAATTTGGAGCTTCAAGGTAAAGGAAAAACTATTATTGAGATGATTAGCGCAGTAAACGCATTCAAAAGTAAATTGCAACTTATAATAGATCAACTGAAAAGAAAGGATCTGAAAAATTTTACGTCTTTGAAAGCAAGGATTGCTCAGTTGAATTATGATATTTATGAGGCAGAATTATCAAATATTTTGAGCCAATTCGAAATACGTTTTTATGATTTCAGTAAATTGGCAAATATCGCATCATTTATGAGTTATCCTTTTTCGTGTAAAAACATTGAGGAATTAGCTACTAAAATAGCAAGTCAGTTTAACATGGACTCATGTTCTGTTGAAAATGAGTTAGTGCAGATTATATCAGATATACATCTCAAAGCCACAGCATCTGATACAAAATTCTGGCAAATCGCCCTTCAACTGACGGTAATGTTTGGGTCAACTTACTTGTGCGAGTCTGCATTTTCTGAAATGAAGATAATTAAGTCAAAATATTGCAATCGACTAACTGACGAACATATATCATCATGCTTGCGATTAGCACTCGGTAATTACGTACCATCTTATGAAAAGTATGCTGAGGACATGCAGTGCCACGCTTCAACATCCAAAGTCACTCTTTAGTTAAGTTTAGACACTAGAACTCGTTTGTTTTGTAAGAACCAATAAACTCGCAATTTTGAATAATTATGAGTCTTTTCATTGACATTTTAGAGCAAACTTACACTTACCTTGACTGGCACGATACACCCTACCTAGACGATAATTCTGCATCACACTTACTTGCAGCCTCTCAGAGTCGGTCGATCGTAGTCTAACAATATTGAGGTAGATCGCCAGCAGTTCAAGTTTGAGCACCCCTGCTATAGGGAATATAATTCTGAATAACAAATCTGAACGTAATAAAATTCAAAAATCAAGCGTCTATTTATTGAATTGTGGATCTTGTACCAAAAACTACGTTGGACAAACTGGTAGACCACTTGAAACCCGTATTAAAGAAATATTGAAAATAAATCCAAAAAATTAAATCTCCAATCTCCAACCTGCTATTAACAGGTTGACTGCCGACCACTCCGATCGGAGTGCGCGGGGTCTCTTCGCCAACGCCGTCTACTCCGATCGGAGTTCGACATGCGTTCTTACGAAACGTTTTAGTATTCCATCGGCGTTGTATATGAAACGTGTTTCTAGTGGTGGCGTTGCTTAAAAACGCAAGTTCTAACAGGTGCTTAAGTGGTTCCACGGATTTGCTTTTGGTTTGGTTGTAATCTGCCGTACAATATGGACAATCAACCTAGGCCTTCTGGTATTAAAAAAAGACATTGTAGTGATGAAAAAAAGGTATATGATAAGAAAAAGAAGCTAACTGACACTGAATTATTGCAGCTATTGGAAGAAAGCGGAGGTAGTAGTGACGAACATTACGTACCAGACACAGACGATAGTGATGTAAATTCAAGCTCCGAGTCCGAAGAAGAGAATTTTATAGACCCTATTCGGCCACATCAAACACTTCCTAGCCTTGATGAGATAAAATGGAACGACAGAGGTGCGTTAAAACAAATTTTGTTCCAGAAAACCCAGGAATTATTGGTGCAAATTCCAGGACAGGATGCACCTATCGATTTTTTCGAAATGATCATTGATGATGATTTTTTACAAACTATTGTAGAACGAACGAACTCTTACGCAGTCGAGGTTTTGTTGCGCCCAGAAACAAGTACAAAATCACGTATTACTAATTTTAAAGATCTTACTCTTGACGAACTAAAAATTTTTTTGGCCCTGTTACTTCACACTGGCACAATATCCTTGAGCCGTCTTAACGATTATTGGAAAACTGATCCGCTATTTAATCTACCTGTTTTTAGAAAATATATGTCAAGGAATAGATTTTTGCTTATCTTGAGGTGTTTGCATTTTACATCTCCAGATAAGGATCCGGCAGATCGGCTAGGAAAGATTAGATTTGTGGCAGATTTTTTTAACAAGATGGGAGAAATTTACTATCCTGGAAGAGAGTTGTCTTTGGATGAAGCTATGGTACTTTATCGGGGTCGTCTCCAGTTTAAACAGTATATCAAGAATAAGCGTCATAAGTATGGTATGAAGTTATACATGCTGACAGAGCCTAATGGACTTATTTTGAAATTTCGTGTCTACGAAGGTGCGACAGATGTTTATGGTGGAAGCGGACATACTGAAAAGATTGTTTTACATTTATTGGAGGAAAAATTGGCGGTCTGACCAGTTACGATTATATGACTTCCGATTGGATGTCATAAGAAACTGACTAGCCAGACGACCAATTACTAATTTGCCGCAAATTCCTCCAGGCCAAATAAATGTCCACAGCATTAGCAAAGTAGAAAAAATTGTTAGTGAAAAAAAAGGAACTAAAGAAACAAAACGGGTAAGCAGAAAGGAATGCAAAGAATGCAGGAAAAATAAAATAAGAAAGCAAACAGTGTATGAATGCAAAATGTGCCCTGGACAACCAGGTTTTTGCCTTAATTGCTTTGAGGATTACCATAAAAATGTACAAAAATGATTTAGAAATAAATGTTTTGAGTTCATGAGTTCGATTTATTATTTCTTTACTTATTTAATTGGACACTCCGATCGGAGTGTTCGGCATCTAGTAAAAATTTTCACTTGCAATGCCGATTACTCCGATCGGAGTGAATTTTTTTTTTTCTAATATTTTGAATGGCACATAAAAAAAAACACATCCAAGACTCATTTTAATTCATATTTACCACAATAAAATAAAAATATTTGGAAAAATCTTACCGGCGTCAACCACAAACTCAAAAATATAGATCGGCAGTCAACCTGTTAAACGAATAAGTAGATTTAAATCATTCTTCCTTATTCAATTTATATTAGTTTTCAGAAATTCTGTCATAGATTTATACTTTATAAAAATAATATAACTGTACATAATTTAATAAATCATTAACCCAAAACAGGTATAAATTATGGTTTAAGGAACATTACTTACATTACAATTTAAAATAGTTTAGTTACTTTTAATACAGTTCTGAAGAAGACACTGTGTGTTGGAAACAATTGTTAAGTTTTTAAAATAAATAAATTGGAAGCCGAAACTAGAGTGTTTCTATATTTTTATTATGGATGGATGGATTTCCAACAAGTATCGGCTAATAAAAACAAAAATCAGTATATAATAATCGGTCAAGTGCAAGTTGGACTTTCGCAATTAGTGTTCTGTACGTTGATTGCTTTTAAAATAAAAAATTTTGTTACGGAGGTACAAAATATATCCCAAATGAGTTTTCAACAAAGCTTTTTCCCGGTCTTTACTGAAAACTGATAACCTTGAAATTTTTTTTTATTTTTTTTATATATCCTATGTATCTAATCTTCTCACATATGAGGATTACCTGTTGGGCGCATTTGAGAAGGGATGTCAGGTTGATACCATATATACTGACTTCTCCAGGGCGTTCGACAAAGTGAACCATCGGTTATTGTTGAGCAAACTTGGGTCGCTTGGGTTCGGCATCCACATTCTTCGTTGGCTGGAGAGTTTTTTAATGGGCGGTCAGCAAAATGTAAGAATAAATAATTATATCTCTAACCTAAGTATAATGCCCTCGGGCGTTCCCCAGGGCTCTCACTGCGGCCCCCTATTGTTTCTCTTATTTGTAAATGACTTGAGAGATTTCCTGACCAATACTTCTTTTCTCGTGTTTGCCGATGATCTGAAATTATTCAAAATTATTTCTAGTCCCGTGGACAGTCTTGTTTTGCAAGCGGATGTTAACATATTTTTCCATTGGGCAACTTTAAACGGCTTAAGTCTGAATACTAATAAATGTTCCTGTATATCATTTTCCAGATTAAAAAGTCCTATGCAGTTCGACTATAATATAAATACAACCATTTTAAAGCGGGTACATGAGATTAGGGATCTTGGTGTGATGTTTGATTGTTCTTTTTCTTTCATCGGCCATCAAATGGGTGTGGTGCAGCGAGCCGGTAGGTGTTTGGGTTTTATTGATAGATTTAGTGCCGATTTTTCTTGTAATGTGTTTTAAATTATTATATTGCTCGTACGTTCGACCGATTTTGGAGTATGCAAGCCCGGTGTGGTCTCCTTTTTATAATGTCCATATTAATCAGCTGGAGAGTGTCCAAAAAAAACTCTTACGTATCTGTTCTTTTAAATTGAAAATTCCTTTAACTGAGGGACATACCAACTATGACCTGGTACAAAGGTTTTTTAAATATGTGCAGTCTTCAGGACAGACGAATGCAAGCTGATCTACATTTCTTATTTAAGCTATTAAATTGGTATATTGACTGTGAGTACTTACTTAGTAAATTATCTTGTCATACCGTACATCGTACCCGCGCCAGGTCGTTATTTTACCCAGCTAATGTCACCAGAAACTATGGCTTGCATAATCCAATCTTTGGAATGCAGCGTAATTTTGATAAATACAATTTGCCAATTGATGGCCCAGTACACCGATTCAAAAATATGGTCAAGCAACTGACCTCGCTATAGAGTTTCTTTAATTTTCGGGTAGTTTCCCATTGGTATTATATGTCAAGTACTGTTTACCTTTAAAAGGGATTAATTTAAATTGTAATACCCTGCATTCTGACCTATTAGTTTTAGTTATAGATTTAGCTTTAATTATATTGTTCTTTCACATTGTTTTTTTTTTCTTGCATATTGTCGATGTTTTTTGTAGAAATGGTGTTACCGTTGATAACACTGGTTTACAGCCAAAAAATACCAAGAACGCCACATGCCTAGATAAGTTAAGTGGGACCTCCTGAACACGAAAAACGCTATAATTTTTTTTTTTTAAGTACCGTTTTTTAGATAACGGTACTTTTGTGTTTTTCGGTGTATGGTCCCACTCAAACCCTTATGGAGCCCAACCGAAAAGTCCGATCGAGATAAATGTCATACCGTTGGAAAGGCAACTAAAATGCCTTTTCCGGCGGTATACTATAAATTTCTAGGTGACAAGAAGTGGCTGAGTTATAACACCTCAAAGTTCAAAATTTGCCTATTTTTTACGTTTTTTTCAAAATTTTTCATTTTTATTTGGTTTTTTTTCTACGTTATTGTAAAGATCTGGAATGTTTTATTTTTTTACCAAGTAGTTTATTTAATAACCAACATTTTAAACGTAATTTGAAAAAAAAAGGATGAAAAATAAAGTTTTTATTAAGGATTTTTGTGGAACAACAATATTTTCATTTTCATTGCTCACACGCTATATTCGGCGTAAATTAAAAAAATTTAAATTAAAATGACGAGTGACTTGAATTTTTCCGTTTTTTTTCGGATGTATCTTCGCGAATGAGGAACCAACAATAGTCTGCTATCATTTGTTCATCCCACCAGCCCTTGTAACGTCTCTCGATTTCTTGCATTTCCTGGTGAAATCTTTCACCCTGCTCATCACTTTCGGATCCCAAGTTCATGGGGAAAATATCCAAATGACTGAATAAAAAGTGTAGTTTAGGTGTCATATTTGAACCTAAAAGTTAAAAAGAATAAATTTCAAATAATTTTCAAATGATAACGGCCTTTTTGATATACATGCTTTCACTCAACGCTTACCAATGGCATTGAATTTTTGCAGTAATGTATGGATCTTCTCAGCGTAATCAGGACTTCTGTAGTTTCCCAAAAAGTTGTAAACGATGTCCTGGAATGCTTCCCATGCCTCCAAATGAGCTGGACCTAAACACTCATTAAATGCTTGGTCACCGTACAGAGCCCGAATTTGAGGTCCATCAAATATACCAGCTTCAATTTTGCTCGCTGTGGCTCTCGGAAATTTTTGTTTAAGGTAATTCATGGCAAGACTGTCTTTTGGCAACGTTTTCACAATATTTGTAAATAACCCAAGCTTAATATGTAGTGGAGGAAGTATTATCTTCTCCTGAGGAATGAGTGGGTCATTTTTAATATTGTACTCTCCGTGCGTACGCCCACTTCGTTCGGGCCAAACTTTTCGGATGTAGTGATTCTGACGGTCACGGCTGTCGCATAGACATAGAAAACAGGGAAACTTCGTATTGCCCCCTTGCAATCCAGATAGTATGGCAACTAATTTAAAATCAGAGCAAACTTTCCATTGATGTTGGTCATATTGTATGAGAGCGAGAAGTTCTTTCATTGCTTCATATGTTTCCTTTATGTATTTTCCATATCCGATTGGAATTGATGGTTTCGTATTCCCTTTATGAAGCAAGACTGCCTTCAAACTATCCTTGCCTCCATCCAGAAAAAGACGCCATTCCACTGGGTCATAACTTTGTTGAAGAGCATTGAAAAGACCACGTATGTTGGCACAAAAACAAAAGTTTCCCGTTTTTGCGAAAAAAACTGCAAGTTGTTTGCTACGATCACGGTAATATGTAACACGTGTCTCAGGAGCACAATATCCCCACTGTTGCAATCGCGATGCAAGTAATTCAGATTTCGATTTCGGCAAATACAAATCTCGGCACAAATCATTAAGCTCGGCCTGAGTAAGTAAATGGGGTTTCTTATTTGATTGCATTTCTGATTCACTGCACTCATCTGATGAATCACTTATTGTTGTTCTTTTTCGTATTTTTGTGGGCTCTGCTACAATCAGCTGCGGTTTGGGGCACGATACTGAGTGCGGCACTGGCAGCGTCACCGAGCTAACAACTGGATAAACTGGTTCAATTCTACGTCCGACAGCCTTTTCCGTTAAACAGAAATAACAATCTGTTGTATGACTGATCGGGTTTCTCCATTGCATTGGCTTTCCAAATGTGAAGAAACACTCTTGACCCTTACCAATTTTATTTAATATTGTTCGGCAGTTGTTACATGCATTATTCGGTGTCCACGGTTTGTCCAGAGACGCAGGTCGAAAGCCGAAATACTTCTTATACGCTTCAGATAAATTTTTCGTATTCATTTTTCGCATCAAATGCTGTGATTTCTTTTTCACAAGAACTCCACAAACATAACAAAATTCGTTGGGATCGATTGAACACATTTTATTTTTTGCACGTACAAAGCCAAACTGTTTACTGTGATCAGATTCAAATTCTGATGGACGCCGAATATAGCGTGTGTCAGGGCTACCAACGTATACAGTGATTCAAATTCTGATGGACGCCGAATATAGCGTGTGTCAGGGCTACCAACGTATACAGTGATTCAAATTCTGAAGGACGCCGAATATAGCGTGTGAGCAATGAAAATGAAAATATTGTCGTTCCACAAAATCCTTAATAAAAACTTTATTTTTCATCCTTTTTTTTTCAAATTACGTTTAAAATGTTGGTTATTAAATAAACTACTTGGTAAAAAAATAAAACATTCCAGATCTTTACAATAACGTAGAAAAAAAAACCAAATAAAAATGAAAAATTTTGAAAAAAAAAACGTAAAAAATAGGCAAATTTTGAACTTTGAGGTGTTATAACTCAGCCACTTCTTGTCACATAGAAATTTATAGTATACCGCCGGAAAAGGCATTTAGTTGCCTTTCCAACGGTATGACATTTATCTCGATCGGACTTTTCGGTTGGGCTCCATAAGGGTTTGAGTGGGACCATACACCGAAAAACACAAAAGTACCGTTATCTAAAAAACGGTACTTAAAAAAAAAATTATAGCGTTTTTCGTGTTCAGGAGGTCCCAATTAACTTATCTAGGCATGTGGCGTTCTTGGTATTTTTCCAAATTAAAAATTTGTAAACCTGTGTAATAAATAAATAAATAAATAAATAAATATCATATAAATTTTTAAAGATAATGCACTTGTGATAATTTTCGTTTAATCTACACCCGGTGTAGAATATTCTAGGACTTTTTCAAAATTTTTTGATCAGTGCCTTTCGAGATAAGAGGGGGGACAGCGATTTTTCGCAGTTTTTTAAAAATAATACAAAGAAAAGTGTGCGCTAGTATTACAGTATATATTTTTGAACTGGTGTTTTTACAAGCTTTCATGTTTTCTGTTTCCTGTTTAAACAGGAAAGAAACAACATGATCCTTTGAAGAAACCATTGTTGCGGGAGTGTTGGGGGAGCTCTTCCACGGCTTTTTAAAACGGCGTCTGGCCGCGCTGCTGTAACGAACGCGGGGTTTAGGGCCTGTTGATGTCCCTGCGTTAGATGTCGCTTCGCCCTACGGTTGTTCGCTACCCAAGGCAGCCACCCCCTGGACAGTTGTTATTTTATTTTTTTACTCCATACTCCTCGTTCTTACGTACGGGGCCGATAACTCTCACAATGACGAAGAAAAACATCAGTAATATATGTGTCATGCAACGAAAGATGAAGAGGTCAATGTTAGGCCTTACTCTTAGAGACCACATCCTAAATCATATTATCAGGAAGAGAACGGGGGTGCAAGACGCAGTTAAATTCATCTTACATCTTAAATGGAACTGGGCTGGGCATGTTGCTAAGATCAAGGATGGGCGATGGACAAAGAGAATTATAGAGTCGCGACCAACATCCGAAGCCTATCGGAGTAGAGGTAGACCACCAAGTCGCACAGTGTGTCGACTAGTACAAGTTAGCTGGACAAAATTATTTTTTCACTTATTTCAATTGTTTATGTATATTCTAGGCATATTAAGTTATTTTAAGAAAAAATTCATCGCGTTGGTTTTTTTTATGGGCGTGGCTAATTTTTTCCCCTAAATTAGTCAGCTACGCAGACATATTTAACGATAACTCGGGAACAACTTGCCAGATTTTTATAAATAAAACATTAAAAAATGCGTAACAAAATTTTATTAAAGTTGATTGAATATTATTTTATTCTATCTTTTATCGTTTTGGAGTTATTTAGAAATTAATGGAGAGAAAAAATTTTTTTTCGTGTAAAATTCATTATTTTTCAAATCTCTGTTTGTATGTGCTGTGCCCAGAACTTCCATCACATCCCCATTTACTAACAAGTGTAAACGATGAACTTGTTGGGAGCACACTGCTGATAACTTCATTCTGTGCTAATACTAGACGTTCCACTGTTTTATTTAATAAGGCTTGCAAATTTATTTCAGCACGAGTTTCTGTTATAGCAATGTGCTCCTCTGCAGGGTAACAGGCCTGTTTGGACTTTTTTTAAACGAAAATATGACGAAACACATTATGCCCCGCCTTCATGGACCACTTCCTAGTTTGTTTGTAAGAATGCGTTGTTGACTTAGAATCTATATAGTAAGCTAAGGCTTCGTCACTACTTAATTGCCTAGGATTAACGGAACTGGTATTTTTAGACTTAATAATATTATCTGGGCTCTCACTAATGTCTCTAATCACATTGGCAATTTTTCTTTGCCCTGCTGAACGCACAGCAATTTCGGCAGCAGTCACCAATTCACTGACACTTCGGGATTCTACGAGATCCACGACGCGACGTTTCTTCGTCTTAAACGACGATTCCTCGAAATCTTTGCGAGGTCTTCCTGCAGGAGTCACATTCTCACTTGATGTTGAAGGTTGTGGCGCAAAAGAACTCGCAGTAAACTGTATGTCTGCTTCATCCAACCAATTCTTATTTTTAATTAAAAAACGCTCCTTCGACTTTCCTGAAGCCAACCATTTGGCACCAAACTTATTAGACAAGTTGGATATCTTCAACTTTATTTCTTTTTGGCTGCTTTCAATAATGTCACCAAAGTGAAATTTGGAAGAAAGAAAGTCATATACACGCGAGTTTTTTTTCATTCTTCGTGTGTTTCAACCACTCCTCAAAAAAGGCTACCCTTGAAATAGAGTAAACGTGTTCTGGAAAAAACGAAAAAAAAAAAAACATGTTTTACTGAAGTGTGCTAAACAATATGTGCATTTTTACGAAGAATAAAGTTATTTCTGTGTAATATCTAAAAACTAGCCCGGATAGAGGTGAATGTCTGTATATTCTGAACTTTCAAAGTTTTTTTTTTTAAAAAAAAAACACGCTAAAATATATAGGCTATTTAAAAAAAAAATACTAAAAATTCAAATTAATAGATTCTGATTAAAAAAATACAATAAAAAATAGTACTTACCCTCAGTATTAATATTCATCACAAAAACTTTTACAATATTACAATATGTCACTATAAGATGTGCACGAAAGTGTCGCTAAATTGCAACTGATTGATTGAAAGAGCTGCATTAAACTCATTACCTGACTTCTGACGCTTATGACTCGCCACTTGCAAATTTGATAAACAACCTTTTCTCGGAATTCGGAGTTTGGTGGTGTTGTTTACGTTTTGCAAATAAGATTTCCTGGAAATCATAACATGAATTTTGTCCACCTAGCATGTTCTACGCGACACACTGTGAGTCGGTGGAAATGATGATTTGAAAAGAGTGGCTGGAAATTGGGTACAAGCGGCCCAGAACAGAAAAAAGTGACAAGACTTGAGGGAGGCTTTCGTCCAGCAGTGGATTTTACGATTTTACCCCCCAAAATTAACTCCTTAAGAGAAAATTTAACTTTCAAAACTAGACGGTTTCGATGAGGCTATCAATTCCTATATTAATTAGCGCCAAGTTTTAACTCTCTATGTCAAATAGTTTCGGGGAAAATCTGGTGTGACAGACAGACAAATGGACAGACAGACAGGCACCGAAATGATCTTATAAGTGTTCCGTACGGAACCCTAATAACAAGATATAATAGTAATAAATTTAGGGGACATGCAGCGAAAGAAATCTCCAATGCGAAACAGTCAGTATAGCCTCCTGTCAAAAACTATTCACGTTTTTCTGCGTATTTCATAAAAACGAACTGGTTTTTTACTCATTTTGGGTAATTACTTTTAGCTGTGAAGGTTTTTTATTTTCCATTTTCCCGAAACTAAAATATTTTTAAAATTAAAATAGTAAAATTTTATGACTTATAAATGTTAAAGTTACACAGCTGTAAAAGCTTATTTCTGTAATAACTAGTGAAATTTTATTTTATTTATATGATACATTGTTACTGATAATATTTGCCGAACTAGGTCAGCAAGAAAATACAGAGTTAGGTGAGTCGGGTAAACAATTCTTCAGTTAGATTAATAGTCAGGTAAAAAGTGGCATTAATATATATGACAACATACTTAACAGTGGATACATACATACATATATGCGTACCTAGTAATTTGCATGCGCTGTTCACGGTTGGTGAGTGTGGGTTAAAAACCTTTTATGAAAAAGTACGCTTTTTGTTAAAAAACAGTGGCAGACAATATCCGTCTTTATTAGAGATATAAAAGAACCTGTTTTTGAGTTTTGATGTAACATGATCTTTCAATCTAAGTTGAGTCTCGATTTATGAGTAGACATGCTGAAACTTACTCCATGAACAAAATTTTATAAGTGTGAATTTAATTCCAATCGTTAAGTCAAAAGGATAGATAGTGGGAAACAGTAAGCAGTCCTGGGGTCATTGGCGTTGGAGGGGCTGAAAAGAGAATATTTTTTAAAGACAATGACAGGCATTTTATCTGATGCATCTGTGTCGGTTGTGTTTGATATTGATGTGTGTCAGGTTTTGTGATTTTGTTATAGCAACGCATGACGTGATCGTTGATTTCTGTGGTGCAACTTATGCGTTGCTTTGATTTTCTCGCCTTGGTGCTATAGTTTTTGAACGCTGTTAGTTAAGGCAAAGAAAATAAAAAGGGGTGGCAGTCAATACATTTTATATGACTTTAATAGTAATATTTCCTGGTTCTTTGTTGCAATAATAAACAAATATTAGGCATAAACATTTACTATAAAACATAAAAGGGGTAAGGGCGGAAATTAGAGGAGTTGCTTCATATATATATATATATATATATATATATATATATATATATATATATATATATATATATATATATATATATATATATATATATATATGTATGTATATATATATATATATATATATATATATATATATATATATATATATATATATATATATACAGTCGACCCTGTTTATAGTGAATCTCTATATAGTGAACAACTCTTTATAGTGCAATTTTTTCAAGACCTAGAATATTTTAATGAAATTTCATGTAAAAAGCCCTGCATATAGTGAATCTGTAAAATAGTAACACTCTATATAATAAAATTTTTACCGGAATTTTATGTATAAATTTTTATGCATTTATTGAGATCTTGGCCATTTCGAGTTTCCCATTTTTATCTAACATTAGCACGAATTCCATTTTTATGACGCATTCTTTTGAAAAGGTTCTTAATGCGTTTATAACGCCTAATGGTTGGCAATAAATCAGATAGATTTCTGTGAGAAACCCGGGGAATAACCCATTTTATAGAAACCTGGAGAAAAACACATTTTATAGTCGAAGCCTAGTAATTCGCAAATTCAGGTTCAGTTTCTTTTTGTTTAAGAATCAAGTAAGACGTCCAAGCGAGGGTGTTTAAGTTTAGCTGAGAAAATTAAAGTTTTGGAGGAAGTTGATAAAGGCTGCAAAAAAATTGATGTTGCTGCAAAATTTGGTGTTTCTCCAAGTTGCGTCTCTCTGATAATAAAAAGTCGCGACAATATCATCAAGAAACCTAGTGTTCCAAGCAGTCGAAAACGAGTACGGGTGAGTACTTACGAGGATGTAAATGAAGCAGTTTTACGATGGTTTCAAGTGGCCCGTACACATCAAAACGTACCAATATCGGGAAATTTAATAAAGCAAAAGGCTCTACAATTTGCTAAAGAATTTAACCGTTAATTTTCAAGCTAGTGAAGAGTGATTGAGTGCCTGGAAGACTCGCAATTCAATTGTTTTCAAGACGGTGTCTGGCGAGAGTGCAAGCGTTAGTCAGGAGAACTGTGACATTTGGACTGAAACTGTTTTAAAAAAGTGCATTGAAAAAGTACGAGCCAAAAAAACGTTTTCAATTGTGATGAAACCCGTTTGTTTTTTAAATGTTTGCCAAATAAAACTTTTGCTTTTAAAAGTGATAAATGTTTTGGTGTTAAAACAAGTAAAGAAAGGGTGACACTTATAGTTGGAGCAAACATGGATGGCTCAGAAAAACTGAAATTACTGCTCATAGGTAAAAGCAGAAATCCCCGTTGTTTAAAAGGAGTTAAATCTCTGGAGTTAGATTACGCCAATAATAAAAAGGCATGGATGACTTCTGAGATTTTCGAAAGACGGATCGAAGAACTGGACACGAAAATGAAAAGCCAAAAGCGAAAGATTGTGATGTTTATAGACAATTGTCCTGCACATCCAGTTACTGTAAGTAAAAAATTAAGGAATATTGAATTGATCTTTTTTCCACCAAACATGACCTTCAAATTGTAACCTATGGATCAGGGTATTATAAAAAACATAAAACATCATTACCGAAACAGAATTGTTCACAAAATTGTTAATGCGATTGATAACAACCTTCCAGTCCATAAATTGATTACCCTTAAAGAGTGTATAACCGAAGTCGCTAAAGTATGGAGTGAAAATGTTTCCTAGAAAACTATCAAAAACTGCTTTTCTAAACCAGGTTTTACTGAAAAAATTGACGAATGGGAAGAAGAAGACAAAATGGATCTCGCTACCTTAAAAAGGCAATGGGGTATTCTACAAAAAACTGCTACTGTCGACGCAGATTTTTTACTTGAAGATTTCTTAGAAATCGACAATGATGTTGGTACGACAGATCTCCCAACTGACCAAGGCATAATTGACGATATAAAAAGTATAGAAGATCATGAAGAAGAAACTGAAACCGGGGAATGTCCTGCTAAATTTAGTGAAAATGAAATAAGAAATGCATTTGACATTTTGCGAACTACTCTCAGGGGCCAGGAAAGTGTACCTGATCAAATCTTTATGCATTTGAATAAATGCCAGAATTTTGTTGAGCAACAATTATTTTTCAAAAGTAATGTTCAAAAAAAAAATAACTGATTATTTTTCCTAGTACGTATGTACGTAGTATGTACATATGTATTAACAGATTTTGTATTATTCTTTTTATTTCGTATGTAGTACATACATACATAAAGCCCGTACGTTATATCTTTACACGTGCGTCATAGTTTTCAGGCAATATCCCAGACGACTATTATATTTTTTGTCTCTTTTTTACCAATACCTACGATTTATTGGTGAAAAGAGACAAATAATATAATAGTCGTCTGTTATATGGCCTGAAAACTATGACGCACGGGTAAAGATATAACGTACGGACTTTATGTATGTATTTAGCCCTGTACATGTTCTGTACTATTTAAACTTTTAAATGTTTAATAAAATCGTTTCTAATAATTCAATTTTGCAATTTTTTTTGTTGCTTGTACCTTATAAAATACAAGTAAATGATTACCAATATAAAATACATACATAGCAATATATACGGATTTTTTCTTTATATAGTGAAAAACTCTCTATAGTGAAATGTCGGTCAACATTTTGTTCTTTCACTATATAGAGTGTCGAGTATGTATGTATGTATGTATGTATATGTATATGTCGAAGAGGCAATATATAAAATTGCGACTAAATATTGGTTTTATCCAATTTATTATTTATTATGGTTCGTATATTACTTATAGGTTACAATAGACCTACACTTACCTTGACTAAAAAAATGCATTGTGCGGAAAACTAATATCTATGCCACGATACACCCTACCTAGACGACAATCCTGCATCACACTTACTTGCAGCCTCTCAGAGTCGATCGATCGTAGTCTAACAATATTGAGGTAGATCGCCAGCAGTTCAAGTTTGAGCACCTCTGATCTAGCGATTACATTTATTAACATGAACAATAGAGGGTAGGTTAAGAAAAGGATATCGGTGTGTACCTTAAAAGCAAGACGTGATAGAAATAAAAGACCTCCACTGCTTACATACTATAACTAATAGGAAACTATAATAGCAATCAGTTTTTTGGGTACCAAAATCATGTCACGCAGTGTAATTATTGTTTATAAATTGAATTTTATGTCTAATATGTAATTCGTGAACTGTAGTACTTTTCATCGTGCGTAGGTATCAATCGGAATTTAAATAGGTATACCTAAAAACTTCATTTCCTAAGTAAAAAAACAAATGTAATATGAAGCACCGGTAATAGGTTGATTATTTCCTTAATAAAAAATAAATTTACTGCAAACAAAAAAAGCTAAAGGGAAATCTTGAAAAACAGAAAAAGGCAGAACTCGAAAGCATATCAGGTACATAATGATAAAAATAGCGCTTATAACGAATTCTTGCTGTTCAATTATCATCAAATTACAAAGCAGAAGTTTGCTTCGTATTAAAATCTTTATTCCATTTGCAAAGCTTTTTCCCTTTTTTCTGTGAAGGTACTTTTGTTTGTTTTTTTTTATTCTTTTATGTTATGCTGTGTTCGCTTGAAAATAAATAAATAAAATAGCATCTTTTTACGATCTGATGTACATAAGGGAAGGAGTGAAAAATATTTGTATTGAAAAAAAAATGATAAACGTAAATCATACGCTTTGGGGTTCTGAAATGTACAAATACGAGTATGTGAAGTGAAAGATAATTTCTTATTTTTTTTAACGCAATAACTGTAAAATTTAGGTCGATTTACCAAAATGAAAATGCTTTGAGTAAATTTTACTTACGTCAGGGTTGCATTTTGTGACTCCTGTTATTCAATATCTATTTGGAGGAAATATTCAATAAAGCACTTCCTGCTAAAAAAGATGGAATTACAATTAATGGTGTGTGTATAAATAACTTCCGCTACACTGATAATTCTGTCATTCTAGCGGACAGTGAAGAAGGCCTACAAAGACTCATGAATAGAATTGTGGATACATGTGACGAATATCAAATGAAACTGAGTACGAACAAAACCAAACCAATGATGGTCAGTAAGAATTTTAATATATACGTACATATCAAGGATTTTCTACAGCTGACGCTGTCTTCCTTCTCTCAGCCTTTGATTCCATCCGTTTCTATCTTCCCAGTCTTCATCTGTTAGACCCTTGTCCTCCATAGCCTCGTCCACATCGTCTCTCCACGATCGTCAGGTTCTTCCTCTTTTTCTTCTCCCTATAGGGCTCCACTCCGTTATTTTCTTTATCCACCTGTTATCTTCGCTCCGTCTTATGTGTCCATACCATTTTACTCGTTTTTCCTCAAGGGTGTTTATTGCGTTCTCTTTGATGTTCATTCTGCTTCTTATTTCTTCATTAGTTATTCTCTCCATACGTGTCACTCTACAACATCTTCTCCAATACTCCATCTCTACCGCGTTAATTTTAGATTTATTTCTTTTGTTGATCGTCCATGTTTATGACCCGTATGTCATTATGCTTTGTATTATTGATTTGTATATGCGTGTTTTGTTTCTCTTTGTAATGTGCTTGTCCCACAGGATCGAATTTAATTGTCTTATGCATGTCCGCGTTTGTCCTAATCTAGCTTTAATCTCTTCTTCTGATGTTGCGTTTTTTGAAATGATGGTTCCTAAATATTTAAATCTATCGGGTCCTTTGATTATTGTTTCGTTATCGACTTCTAAATTCTCCACGTTTTCTCCTTTGTTGTTAGATATTCCGTTTTATCAAAGTTTATTGCTAATCCTGCTTTAGTGTATTCTTCTTTCAGTTTTCTTACCATATAACTGAGGTCTTCCTCATCTTACGCTATGATTACTTGGTCGTCTGCGAAACTTAAAGAGTATACGAGGCTGGTTTAAAAAGTCCGTGCAAAGTCCGAGAGATGGCAACACCGACGCGTATCGAGGTCATATTTAGTTAGTAGCATCTCTTGAATGAACGCACACCAAGTCTCAGCCATATTGGTCTATTTCTTTGTGTTTGGCATTCGTGTGAATCAAGGAAGTCGAGTGATTTTCAAGAAATGGACGAAAAAGAATTTCGTGTGGTGATTAAACATTACTTTATGAAAGGCAAAACGCCTCAGGAGACTAAAGAGAAGCTTCATAAACATTATGGTGATTCTGCACCTTCGATTAGAACAGTTTATAAGTGGTTTCAAAATTTTCGTTTGGACTGGCCATATGGGCACAAGTGACGCTGAACGTTCTGGACGGCCTGTGGAGGTTACGACTCCAGAAATCATTGATCAAATCCATGATATGGTGATGGATGACAGAAGAGTTAAGGTGCGTGAGATTGCTAGTGCTGTGGGCATCTCGACTGAACGGATACATAATATTTTGCATAAACATTTGGACATGAGAAAGCTATCCGCAAGATGGGTGCCGCGATTGCTCACGCTTGACCAAAAACGGAATCGTGTGAAGTGTTGCAAGGATGGTTTGCAGCTGTTCCAGAAGAATCCGGAGGACTTTAAGCGTCGTTTCGTCACTGTGGATGAAACATGGATACATTACTATACTCCTGAGACCAAACAACAATCTAAACAATGGGTTACCAAGGGGGAATCTACACCAAAAAAGGCGAAGACCGTTACTTCGGCCGGAAAGGTTATGGCGACTGTCTTTTGGGATTCGCAAGGGATAATCCTCATCGACTATCTGGAAAAGGGTAAAACTATTACAGGTGAATATTATTCATCGTTATTGGACCATTTGAAAACCGAGCTACAAGAAAAAGATTTTATTCAAACGAGGAGGTGATTGCAGACACTAATGGATATTTTGCAGACTTGGACAAATCCTATTATTCGGAAGGGATCAACAAACTAGAACATCTTTGGACGAAGTGTATAAGCATAAGGAGACTATGTCGAAAAATAAAAAAGGTTTACCCCAAACACATAAGTAGTTTTTATTTTTGCACGGACTTTTCAAACCAGCCTCGTATAAGTAGTCTTCTCGTATTGGGACTACCATTCCACTACATTTTTGCTTTCATTTTTTTAATGTTTGTTCGAGGTATATTTTGAATAGTGTGGGGGATGTAGAGCATCCTTGTAATAGGCTTTTTGATGTTTGGAGTCTCTTCCCTATTTTATGTCCTATTTTTATATTCACTGTATTGTTTTCGCAGAGAGCTTTTACTGCGTATATTAGTTCTTTGTCAATGCCTATTTCTTTCACTGCGTTCCATAATCTTTGTCTTGGTACTGAGTCTTATGTCTATGAAGGCTAAATGAACGTCTCTATTCTTTGCCAGTTTTTTTCCATTGGTTGTTTTATAGTGTATATGTGGTCTATACATAATTTTCCGGTCGTAAAGCCTGCTTGGTCTTCTCCAATTTTTCCTTTTATATTTTCCTCTATGATATTTTAAATAATTTTTCCATACAAACATCCCATACTCGATATTATGCTTAGGCCCCTCTAGTTTGTGCATTTTCTGCGGTCTCCCTTTTTAAATATAGATACTATATAGGCTTTTGACCATTCCTCTGGTATTTTTTCTCCATTTATTGCTCTGTGGAACATGTTTCTCAGCATTCGATGTAATTTATTAGACCCGTACTTAATCATTTCATTTACCACACCCCCAGGGCCTGCAGATTTATTATTTTTGAGTATTTTTATTGTCTTCTTTACTTCTTCATAGCTTACTTCTATCTCTTTTTTTTCCTTATTCTGTTCTTCTTCAGGGTTCTCTTCCTGGAATTCTTGTATGTCTTCTGTTAATATCTTCTTATAATATTCTTCCCACTCGCTTTCTGGGATATACTCTATATACATCTTCTCCATCTATTGTTGGTCCTTAATGCTTTAATTATTCTCCATGACTCTGTGCTTCTAGTTCCTCCTATATACTGGTCTACATGTTCGCACGATTTTTCCCATCTCTCGTTCTTTTCTTTGTTTATCATCCTCCTCGTTTCTGCATTTTTCTCTTTATATTTCTGTAGATCTTCTTCTGATTTTGTATTCAGCCATTTTTCGTATAGTCTTTTTTCTCTTTTATAGATTCTTTGGTTTTTTCACAGATTCTAATTTTATGTTTCTTATTCTCGTTGTCTTCTTTACTTAGTGCTTCTAGGGCCGCCTGTTTGATGCATTCTTTTATGTGGTCATACATCTGTTGGAGGTTGTCGTAGTTAAATTCATTTAATTTTTGATCTAATCGTCGTTTGTGTAGGTCTCTTATCGTTTCGTCTTGCAGTAAGTGTATTTTGTATTTTATTTCTTTGTCTGCTTTTTCTGTTATCTCATTAGTATTTCTGTTTTCTTTATCTATTGTTCCTTTTTGCTTTATTGTCTCGTACCACGGTACTTTTATATTTGCTATTAATAGTCTATGGTCTGTTCCACATTCTGCTCCTCTCTTTACTCTTACGTCTTTTATTTTGATAGTGGTCTCGTTTTTAATTATAATCTAGTCTATTATTAATTTTAAATTTCGTGTTTCTTGCATCCAAGTATATTTGTGGATGTCTTTGTGTTTGTAGAATCCGTTTGTTATTTTGAGGCCGTTTAGTTCACACAGCTCTATTAGTCTCTCTCCGTTGTCGTTAGTAATGTCTTCTCCGAATGGTCCTACGGTATTGTCCTTTGTTTCCCTTCTTATTCTCCCATTCAGATCTCTCATTATTATTATTAATTCTTGGTTTTTCTTTACTTTTGTATTTCTATTTCTAGTGTTTCCATGAAGTTATCTTTTTCTCTTATAGTGCTGTCTTCTGTTGGGCTGTATACTCCTAATATTACCATGTCTTTTCCTAGCATTGTTATATTTACAGTCCCTGGCCAAATTATTAGACGCACTGCAAGATTTCATGTAAAATATTAATTACCGAGTGATATTGTACCGTTTTATTATTTTAAATTGATTTGTTTTTTATTTTTATATTATCCAATCAATTACCTATTTATTTGACATAAATAAAACAGCATTAATTTAGAAAAGCATAAGTTTATTAAGTTTTAAAGAAAAGTGAAATTAATGTTAGTAAAAGTCAATATGTTGAGCCACCTTTAGCCGCTATCAAAGTTTTAATTCTGCGCGGCATGCTATCAATGCAAGATTGTACTGTCTCCTGCATTTAAGGATGATGATTCCACACATGAATAATCTTTTCTAGGAGCTGGGTTTTGTTGGTAATCACATCTTTAGCCACTTCTCTTTTCATCAGCTCCCACACATTTTCAATGGGGTTCATACCCGGCCAATCCAACAAAGGGATATTTTTTTCTGCCAAAAAAGCTTTAACAGACCGAGCAGTGTGGCAGGGAACTCCATCTTGCATGAAAGTGAATGGTTCCCCATTTGGAAACCATTCTCTGAGCTGCGGAATCAACCGATTTTGTAATACTTCTTTGTACTGATCTTGCCTCATTATTCCTTTGACGACGTACAGACGTCCAGTGCCCTTGCCGTTGATGACTGACCAAATCATCACTTTGGTGGGATGTTTAGCCGTCGGGACGACACAATCAGGATGAAACTTTTCTCCATGACGACGACGCACATACTGAGCTTTATTCGGCAAAATTTCGAATGTGCTTTCGTCACTGAAGCAGACCTGTCAAAAATAGGAAAAATATATAAACTTCCATGTTTATTTGCTTTATTTAACTGAAAATGATAATAATGTATCAATTATTGATTAAATTGCTGTATCTTACCGATCTCCAGAAGTCCACATCTTTGTCTTGCCATTGTTTGGCCCACTTCAGGCCCTTTGCTTTCATTGCAGCTGTTAACTTGGGCTTCCTGGCGGGGCGACAGGCCTTAAAATCTAATTCTTTCAATTTTCTTCGAACAGTGCGCTCAGAACCATTTACGCAAGCATCCTGGAGTTGTGATTTTATTACCTTTGTGGTAGCAAATCTGTTTTCTACACAAATTTTCTTCAAACATCTCTCTGACCGTGGAGTGAAAATTGGTTTTCTACCGCATCTTTTTTTTCTTTCCGGGATTAATTCCTTCCCTGACTCAATTTTCTTTTTTATGCGTCGTACACTAGCTTCAGAAACCTCCAATCTTCGTGATATTTCTCGGTTTGTAAATGTTTTCGCAATCACAAGGGCCTTCACTTCAGCTTTTTTACGTGGTGAAAGATCGCCTTTTCTACCCATAATGAAAATAGTCCAATTACTTTTTTAAAACATTGCATACAAAATAAACTAATAACTGAGTAGTATAAAACTGTTAAACAAATAATCACAGTCCATAAAGCCACAGAAACACGTCCGTACCTGACTCGATTCCGATCGCGACTGATAGAGGTTTGTACTTATTTACGTTCATGTATCACTTTGTCAACACAGTGTTGCCATATGTTAAAAATAAATACAAATATGTAGTCTACAACAATTCTTTTAAATAAAAATTGATAATATTGTAGTTAAAATATATCATTATTGCATAAAAACTCTTAAGAAACATAAAATTACTAAAAAAAAATATAGTGGGTCTAATAATTTGGCCAGGGACTGTAGTTTTATGATTCTTTCATTAATGGATTCCCAAGATGTTATTTTCTTTTTCCACTTCTTTTTTACTAATATTCCAGGTCCGGCGTTTGCTCTTTCTTCCTTCTTTACTCTTACTTACTTACAAACATAAATATTAAAGTACATCTACAAATATTTGAAAGGGTAACAAAAAATAACGTACTTAGGAAGCATTATTAGTGAAGATTAGGACAGCACGGAGCTCCTTTAATAAAATGCGCAGCATACTCTGTAACTACCAACTAAATTTAAGGACAAGGGTGCTAAGATGCTACATGTTCTAGGTTATGTTATACGGTATAGAAGCTGCAACAATCACAGAGACAACACAACAAAGAATGGAGTCATTCGAGATGTGGTGCTATCGCCGAATGTTGCGTGTTTCTTGGAGAGCGCATACCACAAATGTGGAAATACTTAATCGGATGGGAAAAGAACGAGGGTTGATTCCAGCTATTAAAGAAAGAATAAGCACTTATTATGAGAAGCTCCTGCAACTCATAATTGAAGGAAAAATAATCGGTAGGTGAGGACCTGGAAGGCGTCGCAACTCCTGGTTGAAAAACTTACGACAGTGGACAAACATGACATCTACTGAACTGTTTAGAGCGGCACTAGATAAAATCAGATGGGAAAATGTGATTACCAACGTCCTTAGAAGATAAGGTACTCTAAGAAGAAGATGTTTTACCTTGATTTTGTCTATACAAACACTAACGTTACTAAAGAATTGCAAGCTTTAAATTTTTAATCATTTCCCTACGAAGTTAACTACAGCGAAAAAGACTGACGAAAATTTTCATCCCCTGAAAATTTCCTGCAGATGTTTCAACAAAAAGAAGTAACAGGGCACTAAATCAGGGTAAAATAGGGTAGATATTGTAATTTGGTGAATTCAGAACTTTCGATAATCGAACTTGTGGACCATGCAGTTGTTGTGAAACAGCTAAACTTCGCTTTTCGTTGAATTCAGAGCTTTTTCTCCAGTAGACTGCTTCAGGTTTTCTATTGTCCCAGCGAAGATCTCTCCATTAATTGTGGACCCTCCTTTTATATATTTAATAAGCAAAATTCCTTCACAGTCGTCATCAACTTTGTAGAAAACGACTTAGTTTTCGCTTTTTGTAGGCAGAAAGGCTTATGAACGTATTGCATCGACTTCTGCTTCGGGGAAGGATCTCAATAGGACTTTCAAGTTCCGTCGCCTATGACAATTAAGTCTTGGCTCCATCAAAACTGTTTAGACCAAAATTTTACTTCAAAATGATGGGCGTTCACCTGAGAATGTTCTTTCCTAGATAACTTTTGGTAAATTTTCCCCTTTAGTGAGGAACTTTATCACTGTGTGATCCTTCAAATTACATTTGCTCATTTTTTGGAAGAAAAAAAAATCGTAAAAACTGCACGACGAAACAAACTCATACAAATTTTCGTTAAAGTACGTTGGAACAGCGACACTAATTTGACAACCAAAACATCCTCACGCTAGATTTTTAATGCATTCAGACTGTTTAAACAAAATATATGGAATAGGGTTATAATGCTTGTTACCACTTGTTACTTCTTTTGTTTTTTTTTATGGGTCTAGCACACGTACTACAGGGAAGTCCCTAAAGTGCTCCAGGAGCGGCATGTGTGCGGAAAAAGCGATTCACGTTCTTGGATCGCTGTAAATTGTACTAGGTGGAAAACACAGCCCTGGGCAAATTATTCCAAAGGGATGATGTTCTCCATGCTTTGTTACTCTCAATTCTTGCTTTGTTACTCTCAGTTCTTTTTGTAATATATTGTTATAGTATCCTTGCATTCAAGCTCTTTTATCATGCCACCAGTTCTTGGAGCTTTTTGCAATTTCTTCCCAAATAGCCCATAAAAAAAGCAATTTACGCTCGTTCCATGGAAATTATTGAGGTCCTCTTGATTATTTCTTTTAAACAAAAAACTACTTTATATAACATGTAGGCTGAAAAGTTTTTGGTCTGACACATAGATGTCGCCCTTTTCAAAAACACAGATACAAATAATGCTGTACGCTCTGGACGCCCAAATGGGGTGGTTACGCCGAAAAACATCAAAAAAATCCACAAAATTGTTTTGGATCACCGTAGAGTGAGATTCCGTGAGATAGTTGACCCCCTAAAGATATCAAAAGAACGTGTTGATCATATGTTGCATGAACATATGGGCATGAGAAAACTCTGTTCGAAATGGGTACCGAGTTTGCTCACAGTGGACCAAAAACAACAACGTGTTGATGATTCTGAGCGCTCTTTTTACCTGTTTAAGCGCAATAAAAAGGATTTTTTCATGCGATATGTGACAATGGATGAAACGTAGATCCATCACTACATACCGGTGAAAGCCGCACGAAGCAACCAAACACACAACAGTCGGCTGGGAAGGTTTTGGCCTCTGTATTTTGGGATGCGCATGGAATAATTTTCATCATTAATAGCGAATATTATATAAAGTTATTGGTACATTTGAAGGTACAAATCGGAAAGAACCGGCCCCAAATGAACGAGAAAAACGTTCTCTTTCATCAAGACCATGCACCGTGTCACAATTCCTAATCTACCGTATTCTCCAGATTTGGTCCCCAGCGACTATTCTATATTTGCAAACTTCAAAAAAATGCTCGCTGGAAAGAGATTTGGCTCCAGTGAAGAAGGTATCGCCGAAACTGAGGCCTGTTTTAAAAGCAAATACAAATTCTTCTACAAGAAAGGTTTAGAAATGTTAGAGAAGCATTGGATTGATTGTATCGCTCTTGAAAAAAATGTATTTTAAGTAGCTAGACCAAAAACTTTTCAGCCTACGTGTTAGTATACTACTCTTCTATAGTTTATTAATTCAGGTTAGTTCAAGTCCAAAATATGGTCTATCCAGGTGTACGACTACGGTAAAAGAGTCCGCTTTGATTGCCACCTATACGGATGTCATATTTAACAAAAATTTAATATTGGGTTATATTAAATTTGGGCCTCCGTCGAATCATTATGAAATTAATAATTTCTTCTTGTTTTCGGGATTGTTTTTCTCCAAGTATATCGATGTATGTCCTTAGCAAATAGGTTATTAGTAAGTTTTAACCTACATTAATAATAGAAAATGATCACTCTTTCCCCATTGTCATTTTCGTCTGTTTTTGCGATTGTCCTACTAGTGCGTCGTCCATTTTTCTTTCGCCCTAGCGTTAAAATCCCCTGCTAAGATTACATCTTGATTGGATATTATTCTACTAAAGCGCTAGGGCTAGGGATGGACGATAATAGATTTTACCTATCAAACTTCGATTTATCAATAGTTCTCGATATATCGATACTTATTGATAATTACCGACATATCGATAACTATCGATATGTTGAAAGAAATTGCCATGCCTGGCCAGTACGTTTTTGTATGACAATCTATTTTTATTTCAGCCACTTTGCGAAAAGACAATTGCAATTAATGAGGAACTATATACATATGGCATTCATCGATTTAAGGAAAGCTTATGACTAAGGACACCCAAATATGCAAAGCGCATATATTGCATATTTTGCATATTATATGCATTTTTCTAAATATTTGCATAAATGCTTTAAAAATAGCATATATGTGCATATTTGAAGGAATTTATAATAATGTAGGTCTTTGGCAGGCGTTTTCATTCATTTTTCGGAATAAGGGTCAATGTTTAGGCCGCCGCCGCCGCGCCGGTGGTTTTCTCCAAATAAATTTTATTATTTTATGGTCAGTAAAAAACCAGTCAGTAAACCCCAGACGGCCATCAGAGCATACTTGTATTATTAATTTATTAGATTTCATTTTTGATTGTGCTTTTAAAGTGGTGTGAGTCTTATTTTACTACAGTAAAATGTCCAAAGCCAGTAGTGTGTCAGTGTGGATTAAACTATACAAAGAACTAAGAATAGATATGGGAAAAAATCTACTTTTCTGCATGTGTTAAAATTGTAAGTATAATTTTTGAATACCTATTGAATATACAGGGTATTTCATTTTCGTTTAATATTTCAACATAACGAAATTTTGCCGTTGATGCTATTTTCAATGTTATTTAAGTTATTTTTGTTCCTTTTAACGAACAAAATTTCTATTTAACGAAACCACGAAATAGAAATACATACGTAAACGTATGTATTTCTAGGTAATCTAATAAAAAAGGTGCAAAGCAGAATTTTAATTTTTGCCTGTATTAAGCACCTAGTTTTCTATTTAACGAATTTTTTCCTTGGGATTTTAATTAATTTTTTTTATTGCAGATACCATGCGATAAAAAATTTCAAATAGAGCAACACGTGAAAACTGCTTGCCATATTGCCAAATTGAGTAAGACGAAACCTACATTAATGCAATGTTTCCAACCAACGTACAAAAATAAAGAGCTAAATGAACAAGACATCTTTAACCGAGATCTATGCCGTGCAATGGTGACATCAAACATCCCGTTATCGAAGCTACGTAATCAAAACTTTGCTTCCTTCCTCCAGAAGTATTGCAAATTTAATATCCCAGGTGAAACAGCAATATGGAGCAACGACGTAAGCTCCTTGTATTCACATTTTTACATATATATTGATGAAACCACCGATTCAAGAGGACGGTATAGTGCGCATTTATTGATTGGAGTTCTTAGCGACGATATTTTGCCAAAATCTTATCTGATTGCTTCCAAACAGTTAGAAAAAACAAATGCATTGATAGTGGCCAGATTTGTTCAAGAGGAACTATTGAAGTTTTTTCTTCCTAGATAATTTTTTGCTTATTTTGCCAGATGCAGCACCGTATTTAATAAAGGCCGGGCAAAAATTTTAAAATTTTTTATCCAAACTTAATACATGTCTTGCTCATGCTTTAAATAGGGTTGTTGAGAAAATTAGGAATCATTTTCCGCTTGTGAATAGCCTAATTTCTAACATGAAGAAAATCTTCCTTAAAGCGCCATTAGGGATTCAGTTCTACAAAGAAAAACTACCAAACACTCCTCTTCCACCCCAGCCTGTTCTTACAAGATGGGGCACTTCGTTGGAAGCAACATTTTTTTATTGCGACAACTTCTGTCAATTAGATGGTCTAATTGCAGAATTATCAGGCGAATCTTCACAATCCCTTACAGAACTTAAACGATTATTCAAAAACAAGGAGATAAAACAACAACTTTCCTTTCTTAAAACAAATTATAGCTTTGTTTCTAAAACCGTAACTCAAATGGAGGAATCTAATTTGCCATTAACCTGAAGTGTTCAACTCATAAAACAATGTGAGGTCGCTTTTGAAAATGTCGCAGGTAAAATTGGAAGCAAAATTTTTCAAAAATTTCGGAATGTTATGGAAAAAAAATAGTGGGTTTCAATTTGTCAGCCAAGTAGCTAATGTTTTAAAGGGGGATTTTACTGATTCCATTGATTTAGATCCTATGCTATTAAATAATTTTAAAAACGCCCCTATTGCATCAGTCGATTGGAAAGGAGTTTCTCAATTTATAAATTTTTATACAACGATAGAAGACAAAACTTTTTAATGGAGAATTTTGAGAAACATTTAGTAGTTTATTGTTTTTATAACTAACGGCGACCCTGTCTTTTGCAATATTTGCATATTTCCGCTTACTTGCATCGCTCTGTATGTATCAACTTTAAAATGTATGTCTTATGCTGTTTACTACGTATATAAATTTTTATAATATGTACCTACATTATTATTATTATTATATGTTCATCTTTAAGTAATAAAGTACTTTATTATTTATATTTATTTTTTACTTTGTATAATATTATATTTAGATTTAGTTCATTCGCCCTGTATGAATTTTTTATTGCTACTATGATGTAATGTGAAACAATAAATTGACATTTTTTAAGTCTATTTCGATTTTTGTTACTGCATATTTACAACGTGTATGTGCATATTTTGAGAAAATTATTTGCATATTTATGCGCATATTTTAAAGTTTTTCACTTGTATATTTGGGTTTCCTTACTTATGACACTGTGCTAACAAATAAACTTAAGGATATTTAATGGTCTAAAAACAGTTTTTTTTTAAACCTATAATTAAATTGGAATTATTAGATACGTGGTAACAGGAAATTATTAATATTAAATTAGGATTATATATTTACAGTAATTTGTCAATTTAGAAATAGGTAACTGTTTTATTAGGAACTTAATTACTAAATGTTTAAAACAATAAACTCTTGTCACCAACAACATAACTGTTTATTCCGTTCTGTTGAGAACACTCGTTTTAATATCCAGCGAGTAAATTCATCGATTAATTAAACGATAATAATTCGAAAACTAAAACAGTAATAATTATAAAATTGCAACAGTATTTTCTCTTGCATATATAAGCTACACTTTATGGTCAATTAACTATTTAGACGGCATAAATAAATATACGTTAGATTTTATGTACATGTAAGAACTTTCTTTATATTCGGGGGTAAACTATGGTTTAGTGCAAGTTTTTTTTTTTTCAATATGTTGGGTCCTAAAAACAATACTTTGTCGACTTAATTTGCTCCTAGTTTATCTTTATTAAATGTGAATGGATGAAAACGTTTATTTCTATTCCTGAATCAGGCTGCATTTGTTTACATCTAACCGCGATCCAAAATTAACAAAGTGGAAGTCAAATATTTCTTTATTATTCATAATTAGTACAGGGTGAGTCAATGATAGAGTAAAGTTCAGGGTACTTTAAAAAAATGTGGCCGATATAACATATGTTTTTTTCAATGGAACATCCTATTTTCTAATATATTTTTATATTTTGCGTAAAATTTTATAACTTTTTTATTAATAATGTTATATACCTAAACCTAGTTTTTGTAATAGTTTAATTAATTCTTTCTGAGAGTGGAATACTCATAATTGGTACGAGCGTTCTACAGAGAGGAAAAAAAAAATTGTAAAGAAATTTGAGTTAGATTTTGCAGGGTGTTCAAAATAAATTTATATATTTCGACTATTTTAAATTGAAAAATCTCAATTTTTTTAAATGACTCACCCTGTATATTATTATTTTTTCTGATAGATTTTACAAAACCAACTTTTATTAAATATGTCATATACCTATTTCTAATAGTTTTCGATTTATTTTGGATTTTTCAATTTTTACCCTTATTTTTAATACACTTACGCTATTGTGAAAACAAAAACAAATAGTTAATAATAATTTTAATATAGTTTAACTTATCTAATGATCTCTAAAGGTGTTAAGTCACATGATCGAGGGGTCAACTGAATGAATCCATCCCTACCGATCCATTTTTGTGGATAACGATCGTTTAAAAATTCCCGAACTTCCCAGTGGTAATGAGCAGAAGCTCTATCTTATTGAATTCACATTTGTTCCCTTTCAAAGTTATCAACTTCTTCAAGAAGCTGGGGTAATTCGTTTTTCAAAAAAATTATATATCTAGGCCCGTTAAGCGGTTCGCGGAAAAAATAATCAATAATTCAAAAATTTAGTATTCCACACCATACATTAAGCGACCAATGGTTTTGGTTTTGAACTTGCTAGACCCAAAATGGATTAACTGTTAAATAATAATGCACGTTATGGCTGTTAACTGCTCCATTACTGCGAAAAGTAGCTTTATCAGAAAACATTTTGGATAAAAAATTTGGATCGGCCTCTATTGCTCCATTCATGGTGGTACAAAAGTTTACTCGTCGTTTAATATCACGGTCTTGAATTTTTTGGTGTAGTTCCATATGAAAGGGATGATACTTCTATTTTCTCGTAGTACGATTAGCCGTAGATTGGGATGTGTCAGATAAGTCAGCCAGTTGACGGCTGCTGACCTGGGGATTATCTTCAACATGAAGTAAAATCTCCATTTTTTTTTCCTTATTGGTAGCATTCTGGTTTACTACTCTCCGTTTCGTTCACCTAACGCTACCACTACCATTAAACCGTTCCATTAAGCACTGAAAAGATTTTCTGGATGGTATACGTCTATTAGGGTACTTCGCTCCGTAAAGCCTTACTGCCAAAATACAATCTTTTCTCGCCTCGCCCAGTATATGTTTAAACCATATCAATTAATTCATTTTTAGGAAAATCCATAACTATTACGTTTATACGTCACTTACTACAACAAATTAAACTATTTTTACTTGTTTAATAGATATGTCAAAATTTGACAATAGCGTAAATGTATTAAAAACAAGAGTAAAAATTGAAAAATTCAAAAAAAAATCGAAAACTATTAGAAATAGGTATATGACGTACTTAATAAAAGTTGGAGGGTGTTGTAAAATCTATCAGAAAAAATAATTATATACAGGGTGAGATTTTTCAATTTAAAATAGTCGTAATGCATAAATGTATTTTGTACACCCTGTAGCATTTACCTCAAATTTCTTTATATATATCTTTTTTTTCATCTTTGTAAAATGCTCGTACCAATTATCAGTATTCCACCTTCAGAAACAATGGCGGTACTGGCAGTTTTTTACAAAACTGAAAACTAGTATTTTTTTTTAAAAAATTGAAATATTAGATAAACTACTATCTTTAGGTTATATCGGCCACACTTTTTTTGAAGTACCCTGTATATTCAAAAATAATTTTAAACTGTGTACCTTAACATTCTCTAAAACTATTGTATTTAACATTTTTTCGTCATTCTCGAAACAAATGAGATAATGAACTTTACTCTCTCGTTGACTCACACTGTATAATAACATGAAAAAAAAAACACTTTTTGCCTGTTTTTTCAATTTTGTAGATTATGTACGCACTTGAGCAACTTAAAAATAACGAGGATTTATTGAAAATTTCATTATGCAGAGTTTGGTTTTTCTTTTGTCTCGAGCCGACTTGCGTTTTCAAAACTTAAATTGTTTATAAACAAACTAGCCGGGCCCGCGGCTCCGCTCGCGTGGACTTGATTCACTACTATCGTCACTGCTTATTCCTTATGTTACCCAACGTAATAAAATATCTCCCATTATTTCCCCTTATCTCTCATTATTTCTCCTTATCTCTACATAATTTCCATTATTTACTTATCTCTGCTCATCTCCCATTATTTCTCCTTATCTCCCATTATTTCTCCCTATCTCCCAATATCTAACCTTATTTCCCATTATCTAGGCTTATCTCGACTTATCTCGCAATATTTCTCCTTATCTCCCATTATTTCTCCTTATCTCCCATTATCTCACCATAAATCCCATTATCTAGACTTATCTCTGCTTATCTCCCATTATTTCTCCTTATCTCCCATTATTTATACTTATCTCCCATTATCTCACCTTATCTCCCATTATCGAGGCTTATTCGACTTATCTCCCATTATTTCTCCTTATCTCCCCTAATCTCACCTTATCTCTCATTATCTAGGCTTATATCGAATTATATATACATATGTGTAAATTTATTAAAACACGTAGATCGGATAAGTGGTTCTCGAGTGATAATCGCACTAACGGACAGACAGCCAGACAGAGAGACGTTGCATTTTATATATATATTATATTCTTTGCTACATGATATTTTTCCATATTTAATGCTTTAGGAAGTGTAATGCAAGAGAACACGCTAGCGGCAAACTTTTCTCCAACTTGATTCACTATTATCGTCACTGCTTATTCCTTATGTCACCTAACGTAATAAAATATATCCTATAACCTGGCCAGAGAACATACGTATGTTTTAAAAAAAAAGCACGTAAATCGGATAAGTGGTTCTCCAGTGAGAAGCGCATAAACGGACAAACAGACAGAGAGACGTTGCATTTTATACATATATATATATATATATATATATATATATATATATATATATATATATATATATATATATATATATATATATATATATATATATTATAGGTATCTTTTGCTACATGATATTATTCCATATTTAGTGGTTTAGGCAATGTATTGCAAGAGAATGCCGTAGCGGCAAACTTTTTTCTGATTTGATTTACTATTATCGTCACTGCTTATTCCTCATGTTACCTAACTTAATAAAATATAGCCTATGACCTGGCCGGAGAACATATGTATGTTTTAAAAAAAAAGTTCGAAAATCGGATAAGTGGATCTCCAGTGATAAGCGAACTAACGGACAGATAGACAGACAGATAGAGATACGTTGAATTTTATATATATTATAGATATAATAAATCTCTATAACCTGATCAGAGAACATATGTATGAATTTAAAAAATCACGTAAATCAGATAAGTGGTTCTCGAGGGATAAGCGCACTAACGGACAGACAGACAGAGAGACGTTGCATTTTATATATATTGTAGATTATAGATTATAAATATTCTCTGCTACATGATATTGTTCCATAATTAATGGTTTAGGCTGTGTATTGCAAGGGAATGCGCTAGCGGCAAACTTTTTTCCGACTTCATTGACAATTTTACGTCACTGCTCATTCCTTATGCTACCTATTTTAATAAAATATAGCCTATAACTTGGCCAGAGAATATATGTACGAGGCTGGTTTGAAAAGTCCGTGCAAAAATAAAAACTACTTATGTGTTTGGGGTAAACCTTTTTTATTTTTCGACATAGTCTCCTTTTAGGCTTATACACTTCGTCCAACGATGTTCTAGTTTGTTGATCCCTTCCGAATAATAGGATTTGTCCAAGTCTGCAAAATATCCATTAGTGTCTGCAATCACCTCCTCGTTTGAATAAAATCTTTGTCCCGCCAGCCATTTCTTCAAACTGGGGAACAAATAGTAGTCCGAGGGAGCCAAGTCTGGAGAATAGGGGGGATGTGAAACGAGTTGGAATCCTGGCACCGGTGGTGCCATCTCTCGGACTTTGCACGGACTTTTCAAACCAACCTCGTATGTTTTAAAAAAAAAGTACGTAAATCGGATAAGTGGTTCTCCAGTGATAAGCGCACTAACGGACGGACAGACAGACAGACAGATACAGAGACGTTGCATTTTATATATATTATAGAAGAGCACACGTTTTTCGAGGTCCAAAACTCAGGACAATACTCCTGGTGATACCCCAGAGAGGATAAAATCATAATATTGCTATATCTAAACTATGCCTATCTCAACATTATTTAAACCTTTTTTTACTGGACTAGAATACACTCCTTCCTTTGGCAAGGGAAGTAAACAAATTAAACAAGCTGTAAAACTTTGATTTTATGTGCAACGGTTATAGATACTTTTGAATTTCGCTTAGAGGTAAGATAGAGATACGAATAAAATCGATGAATTGCAGGAAATTATAGTGTTTTCGTGTCTGTAAAATTAATGTTACCGATTGGGATATCTATAATCTGTAATATATATAAAATGCAACGTTTCACTGTCTGTCTGTCTATCCGTTAGTGCGCTTATCACTTGAAAACCACTTATCCGATTTACGTGTTTTTTTTTAATATACATATGTTCTCTAGCCAGATTATAGGCTATATTTTATTACGTTAGATAACATAAGGAATAAGCAGTGACGAAAATAGTGAATCAAGGCGGAAAAAAGTTTGCCGCTAGCGCGTTCTCTTGCAATACACTACCTAAACCATTAAATATGGAACAATATCATGCAGCAAAGAATATAATATATATAAAATGCCCTCTCTTTTTGTTTGTCTGTCTGTCTGTTCGTTAGTGCCTTTATCACTCGAAAACCACTTATCCGATTTACGTGTTTTTTTATCCATACATATGTTCTCTTTCCAGGTTATATAATAGTAATACTAATCTATCTATAATATATATAAAATGCAACGTCTCTCTGTCTGTCTGTCCGTTAGTGCGCTTATCACTGGAGAACTACTTATCCGATTTAGGTACTTTTTTTTTTTTTAAATATACATATGTTCTCTGATCAAGTTATAGGCTATATTTTATTACGATAGGTAGCATAAGGAATGAATAGTGACGATAATAGTGAATGTCGGAAAAAAGTTTGCCGCTAGCGCGTTCCCTTGCAATACACAACCTAAACCATTAAATATGGAACAATATTATGTAGCAGAGAATATCTATAATCTATAATATATAAAATGCAATGTCTCTCTGTCTGTCTGTCTGTTCATTAGTGCGTTTATGACGCGAGAATCACTTATCCGATTTACGTGTGTTTTTTTAAATTCATACATATATTCTTTGGCCAGTTTATATAATAATAATTATAATCTATACCTATAATATATATAAAATGCAACGTCTCTCTGCCTGTCCAATAGGGCGCTTATCCCTCGAGAACCACTTATCCAATTTACGTGATTTTTTAAATTCTTACGTATGTTCTCAGACCAGGTTATATATATATATATATATATATATATATATATATATATATATATATATATATATATATATATATATATATATATTATTACATCTATAATATATAAAATGCATCGTATCTCTGTCTGTTTGTTTGTCTATCTGTCTGTCTATCCGTTAGTGCGTTCTCTGGCCAGGTTGTAGTTATAATAAACAACTTGGTGAAAAGATATATGTTTGAAAAAGTAGACAAATTTACTTCTCTGGGAGTAACAATAACAGAGAGTGGACAAGGAAGGACAGAAATACAAGAATGAATAGCGGAAGGACAGATATGTTTGGGGACAATGAATCCAATACTGAAATCAAAGAATGTATCAAGAAAAGCAAAAGAAATCATATATGCAACAATTGTCAGACCCACGGTGACATATGGATGCGAAACGTAGAAACTGAGTGCAAGAAAAAAGGAGACGTTGGAGGTGTGGGAAAGGAAAGCTTTGAGAAGAATCTATGAAGGAAGGAAAGAAGAGGGACTGTGGAAAAGAAAAACAAGCTACGAATTAAAATACCTATATATACGAAACCCCTTATAAGCCAAATCATAAGAAGCCAGCGATTAAGATGGTTGGGACACGTGGCAAGGATGAAGGAAGAAAGACAGGTAAAGCAAGCCTTAATAAGAGGAGTGGTTGAAAGAAGAGGCAAGGGTAGAGCTCGATCTACATGGATTCAGGCAGTAAAGCAAGATCTGGAGTCGATGGGAATCCCGCACTGGAAAAAGCTAACAGGAGACAAAAAGAAGTGGAGACAAGTATGCAACCAAGCCATGGGCTTCTAAGGCCCCTTGAGCTATATAATAATATAAACATAACGAATAAGCAGTGACGATAAAGGTGAATCAAGTCCGCGCGAGCGGAGCCGCTGGCACGGCTAGTAATATATATAAAATGCAACGTCTCTCTGTCTGTCTGTCTGTCTGTTAGTGCGCTTATCACTCGAGAACCACTTATCCAATTTACCTGTTTATTTTAGATTTATACATATATTCTCTGGCCAAGTTATAGGATATATTTTATTATTTTAGGTGGTATAAGAAATAAGTAGTGACGATAATAGTGGATCAAGTCGGAAAAAAGTATGCTGCTCTTGCAATACGCTGCCTAAACAGTTAAATACGGAACAATATCATGTTACAAAGAATACAGTATATATGTGTTACAATCCAACATCTCTCTGTCTATCTGTCCGTTAGTGCGTTTATTATTCGAGAACCACTTGTCCGATTTACGTGTTTCTTTTTTTAAATCTTAATATTTCTCAAAAATATATATAAAATGCAACGTCTCTCTGTCTGTCTGTCCGTTAGTGCGCCTAGCACTCAAGAACCACTTATCCAGTTTACGTGTTTTTTTATAAAATACATATGTTCTGTGTTAAGTTAGATAACACAAGGAATAAGCAGTGACGATAAAAATGAATGAAGTCCACGAGAGCGGAGCCGCGAGCACGGCTAGTAATTTATAAAACCAAGTTTAAACTGGCAATAATGCATTGAGCACAAGAACATATGTAATAAGTATTTTAGCAAATACTACATTAATGAATTCAGTTTAAAATAAAATGTTCAATATCCTCAACGTCTTTATAGCAAATATATTCATAACACATATGCCCTCAAAAACGATCCAAAAATATTCTTCGTGTTCGGGGGTAAAAAATTTGAATTTAAAAAAATACTTCTTAAACTGTCTTTCAAAGTTTGGGAAAGCTCAGGGAAAATGTCTTTTTAAAGTTTTTGGCGAATGCTACAGTTGTTTTAAAAAGTATAATACTTAAAAAAACAAAAGCGACTGAAAGTTTTTAAAGAGGGATTGTCCGGATTGTTTATAATTCATATTCTTTCGCCGGTGGGTCTTGGAAGTATACTTTGATTACATGGATAAACCCTTCAGTTAAAAGGGATATGAAGCGTAGGATACAGAGATACGTTAAAAATTTGAAATTTTTCAAATTTAGTGAAAAAAGTTTACTTGTTTCATAGTTTTGAGTATTAATTTGAGTTATATCAGTACACTAGAGGTTATTATTCTCTACTATATAGAATATAATAAGCCTCTTGTGCTCATATTTGTGGGCTTCGAAAAGGCTTTTGATTCTGTAAATCAGTAGATGCTTTTAGAAGCGCTTGCTGAGTGTTGTTTTGATCATCGATATTCCAATGTAATTAAACACATTTCGCAGTGTTAATTTTTGAGTTATCACCAGGAATGGGTACGTTAAATATTATTCCATTAGCCTTCAAAAGCTTATAAACTTTAGTTCACTAGTTCATCCAGAGATGGGATTTGTGTCGTTTTTGCCGATTCAATGATATTATGTTTATAATACAATGATAACAAATTTTCAGTTACACAATAAATGTGATGGTGTTTGTATGCTTTTAAACAATGTACAGGATGAGTCAACGATAAAGTAAAGTTTATTATCTCATTTGTTTCGGGAATGACGAAAAAATGTTAAATACAATAGTTTTAGGGAAATTTAAAATTATTTTTGAGTATACAGGGTGCTTCAAAAAAGTGTAGCCGATATGACATACGTTTTTTACATTGAACATCCTATTTTCTAATTTATTTTTAAATTCTGCGTAAAATTTTATAACTTTTTTATTAATAATGTTATATACCTAAACCTAGTAGTTTTTCTAATATTTCATTTTTTTTAAAAAAAATACTAGTTTTCAGTTTTGTAAAAGATTGCCCATAGCGCCATTGTTTTTGAAGGTGGAATACTCATAATTGGTACGAGCGTTCTATAGAGATGAAAAAAAAGATATATGTAAAGAAATTTGAGTTACTTGCTAAAGGGTATTCAAAATAAATTTATGCATTTCGACTATTTTAAATTGAAAAATCTCAAATTTTTTAAAAGGCACACCCTGTATATTATTATTTTTTCTGATAGATTTTACAAAACCCTCCAACTTTTATTAAGTATGTCATATACCTATTTCTATTAGTTTTCGATTTATTTTGAATTTTTCAATTTTTACCCTTGTTTTTAGACTTACGCTATTGTAAAAACATAAAAAAAATAGTTCTTAATAATATTAATATAGTTTAACTTATCTAATGATTAATTATTATTACGTAATAATGTTTAGCCGTTTTCCTATATTTCCCTCCACTTTCCTTAACATAAAGGGCGTTATTGTCCTGCATGCATCCCGTATTCTATATTCCATATCTACTGGTGTTGTAGGGGGATTCACATAAACACGATCTTTAATGTAGCCCAGAGGTTCCCAAACTTTTTTTTCTCGTAGACCACTTTCAAAATTTTACTGGTTTCGGTGGACCCCCTGCTGCTACATTTCTACCATATTCCCAAAACTCGTCAAAAAATGTGAAGATTAGATCTAACGATGGAAATTTGCTTCGTGGCTGAGTTCCAACCCTAAATTCGGAGTGGTAAAAATAAAAAGAAAAATAATATATTTTCTTGTGTTCTATTTATTAAAATAATATGATTACAGACTTAATAGAATTAAAATTAAACATTAATAACGTACCGTAACTTCAACAATGCAAATCAACAATTAAAAAAAAATAGTCATAATTTTAATGGGAGGGATGTACTTGATGGATTGACAGCAAATTATCAATATTTGGCTTCAGTTTTGTAAGGAATAACCGCAAATCTCCCTGTTCTGTGATGTTCAATCTGCTCCTTTTTTTGTTAATAGGTTTGTAACGACACTAAAACTTTTTTCGACAAGGTATGACGAGGGAAACGCTATCAAAAGTTTTCTCGCAATTTCTCACAGCCCAGGATATTTTTTGGGTATTTCTGCCTGCGGCCAAAATGTTTGATAGCCTTTTTTAAATTTCACCTTCAGCTCCTCATTGATGCTAAGCTCGAGTAGCTCCTCTTGTATATCACAATCGTCACTTCCGTTTCATCAAATGGATTTATGATCCATGGTGGTATTCCCATCGTCAGAATATCTTCAAATCTATTTTTGAAGTCATCATGCAGGGCATTTAAATGTTGAACGTATGTCTGAATATCCTCATCAAGACATTCTGCCTGTGACAAGTTTGGAAACTGGGAGAATTCGCGCCGACTAATATTTTGCTTCATAAATTTCAATTTTCCAAGAAAAGCCGAAATTACACTCTTTGTTTGTTAAATTTAGGTTGTCTCTTTGTAACTGCAAGTTAATGTCATTAAATTTTTTGAACAAATCTGTCAAATACGCGATGTCTGCTTTCAATATGATCAGGTTTTCTTTTAAATCTGGATCTTTACTTTCCAGAAACTCTAAAACTGATTCAAAAAGTGAGTAAAATCTTGTTAAACATGCACCTTTCGACAACCAGCGTACTTCAGTATGTAAGAGCAATCGTTGGAAGTCTTCATCATTTTCGTCGCACAACCAGGTGTTGTCGGTGGATGACACAGTGAATTGCAGTTACTCCTGGTATAATTCTTTTAAGATGGCTTATAAACCCACGATATCGCCCGAAGATGGCAGGAGCTCCATCTGCTGCCACCGAAATAATGTTTGTAAATGGAATCCATTTTTCCTTAAAAAAATCACTCAGGACATTAAATATTGATTCGCCTTTAGTGTCCGTCTCCAAAGTTTTCGCGAATAGCAGCTCTTCATGGATTTCTTCGTCCATAACAAATCGAACATATGCCAATAATAATGCTTCATTACTAGGTAAAGTTGACTGGTCCAGTTGAATAGAAAAATGAGTTGTTTGCAGATAATTACACAAGAAGCTATCAATATCCGAGCTCATTTCATCAATACGTCTCTGTACAGTGTTGTTGCTCAAAGGAATTCTTTTGAGTACGTCAAATGGAGGTTTGTGCAGAAAAGTTTTTAAAACCTCTTCAACAGCGGGTAAAATTAACTGTTCTCCGATGGTGTGCGGTTTTTCAGATTTCGCTATAAGCAATGAGATATTGTAAGATGCCTGCAAGCCATCATCGTTACTTTGAGACGTTCAAGCGAACATACTGTGCACGGTGGGTCTCTTTTCATATTTTTCCTTCAATGTTTGAAAATATTTTAAATCTTTACCTATTTTATCAGGATGACCCCTTCTTAGATGATCTTCGAGCTTCGATGGTTTCATAGAGTCATTGCTCAATACTTTGTTGCATAAAAGGCATATGGGTAATCGTTTGTCTGCCTTTGATGGAAGAAAACCAAATTTTAAATAATCAACACTGTACTGTCGACATTTCTTCTTAGATTCAGCCATATTTCGTATCAGTTACCTACCTGTGAAGAAAAAAATGTTTGTTTTAGTAATCATAAGGCGACTTTAACAGGATATAGCTATTTTAACAGAATAAAATAGGATTAATTAATTATTGCAATGAAAAAACCAAAATGCCGGCGGCAAAACTGATTTTAATTATTAAAAGCAATAAACTGCTAAGACCCATATAGAGGTTTTCACAAAACGGCTGAACCTATTTTAATATAATATAAAATATTTTTTGATTAATTATATTTTGATACATTTCTGTAAATTCGAGAGAATGATTTATTTATTACTGTGATGTACGTTACGAGTGGTACATAAAGACACGTACAATTTATGAAAATATTTTTAGTCATTTAGCATTAGCAACTACGAGGGTACTGAAATATGTACAAACATGCAGGTCAATCATATATCTCTCTTTTAGTGAATCACCACAGTCGGGTAAATAAATAATTTTATAATAAAAAGTACTAAAAGTTCAATCTTTCTCGGCTTTCTGTTCTTTTATAGAAATATCGAATAGCGGCCCTGTTCAGTATTTAATTTTTATTACGTACCTACTACACGCAAACATAACAAATATAATATTATTACAATATAAAATAAAAGTATGAATAACAAATAGGCAGGTACTTACTTCTTCCGTCACTGGCCAACACTGACATCGATTCACTCACACTTTTCTTTTCAAAATTCCGGAAACAAATAAGTAACGTTTGTCCTTGGCATTCGTATTTATATTGGTGAAGAATCAAACAAGTTCATGTAAGATTGCAAGCACAGCACAAGTCGTATTTCGTCCCTTTGCACGTCTGAACGGGTTGCGTTGCGGGCGGACGGGCGGCGCTTTGCAAGTCTCGACGCGCGTTGTACTGAATATCGAATATGCAAGTTTTTACAAGTAACAGTCGCTGACCTTAAAATACACTACTCAAAAAAATTAAGGGAGGTTTTAAAATAAGGAAATTAATGCTAAATAAACAGGCTATCTGATCCATATGCCGGCCTAACTGAAAAAAAATTTTCCAAGCCCGTGGACCAAAAAAAAGCAAAATATTTGCAATATTATTTTTTCGCGCTATCTGTTAGGATTGCATGAGAACCGTAGCTTCTAAAAAATGTTAGCCAAAAAATCTGAAAATTAGAATCTCAAAGCTCTCAATACGACCATTTTTCACCGAAATACAGCCAATCAAAAATCACCGAAAAATTTGGAATTTTTTTTTGCTCCCTTAATTTTTTTGAGTAGTGTATTATCTGCCTACATTGATAGGTAAAGCCAAGCCAACATTTTTGTTGTTTACTATCGAAACCAGATAAATTTTCGTGGACCCCCACTTACAACTTGTGATCCCCCATTTTTTTTTCACGCTAACGTAGACCCCCGTCGAGTCTCCCGTGGACCCCTGGGGGTCCACCTGAATCACTTTGGGAATCACTGATGTAGCCCCACAAAAAGAAATCTAAAGGTGTTAAGTCACATGATTGACAGGGCCACTGAATGAATCCATCCCTACCGATCCAATTTTGTGGGTAACCATCGTTTAAAAATTCCGAACTTCCCGGTGGTAATGAGCAGGAGCTCCGTCTTGTTGAATCCATATTTGTTCCCTTTCAAAGTTGTCAACTTCTTCAAGAAGCTGTGGTAATTCGTTTTACAAAAAATTTAGATACTCGTATCTAGGCCCGTTAAACGGTTCGCGGAAAAAATATGGACCAATAATTCGAAAATTTAATATTCCACACCATGGTTTTGGTTTTGAACTTCCCGGACTCAAAATGGATTAACTGTTGAGTAATAAGGTATGTTATGGCTGTTAACTGCTCCATTACTGCGAAAAGTAACTTCACCAGAAAACATTATTGGATAAAAAATTTGGGTCGGCCTCTATTGCATCATCCTTGGTGGTACAAAAGTTTACTCGTCGTTTAAAATCACAGTCTTAAAGTTCTTGGTAAAGTTCCATATGAAAGGGATGATACTTGTATTTTCTCGTGGTGCGATTAGCCGTAGATTGGGATGTCAGACAAGTCAGCTAGTCGACGGCTGCTGACCTGGAAATTATCTTCAACATGATGTAAATTCTCCATTTCTTTTTCCTCATTGGTAGCATTTTGGTTTACTACTTTCCGTTTCGTATGTCAAATCTATCAGAAAAAAATAATAATATGCAGGGTGTCCCATTTAAAAAATTTGAGATTTTTCAATTTAAAATAGTCGAAATGTATAAATTTATTTTGAACACTCTGTAGCATCTAACTCAAATTTCTTTAAATATATCTTTTTTTCATCTCTATAGAACGCTCGTACCAATTATGAGTATTCCACCTTCAGAAACAATGGAACTACTGGCAATTTTTTACAAAACTGAAAACTTGTATTTTTTTTAAAAAAAATGAAATATTAGGAAAACTACAAGGTTTAGGTATATAACATTATTAATAAAAAAGTTATAAAATTTTACGCAGAATTTAAAAATAAATTAGAAAATAGGATGTAAAAAACCTATACAGGGTGGCCCAAAATTACCGAAGGGGTTTGAACTCCTTTTAACTTTTTTATTATAATTTTGTTTTTTATTTCTTTTCGGTATTTTGTAAAGAAGACTTGGGGAATTTAAAATGGAATAGTACACAATTGAACAACGTGCCCAAATCGTTGAACTTTATTTCTCAAATCAACGGTCCATTGTTTTGACTCAGCGTGCATATCGTCGTTATTTTAATGTGCGGTTTGGACCCTCAGAGTCAACAATAAACCGTCTCTGGTTGCAAATTTTCGACAACAAGGGGCAGTAAGGAACCTTCCTGGTGCAGGCAGACGACGAACGGTGCACACGGATGACAATATTGAACGGGTACAGGAGAGTATTCGGGAAGATGGAGAAACATCAACCAGGAGACGTTCGACAAAACTTGGCCTCTCACGAGGGTCGCTGCAGAGAATTTTGCATACAATAAGAATGTTTCCATACAAAATTCAGCTTGTCCAAGAATTGAAACCGACAGATTACCAGCAACGACTTGATTATGCAATTTATTTCCGGCAAAAAGCAGAAGAAAATCATGATTTTATTCGTAATTTAATTATGAGCGACGAAGCCCATTTCCAATTAAATGGGTTCGTTAATAGGCAAAACTGCAGGATATGGGCTACGGAAAATCGAAGAGTAGTTCAACAGCGACAATTACACCCACTTAAGTGTACTGTTTGGTGCGGTGTTTCGTCGGAAAGGATAATTGGCCCATATTTTTTTGAAAATGAACACGGTGTCGCCGTTTCCATCACTGGTGTTCGATATCGGACAATGTTGGAAAGTTTTTTTTTAAGGCCAGCCGTGGAAAACCATCCGCAAGTATGGTTCCAACAGGATGGAGCCACAGCGCACACTGCGAGGGACACAATGGCTCTTTTACGCGACATCTTTGGTGAACGAATTATTTCGCGTACAAGCGATTTTAATTGGCCTCCACGTTCACCGGATTTAACCGCTCCAGACTTTTTCCTTTGGGGTTATATTAATAAGCCTAGAACCATCCAGCAATTAAAAAACAATATACGCGACGAAATCAACAACATAACACCTGAAGTTTTGCGAAAGGTTATGGAAAATGTTTTGGAAAGAGCACGAATATGCGAAGCAGAAAATGGCTACCACTTGCGAGATATAATTTTTCATAATTAAATTAAAAATATTCTCCATTAATATACTGTATTTAAAAAAAAAAATATAATTATGTCTTAAATAAAAAGTTATAATGAACTCAAACCCCTTCGGTAATTTTGGGCCACCCTGTATTATATCCGCCACACACTTTGACGTACCCTGTATACTCAAAAATAATTTTTAAACCGTGCACCTTAACATTCCCAGAAAGTATTTTTTCGTCATTCCCGAAACAAATGAGATAATGAACTTTACTCTACAGTCCCTGGCCAAATTATTAGACGCACTGCAAGATTTCATGTAAAATATTAATTACCGAGTGATATTGTACCGTTTTATTATTTTAAATTGATTTGTTTTTTATTTTTATATTATCCAATCAATTACCTATTTATTTGACATAAATAAAACAGCATTAATTTAGTAAAGCATAAGTTTATTAAGTTTTAAAGAAAAGTGAAATTAATGTTAGTAAAAGTCAATATTTAGTTGAGCCGCCTTTAGCCGCTATCAAAGCTTTAATTCTGCGCGGCATGCTATCAATGCAAGATTGTACTGTCTCCTGCATTTGAGGATGATGATTCCACACATGAATAATCTTTTCTAGGAGCTGGGTTTTGTTGGTAATCACATCTTTAGTCACTTCTCTTTTCATCAGCTCCCACACATTTTCAATGGGCTATTACCCGGCCAATCCAACAGAGGGATATTTTTTTTCTGCCAAAAAAGCTTTAACAGACCGAGCAGTGTGGCAGGGAGCTCCATCTTGCATGAAAGTGAATGGTTCCCCATTTGGAAACCATTCTCTGAGCTGCGGAATCAACCGATTTTGTAATACTTCTTTGTACTGATCTTGCCTCATTATTCCTTTGACGACGTACAGACGTCCAGTGCCCTTGCCGCTGATGACTGACCAAATCATCACTTTGGTGGGATGTTTAACCGTCGGGACGACACAACCAGGATGAAACTTTTCTCCATGACGACGACGCACATACTGAGCTTTATTCTGCAAAATTTCGAATGTGCTTTCACCACTGAAGCAGACCTGTCAAAAATAGGAAAAATGTATAAACTTCCATGTTTATTTGCTTTATTTAACTGAAAATGATAATAATGTATCAATTATTGATTAAATCGCTGTATCTTACCGATCTCCAGAAGTCCACATCTTTGTCTTGCCATTATTTGGCCCACTTCAGGCGCTTTGCTTTCATTGCAGCTGTTAACTTGGGCTTCCTGGCGGGGCGACAGACCTTAAAATCTAATTCTTTCAATTTTCTTCGAACAGTGCGCTCAGAAGCATTTACGCTAGCATCCTGAGGTTGTGATTTTTTATTACCTTTGTGGTAGCAAATCTGTTTTCTACACAAATTTTCTTCAAACATCTCTCTGACCGTGGAGTGAAAATTGGTTTTCTACCGCATCTTTTCTTTCTTTTCGGGCTTAATTCCTTCCCTGACTCAATTTTCTTTTTTACGCGTCGTACACTAGCTTCAGAAACCTCCAATCTTCGTGATATTTCTCGGTTTGTAAATGTTTTCGCAATCACAAATCACAAGGGCCTTCACTTCAGCTTTTTTACGTGGTGAAAGATCGCCTTTTCTACCCATAATGAAAATAGTCCAATTACTTTTCTAAAACACTGCATACAAAATAAACTAATAACTGAGTAGTATAAAACTGTTAAACAAACAATCACAGTCCATAAAGCCACAGAAACACGTCCGTACCTGACTCGATTCCGATCGCGACTGATACAGGTTTGTACTTATTTACGTTCATGTATCACTTTGTCAACACAGTGTTGCCATATGTTAAAAATAAATACAAATATGTAGTCTACAACAATTCTTTTAAATAAAAATCAATAATATTGTAGTTTAAATATACCATTATTGCATAAAAACTCTTAAGAAACATAAAATTACTAAAAAAAATACAGTGCGTCTAATAATTTGGCCAGGGACTGTATCGTTGACTCACCCTGTACAAAGTGACTTTAATAATTATAGTAAGCTTTAGTTGTATCATATTTATATGATACAACTTTAAATTTCAAAGGTGGGAGGGTTGTTACCGTGATGAGTCTTCTAGTTACGCCACTGATGTTCACTTAGATATAAGCATTTTAAGTTTCGCTCTTTAATCATTTAAATATAGCCAAAGGTCATCGGTTCGTTTAACACTAAACTTTACCCACTTATCCGCTCCCATAAAGGGTAAACCAATACCGGAAATGACTTTTCGTCAGCATTAAAATGTTACGATGCGATCTCCGCAAGAAATTTGATACTTCGTTTGTGTGCTCATTTGTTCCGTTTTGTCCTATGTTACTGCTCAACAGGTGGCTATATACCAAATCAGAAAGGAATATTCTCTATCTTCACAAAAAATTGAAATATTTTTATAAATACAGTGAAGTCTGCTTATAACGAACCCGGTTATAGCGAATTTCCGGTTAAAATGAACTATTTTATAATGCACGAAAAAACTTCCATAAGACCAATGTAAATTTTTATCGGTTATAACGAACCCGATTATAACGAACTTCCGAATAAAGCGAACCAAATTTGGATGTTTTGTGTTCGTTTATAACGAACTTGCCACTTCCTGTGCTCGATGTCGCGCGACTTGATCTAGGGAATTCACCAAAACTCGCCGGGAACCACTATTCTACTTGTTCCCGCTGCGTTGCTAGTTCGAGCAGTATTATTTTCAATTTACTTGTTGTGTTATGCGGTTCTAATGCATATTTGATCTAAGTAGCAAGGTGAATGTTTAAGTTTTTATTTAAAATAAGTACACAAAAACGTAAAGCGTTTACTTTAAAAGACAAACACGATATTATAAGGAAAATAGAAAATAGAGTTAAACAAAGTGAAGTTTGCAAACAGTTGAATTTAACTAAATCTACGATTTCTACTATATGGAAGAAGAGGCAAGAAATCTTATCAATCTATGATAAAAGAAACTTTAGTTGTAAAAAAGTAAGAAAATCTACAGATGACCAAGTCGATAAAGGACACCTTAAATGGTTTAGTCAAAAACTACATGTACATGTTCCTATTACCGGCTATACTTTACAAGAGAAAGCTAGTGAATTGGGAAGATAAATAGAGAACACCGAGTTTAACTATTCTAGAAGTTGGATTGAACGATTTAAAAAACGACATAATATTAGTGGAGGTAAGATATTAGGAGAAACTGCAGAAGTGTATATGACTGTTGTTGATCAGTGAATGACCAATGTATGGCTGGAAATTGGAGAAAGTTATCAATATGTGGACATTTTTAATGCTAATGAAACGGGTTTGTTTTACAAGATGACGCCTGATGAGACATTAAAGTTTATCGGAGAGAATTGTGCTGGTGGAAATTTATCAAAAGTAAGAATTACTATGTTGGTAACTGCAAATATGTCTGGAACAGAGAAAAGAAAATTGTTATAAACAAACATTTACTAGTAAAGTACAAATCAAACAGTAAAGCCTGAATGACATCAGAAATTTTTAAAAACGAACTGGGGACGGAACGAATGGGAGAAATATTACTTTTGATTGACAACTGTCCAGCGCATCCTGAAGTTGATCTACAGCAAATAAAATCGGTTTTTATGCCTCCAAACACAAGTGCAAAGCTCCAACGTATGGATCAAGGTGTGATACATTCTTTAAAATGTTACAGAAAGATTTTACTTATGAAAATGTTAGAGACGATCGATAAAGGTAACATTTTTTTTGTAACTCTCTTGGACGTTATAAACTTTATCGATATGGCTTGGCAAAGAGACAGTGGCGAAACCATTGCAAACTGTTTTCAGCATGACGGATTTTTAAGGAAGGAATGAAGATATGACTCAGATAATAAGCTACCGTTGACTCAGTGGATTGAAAAACATCGAGAAGATCCTACTGATTGTCTAGAATTTGTTTACGATGCTGACATTCTCCAAAGTACAGTGAAAATAGAGATTAAAAAATCACTTAAATTTTGAAGAATGTATATGTGCTGATAATGAATTAATGATGATCAAATTGTGACATTAGTGACTTCTGGAAAGATTTTAAGCGATCATGACGACGAAGAGGAGCTTCGAGAAAGATTTAATATTTATGTTCCATCCATTTCAGAAATGACTAAGAAAATGACCGAAACTCGCAATTTTTTGAAATCTCGTGATTTTTCTGAACATATATGGAGTAGTTCTTGTGACGTTCACAATTATATAAACACCATTTCTTTTTCAAGTGAAATCGTACAAACGAAAATTACTGATTTTATTGTATAAACTAAGTATTTTAAGGTTTTCGTTTATCTATAATATATATAAAATGCAACGTCTCTCTGTCTGTCTGTCTGTCTGTCCGTTAGTGCGCTTATCACTGGAAAACCACTTATCCGATGTACTTACTTTTTTTTTTAAAACATACATATGTTCTCTGGCCAGGTTATAGGCTATATTTTATTACGATAGGTAGCATAAGGAATGAGCAGTGACGATAATAGTTAATGAAGTCGGGAAAAAGTTTGCCGCTAGCGCATTCCCTTGCAAAACACAATCTAGGCCATTAAATATAGAACAATATTATGTAACAGAGAATATCTACAATCTATAATCTATAATATATATAAAATGCAATGTGTCTCTATCTGTCTGTCTGTCCATTAGTGCGTTTATCAGGCGAGAACCATTTATCCGATTTACGTGTCTTTTTTTAAATTCATACATATATTCTTTGGCCAGGTTATATAATAATAATAATCTATATTTACAATAAATATATATATATATATATATATATATATATATATATATATATATATATATATATATAAAATGCAACGTCTCTCTGTCTGTCTGTCTGTCCGTTAGTGCGCCTATCCCTCGAGAACCACTTATCCGATTTACGTGATTTTTGTTTAATTTATACATTTGTTCTCTGGCCAGGTTATCTATAATCTTCTATCTATAATATCAACGTCTCTCTGTCTGCCTGTCTGTCTGTCCGTCCGTTAGTGCGCTTATCACTGGAAAATCACTTATTCGATTTACGTGCTATTTTTTAAAATATAAATATTTTCTCTGGCCAGGTTATAGGATATATTTTATTGCGTTAGGTAACATAAAGAATAAGCAGTGACGATAATAGTGAATCAAGTCGGAAAAAGGTTACCGTTAGCGCGTTGCAATACACTGCCTTAACCTTTAAACATGAAACAATATCATGTTGCAAAGAATATAATATATATAAAATGCAACGTCTCTCTGTCTGTCTGTCTGTTCGTTAGTGCGTTTATCACTTGAGAACCGCTTATCCGATTTACGTGTTTTTATAAATTTATACATATGTTTTATATAATTCGATATAAGCCTAGATAATGGGATATAAGGTGAGATAATGGGAGATAAGTATAAATAATGGGAGATAAGGAGAAATAATGGGAGATAAGCAGAGATAAGATAATCGGAGTTATGGTGAGATAATAGGAGATAAGGAGAAATAATCGGAGATAAGGAGAAATATTGCGAGATAAGTGGAGATAAACCTAGATAATGGGAGATAAGGTAAGATAATGGGAGATAAGGAGAAATAATGGGAGATAAGGAGAAATAATGGGAGATAAGGAGAAATAATGGGAGATGAGCAGAGATAAGCAAGATAATGGAAATTATATAGAGATAATAATATATATAGAATGCAACGTCTCTCTGTCTGTCTGTCTGTCCGTTAGTGCGCTTATCACTTGAGAACCGCTTATTCGATTTACGTGTTGTTATAAATTTATACATATGTTTTATATAATTTGATATAAGTCTAGATAATGGGAGATAAGGTGAGATAATAGGAGATAAGTATAAATAATGGGAGATAAGGAGAATTAAGATATTGGGAGTTATGGTGAGATAATGGGAGATAAGGAGAAATAATGGGAGATAAGTAGAAATATTGCGAGATAAGTCGAGATAAGCCTAGATAATGGGAGATAAAGAGAAATAATGGGAGATAAGGAGAAATAATTGGAGATAAGGATAAATAATGGGGAGATGAGCAGAAATAAGCCCAGATAATGGAAATTATGTAGAGATAATGGGAGATAAGAAGAAATAATGGAAGATAAGGGGAAATAATGGCAGATATTTTATTACGTTAGGTAACATAAGGAATAAGCAGTGACGATATTAGTGAATCAAGTCCACGCGAGCGGAGCCACGGGCACGGCTAGTACTCGTATATGTACCAACATACATAATAATAATTTTAGTGTAACTTGTTTTATTTTCCTTTGGACGTTTCCTTTTAATTTAATAATTATTATTATTCATTTTTCTAAGCATTAGCGTCTAATCTAAGTAAAAAAGTAGTGAAAAATGATATTAGATTTTGTTTATTGTTTATAACGAACTTCGGAAATAGCGAACCATTTTTAGTGATTTTTTGGAGTTCATTATAAACGGACTTCACTGTATTTAAAAACATATTCAATATTGTGAACAGAAACTAAAATATCCCAATATTACCTTTCGAGAAGGGGTGTGGTCAATAAATTTTGTTTAGTGTTAATAGAGTACAATTCATAGCGATTCAAGACGGGTTGCTCCGTATATATCTTATACGTTCTTTTTAAGATTTTTTGAGGCCAGTAATCCGAAAATTGTGTTTTTTTTTAATATTTTTGCTTTTAACAGAAATACTGTGGAAAAGAAAAAACACGATTTCAGATTTAATATTTCTGAAACTTTCTCTGTCCTCAACTTTTATCTAATTAATGTCTTTCGTAAAGCGCCTAATATTTAAAATATAATTGTAGTATTTAGTACGAAAAAATTGAGTTCAAGACTTATTTTGGCACTAAGTCTTTCAAGGGAAGTGATGAGTAAATCACTTTAACGACTTTTTTTTGCAAACGTCCCCACCCTTTTTTATATCGCATCGCGTATTCAGTAAACCAATTTCTGCAACAATTTATCAATACGGTTGGCCAGAGTTGAAACGGAAACATGGTCGTAGTTTATAGCTAGCGAACGAAAAACAAAACAAGTATCTTTTTATACATTTATACTTTTTGTGGAGTTACGTAATTAAGTAGCAGCATTTACTCTAACATGCCCTACATAATTTATTTAATGACCTTTCCGTCTACGAATAATAGTCCTCTTTTACGCACATTTTTTATCGCAATACCACCTCACTTCGGGAGATCAATTTAGCAAAATGCTATTCCCATTTTCTTAACGTCTTAAGCTGGGCATATCCGTTTAGGGATTTAGCAAGCGAATCGCAATATCGCTAAGCTACCCGAAACTAGACCCTAGAAAGGGTTTTAAAAGGGCTTTAGTAGAGTTTGACGCGACTTGTCGAAACGCTTTTACTAGAAATTTCGCTTCACACTGATGTTAATGAACTAAAGTCGTTTAAATTTTCATTAATACCGTTGATTGCTATGGCTGAAAGAGAAAAAAAAACCGGGGAATATGCCGCTTTTAAAATGGATTTTAATTGAATTTTAAAACGTTTGGATCAGGCTAAAAGACTCAGGGAGAATTCAGTAGTAACGCCCATTGTAACAAAAACTATTATATTTTAAAAACAATAAGTTGTTTAATATAAAAGAAATTCCTAGATTGAAAATAATATTATAATGTATTTATAAAAATTATTAGAATTATTCAAATGGTATGAAAAATAACATGTTTTTTAAAGAAACGCAAAACAATTAATATTATTATATACTGTAGAAATTCTGCGTTGGTGCAGGCATTGATTATTATTTACAAATAGTCAAAATGATATACTTTCTTGAAAGCTCACAACTCTTCCTCTGTTAAATCAAATCTATAGTTTTTGTATCCCCAATCACATTTTTTACTTCTGTCTCTTTTTTGAAATTGCTTAATCTAAAGAAAATACTTAAAAAAGTAAAGTGTATGTGCTTCCCTCAAAAACACGCAGTTCTAAAATCAATACTATAGTATATTTGTTTGAAGTTGATAGCAGAATTCTCTCATTGTAGATGCAAATACATGTTGGGGTGCACCCAAAAAAAAAGATTTTTTATGCATTTTACTGGATTTTGCTACATGTTTTGAATTCTTTTTAAGGATTCACCCTATTTTAGGCAGAAAACCTCTACTATACAATAGAGTCATAAAATATAAATGAGGGTTCATCGGTAGCATAGCCGTCCGAGCGTAACCTGCCTTTAGTGTTTAATAAAAAAATTATCTTAAAAGTAAAATTATAGAAATATAAGATTTATTACCAAAAATTTTATGGATATAGATCTATGTATATTTACAAATTCACAATTCACGATATATAAGTACTTTAATTACAATCAAAATCAATCGTCATCTTCAAAATCTGAATTGATAATTGAGGGTTCTATTTCCATAGTGTCTTCGATGTTTTCGTCAAGTTTCAAGATATTATTTTCTTCTTCTATAAAATGTCGAATGGCATTTTTCCAATTATCCTCTTTGATCCTCTCTATTCCAGCGAGTAATAATTGCCTTAAGTCTTGAAGTTTGAACGTGGTGTTTTCCCTTGTAACGAAACCTTTCATTTTTGCCCAAATTAGCTCCATGGGATTCAATTCGCAATGATATGGAGGTAATCTAAGCACTGTGATACTCCGTTCCTTTGCCATCTCATTGACTGCGTATTTCTTGAACTATGCTTTATTTTGTTTCGCAATTTTGCGAAGTTCCGCTTTTAACATACCATCTTTATGTTTGAGATTTTTGTCTCTTATCCATTAAAGAATATCCGCTTTCTCTCATGAATTTGTCGAAAGGCGTTCTAATAATCGAGAATGGTATGGGGCATTGTCTAATACTATAATTGATTCTGCTGGTTTACATTTAATCATTTGTTGGAAGTACTCCTCAAAAACATCGGCCGACATCTCCTCATGGTAATCTTTGATTCGAATTCCAACAAGCCACCGTCGAGAAATCCGTTTTCACTACCAATATGTGCTATAATTAGCCTGCGACCTTTTCCTGCAACGAAACCTTTCATTTGTGTCCAAATTAGCTCTATGGGATTCAATTCGCAATAATATGGAGGTAATCTAAGCACTGTGATATTCCGTTCCTTTGCCATCTCTTCGACTGCGTATTTCTTGAAATGTGCCTCTTATCCATTGAAGAATATCCGCTTTCTTCCATGAATTTGTCGGGAGTCGTTCTAATAATCAAGATTGATATGGAACATTGCCTAATACTATAACTGATTCTGCTTTTTTTTATGGGTTTAGCACACGTGCTGCAGGGAAGTTCCTAAAGCACTATAGGAGCGACACGTGTGCGGAAAAAGCGATTCACGTTGTTCTTGAATCGCTGTAAATTGTGGTGGGAAACAAAGTCCCGGGCAAATTATTCCAAAGGGATGATGCTCTCCATATAAAAGACTGCTTGAAAAGCGTTGTACGAGGAGTATACATTCAATCATTTATTGGAAGTACTTCTCAAAAAACATCTCCTCATGGTAATCTTTAGTTGACTTTGATTCGAATTCCAACAAGCCACCGTCGAGAAATCCGTTTTCACTATCGATATGTGCTATAATTAGCCTGGCTTGTTTGGCACTCATGTTTTTGTCAACCCATAATTTTTTCACTGTGTCCCTCATTAACCCAAGTCTCATCTAAATAAAAATATTTCTTTCTTCGGCTCGAAATTTTCTGATTGCTCGTAAATATTCTCTTTTCCAACAAATTATTTCTGTTTTATCGATAAGAACACATTTTCTATTGTGTTCTTCCCAACAAAAATTCAGGTTATGAAGGATTTTCCATAATTTCCATTTTTTTTAAATCTGGTAAGTCCTGGTCTTCTATGATTTCTTGCAAAACTTTATGTAGTGTAGGTATTTCTTTCTTAATAAAAAAAATGGTGTACTTTTCTTCTTATTGTGTTTTTAAAGTCTTCATCGACCTCTAAGGGCTTCTTTCCTTTGTGATTTTGAGGTTCTTTGCAAGGACCGCGTTTTCTTTCTTTTAGAAATCTATAAATAGTTGCTGATCCAACTCTCGGCTTAGGTTTCCACAATTTGACGGACGTGGCTTGTTGGCTGTTGATGCACTGGGGTATCGTGGACGTTAAGTATCATTGTTTTTTTTTGCGTTAATTTATATAGCTTATTGTAAAGTTTAGAAGGCATGTAATAAAATATTTTTTACTAAAAGGTCGCACTGTTGTATTGAGATAGAAAATAAAGGTGATTAAAACTAAAAATGCAAATATTTGGTAGAGAAATTTTGGACGCTTATGGTTTATGAGATGTTAATGTTTATAACTCATGTTGTGTGCTATCAACTCCAAACAAACAGACTGTAAATTTGGTATTGTTCCATTGTGAAGAAGCAATACAACTTATTTTGAATTGTATTTTTTATAAGGTGACATATTACGAGAACGCCTAATTTTCTACAGGTTGCGTCCCAAAATCCGAGCAAATTTCAATTGAAATCTCCTGCCATATTATGCTTCTGCCAGAGGTCGCCGTTGGCGTCTTAGTAGCAAACTGACTAAAGTAGAGAGTGCAAAGTATAATCGAAGAGCTGCGATCATCGATGGCGTTTGTGCTAGCCGGTCAGAACCACCGGAAATAATTCGGTTTTTTCGGACACGCGAAATCAACTATTTACGACGTTGTAGCCAAGCCACTTGAAAAAATCAACCGTGAGGACCCTTGAAGTCATCAAAAGGCCTGAAGCGCTGATTACGGAGGACCCAAAGCAAATACGAAAATTTGCGTCGCTTGTGGGTGTTTTGGTACCATTCCTACACAATTACGATAAAGCAGAGGCTATCTGAAGGTGCTAGGACAAAGCGAGTGGTTTGCTGCAATCTGATAACTGCGCGAAGCGGCGGGACGCATCAGATTATTCCCCGACGAAAAAAATTTCACTGTCGATGCCAAAAATTAACCAAAGAAATGTTCGCTGGCTTGCTCACAACCCCGAGGACGTTCTCGTTGTTGCTAGAACGAAATTTCCGGTCAGTGTCCACGTGTTGTGTCCAGTGAGGGTGATGTTATTCCACCGTATTTCTACCAAAAAGGGGAAACTGTGACCAAAGAATTTCTGTATATATGGGCCATTTAAGGCCATATGTTTTCCAGCAGGACGGTGCATCGGCTTACACTAGCGATTTGGCCCAGAACTGGCTCTCAGACAACTCTGACATGTTTTGGTTCAAGGAATTCTGGCCTCCTAATAGTGCAGATTTGAATCTCTTTGACCACTATGTATGGAGCGTAGTTGAAAGGGATACAAACAAATTTCGGCATCTCAATGTGACATCATTAATAACCGCTATTGAGACAGCGTTCGCCAATATGAACAGCTCAAAATTACAGAGGGCGTGCCGGTGCTTCAGACCGAGAATAGAGGCCGTTAATCAGCTAATGGGGGATACATTGAATAATTGTTATTAACATAGATGCCCTAAGTGCATTGTGAAACGAGCTTCATTTTTCATTAAAAACACGCCCTTAAAAAAAGTTGTTGATTTTGGTGACGCACCCTGTATATAACTACCGTGTACACAAATATACTCAGTCCAACGTTTCTCTAGTTGCTTCATTCCATCTACAAAATTCTATTGTTTGAACCTTAAAAAACGACTCAATAGAAACAACTCATCATCTCAAGAAAGTTTTCGTGACATGTTTGAACAAAAAAAATCACAGGGAGCTAAATCAAAGTAATAGGGTAGATGTTGTGGCTCCATTAGTTTACAGCTTTTGGTACTGGTTTAAATTGTTGTGTCTTGTGGACCTTGCAGTTGTTCTATAACAGCAAAGATTTGGTTTTTCATAAATTCCAAGGATTCTAATGACCGCGTATAGGTTTTGGATTGTCCTTTCGTAAACCCCTCCTGATATTATTCTCTGCATATTATTTGTAGCAAAATTCAAAATAATGAAACAATAATATAATTATCAGTTTCCTCGATTCTAAGGACCCTCAAAAAGACGTTAAACAGGATAGCTACGCCCTCCACGGCTCCCTTAACATCTTGTACCTTATGACTGTGAATAATTATACTTAAAATGTGTCTATTATCTGATAAAATATTTACCGAACCACATCTCTTCGCTCCCTAATCCTGAAGCAATATCACTTAAAAACTATAGATTTCTGTCCTTCTTCGAGTATTATATGTTATAAATTTTAGCCAAATTTTAAGTATGTTCAACATTAATAATTGGTCTTTTTATTGGGTCCGTTGTTCCTCGTTCGGCAGTAGAAAATATGAGTTTTCGTAAATAAATTCTTCCAGGTTTGCTATAATTGAAGAGTACTGAATGAATTTAGAATCCGTACGATATTACTGGAAATTTTTATGTTTTGTGCGAATACCTTTAGTCTATTAACGGAATTGACCATAAATCATCGTGACAAACACATGGAACAAAACGTCACTGCAAAACGAAGCCGAACGACTCCCGCCGAATCGTTAGAATGTGCCCCGTCGAGTTTCTCAGAGATGGCGCGCATACTCTTCTCTATTATTATTACATACATCTATAATATATATAAAATGCAACGTCTCTCTGTCTATCTGTCTGTCTGTCTGTCTGTCCGTCCGTTAGTGCGCTTATCACTGGAGAACCACTTATCCGATTTACGTACTTTTTTTTTTAAAACATATATATGTTCTCTGACCATGTTATAGGCTATATTTTATTAGGATAGGTAGCCTAAGGAATGAGCAGTGACGATAATAGTGAATGAATTCGGAAAAAAGTTTGCCGCTAGCGCGTTCCCTTGCAATACATAACCTAAACCATTAAATACGGAATAATATTATGGAGCAGAGAATATCTATAGTCTATAATATATATAAAATGCAATGTCTCTCTGCCTGTCTATCTGTCCATTAGTGCGTTTATCACGCGAGAACCACTTATCCGATTACGTGTCTTTTTTTAAATTCATACATATATTCTTTGGCGAGGTTCTATAATAATAATAATCTATATCTATAATATATACAAAATGCAACGTTTCTCTGTCTGTCTGTTTGTCCGTTAGTGCGCTTATCCCTCGAGAACTACTTATCTGATTTACGTGATTTTTTAAATTCATACATATGTTCTCTGACCAGGTTATATATATATTTTATTACATCTATAATATATATATATATATATATATATATATATATATATATATATATATATATATATATATATATATATATATATATATAAAATGCAACGTCTCTCTGTCTGCCTGTCTCTCTGCCTGTCTGTTTGTCTGCCCATCACTGGAGAACCACTTATCCGATTTATGTCCTTTTTTTTTTAAACATACATATGTTCTCTGGCCAGGTTATAGGATATATTTTATTGCGTTAGGTAACATAAAGAATAAGCAGTGACGATAATAGTGAATCAAGTCGGAAAAAAGGTTACCGTTAGCGCGTTCTCTAGGAATACACTGCCTAAACCATTAAATATGGAACAATATCATGTTGCAAAGAATATAATATATATATATATATATATATATATATATATATATATATATATATATATATATATATATATGTATATAAAATGCAACGTCCTTCTGCCTGTCTGTCTGTCCGTTAGGGTGCTTATCACTTAAGAACCACTTATCCGATTTATGTGTTTTTATAAATTTATACATATGTTCTATATTATTCGATATAAGCCTAGATAAGTATAAATAATGTTAGATAAGGAGAAATAAAGGGAGATAAGCAGAGATAAGTCTAGATAATGGGGGTTATGGTGAGATAACGGGAGATAAGGAGAAATAATGGGAGATAAGGAGAAATATTGCGAGATAAGTCGAGATAAGCCTAGATAATGGGAGATAAGGTGAGATAATGGGAGATAAGGAGAAATAATGGGAGATAAGGAGAAATAATGGGAGATGAGCAGAGATAAGCCTAGATAATGGAAATTATGTAGAGATAATGGGAGGTAAGGAAAAATAATGGGAGATAAGGGGAAATAATGGCAGATATTTTATTACGTTAGGTAACATAAGGAATAAACAGTAACGATAGTAGTGAATCAAGTCCACGCGAGCGGAGCCGCCGGCACGGCTAGTATAATATAATTTTTACTTGGGCGGCATCTCTAAGAAGCTCAACGAGTCACATTTTAATCATCTTTCGGTAGCCAGCCGGCTTCATTTCGCAGCGACGGCGACGTTGTGTTCCACGTGTTTGTCTTTTTGTAGCGATGACTGAAAGTGACCAGATCTCTTCCTATTTGTTATATAGATGCCCATTTAGTAAGTAATTTTATATTAATTTTTATATTGTTCTTCTTAATTAATTTATTAAATATCTAAAAAAATGCTTGAAAAATTACTATTATTTTCTTAACAAATAAATGTTTCTTGAGCGGAATCCTTTTTCTGCAAAGAATATGTCTAAAATCACTGGCACGAGTCAAAGTCGTCACAAGTAAACCTGCTATCCGTGGTTCCGCTAATTATCCCGTCCCGCTTGATATTCATTGCTGAGTTAGGGGCATAGGCGTATCAATAAACAAGAAATATATTGTATTACGAGGGAGTATTAATATGTTTGGAGCGTGGCATAGAAAAAACAAGCAAATACCAAAAAACAAAAATACACTACGACAACATTTATTACTTCCTCATTTGACTGTTTGTGTTCTATCCAATGATTTTTTCAGTTTTAGAAATAAGTAATAGTCGAAGGGAGCTTACTTTGGGGAATACGGGAGATAAATCAGTTCAGCCGAATTCGTATATTTTTTTCAAAACTAATAGCGTTTGTGAACAGGTGCATTGCCTTGCAAAAACAGCACCCGCCTTTTCGCAGCGTTTTTCCAAAATTTTTTGGCGAAGTTTAGTTTATAATGAAAAAGAATGTTGATTTCTAGAAGCAAAACTTCTTAAGGTGAGGCGCCCAGCATGTTTCCACTCCTTCGACTGTTTCTTTGTTTCTGGATCATAATAATATACCCACGTGTCATCTATAATTATTTTTCAATTCACTCTAAATAGTTAGATGAATCCTCTTTGGAACGGCTACAAATCAATTTGAATGTTGTGACTTTTAGTCATTTTTGATCGGTGTTCAGACATTTAGGCATTCATTTAGGTGATGGTTTTCTCATGTCTATATTAGAATGGCTAATGTGAAAAGCACATTTGTGTGAACTGACTGAAATTGTTAGGTGAAAAAAATCAGTGAAAAAATCCTAATAATAATATTTTATAATAATAATTAATTATATTTTCATAATTTTTGTGTAATGTTTATAAAAAAAGTACTATTAAACAATGTTCATTCTGTTTATTTTTTAAAATGTTAATTAATTATTAATTAATTAATTAAAAGTAAATATTTGACATGGACTGGGAGTGAATAATAATTAATTTCTGGCTTAGAAATCGGGAAAAGGGGTCTTAACTTCTTCCAAGTATTTCGTATGGGGAAATTAAGCTCCCTTTTGTACACCTGCAGTTTTATGTATCATCTTTTAAAATTTTTTTATTATAGCAATAAAACAACACAAATTGGATCCTTTTTCTTTACAGATTTGAAATCTACACAAAAAATCCTATAGGGTAATAAGGTCATGTGCGGTCTTGAATGTGTTTTTAATATTTCGGGAAAACTTCGTAAAAGTTGCCAAACTTTGACCCTCGATATCTCACAATATGAATTTTTCATACCGCAACTCCAAAATGCTATAATTTAGCTAATTTTTGGAATTTCCCGGCGTTTGAAACGTCATTTTGTTCAGTATATTGTTTTCTTTTAGAAAATGCAAGAAAATCGATTTTGTTCCCGGAGAAGGTATGGGCTATTTTCCTGTGGACGATCACGTATTAAGGAGGTCGTCGTCAATTTGTTTAGCGGATAATCCTCCGATCGGTCATATCTTCGTCAAAAATTCACTATGTATAGCACTATAAAATGTGGACCATCAAATTTTGTGTACGTATTTACTAGATATTAAACAACTATCCATAGCAACTGCAATTTTTTGACAATAGGAAGAGGTCTAGACTAACTAATCATTAATTCTTGTAGTACATTACAGTGGATACATTATTACCATTACCAAATTAACTTATTTTTTGATTCCTGATTCTGATTTAGTTATATTAACTATTCGGTAGATAAAGTTACTATAATAATAAATTGGGGTATTTGTCATTAAATATTATTTTTATAATACTGACCTTGCGAAGAGAAAGGTGCCCTATATGTATGGAATAATGATTCCACAGCATTTATTAATCAGTGTATTAAAAAAATGTTTAAAAAACAATAAAATGTTTTTATGATGTGAAATGGAGAAATTACGCCATCTTAAATTTGTTTAAATGGAAAGCCCTGTATATAATTTTATTTTTGAGTCCTACTAAAAATTCTAGTTATTATTTGTCATACCATATGTCTAAATTGAACTGTTTTGAAATTATTGTCATTTGAAATTTAAAATGAAATAACCGGTCAAGTGCAAGTTGAACTTGCGCAATTAGTGTTCCGTACGTTGATTTCTTTTAAAATAAAAAATTTTGTAACGGAGCTATAAAATGATCAGTGACTTCACAAAACACACCCCAAATGAGTTTTCAACAAAGTTTGTTTCCAATCTTTACTGAAAATTGATGACCTTGAAATTTTTTGTTTTTTTTTTTATATACCAGTTAAATTATTAAAGGTAATGCACTCGTGATAATTTTCGTTCAATCTACACCCCGTGGAGAATATTCCAGAATTTTTTCAAAATTTTTTGATAAGTACTTTTCGAGACAAAGCGGGTGGACAGCGATTTTTCGCGATTTTTTAAAAATAATACAAAGAAAAGTGCGCGCAAGTATTACATTATATATATATTTTTTACTCGTGTTTTCACAAGCTTTCGTTTGACACCACACTCGCTTGCCTACTAAAAAAATTTTTTTTTCACTTCCGATTTCACCCCCCAAAACTAACCCCTTAAGTCAAAATTTCACTTTCAAAACTACATGGCTCTGATGAGGCTATCAATTTCTATATTATTACCAAATTTCAACTTTCTATGACAAATAGTTTCGGAGAAAATCGGGTGTGACAGATGGACAGACAGACAGACAGACACCGAAGTCATCTTATAAGTGTTCCGTACGGAACACTAAAAAGGACATAAAACTATTAATAAATACCCTAGGTTTATTTTTAAGGTAACAATTGCTCAAAATGTGTACCGTTAACAGCGAGGCAATGACTCAATCTGTCAACAACAGCCTGAATAGAGTTTTGCAGAGAATCCGGGGTGATCTGTGCTACTTCATATTGAATTCTTTGTTGTAAATCTTTTACAGTTTCAGGTCGACTTCGGTAAACCCCATAAAAAAAAAATCGACTGGCGTAAGGTCGGAACTCCTTGCAAGCCATTCTACAGCACCTCTTCTGCCTATCCATCGTTTAGGAGAAATCGAATCCAAATATCTACGAACATTGATTTCATAGTCAGGAGGTTCTCCGTCCTGTTGATACCACAGATTCCTGTTAGAGGTATTCAAATTATTTTCATCGGGAAAAAGACCTGCACAAGTTGGAATAACTTGCTCTTGGAGTAACTGTAAATACCGCTGTCCTGTAAGATTTCCATCCATTAAAAAGATACGAATGATATGACGTCCACAAATCCCTGCCCACACGTTTATCTTTTGTGCTCTTTGAGAACGACTGTCGGTTATCCAGTGGGGATTCTCAGTAGACCAGTACCGGCAGTTATGCCTGTTAACTCTTCCGTTAAGACAAAATGTGGCCCCGTTAGAAAAAACAATATTATGAATTAGGTTAGGATCATTATTGATTCGTTCCATCATGACCTCGCAAAATTCAACGCGTATATTGTAGTCATCTTCAGATAATTCTTGCAATAGAATGAGTTTTTGTGATTTTTCTTCATCCAGTATATGACTTAAGGTACCTTTCCTTATGTTGTGGTCTAGGCAGAACTAACGAGTGGCTATATGGGGATTTTCTGTAATTTCCAATGAAACATTTAACTTTTTATCATCGCTTGTTTTACCATTGGGAGGTCCAGATTTAGAACGATCCTTAACATGATCTGATTTTCTAAATTGTTTTAATGTTTTGCTAACTACGAATTGGGTAATAGGTTCTCGATTTGGATATTTTGTGTTAAAAAGATCACAGACCTCCTGTTGTGTTCTCCTACGGTTTCCGTAATCAACCATCATTAGCAAAGTGATTCTTTCAGTTTCTGTTAAATGTACCATTATGATATTACGCTCAAAATGCAGTTTCACAAAATGCAGCAATAAACGTTTCCGTTAAGACAAAATGTGGCCTCGTCAGAAAAAAACAATATTATGAATTAGGTTAGAATCATTATTGATTCGTTCCATCATGACCTCGCAAAATTCAACGCTATCGTAATCATCTTCAGATAATTCTTGCAATAGAATGGGCTTATATAGATGCAATTTTTCTTCATTCAGTATACGACTTAAGGTACCTTTATTTATGTTGTGGTCTAGGCAAAGCTGATGAGTGGCTGTATGGGATTCTCTAAAAAAACTCTGTTCATGCATATTTATGACAGATTTGGTCATTGCCTTGCTGTTAACGGTAGGCATTTTGAGCAATTGCTACTTTAAAAATAAACCTAGAGTATTTATTAATAGTTTTTTTGTTTTAAATTTCAAATATCAATAATTCCAAAACAGTTCAATTTAGACATATGGTATGTTAGACAAATAATATCTAGAATTTTTAGTAGGACTTGAAATGAAATAATACACAGGGCTTTCCATTTAAAAAAAATCAAGATGGAGTAATTTCTTCAAACTGACAGTTCAAAACATTTCATTGTCAACGTCAGCATGTGCGCCGTTTAACACCCTATAACTTTTATTCAAACAAATTTAAACAAATGCTGTGGAATCATTATTCCATACATATGGGGCACCCTGTATATATATATATATATATATATATATATATATATATATATATATATATATATATATATATATATATATATTTATATATTTATATATTTATATATATATATATTTATATATATATATATATATATATATATATATATATATATATATATATATATATATATATATATATATATATATATTTATATATTTATATATATATATATATATATATATATATATATATATATATATATATATATAAAATATATAAATATATATATATATATATATATATATATATATATATATATATATATATATATATATATTTTTATATATTTATATATTATATATTTTATATATTTATATATATATATATATATATATATATATATATATATATATATATATATATATATATATATATATATATTTATATATTTATATATATATATATATATATATATATATATATATATATATATATATATATATATATATATATATGTAGTAGTGGTTTTTCGGGTATCCCGTGTTAGCTTGAAGTCCCTTGATGGACGGTTTCGCTGATGTTTCGATGGAATCTCATCCATCTTTTTCAGAGCGTTGGTCACTGGTCGGTGTCTTGGCGTTGAATTGAACATGTTGCACAATGTTTCGCCAAAATCTCATTTGGCATTTTCAAGTGTTCCCGCTGCTGCTGCTACTTGATACTGTGATCTTGCTGCTGCTGCCGCTCGAAGCTAATTGAGAAACCGACGTGGTGGTAATTCCACCCAGCTGGCAAACACCGATGCTCCAACGAACACTTCCGACCCCCTCACCTACAACCTGCGTAGATGCCGATCTATAAAAGACGGCAACCCCACGTCGGTTTCTTATTTTTTTTTTTTTATTGGTCTAGCACACGTGCTGCAGGGAAGTCCCTAAAGCGCTCCAGGAGCGGCACGAGTGCGGAGAAAGCGATTCACGTTGTTCTTGAATCGCTGCAAATTGTACTCGGTGGGAAACACAGCGCTGGGCAAATTATTCCAAAGGGATGACGTTCTCCATATAAAAGATTGCTTGAAAAGCGTTGTACGCGGAGTAACAAGCTGAACCTCATACGGATGCGAAGCACCAGCGCGACGTGTACCGCTTTGGGAGGAATTAAGCGGGCTACATCCTTCGAACACTTTCCATGAAAATACTTGTAGAACAGACTCAAGTCGCCAACCGTTCTTCGATGTTCCAGCGAATCAAGGCCGCCGGTCAATTCCGGGTCCCCAATCAGACGGACCGCTCTTCTCTGAACAGAATCCAACAAATGCAGTGTATGTTTGGGAGCGGAGCCCCAAACGTGGGAGCAGTATTCCATAGTTGGTCGAATTTGGGCTTTGTAAAGAATTAACAGTTGTTGTGGGGTGTAAAGCTTTCTGGTTCTAAATAATATTCCCAACTTTTGAGAAGCTCTCCTTGCTATGCCTGCAACATGTTCATGCCAAGACATATTTGCTCCCAAACTAACGCCCAACAAATTGAGCGACGATGCTAGGGGAATGGAGTGCCCCGACATAACTATGTCGGGTTCAGCAACGTTAACTTTTTTAGAAAAAACTGCCGCTTGGGTTTTTGTAGCGTTAAATTCCACTTGGTTACTGTCACTCCAAGATAGAATTTCTTCCAGGTCTTTGTTGAGTTGATCGACCTCCTGCTCTCTGCGGATATTCGCCTGAGCAGCCGATGTCCGAGCGTTCAAGGTGAATGAAGAGACAAGCGTACTGTCATCTGCAAAGCTATAGATTGGATTCCCGGTCTTTTCCAGTAGATCGTTAATGTAAATGAGAAAGAGAGTAGGGGACAGTATGGAGCCCTGGGGTACACCAGCGTTGATAGTGAGGGTGTTAGAAAGAAATCCGTCGACCGCCACTCGTAAAGAACGCTCTCTGAGGAAACATGAGAGCCACAAACAGAACCTTTCAGACATACCATAAGAGCGCAACTTAGCCAACAGTCCATCGTGCCAAACACGGTCGAATGCCTTGGATATGTCAAGAGCAACCGCTCGAGATTCTCCAAAGTGTTCAATTGCGTTGTTCCAAACATGTGTTACATAAGTCAGAAGATCTCCTGTTGATCTATGTTTACGAAAACCATATTGGTGATCGCTAATAATATTGAATCGTTCAAGATATTTTAGAAGATGCTCATTGATAACCTTTTCCATGACTTTCGATATTATTGAAAGCAGTGCAACTGGTTGGTAGTTATTTGGCAAGGTCTTCTTACCTTTTTTAGGTATCGGCTGAACCGTGGCACATTTCCAGCAGGACGGAAATATTCCCTTTCTGTAGGATAGGTTAAAAAGTCTACAGAAAACTGGTGTTAGTTCCCTTGCACAGTTTTTGAGAACTATGGCAGGTATTCCGTCAGCGCCAGAAGCCTTCTTGGTGTCTAGCTTCATTAAAATACGCTTTATGATGCGCTGTCTGAAGACAACATCGGGCATCCTTGACTGCAATATGGGAATAGTAGGTGGTGTTTTTCCTTGGAAACCGACAGTAGAATGTGAAGCAAAAAGTTCAGCCAACAAGTTCGCTCTCTGAACAGGTGTGGTTGCAATGGAATTATCTGGCCGTGTGAGTGGTGGTATGGTGGATTTGGTAAAATTTTGACTAACTGCCTTAGCGACTGCCCAAAAGGACCTGGAATTGTTGGGACAAGCGAGAAGTTTGTTTCTAATTCGTTGATTGTGTGCCTCCTTGGTTTCGTCGATAATTCCCTTGCATCTGTTCTGGGCATGAACAAAGATGTTTCGATTTACGGTGTTAGGATTTTCACTCCATTGTCGGTAGGCAATATGTTTAGAAGCAACAGCTTCTTTGCATTTTCGGTCGAACCAAGGCTTGCCGTTGGAGGAGCATTTCTTCGAAAAAGGGATGTAAGCTTCCATACCAGCCAAAATAACATCGGAGACCTCCCTGGCGCAGTATTAGTTAGCTTCGAGCGGCAGCAGCCAGTTTGAAAATGCCAAATGAGATTTTGGCGAAATGTCGTGCAAATTCATTGTTAGACGAACTGATTGAAACCCTAAATTTTAATGTGATAAATATATATATATATATATATATATATATATATATATATATATATATATATATATATATATATATATATATATATATATATGTATATATGCTTATGACATATGTAGTTGTTAAAGAATTAGAAACTTTGTCCTTATTATAAAAATTGAAAATTTTCCATTAGATTATTAAATGCTTCATAATAAATTTTATTTAACTCTATAATTGGTGAAATTCCCTTATTCAGTGACTGGAACTACGAAAAGGGTTTTAGTTAAGGGTGGATTATTGCTTAAGACAGCTTGACGATGCAACTAATTGCTCTACAGGACTAGCAAGAATGTTGCCGTTCGACTATCAGACTGAATTTATACATTTTGGGGGCTTTAGATAGATAAACACGGCTCTATTTTAGGAAACGTAAGTATTTTCGACACGGAAAAGGCGTTATTTAGATGACATTTAAATTAGTTATTAATTTAAATTGATTGACTCAGACGTTATCAGCTCTCAGTGTGACAGATCTCAAAAGGCAAGAACGTTACTATTACGGAAAGATGTGGTAGTATCGTCAAATTTAACAAAAACTGAGATATGTGTGTGTTTTTTAGATCAGCAATAAAAATTACTGTTTTGTGAAAAAAAATCGGCCAGGTGCACATCGGACTTGCGTAATTAATGTTCCGTACCATGATTGCTTTTAAAATAATAATTTTTGTTACAGAGGTATAGAATGATTAGTGACTTCACAACACACACCCCAAATGAATTTTTAAAAATCACTATATCAACTCAAATCAAGATCAACATACATAATAAGTATATATGCACCCGATACCAGCAAACCTCAAACGGAGATAGACCTATTTTACCAGAACCTACAAACAGTTTTAGGCGACATACCTAGTGATGATGAAATAATAGTTCTAGGGGATTTTAATGCGAGAATTGGTGATGAAGTTATACCTGGCATCAAAAATCGATTCAACGAAGAAACTATAAACGATAGTGGTGAACAAATGATACAACTATGCATACAAAATGAACTTAGAATTAACAACATCTTTTATCCACATAAACCACAACACAAATACACCTTCGAAAATACACGTAGACAAAGATCAACAATTTATTACGTAATCACAAATAGAAACATTCATCCAACAAGAATACAGGACGTGAGAACTTAAGCTACCGTTAATGCTGGAACGAATCACCATCTTGTAATAGCAAAAATACGAACAACCATGCAACGACTTCGTAGCGAACCCGTCAAACAAATAAGCAAAATCAATACAGAATCTCTATCCGACGACTCAACCAAATATCTATATCAACAAAGGTTAACAGAAAAAATAGCCACAAATGATATTCGAGAGTCCATAGTCCATACATAGAAACGGCATGGACAAAACTAAAAACTCATATGCTAGAAGCAGCAGAAGAAGCATTCGGAAGAAGGACTATAAAGAAAGGGGGAAAATCAAACAAAAAGCCTTGGTTTAAACAAGTTAAGACATTAGCCGAAGAAAAAAGAAAATCGTACCTACAGATCCAATGCTATAATATACAATGATTATAAAAATGTGTAAGAAGCAGGGTCAACGAGAATATCCAGAGAATCAAAAGAGAGCATTGGGAGAAATTTTCGAACGATATGGAACAAGATCTGTACGGAGGACAAAAAAAATATGGAATCTACGGAGAAATAGAAAAAACCAATAAATGAGTATATACAAAATACAAAAATTACGGTGGAAGAATGGGAAAGATATTTCGAAAAACTCTATAGTCCATCAGAAACCAATTCATTAACACAGGAAATACAGCATGAAGATGAAAATGTTGCCCCATCAAATAGGACCATTTCCTTGAATCAAATACACCACATGACAGTGAAACTAAAAAACAGAAAAGCTCCGGGCATGGACGAAATTAAGAACGAAATGATCAAATATGAAGGTGATAAAGTACTAGAAGAATTACAGATTTTCTTTAACAAAATACTCACAGCCAAGATTATACCATCCGAATGGAAAGAAAGCTTCTTAATACCAATTTTCAAAAAGGAGAGAGGACAGATCCAAAAAACTATCGGGGTATTAGCTTAATGAGTGCGGTACTAAAATTGTTCACTAAAATTTTAGCAGAAGAAATAATGTTAACCGGAATCTGTGAAGAACAGCAAGGGTTCAGAAAGAAAAGGTCTACTATAGACGCCATATTTATAATCCGCCAAATTACCGAAAAAGCCATAGAGTTTAATAAGATAGCCTTTATGTGTTTCATTGATCTTACCCAGGCATTCGATAGGGTACGGTTAACTGATGTCATAACCCTACTAGAAAAAAGGGGAATTCACCCGAATATAATAAAAACTATCGAAGAGTTGAACATCATCAACCACACATATGTAAGAGTGGCAAATAAATTAAGCAATAAAATATCTAATGACAACCGGAATCAGACAAGGAGATAGCCTAAGCCCAATCTTATTTAACATCATAATGGATGAAATTATAAACGAAGTAAAGAAAACTGGGAGAGGATATCGATTGGGAGATAAAGAAATTCAAATAATATGCTACGCCGATGATGCAGTAATCACATCAGAAGACGAAGATAACTTACAGAGACTCCTACATAAATTCCAACAAACAGCAAAAGTGTTTAATATGCAAATATCTGTAAAGAAAACAAAATCCCTTATAATATCTAAAGAACCGAAAAGATGCAAACTCGCGATTTATGATCAGAGTGTAGAACAAGTGATGTCCTTCAAATATCTAGGGGCAAACATAACAAGTACCAGGAACCTTAAAGAGGAAGTAAAAACTCAAACAACAAAGGCATCATTAATATCAGGATTCTTAAGAGATATAATTTGGAGAAACATATATATGAGCACCAGGAGCAAAGTAAGAATAATTAAAACATGCGTAAGACCGATCATGACGTACGCGATAGAAACCCGAGCGAAGAACACAATAACAAAACGACTCCTAAGAACAACAGAAATGCGATAACAGGACATACCTTATGTAATGAAAGACTAATATTGTCAAATTTCAACTTTATTTAGTTTTACTGAAACTGTATGATGCGTTTCGCTATACTATAGCTTCTTCTGTTACAAAATGATCATTTTGTATCAGACTAGCCGGGCCCGCGGCCCCGCTCGCGTGGACTTGATTCACCACTATCGTCACTGCTTATTCCTTAATTTACCCAACGTAATAAAATATCTCCCATTATTTCCCCTAATCTCTCAATATTTCTCCTTATCTCCCATTATCTCTACATAATTTCGATTATTTAGGCTTAACTCTGCTCATCACCCATTATTTCTCCTTATCTCCCATTATTTCTTCTTATCTCCCATTATTTCTCCCTGTCTCCCATTATCTTACCTTATCTCCCATTATCTAGGCTTATCTCGACTTATCTCTCAATATTTCTCCTTATCTCCCATTATTTCTCCTTATCTCACCATAACTCCCATTATCTAGAGTTATCTTTGCTTATCTCCCATTATTTCTCCTTATCTCCCATTATTTATATTTATCTCTCATTATCGAGCCTTATCTCGACTTATCTCCCATTCTCTAGGCTTATATCGAATTATATAGAACATATGTTTAAATTTATAAAAACACGTAAATCGGATAAGTGGTTCTCAAGTGATAAGCGCACTAACGGACAGACAGACAGACAGAGAGACGTTGCATTTTATATATATTATAGATATTCTTTGCTACATGATATTGTTCCATATTTAATGGTTTAACATAGCATGTTTAAAAAAAAAGCACGTAAATCGGATAAGTGGTTCTCCAGTGATAAGCGCACAAACGGACAAACAGACAGATATACGTTACATTTTATATATACTATAGATGTAATAAATTATATATCTATAACCTGGTCAGAGAACATATGTATGAATTTAAAAAATCACGTAAATCGGATAAGTGGATCTCGAGGGATAAGCGCACTAATGGGCAGATAGACAGACAGAGAGACGTTGCATTTTATATATATTATAGATATAGATTATTATTATTATTATGTAACCTGGCCAAAGAATATATGTATGAATTTAAAAAAAACACACATAAATCGGATAAGTGGTTTTCGCGTGATAAACGCACTAATGGACAGACAGACAGACAGAGAGACATTGCATTTTATATATATTATAGATTATAGATATTCTCTGCTACATAATATTGTTCTATATCTAATGGTTTAGGCGGTGTATTGCGAGGCAACGCGCTAGCGGCAAACTTTTTTCCGACATCATTCAATATTTTACGTCACAACTCATTCCTTATGCTACCTATCGTAATAAAATATAGCCTATAACCTGGCGAGAGAACATATGTATGTTTTAAAACAAAAAGTACGTAAATCGGATAAGTGGTTCTCCAGTGATAAGCGCACTAACGGACAGACAGACAGAGAGACGTTGCATTTTATATATATTATAGAAGAAGCTATAGTATAGCGAAACGCGTCATACAGTTTCAGCGAAACTAAATAAAGTGTAAATTTGACAATATTAGTTTTTCATTACATTCGTTATGAATTTCCATCAAGTAACAGTCACAACAATTCAAAGGACATACCTTATTTGACCGGAAGAGATGCGAAGAAATAAGGGAAATGTGCGAAATACAGGATGTGGTGAGATAGGCAAGGAATAGGAGAAGAGAATGGAGAGACTATGTGGACAGGATGCCAAATGACCGGTTGGCTCAGGTTGCAAAAGAGAAGCGACCAAACACACCTCGACCGCTTGGAAGACCACCAATAAGATGGTATGAGGGCTGGTCTTCATCATCGCAATTGTTTCTGGGAAACCTTTGAAGTGAACATAGACTAAACTATATTATTGAAGACATGGAATATTAATCAAGACAAAGTGGTATTAGGTGTTTTTGTGGACTTGAAGCGGACGTTTCAAACTATTAATAAAGATATGTTGATTAGTAAGTTAGAATCGTACGGTATTAGAGGTTCGGCATTAAGACTAATAAAGGACTATTTGAGTGAGTGTTATGATAAGACCATAGTAGGTAATAATATATCCAGGGGGATTATGGGATGCCGCAGGGGAGTGTGTTGGGCTCACATTTATTTATTATGTATGTAAATAATATTCACAGAATATTAAAAAAATCATTTGTGAGCCTGTTTTCTGATGACACGCTTGTCTCGGTTTCTGGTGGCGACTTTGCAGAAGCCACCGAAGTATTAAATGGTGAATTGGCTGTCCTGTATGATTGGTTGTGTGTTAACAAACTCAAATTTAATTCTGAAAAAACAAAATTTATGGTTTTGGCTACAAGGGGTGGGTGTGGTCAGTTTGATAATAATACTTATGTTATCCAGATAAACAATGCGGTTATTGAACGGGTTTATGAAATTAAATATTTGGGATTGGTCTTAGACCCACAACTAAATTTTTGTGCAGCATGTTAACAACCATTTATGTAAAAAGTTGGGGAAAAAGATTGGGTTTTTCAGAAGAATTGAAGGAAATCTTTCGGGGTGGTCTAAAATGCTAGTGTATAATACAATCATCAGCCCTCACTTTACTTAACCTAGGAAGAAGAAGAAGAAGACTATATTTGATTTGGACACAAACTCTTTTGTCATGGCTAAAAGAAATTTTTTCTTCTTTTACTTCTATATTATTAAAAAATTGCAAAACACATTGTTGATCAAGTTTAGTAAAACTAGTACCTTTTATCATTTTTATAAGCCCAATGCTATTCAAATAGGTGGAGACAATTACACAGATATACAAAAAAAATTCTCTGCCTTTTAAGTGAGTCACGTGTTAGCTTAAGTTTTTTTTTAGGCTGAATCCAAAAAAATCATAAAAAAAAGACATCAATCGTAAGGTTTTTTTCGGAAAACTCACCTAAAGTTACCAGAAAACTATTAAATTGAAAAAACTGTATAATCATTAAAATTATAGAATAAAACTATTATTTCGGACATCTTTAAATGTTCTGAATCTTCATTTATCATAAAAACTTAAAAATATTAGGTTTTAGGGTTCATATTTAACAAAAAAACGCGCATATACCACCTTCAACTAAACTACGTAGCAAAATGCTGTTTAAGGTAGTTCACTCGTGACAATCGGAGCCAAATTAAACGACGCGTTCGCAAACATAATGTTTCAAATAGAGAAGAATTAAAAAACAGAATATTGAATGAATGGGAGAACATGTCAGCAGAAGTTACTAGAAAGATGACTGCATGCATGAAAAAAAAGTTACAGGAGACTATCAAGGCCAACGGGGCACAATGGGGCGAATGCGTTATTTTTCGGTCATTTGCTTATAACTTCCACATTTGTTATTGGAATGACTTCAAACTTAATACACATAATGTACGATTAATATATGTTCAGTATATGAAATAAAAATCATACTATATACTGTTATCGCGTGCGCGATAAAGCGTAAAGATGATTATTTCAAAATACTGGACAACAAATTGAAAAATTTTTCGATTACATGAGTGCGAATAATCATTTTCAATGTATTTTTGCCTGCTAAACACGAATCCGTTATCCAAATTTGGCTACCCGCGTCGTAATTTTGAGAAAAATGACGGAAATTTGCAAAAAACTACGGTTTCAAGGATTTTCATGACATAACACAGGCACAAATATTTTTCTCATAAATTTCGTTAATACTACGCGTAAGAATCAACATTTAGTTTTAAAATGCCTTTTGCCGATGCATCGTTTATAATCTGCTGAATAGTTTTGATTCTGTGAATAATTATCTTTACGCTTTATCGTGCTCGGGATAATAAATTGTATGATTTTGATTTCATATTTCTGAAAATATATAAATCGTACATTGTGTATATTAAATTGAAGTCATTCCATTGACAAATGTCGAAGTTATGAGCAAATGGCCGAAAAATGTCGCTTTTGTCTCACTATGGCGCGCGATGTAAGCAAACACTCGCATTGAGATCGAAATTTCAAAGTAGTCAAGCCGCGTTGCCGAAAAGAGGCAACAAGAGTTTAATTGCCCTTTTTTTAGAAGTGTATGCTTCATAAAAAATGAGGAGTATATCGTCATTTTTTCATTTCGTTGGAATATTGCCTGAGAGAATGGCTGAGTGGAGAACGTTAGATCAAGTCGGGGGAACTTGCAGCTTTTGATTGTTTGGCTGGTCTTGTGAACATGGTTTGTTCTTTTTTCAAACAAGTTATCAAATCATGTACTTTTCGTTTTCTTAATTCACTCTGTGACGGAAAATCCTTTTCATAGTTTTTATGAACCGTTTTATGATGCCTCTCTAAGTTCCCACGCTTAGGTATTGCAACTGACGCACGGCAAATGATAAGTTTTACTTTTCTTCGCCGCACTCATTTTGAATTATTTATTAATAAACTTTGTATCGATGTATCGTCTTTAAGTTACAACTCAGACTGACTCCTATTCCTGCAGGCGCAACATTTATATCGGCGCGAACGAAGTCTCGAATGTTCCCGTCAAACACGCCGCCCGAAGTTTCTAGAAAAATCGGCGGGAATCAAAAACGCGGTTTTTCGTTGACAAGTACCGCGCGTTCCTTTGATAAAGCCGCCTTTTGCCGCTAGCAGGGGGTTATTACGATAAAAGAAAGTGATGAGGGGGTTATTCTGGCCTAATTGTGGATCGAATAAATTTTAGTAGTTTATTCATTACATTTTGTTTTAGTTACCTAAAACAAAATCTGTGAATAGTTCTTTATCGGAATTTTTTTCTCGAGATCGACTCAAAAAGCACTCGCGATCGACTTGTCGATCGCGATCGACCGTTTGAGCACCCCTGCTATAAGTGATCCGTACGGAACAATAAAAACCACATTAAAACTAAATGTCCATTTTTTTACCAAAGGGGGACGAAGGGGGATAAAAATGGGATATCTCCGGAAGCTGGAGACTTTGCCCTATCAGATGGTGAAAGCGCCATCTCATTCCACCTCATTCCAGAAACTTTATACATCTTTGAATATTGAAGTAAGAATAATTTTTTGTGTCGAATATGTCAAATGTTTATTAATATATTGTAGCACTCTAATGACGTTACACTAAGATTAATTTGTTGTTTGAAACCTAATAAACAAGTTCTAGTAAGTGTTTAACTCATATTCGTAGTTATGTTGTCCACAGAGAATTTAGAATGTAATTTCTCGAATTACAGAAATTCCTACATTGACGAAAATGTCACACTTCAATGGATAATTTTAAGGAAGGCAGAAGGAATAAATTAGTTATAAACATATATTGATGTATGGTCTATGATATATATTAAAGGAAAAAATCGTCAATATTCGAAAAATACATCTTTAATTTCCGATTTTTTTACGCCGTCGCCCCAATGTGCGGCGGTCCCACTAAATAATAGTTTAAACGAAGTTATTTTCCGTTAAACTCCGTCAAACTCTTATTAGTAACTGTTGAGTGTATGGAGACTTTTTTGACATTAATATTGTTTACATTTTTATAATAATGATGTACCTTCTAAATAAAATGTTCCGTAGTTGTTTTTAATACTAATCCTCATTGGTTAAGTTTCAAATATTAATTTAAACATGTTTTCTTATAGTTCCAATTAATTAGTTAAATATAACAGAAAAATAATATAGAAAGCAGGTGGTGTATGGAGACTTTTTGGATTGACTGTATTTTACCTAGAGAATTAGATCCTAGGAAGAATTTTATTATACGTATGTGTAAATTTTGCTATATATTTAGGATAAAAAAGATTCAAGTTATTAAGAAAAAAAATTCATCGTTTTTTAATATTAAAATTATTCGTTCCTTTACTTACAGCAAAGTAAATTTGGTTAAGACCCGTCTAAAAAATAAAAATTTATAGACTAGTAATAGACGCTTTATCGATACGCACCAGCACGCTAAAAACTCCCCAAGAAAAAAACATATTTGTAACTCAACTTTACAGGTCGTGATCGTATGTTCAAAAGGGCTTTAAAGGGCATTACCGAAAGTAACAGTGGTGTTTTGGGGATTGAAGCCTACCTCTAATCCCTTTGCATTATCTAGCTTTAGTTCTACAGACATTTTTATGTGCGATGCGTGATTGTTATATTAGTGTAACTGTTAGTGCTACTATAATATATATATATATATATATATATATATATATATATATATATATATATATATATATATATATATATATATATATATATATATATATATATATATATGTGTGTGTGTGTATATTTCGAATTATTTGTTTTTTTTGAGAAGACTCGAGAGTACTAAAAATGGTAAAATGGTCATGAATATTCGAAATATACGCTTTTTTGAATATAATATAGAACATCCTGGTTTATACAAAACAGCAAACAAAGCCGAAAGGATGAGAACAAATCTTTTTCCGATAACGTAATAACATAATTACACGAGAAGCTACTCAGATTTTGAAGTTTTATAACGCAGCTTTTATAGTATTATGAATCAGATTAAAAACTGTTTAAAAAAAATGTTATTGCAGCATATGGTTTTCAGAGGTCGTCTGCTACCTGTTAAGGTAGGATCTAGGTTAAAAAGGAAAAATGTGTTTTGAACAGGGGAGAGTATATAGAATATTAAGAGTTTTTCTGTTTTTTTTTTTCATTATTGTAAGAAAAAATTTTAAAAAACAATTTCGGTTTATATTTGATACATATCTATATATATATATATATATATATATATATATATATATATATATATATATATATATATATATATATATATATATATGTATATTTTATAATTTATGTGTTCTTGGAATTAGATCATTAAAACTATTCTTGGATCTGTTATATATTTATTGACGTTTCGACCTTCGGAAGGGGTCTTCTTGAAAATTTGCTCTAAATGTTGACATTAGAAGAATTAAATATAAATAGTAATTAATCAGTTTGTCGTGTATTTCGGGGTTAAAATATTTGTAGCTTTTCGTAGTTTTTAATTTAAGACACTTAACTGTATACATTAATGAGGGCCTTACCTTAGAAAGTAGTTCATTATATGGGGTGTTAATTTTAATCACTGTCAAAAACACATTTCTACTTTCTACAAACACCCACTTAACTTGAAGGACTTTATATGACTGGTAGGTAGATACGGTTTAGGTTATTTACATCTGTTTGTGTATGGATTCGAGTATTATATATATATATATATATATATATATATATATATATATATATATATATATATATATATATATATATATATATATACAGTCGACACTGTTTATAGTGAAACTCTATATAGTGAAAAACTCTTTATAGTGCAATTTTTTCAAGACCTAGAATATTTTAATGAAATTTCATGTAAAAAGCCCTGCATATAGTGAATCTGTAAAATAGTAACACTCTATATAATAAAATTTTTACCGGAATTTTATGTATAAATTTTTATGCATTTATTGAGATTATTGAGATCATTTCGGGGTTTCCCATTTTTATCTAACATTAGCACGAATTTCATTTTTATGACGCATTCTTTTGAAAAGGGTCTTAAGGCGTTTATAACGCCTAATGGTTGGCAATAAATCAGATAGATTTCTGTGAGAAACCCGGGGAATAACCCATTTTATAGTCGAGGCCTAGTAATTCGCAAATTCAGGTTCAGTTTCTTTTTGTTTAAGAATCAAGTAAGATGTCCAAGCGAGTGTGTTTCAGTTTAGCTGAGAAAATTAAAGTTTTGGAGGAAGTTGATAAAGGCTGCAAAAAAATTGATGTTGCTGCAAAATTTGGTGTTTTTCTCCAAGTTGCGTCTCTCTGATAATAAAAAGTCGCGACAGTATCATCAAGAAACCTAGTGTTCCAAGCAGTCGAAAACGAGTACCGGTGAGTACTTACGAGGATGCAAATGAAGCAGTTTTACAATGGTTTCAAGTGGCCCGTACGCATCAAAACGTACCAATATCGGGAAATTTAATAAAGCAAAAGGCTCTACAATTTGCTAAAGAGTTTAACTGAGTTAATTTTCAAGCTAGTGAAGGGTGGTTGGGTGCCTGGAAGACTCGCAATTCAATTGTTTTCAACACGGTATCTGGCGAGAGTGCAAGCGATAGTCAGGAGGACTGTGACATTTGGACTGAAACTGTTTTAAAAAGTGCATTGAAAAAGTACGATCCAAAAAACGTTTTCAATTGTGATGAAACCGGTTTGTTTTTTAAATGTTTGCCAAATAAAACTTTTGCTTTTAAAAGTGATAAATGTTTTGGTGTTAAAACAAGTAAAGAAAGGGTGACACTTATGGTTAGAGCAAACATGGATGACTTAGAAACTCTGAAATTACTGCTCATAGGTAAAAGCAAAAATCCCCGTTGTTTAAAAGGAGTTAAATCTCTGGAGTTAGATTACGCCAATAATAAAAAGGCATGGATGACTTCTGAGATTTTCGAAAGATGGATCAAAGAACTGGACACGAAAATAAAAAGCCAAAAGCGAAAGATTGTAATGTTTATAGACAATTGTCCTGCACATGCAGTTAGTGTAAGTAAAAAAAATTAAGGAATATTGAATTGATCTTTTTTCCACCAAACATGACCTCCAAATTGCAACCTATGGACCAGGGTGTTATAAAAAACATAAAACATCATAACCGAAACAGAATTGTTCACAAAATTGTTAATGCGATTGATAACAACCTTCCAGTCGAAAAATTGATTACCCTTAAAGAGTGTATAACCGAAGTCGCTAAAGTATGGAGTGAAAATGTTTCTCAGAAAACTATCAAAAACTGCTTTTCTAAAGCAGGTTTTACTGAAAAAATTGACGAATGGGAAGAAGACGAAATGGATCTCGCTACTTTAAAAAGGCATTGGGGTATTCTACAAAAAACCTACCGTCGACGCAGATTTTTTACTTGAAGATTTCTTAGAAATCGACAATGATGTTGGCACGACAGATTTCCCAACTGACCAAGACATAATTGACGATATAAAAAGTGTAGAAAATCATGAAGAAGAAACTGAAACCGAGGAATGTCCTGCTAAATTTAGTGAAAATGAAATAAGAAATGCACTTGACATTGTGCGAACTACTCTTAGGGGCCAGGAAAGTGTACCTGATCAAATCTTTATGCATTTGAATAAATGCGAGAATTTTGTTGAGCAACAATTATTTTTCAAAAGTAATGTTCAAAAGAAAATAACTGATTATTTTTCCTAGTACGTATGTATGTAGTATGTACATATGTATTAACAGATTTTGTATTATTCTTTTTATTTCGTATGTAGTACATACATACATAAAGTCCGTACGTTATAACTTTACACGTGCGTCACAGTTTTCAGGCAATATCCCAGACGACTATTATATTTTTTGTCTCTTTTTACCAATACCTACGATTTATTGATGAAAAGAGACAAATAATATAATAGTCGTCTGTTATATGGCCTGAAAACTATGACGCACGGGTAAAGATATAACGTACGGACTTGTACTTGTATTTAGCCCTGTACATGCTATGTACTATTTAAACTTTCAAATGTTTAATAAAATCTTTTCTAATAATTCAGTTTTGCAATTTTTTTGTTGTTTGTACCTTATAAAATACAAGTAAATGATTACCAATATAAAATACATACATAGCAATATATACGGATTTTTTCTTTATATAGTGAAAAACTTTCTATAGTGAAATTTCGGTCAACATTTTGGTTTTTCACTATATAGAGTGTCGACTGTATATATATATGTATATATATATATATATATATATATATATATATATATATATATATATATATATATATATATATATATATATATATATATAATAAAGAAAGAAAGCAAAATGTTGCCGTATCTACCAAAATTATTAAAAATACAATCTTAATTGGGGAGCTCGGCAAATTTGGGCGTGATAGGAGATCACACAATTTTCATTAAGCCGCCAATATTTCGGTCCTGGATTGGGACCTTCTTCAGGGCAGAACTGAAAAGAAGAACAGAGCGAATTCACTGACAGTGTCTGGGACAACTTTAAATTAATGATGTTATTAGGTTGTTATAATAAATAAAATTAGTGTGGAACAAGAATAAGATATTAGTCATAATAAGTTAAAAAACTCACATGGGAAGTGCAAAGATTTCGTTAGCCTGAATGGCCGTAGGTTGTACATAAAAAAGTTGTTACATATAAAAGTTGGTTAATCCATAAAATATACAAAATACACATTAAAACACTGTAGACAAAATTCTAAAAAACAAATTTAACACATGGATGTAATTGGGAACCTTGGATGTTGAAAACATCATTAATTATTTCACTTGTGACCACCACATATGGCCACCGCCATTTAGGAACAAATGACAAGAACGACAGGAGACAGCTACCCGACAGAGATAAGGGGTTTAGTCAAGAAAACTCAATTAACCAGAATGCGGGGTCGACACCTGGAAGGAACCGATAGAAAAGGAAGTACAAATATTGAACCCTAAGTGAGAGAGAGGTAGCCAATTGAGCGACCAAAACCACCCGGTATGTAATAGCGGAAGGATAAAACACACCCTAATTATAAGTAAATGGTGAGCGAGGGAGCGAGAGAGAGAGTGACAATAATGGGAGCAACGAAGAAGAAAATTATCTAGTGAATTAATTATTAATTAATTTCTTGTTGGAATCTGATTAGAGGAAGAGATTGTTGGCAAAAAACCAATGAAGACTCGAGGCACCAGGAAGTGTTAGAGAGGTGACGCAAGGTACTGTCAATGGAAGGAAGACAGTAATCGCTAGGTGCAAAAGATGGCTCAGATAAAATGGAAGGAATCTGTGAAGCTCAGAATCAAAGATAACCGTAAATAGAGAGAGGAAGGAGGAGAGAAACCCTGGAAATTACGGAGCTAAAAGAAGAGACGACGAACGCGGTTCAGATGGATCATAAAACACTTGAAGACAGGGAAAGATTGTGAGAAGTTGATTTATCACAGGAGAGGAGGAAACTATATATGTTACTAAGACCATCCAGGTCGGTTCTTTTATTGATATTAACGTGATTCTCCTGGATGTAACACATCTCAAGGAATTCTCTCTTGGAAAGATTATTGGAGAAATGAAGAATTTTGGGTTCCCTGAAATTAAAGGAATGATCATTGTCAACAGAATGGGTCGCCAAGGCACATCGGTGTGGATGGCATCTAGTGTCACTTTTATGGAGTGCAATACGACGATTCAAGGATTGAGAAGTTTGGCCAATGTAGATTGATGGACAATTGAGGCAGGAAATTGAGTAAACCAAGTCTGACATGGAAAGAACTGGCAGCGGGGCCTTCAGCTTACTGAAGACACGTCTGTTTTTGAAGAAGTAATATTTAGCGATTTTAATGTTGGGAATGACACACAATATGTGGACCAATTTGTTTGTAAGGCCAGGAATGAATGGTAAAGAAAGCAACGACCAATTTATTTCGACTGGGGGAGTTAAAGGGGGAGGGGGAGATATGCGGTAGGTGGAGGGGAGGGGGTTCTGGGGGAATTTGATGGATATGAGTAAGCTTGTTGACTTCATCTTTGGTTCTTAGTAAGAGTTTTCGATTGTATCCATTATCTATGAAAAGTTTTGTAAGTGTTTCTTGTGACTGGAGAAGAAAATATATATATATATATATATATATATATATATATATATATATATATATATACATATATATATATATATATATATATATATATATATATATATATATATATATATATATATATATATATACCGAGTGACACAGCCAACGTGTAACACTCTGTAATTTTTTTATTTTGAAAGTTACATATTTGCATTTTTAAATACCAAAATGGGACATTATTAGGCTTTTTTATCATTTAAGAAATATTTTTAACTACTTCCGGTTTGGTTGGCGGCTTGCTGGCTATTCTTTCTGCACTCTCCATAAATTAATAACATTTCTACTTTTTCATCCGTTGAATACATTTTTGTTAACGAAAAATTATTTCTGACGTAAAGTGAACAATAATAATGGCCATTTTGGTAACACGCAGCAACCATGACTTTCGATTCGTCTGTTCTATCACAGCCTACTAAGACCGTAATGGAACTTGTTGATATCACATTATTGCATAATAAAACGGTTTATTTTCTGAAAATAATATTAAATCCAATTGGCATTAGATAGTTCTGTTAGATGTATGTTGGCAAAAAACCTGTAATGTGTAACTAGGTTAAATAAAAAAAATATGTGTTCTTATCTTAATTTCGGGGATATTGATCATTATTTAAAGAGAAAATTCTGTAACTGAATGTAAAGCATAAAATTTTGTAGTAGCTACTTGGACTCGCGAAAATGGCACGATAAATGGATAGTCTTAAATTATTTTCAAAGTGAAATAAAACGAACAAAAACAATTGCTAGTATATCCGCCATGGCCGCCTAAGTCTAAGAGTTTAAATCAATTTTTGCCGTTCACCTGTCAAACAAATGTCAACTTGTGTACATCGTTGGAAAGAGAATTTCAAAGCGAACTGAAATTGATAAAAAAATATACAGGACTCCGTTAAAAATAAGAAAGTTGCAGTCACTTCCGGACAAACCGGAAGTAGTTAAAAATATTTCTTAAGTGATAAAAAAGCCTAATAATGTCCCATTCTGGTATTTAAAAATGTAAAAATGCAAGTACGTAACTTTCGAAATAAAAAAATTACAGGGTGTTACATGTTGGCTGTGTCGCCCGGTATATATATATATATATATATATATATATATATATGTATATATATATATATATATATATATATATATATATGTATATATATATAGATTATATGTATATATATATATATATATATATATATATATATATATATATATATATATATATATATATATATATATGTATATATGTATATATATATATATATATATATATATATATATATATATATATATATATATATATATATATATATATATATATATACTCCTGGACAAAATTAACGCAACAATATATGAAATCATATAAATCTCTATAATGAATTAATTTTATTAATTTTTTATGAATACTGGTTACCTTAAAAGTTAGAAAAAAAACTTATTCGGATACTTTAAAAGTGAATTAGCTACCAAATTTCTCTATAAGATTCGAATTAAAATTAATCTTAAGACCTAATAACAAACTCGTTGAAATGTAATAATGAAAAAAATAAACTGGAGCACTAGTAGCAAAATTAATGGTGTAACTGGGACACTAGTAGCGTGTGTTGCCTCTTCTACTTCGGATGACAGCGTTTATGCGCCTAGGCATGCTTCTAATTAAATTTTGGATAAAATCTTGAGAAATTTGCTCCCATTCTGTGATAACTGCATTTTCAAGTTCCCTCAGGTTTCTAGGTGCAGATATATGACGCTTCACATTTTTCTTAAGGTGATCCCATACATGTTCTATCGGATTCAGATCCGGACTTTTTGGTGGCATAATCGGTATATCAACTTGATTAAGATAATCGAGTACCTCCCTAGCCACATGAGGTCGAGCGTTGTCTTGCATGAACAGGAAATTAGGCCCCACAAAATGACCGAAAGGCATCACATGTTCTATTACAATATTCTCAAGATAGTAGTCAGCATTCATGGATCTCGTACGGACAGAAACTAACTCTGTGCGAGCATCAAAGCAGATGCCACCCCAAAACAGAGCCACCGCCGAATGGAATCCTTGCAGAGATATTGCAAGGAGCAAACCTCTCTCCTGGTCTTCGCCATACTCGCTCACGACCATCTGGATGTTTTAGACTAACCCTAGTTTCATCTGTGAAGAAAACTTGTTTCCAATCATCCACAGACCAGTTTTCGTGATTTCGAACAAAACGTAACCTGGCAACTCTGTTCTCTCTAGTAAGCAACGGCGCAGTGGCTGGTCTCCTACTGTTTAATCCAGCTTCATTTAACCATCTTCTAACTGTTTTAGAAGAAATTGTGACATTGCGAACAGCTTCGAGTTCGTTTCTTATTACAGAGCTAGTGAAACTCCTGTTTCTTAAAGCATATTGTCTTATAAAACGTTCATCTAGGTCGCGAGCGCATCGTTTTCGCCCTTGCCCTAGCCTTCTAGAATAAGTTCCTACTTCATTCAAGCGTCTTACCATACGACTTATTGTGGAACGATGTTTACCTAACAAATTGGCAACATAACTCTGACAATATCCCTCGTCCAATAAAACTGAGGCTCGCACTACCTCGTGTTCAGTTAAATTCCTTGTTCGATTCATTTATCTAATTTTTCGGGGTCAAAAATAAAACAGTCTACCACAAAAACGTATTACTTTGAAAAAGGGAACAATTTATAAGCTTACTTTTAAAGAAAATCTATCGCATTATTACAGAAAATTGTTTATCTTCTAAAAATTCTTTAAAACTGTAAATCTAAACGAATTGTTTTGATTTGTGTCATGAACAACGAAACAAAATATGGATAGCCTACTATTCAAATACTCGATAAACTTTAAAACTGACATAAAAAAAAGATAAATTAATTTTCAGATTGTTGCGTTAATTTGGTCCAGAAGTGTATATATATATATATATATATATATATATATATATATATATATATATATATATATATATATATATATATATATATATATATATATATATATATATATATATATATATATATATATATAAATATATTATATACTGGAAGTGATAAATGAATTTGAGATAGATATCTCATTTGGTTCAGAAATTACCATGCCTACAGACAGATGGATGGAAATGGGGAAACTAGGTTTTTGTTGTGATTTAAGGACCCTAGTTATTGTACGAACTTCGGCAAGGGAAGTAAAAGTGGTCAAAATATTTCCACCATATCCACTAATGAAGATACTATTTGAATTTGAAGGAGCGTTGTTAGGATATATTATAACATCTCCTAGACAAAAAAATCCTCGATCCTGCCAGGATTCGAACCTGGAATCTTCTGATCCGTAGTCAGACGCGTTATCCGTTGCGCCACAGGACCGTTGCTCAAAAAATTATTTTTATATTTCTAGTTTGTTGAATGTGCCAAGAATAGCCCAAGATTAAAAGTGGTCTGAATGCAGTATTTTATTAGAGATAATTCTATGTTTGAAGTACTGGTGCTGAATTTTGAAATAATTACTAGTTTAGTTCCGAACTATTTTGTTGTATAATATATATGTTTTTATTTTTCTTGCTGTAGAAAAATATTATATTGGTAAAAAATTAACCTGTCAGATTTTTGCAGTTCATCATGTCTTCGACAAGACACATAGTTTCCGATTTTCGTCGGTCTGTCGGTCGGCCTGTTGACACCATAACTCAAACGAAATGAAGTTCGCGTATAGTTGGTTGGTTGTAGGCGGGGTAGGCGATTGTATCTGTGCACTGCAGCTTCTTGACTTATTGTACTCCTCTCTCTTAGTAACATGGTGTGTTCCATGAGGGATACCTATTTTCTATATCGTATAGTAATGGATGTAAGGAAGGAACCTATAGTCTTTAAATGATACCACTTTAGAGAAAGGAAGTTATGAATTTTGTATACAGAAAAAGAGAAATTGTTATCTTTAGAAATGTTATATGAATAACTAGCAGTGCCCGCGGCTCCGCTCGCGTGGACTCGATTCACTACTATCGTCACTGCTTATTCCTTATGTTACCTAACGTAATAAAATATCTGCCATTATTTCCTCTTATCTCCCATTATTTCTCCTTATCTCCCATTATCTCTACATAATTTCCATTATCTAGGCTTATCTCTGCTCATCTCCCATTATTTCCCCTTATCTCCCATTATCTCACCTTATCTCCTATTATCTAGGCTTATATCGAATTATATAGAACATATGTATAAATTTATAAAAACACGTAAATCGGATAGGTAGATATATATATATATATATATATATATATATATATATATATATATATATATATATATATATATATATATATATATATATATATATATAATATAACATAAGTTGGTTTTAATATTAATCCTCGTTGGTTAAGTTTGAAATATTAATTTAAACATGTTTTCTCATAGTTCCAATTAATTAGTTAAACATAACAGAAAAATAATATAGAAGGCAACAGCATAGGTGGTGTTTGAAGACTTTTTGGACTGACTGTATGTAATAAATAATCTACAATTTTAAGTTTTACTTACAGAATTTAAGGAATTTTTAAAATTAATTAAGCCATCTCTAAATTTAAAAGTATGGGCGTACAATTTTACATATTTTTTACATCATTCTAATGATCAGTTTTATTTCAACCCTAAAATACCACCCTTATAAACCCTCTCACAAAATGAAAATCGCCTCCTTCAACACACGAAATTAATTTCAAAAGAGAGAGAGCAGGAGAAGGAAATATGCGTGTATAAGCTGTTACACTAGATGGAGCTAAAATTTAAAGCGATGTCAAGTGTTTTGTAATTAGAGCTACGCTTATTAGGGAGAGTCGTGACAAGATTTAAATGGCCTTATAAGTTTCTGGTTTTATTAGGGGACTGTTTATAATATTTCTTGAGGTAATTGTCATTGTCATAATAATAATATAAAGGGGTGGAAAGGGTAAATTGTTAAGACAAGGAATTGTGTCATTATGAAATTATACGTGGTATAAACAAAATAATAATAGAGAAGACTAAAAAGTTCAGGAGTGACGCAAATATGCAAACATTTACTTCTACTTAAGGTGCCGTGCACATTCCTGCGTAGGTGTCTCTACCAAACTTCTCTCATCAGATGAGTCTGTTTAAAGCTGCATTTTAGAGTGCTTGAAATTCATTTATTCCTGCCTACTGGCGGATATTGCGTAGCCATGACAGTCTTTGTCGTCCTAATTCCCTTTTGCCTTGAATTTTACCCTGTAGAATCAGGCGTTAAAAGTTCACCACGAACAATGTGACCCAAGTAAAAAATCTTTCTCCGTTTTATTTTTTAAATAATTCACGATTGTTACGTACTCTTAATTTCTTACTTTATCAACTCAAGATATTCTATACGTTCTTCTCTCTAATTTGCTAACAGACGAGATTCTCGAGGTTCATGTTTCAACACCATATAATAGAGTGGACCAAACATAGCACTTAGTTATCCGGTACCTAAGTTGTAGGCTGAGGTTTTTGTTACAAAGAAGTTTGCGCAACTTGCTGAGAGTTGATCTTACCTGCTCAACTCGGGCTTTAATTTCCACATCCAGATTTTACTTATCATTTATAAGGCATCCCAGATATCTAGTCTTTCTAACCTGTTCTATATGCTCGTCATTTATATGAACACGGACGTCCTGGATTGGGTTTCCACTAATAATCATGAATTTTGTTTTGTGTATTTTTTGTTCTGCTTTGTGTATAACTTTCAATAATGATGGTAGAGCGTCTGCGCCATCTGCTAGAATGGCAGTATCATCTGCATATCTGAAGTTGGAACACCGTTCACCTTGATACCCAGATCACTCTCCGACACTGCCTCGACGACGACTCTTTCGACATACAAGTTAAACAGCATGGGCCACCAAACAAAATTTTAAATTTAACAATACTTACAAGCTTTTCTATGTCACATGAATAATTGTAAAATGTTATACGTTTCATGGTTCCTAGATTAGGGAATATATAATTTTCAATTACCGGTCTATCTGTCTGTTAACCTACCGACTTATCTGCCTGTCTGTCTATCGATGTGTCCGATTCTTGGACCGATAATTCGAACGAAGTGAGATATTCATTTCATATATATATATATATATATATATATATATATATATATATATATATATATATATATATATATATATATAGGATTTTCTACAGCTGACGCTGTCTTTCTTCTCTCAGCCTTTGATTCCATCCGTTTCTATCTTCGCAGTCTCCATCTGTTAGACCCCTGTCCTCCATAGCCTCGTCCACATCATCTCTCCACGCTCGTCTGGGTCTTCCTCTTTTTCTTCTCCCTATAGGGCTCCACTCCGTTATTTTCTTTATCCACCTATCATCTTCGCTCCGTCTTATGTGTCTATACCATTTTAATCGTTTTTCTTCAATGGTGTTTGTTGCGTTCTCTTTGATGCTCATTCTGCTTCTTATTTATTCATTTGTTATTCTCTCCATACGTGTCACTCTACAACATCTTCTCCAATACTCCATCTCTACCGCATTAATTTTAGATTTATTTCTTTTGTTGATCGTCCATGTTTTTGACCCGTATGTCATCATGCTTTGTATTATTGATTTGGATATGCGTGTTGTGTTTCTCTTTGTAATCTGCTTGTCCCACAGGATCGAATTTAATTGTCTTATGCATGTCCGCATTTGTCCTAATCTAGCTTTAATCTCTTCTTCTGATGTTGCGTTTTTTGAAATGATGGTTCCTAAATATTTAAATCTGTCGGTTCCTTTGATTATTGTTTCGTTATCGACTTCTAGATTCTCCACGTTTCCCTCCTTTGTTGTTAGATATTCCGTTTTATCAAAGTTGATTGTTAATCCTGCTTTAGTGTATTCTTCTTTTAGTTTTCTTACCATATAACTGAGGTCTTCCTCATCTTGATTACTTGGTCGTCTGCGAAACTTAGAGTATATAAGTAATCTTCTCGTATTGGGACTCCCATTCCACTACATTTTTGCTTCCATTTTTTTAATGTTTGTTCGAGGTATATTTTGAATAGTGTTGGGGATGTAGAGCATCCTTGTAATAGGCCTTTTGATGTTTGGAATCTCTTCCCTATTTTATGTCTGATTTTTATGTTCACTGTGTTGTTTTCGTAGAGAGCTTTTATTGCGTATATTAGTTCTTTGTCAATGCCTATTTCTTTCATTGCGTTCCATAATCTCTGTCTTGGTACTGAGTCATAGGCCTTTCTTATGTATATGAAGGCTAGATGAACTTCTCTATTCTTTGCCAGTTTTGTTTCCATTGTTTGTTTTATAGTGTATATGTGGTCTATACATGATTTTCCGACCGTAAAGCCTGCTTGGTCTTCTCCAATTTTTCCTTTTATATTTTCCTCCATGATATTTTTAATAATTTTTCCATACAAACGTCCCATACTCGATATTATACTTAGGCCTCTATAGTTTGTGCATTTTCTGCGGTCTCACTTTTTAAATATAGATACTATATAAGCTTTTGACCATTCCTCTGGTATTTTTTCCATTTATCGCTCTGTGGAACATGTTTCTCAGCGTTCGATGTAATTTATTAGACCTGTACTTAATCAGTTCATTTACCACACCCCCAGGCCCTGCAGATTTATTATTTTTGAGTGTTTTTATTGTCTTTTTTACTTCTTCATAGGTTAGTTCTATCTCTTTTATTTCCTTATTCTGTTCTCCTTCAGGGTTCTCTTCTTGGAATTCTTGTCAGTCTTCTGTTAGCAGCTTCTTATAATATTCTTCCCACTCGCTTTCTGGGATGTACTCTATATACGTCTTCTCTCTATTGTTAGTCCTTAATGCTTTAATTATTCTCCATGACTCTGTGCTTCTATTTCCTCCTATATACTGTTCTACATGTTCGCACGATTTTTCCCATCTCTCGTTCTTTTCTTTGTTTATCATCCTCCTCGTTTCTACATTTTTCTCTTTATATTTTTGTAGATCTTCTTCTGATTTTGTATTCAGCCATTTTTCGTATAGTCTTTTTTTCTCCTTTATAGATTGTTTCGTTTTTTCACAGATTCTAATTTTATGTTTCTCATTCTCGTTGTCTTCTTTACCTAATGCTTCTAGGGCCGCCTGTTTGATGCATTCTTTTATGTGGTTATACATCTGTTGGAGGTTGTCGTAGTTAATTCCATTTAATTTTTGATCTAATCGTCGTCTATATAGGTCTCTTATCGTTTCGTCTTGCAGTAAGTGAATTTTGTATTTTATTTCTTTGTCTGCTTTTTCTGTTATCTCATTAGTATTTCTGTTTTCTTTATCGATTGTTCCTTTTTGCTTTATTGTTTTGTACCACGGTACTTTTATATTTGCTATTAATAGTCTATGGTCTGTTCCACATTCTGCCCCTCTCTTTACTCTTACGTCTTTTATTTTGATTCATCATGATTTGATCATTTGAAATTTGTTAAATATATAGTACTTTAAGCAAAGAAGAAATCTCGTATCCGGTATCGCTTCAGTAAGTGCTCTATGAATTTTATAGAATTTTAATATGATGTTTTTATTAAAATTATCTACCTAAGTATAAATATTTTCTAGACAGCGATAATCTACACTAATACATTTAGCGTTTGACGAGTTGTTTCATTCCTCCCAAAAATAATTCTTTTGTTTGTGACTCAAAAACGATGCTCCAGTGGTGTCTGGGTAAAATTTTCGCTATGGGGAAGGTTTTACCACGGTACCTCCACACTTTTCGGCTACGCCTACGGCTTGAATTCTGTGAGTCTTGTGGGTCCATGACTTGACACACTCATAATTGCAAATTTAGACCAGTTCTAAAGTCATCTTTTTAGCGAATGAGGGAGTTAAAGCTGGTCAGAAAAATATAAGCAAGATATATTATTATAAGGACCTTTTTTAGTTACTTTTTTAAATTTAAATATATTTTTCCAATATTGAAAATAATAATGTACTATAAATATATTTTTTCAAAAATAAAAAAAATTTGGCTCGAAATATAAAGAAAAACCGGTCAAGTGCAAGTTGGACTTGCGCAATTAGTGTTCCGTATTGTGATTGCCTTTAAAATAAAAATAACCGGTCAAGTGCAAGTTGAACTTGCGCAATTAGTGTTCCGTACGTTGATTGCTTTTCAAATAAAAAATTTTATTACAGAGGTATAAAATGATCAGTGACTTCACAAAACACACCCCAAATGAGTTTTCGACAAAGTTTGTTTCCAATCTTTACTGAAATCTGATGACCTTGAAATTTTTGTTGTTTTTATATACCAGATAAATTATTAAAGGTAATGCACTCGTGATAATTTTCGTTCAATCTACACCCCGTGGAGAATATTCCAGAATTTTTTCAAAATATTTTGATAAGTACTTTTCGAGATGAGACTGGTGGACAGCGATTTTTCGCGATTTTTTAAAAATAATACAAAGAAAAGTGCGCGCAAGTATTACATTATATATATATATTTTTTACTCGTGTTTTCACAAGCTTTGATTTGACACCACACTCGATTACCTAGTAAAAATATTTTTTTTTCACTTCCGATTTCACCCCCCAAAACTAACCCCTTAAGTCAAAATTTAACTTTCAAAACTACATGGCTCTGATGAGGCCATCAATTCCTATATTATTACCAAATTTCAACTTTCTATGACAAATAGTTTCGGAGAAAATCGGGTGTGACAGACGGATAGACAGACGGACAGACAGACGGACAGACAGATGGACAGACACCGAAGTGATCTTATAAGTGTTCCGTACGGAACACTAATTATGCCACGGAAGTATAAAATGATCAGTGACTTTACAAAACACATCCCAAATGAATTTTCCTTAAAAGAATTAAGAGCTTCGATTGCAAAGTTGTTTAGTCAGATACTCAGCAAGCTAATCAGACCAACCAGAATAAGATAAAAAGTTCCATGTGACCTGTATATATCTTAAGATCCAATATGTGTTTTCACGTTTCTTCTTGGTCGATAATGTATAATAGCTATAGCATCACTGCTACTTAATAGCCAATAGGTCAAACTAACTCGATCTAGAATCTAGTGGTAAAAGTTTAAAACAAATATTTACTACCTAAATATTTGTTTAATTATAAACAAATAAAATAAAATTATTTTGTCTCGATACTTAATGCTTAAAGCAGAAGCTATCAGTCCCGGTTTCACAACTTTCGACGAAATAAACCTTCACCACCCGGGTAACAGCCAACTCGATGGTTAAAATTTAACTTTTAAAACTACACAGCCTTAATTGGGCCATCAATTCCTATATTTGTGTCAGTCATATTTCAAACTTTCTATATAATTTGACATAGATTTTCGCCGACAGATAGACAGACGAACACCGAAGTGATCTCATAAGTGTTCCATCCGGAACACTAAAAATGAATTCTATATGGTAAATTGTGTTTCTAAGAAGTTTTAGCTGAATAAGCAAAGGCAACCACGCCCTTTCACTATTATTTGTTTCTTTAGCAAAGCATTTGTCGTTAATTTTAGGGAGAGATATATTAGAAATAATTCTTTTCACCTTTGCGCCTAGAAATCTATACATTGGCGGCTCGTGATGAAATTTGGTGGAGGTTCACATACCTTACAGGGCTATGTTGTATGTAGCATTCTGAGCCAATAAAAGCGTGAAAAACACGATTTCCAGATACCTATGTACTTAATTTTAAATTTTATGTATCCATTCATACATAGACATTTTAAAATTTTCTGTGGTTCATGGTTACAAATGAAAATACCTTACCTAATATTAATTGAAAATGTCAATAGGTTAACCATAATATCAAATATAAAATCGCTTACCAATACAGAAGGTCTAACTATAACAAGCAAATGGGCGAGGTGTATTGACACATATGTATATATATGTGTAATAACATAAATAATATACAACACTTGACGAAAGAAAATGCAGTCCATATTAGAAATATAGCAAAATTCATTGTTTTATTTAAAACATCTAACTATAAGTTGAACATTCTAAACACAATGTTTAAACGAAAAGTCCATACGGCGATTTTTTAAATTTGCAAATTTGTCAATCACTAATTGATTAAAATCACTAATATTTTCTATCATTTTCTTTTCTATTGACAACATTTCCAATGCTGAAGTCTTTCTTCATTCATACTACTTCTCAAAAATGACTTAATTTCTTTTAGCTTTAGTAGTTGTTATCAGAATTGTAATAATTAACTGAAGTAAAGTGTACGGTGCGGAAAATACATTTTGTAAATTATTTTCGATTATAAATCGCAAACAATGCACCTCTCCTGGCAAATTTCTAAAATCTGGCCGTTTATAAATAAGTTCAAGTTCAGTTTGTAATCTAATTTTGTCCAAAAATGGATATGCCTGAACTATATCATTTAAATAGTGCGATGGGAATTCATTTTCAAACTCTGAGAAATTAGAAGACATAAATAGAAGCGAAACACTTAGATGACTATTAAATGAAAACCTTTCCTTAATTTGAATTAATATATAATCACATACTTCTTTTGCTGCTCCTACTTTCGTTAAATAAGGATCTTCCTTACGTCTTTTATTCTGAAAATGAACTATATCTTCAATTACAGTAGGAATTTCTTCAGCATTTTATCTTTCAGTCGCTATACATTTTTCAAATATATAAATTGCTGTGGCTACCTGTGCAGGATCAGAAGTTGATTTTTGCAAACTGTTACATAGGATATCGGCATGTGGCATAATTTTATAAAAAAATGTTAGCCAGAATATAAATTGTGCATCGTATAATATTCTACGGATTGCAGAGGCTTGATTAATTGTGGTAGATTGTTTCGAAGTATTGTCTACCTTCTCCATATATTTGATAAATGCTTCTCCGTTCTCAAAAATAATATTTATAGCTCTACTTTTAAAAAGCTACCGGGTCCTAAAGTTATTGGAATAGGGTAGCGTACAACTTCATTTAATATCTCAACCCGCTGAAGAGAATTTGAAAAAATTCATAATATCTGTTATATTAGAAAAAAAAAAACGTACTTCTGCATTCTGGCTAGTTGCATGAGTTAAAATTAAATTTAATTGATGAGCATAAGAGTGAACATAATAACCATATTTATAATCATCTTGAATAATTCTATTTACTCCACCATCGCGGTCACTCATAACATTTGCTCCATCATAGCTTTGTGAAATTAATTTTGGGCTACCGTCTTTTAAAATGTATCTGAAAACTACTACCATTTGAAACTTACAAGAAATATCTGTGGTCTTATCTGCTATAACAGAGATGAATTGGGCGTCTGCTATTTCATTCTTTATATATTCGTAACAAACTTGTAGCATGCAATTTAATAATTCATTCTGAATTATTTTTGAAGTACCTTTGAAGACCGTAGATTTTTGAAAATGTTCTTTTAAAGCCAGATCCAATTCTGCACTAAAATTGATTAGACTTTTGAAAATGCCCGGATTTTGCAAACCATCCCTTTCATCGTGTCCTCGCAAAGCTAATTCGAAACATCCACAGAACTTTATACAGTTTATAATTTTCGACAAAAGGTATCCGTTTTTCAATACATTGTCATTATGTTTTTCGATAGCTCTTCTGTAGGCACTATCCAGTTGTTTTATATCAACTTTTCCCAAAAGTCTTAGTTCTAACTGCGAATTTATATGAACCTGCGAACTTTCATGCTTTTTAATTTTTTGTGATAAATGTGCCACATCGACTACCCCACTCTTCACCCAACTCGCTTCAGCACTTTCAGATGCAAATAGCAAACATGGAAAACAAAACAAGCTGTTTTTGACACTGCATCCGCAGAGCCATTCATGTTTTTCATATAATTCACTTTTAAAACTTCTTTTGAACTCGCGTTTTTGTTTACTTGAGTAATACTAAGGTTCGGAATGGGTTTTCCCTCAGCTTTCATTTTAAGTTTGTCTTCTAAAGGCAACTTCGAAAAATTTTGTTTTAAATAATTCACTGTATATTCAAAGTTTCTTTTAACGCCTAACAATTTACTACACCTTGGTTGTGCATTCATTTTTTCGTTTATTACATCAATTATAATCAGTTTATGTCTGTATGTAATTGCATTCACTACTTAATACTAAGAATACACCCTTTGTTGCAAAATATTGAGCGCCAAAACCACTTTAACTATTCTGACTGGAATCGCTTAGATTGGATATAAAATATAAACTAATCCACACGACGCTTCTATCCCAATCTAAATCCGCAAGATCACCAAGTAAGTGTGAACCATGGAGAGAGAACAACGACGAATTTACATCTTCGTATTAAGCTAAGTATCCACTTGAGACAAAGTCTCGAGATTAGTTCCGAAGTGTTGTCCATTTGAGATCACTTGCGCTCTCGAGACAGCAGTTGGAGACTCGACAGTCACTGCAGTCTCGAGATCAGGAAATTTTGTGTACACTTGAGAGCTTACTCTCAAGTCTCAGTCGATTCTGTGACTTGGTTGCTAGTTTGAGATGTATTTTTTTCAAAATGGATTCACGCCAAATCCTAGCCTTTCTAATTGTGCATAAAATTATGAAAAAAACGGGAAGTGAAAAAAAAGGCGTGTTGGGTAAGAAAATGGGTGGATCGACGAAATGCATTGGGAGCTTCTTCAACACTTGTGAACGAGTTGCGGTTGGAAGATGCACAACAGTTTAAAAATTTCATTAGGATGTCTGCAGTTCAATTTGAATTGGTTTTAAATTTGGTAAAACACGATATTGTAAAGCAAGATACAAAGTTACGTGATGCGATTCCAGTCCATGATAGATTAATGGCCACACTTCGTTTTCTGGCTTCAGGTAAGCCTTTCAAGCGAATGTACAAATATTTTTCTCTAGAACATTACATTTTTATATTGCAATGAACTTTCAGGAGATGCTTATTGTAGTTTGCAATACCTTTTTCGCATTCCACCTTGTACAATGGGAAGAATAGTTCCCGAAGTGTGTAAAGCCATCTATCATCATTTAAAGGAAGAATATTTAAGGGTATGTATAAATTAAAAAACAACTTTAATTATAGAAGTATAATAACAGAAACTTTACAAATTAAGGCATGTTAATTAGTGAATATGAACTATTGTAAAAATCTTGGGTTGTTTGAGTCTCAATATTTTGTTGAGAAAAGTTGTCAACAACAATGGGTGGTGATGCAATTGGCGTACTGCATGAAGTACTTGCACTTGAAGAGGATGCAATGGACCAGTAGCATTTTTCATCCATATCAGAAATATTTAATATCGCTTTACGAATCTCACTTTTTAATACTCCTCTGTAATAATCCGATTTTAGACTTTTTAGCTCCAACGCTACGTATTCTCCAAAGCGATCGAAATCGTCTTTTGGCTTCTTCATAATTTCTATTGCTTCCTTCAGAATGTTATCATCTTCTTGAGTTCTTGATGTTGCTTTGCTAATACATTTTCTTTTTTGATCTTGTGTGGGCTCATTTTGTATGGACTCATCCTGTGAGATGTTCATGTTTTCGGGAATATTATTCTGAAAAGTTAAAAGCGCAATTAATATACTATGTTGTATCAACTTTTATGCATAGAAAAATAGAAAAATACAAGTAAAATTTTTTTATTTCAGTATCCTTCAAGTGCTGAAGAGTTGAAGAAATATGCAGATCAATTTGAATTAAAATGGCAATTTCCACATTGTTTCGGAGCTATTGACGGAAAGCATATTACAATAGTGGCACCTGAGAACTGTGGAAGCCTTTACTATAACTATAAGGGTACACACAGCATAGTTTTGATGGGAGTCGCAGATGCCAATTATAAATTAATTTACGTTGATGTTGGTTGCAATGGTAGAATTTCTGATGGAGGTGTCTTTACAAACTGCTCCCTGCACGATGCTTTGGAAAGCAAGCAATTTTCACTTCCCGAACCAGAAGCATTGCCCCAAAGATGTTTGCCAGTGCCATACATAATGGTAGCTGACGATGCTTTTGCTATGACATCGTATATATTAAAGCCCTACGGGTACCGAAATCAACCTGCACCAAACAGAATTTTCAACTACAGATTAAGCAGAGCTTGTCGTATAATAGAAAATGTATTTGGCATTATGTCAAGTAAATTCAGAGTTATCCGAAAACCAATAAATTTAGCACCTAATAAAGTAATAGATGTTACTCTGGCAATATGTGCATTGCATAACTTTTTAATATGTACTTCAAAAAATTATTTGAACCCTTGTTCAGTTGATTTTGAAGATCCTAATACACATGAAATTGTAAATGGCGAATGGCGGAATGAACCCCGACCACAAGGATCGTTTTTTCCACTAGAGAGAGGCCAGCAGCGAAATTATGCAATCTCTTAAAAAGATGTGAGAGATGAGTTTAAAGAATACTTCATGACAACTGCAGGTGAAGTTCAGTGGCAATATCGTTTAATTGCTTAAATTTAGTACCTAATCACTTTGTTTAATTTGAATTTTTTTTATTTGTAATTTTATGATAAATAAAATTTCATTATGAAACATAGCAATAATTATATTAACTTACCATGTTTGAAGTCGATGTTGTGGGTGTGAAGTTGGGTAAAATGAACTGTAATGCAGTGAAAAACTTCCATTTACTGTCATACCTGTCATCAGCACCATCACCACTCTTCAATTTTTTTATCTTTTGCAGTTCATGAGAAACCTGAAAATAATATATTTGACTATTGACTAAAAAGTCAATTTAAATAGTAATGTTAATAATAATTTTAGAGGATTATACATACCTGATTGCGTAAGTTATGGATCTTCCGCTGAATAACATTTCCACTGCAATTTTCAAATTTCGAAGCAAATTCTTCGTACATTGCCATTTTTTTTTTTCGCGATTTCTATAAAGTTTATGTTTCACGTTCCATAAAAACTCTTCCTCCTCATAAAGTTCAATTAATTTGAACACTTCCTCGTCAGTCCACTCGCGATTATTCTTCATTTTTAAAAAATTAATTGGTTATTTAAATTAAACAAATATTTTAAATAAAAAGTCTCCAGTCGGGGTCTCAGCTCTTCAAACAATGACGGAAGACTGGTGACTAAGTCTCATGAGCAAGAATGAACATGTCCACTTCTGACACGTGCAGTGTCTGATACTCGCATCGGTTTGTCTCTGAGAGTGCTCTCAGGCACATATACATTTGTGAGTCTGGTCTCGAGACTGCTCTCGAGACCATTTTGTCTCAAGTGGACACTTTGCTTTAGAGAGAGACACAGGTTGCCAGAACGCAAAAACGTATAAAACAAGACAGCGCCGTATACCGCCTTGCTTTACATCCAGTTCTTGTAGTTTGTGCTCTTAGGGAGCTTCAGTGACAACTCGAGGTTTAAAGGTACGTAAAGTATTAGGGTTGTTATAAATTGTTCTTGTCCAATTGTAGGGAAAGTTCACTTCTTTAAAAAACGTTTGTATGACTAAGGTATAATACAAAATAATTTGCATTTTGCCTTGTTGTTGATAGGGGGTTCACGTGCTCCTATAGAGGAGCCGCCACTGAATCCATAGGTAAATTCGCTGTTTACTAATCATCAACCCACAGTTAAAAAGAAGCCTCATCCCAAAGAAAATGACGGTAGTACTTATACGATGAGCTCTTGGGCTAAAACATTTAATTCTTTCCAGTTGTCATCGCTCAAGGAATTTTAACTGAAAGTTTCCAACTCCATAATACCGAAATTAAATTCCCAAGATCAAGCCCGGGTCAACCGAAACAACAACAGCAAACACCGCACCGTCCCGTCGACACTCTAAACTTATCAGCTTTTCAAGTATCCTCTAATGACAGTCAGTAACAGAGGTAATTTATAATAATTGAAACTAAGTAAGTCGAAAGTTTTGCGGCTGTGTCCGCCCGATAAAGGGCCGAATAGACGCATCAAACTGACCGATCTCCGGTAATTAAAGTCCGTCTATGTCGTATCAAATCAATGAGATTCGAGACGAAAATCACATCGGGAGAGCATTCGGTTTTTAACCAGTGGGGAGAGATACCAAAATTGTGAAAAAAAAAATGTTACCATAATTTAAAGTTGAATTTGTTAAAATAAATTGAAGGCTTTTAAATTAAAATTGCAGAGGCCGACAAATTTTTTATCCACAAACCAGATTATACTTTTCCGAAGGTTTTTGATACGCTAAATTCGAATCCGAGGTCAGAATTTCTCTGATGGCTCCAATTTTCGAGATATTCTGTCCTAAAAGTTCGAAAATCACGGTTTTTTTTAAGATATTTGAGGTTATGTTACATCGAAAGGTAATTTTTTTATGAAACCATTAATGGGGTCCGAAAGAACTACTCTTCTTCTTCAAAACGTATTTGGATTTGTCTGGATATCTTTTTTTATCTTTGAGAAATCCTATGTTGAAATTAAGTATTTGTTTGATGAAGGATGATATCAGATATCTATTCGTATGAATTGTCTTTCTGTAGACCCAATGTTTTAAGATGCTATTACTTTTTTTGTACCAGTACATCTAGAACAGGAAAGGAACTATGTGGTGCAGTTTCCACTGTAACTAGTATATTTGAATATTGTTGATTAAGGTAATTCAAAATGGTATATAGGTTTTCGGGTGGCCAGATAATAAAGTGTCGTTAACATTTCCGCACCAAAATTTTGGTACTACAGGAGTTGAAATTAAAGTATTTTGTGCAAAGGATTCCATAAGAACATTCGTCACTACAGGACATATTGAAGTTCGTTCATAAAATGTTCCTTGGAAAATGAAATAGGTATTATTATAGGATTAGAGTTAAAAGCCAAACAAATAACATAACAGTAGGAAACTACGCAGAAGACGTGGAAATTGATAATGGAGAGAGGGTCCTAGAACTGTGTAATTAATTTGGTCTGAAATTAACCAATACTTTCTTCCCCCACAAGGATATTCATCGCTTTACTTGGGAGAGACCATTATTAAATCAGAAACCCATAATAGATTATATTATATTATAACTAAAGTTCAATCCACATTCAAGATATACGACACCGGAGTTAAGAGAGGAGCCAACTGTGACACAGATCACCATCTACTGACTACTAAAATAGTGTACCTTTTTTCATCAAAAAACAATAAAAATTTACAAACTTATCCCACAGACGAAGATAAGATAGAAATAAAAATGAAAAGATACAAAACTTATCTATTTCAACACGAAAGTATTAAAGAGGTTTATCAAAGAAGATTACACAATGAATTACTTACACTGGAACCAACCGAAGATATAGAGCAAGAATATGAACGCATAAAAAAAAGTGATCCACAAGGTGGCACAAGAAACTTTAGGAGAGTATAAGTGGGAAAAAAACATGCAGATATTACATAACAGAAGAATTAAAAGAAGTAATAGAGGAAAAAAATATATTACACCAAAAATATTTAACATACAAGTCAGAAACTACCCGGGCAAAATACAAAGAAAAAAATAGAGAGGTACGTAAGAAAATAAAAAAGAAAAAAAATGAATACTGGGAACGAAAATGTGCACAGATTAACACGTATATTGGGGGAGCACAATCGACAGAAGTGTGGCAAACCATCAAAAATATGAAAATGAATAACAAAGAGGGCCGTATATTTAATACCCCTGGAAGAATGGAAAAATTACGAAATATTACTAACTGAAAACAGACAAGAATATAGAAGGGAGTATAGAAGACAATGAATCAGAAGACAGAGAGGGAAAGAACTGGAAGAAATAACCATGGAGGAAGTACAAACAAATCTAAAAACGATGAAGAATGGAAGAGCGGCCGGACCAGGTGATATCTCTGCAGAAATGATTAAAAATGGAGGTATAATCATGTGGAGAACAATAACTAGCTTAATTAATAATTGTATATCACAAGAAGAACACCTACCGAATGGAAAAAAAGTTACATTTCATCAATCTGTAAGAAAGGAAATAGAAAAGACCCTAATAATTATAGAGGTATATGCGTTACAAGCACTATGAGCAGATTGTACGGTAAAATATTGCAGAATAGAATAAGAGAAACAATTAAAGGAAAGATATCCGAAAACCAAAGCGGATTTATTCCGGGCCGGTCGTGTATAGACAACTTGTTTACTTTACAACAATTGATAGAAAACAAGATCCAAAAAGATGACGAATTACATATGACCCTTATAGATCTTAAGAAGGCATACAATAGTGTACCGAGAAACAAACTTTGGCATGTCTTGAGAACAGTAGGGATAAAAGAAGGGATGATAACAACAATAAAACAGTTATATAATTAAAATATAGGATATGTGAAACAAGGACGCTATCTCTAGGAAGCTATCCACATTACAAAAGGTCTAAGACAAGGGTGTTGCCTTTCACCAATATTATTTAATATATTTGTAGACAACGCTCTAAAGAAATGGAACCGCACTTGCCAAAGCATGGCACACCTATTACACAGGGCAACAAAAAAATATTTTTGTTTTGGTGCCTGGGATTTTAGAGCTGATTTTAACTATATTTGGGACGCTAAATCTATACATGCAATCCGTTTTTCTCTATCAGCTCTACTTTTTTAGATACATCAACTTATCTACCAATGTGGTTTTTATTCAGTATATTCATTTATGAGAGTTCTAAAATTATTATATATTCATTAATGTAGGTACAATGGTTTTATTGTCAGTCTGTAATTGAGTAAATTCCAGGTAAATCTATAAATAGTGGAACCATTGCCTATCAGGTACCTGAACTGACCCTTTTAATCACCTAACTCGGGTAAGTCTCGTCAGTTTGTGCGTTCTTACTAATGAGAGTAGATCGGACAAAACGTGGGCCCCGCATCTCGTATGTAAAACTTGTACAAAGCATTTACGGCAGTGGACTACCGGGAAAAGAAAATGTCTAAAATTCGGCGTACCAATGGTTTGGAGAGAACCGAAAAACCACTTCAATAATTGTTATTTCTGTTTAGTAAATACTAATGGAATCAATCGAAATAACTGCAGTAAGTGGACTTATCCCAATTTAGACTCGGCAATACGCCCTATCCCGCACTCAGATGAAATACCGATTCCAACATTTCATCAGCTACCACATATCTCTGATGACGAATATTTTCCCTCTGATCGCTCTTCTGATGCTAATAAAAGTTCTGATGCTAATGAAACTAACAGTGACTATGAGGGGACGTCATCAGTTCCTCAACGCTTCAATCAAAATGAATTAAATGATCTCACCAGGGATCTCAATTTATCGAAAAAAGCTTCTGAAGTACTGGCTTCTAGGTTGAACGACAAAAATTTACTGGAACAAGGAACCAAAATTACCTTTTATCGTACAAGAGAAAAAGATCTGCTACCATTCTTTTCTCAAGAAGATAATCTTGTATTTTGTCACGAAATTAGGGGACTCATGAAAGAAATGGGACTTTCTGAATATATTCCAGATGATTGGCGCCTATTTATTGACAGTTCAAAGTGAAGTTTAAAATGTGTCCTTCTACATAATGGGAATAAATATGGTTCAATACACCACTAGCTCACTCAACGAAACTGAAAGAAGAATATAATACCATAGCTTGGGTCTTGCAGAAGATAAAGTATTACGAACATCAATGGATGATTTGTGTAGACTTAAAAATGGTAAACTTTCTTCTTGGGCAGCAAAGTGTTTACACGAAATATCCGTGTTTCTTGTGCCTCTGGGATAGTAGGGACAAAACACACCACTGGGTTAGAAAAGATTGGCCTCAGAGAGAAAACATGGACGTTGGGGAAAAGAATGTCATTAACGACGCTTTGGTTGAAAGAGAAAAAAAACATACTTCCTCCGTTACATATAAAGTTGGGCTTAATGAAGCAATTTGTAAAGGCTCTTGATAAGAATGGGTCTTCTTTTGCATATATAGGGGTAAAAATGCATCAGTTGATCACAGAAAAACTCAAAGCAGGGATATTTGACGGCCCACAAATAAGACAATTAATTAAGGATCCTGCCTTCATAAATTCAATGAATCAAGTTGAACGAGAAGCTTGGACATCATTTGTTGCAGTTGTAGAAAATTTTCTAGGCAAACATAAAGCTCAAAACTATGTTGAAATGGTTAACAAGATGCTTAATAGTTTCAAATCCTTAGGGTGCAATATGAGTATTAAAATACACTATTTACACAGCCACTTAGACCGTTTTCCAGAAAATTTAGGAGACATGAGTGAGGAACAAGGTGAAAGATTTCACCAAGATATTAAAGTTATGGAGGACCGCTACAAAGGAAGATGGGACATGCACATGATGGCAGATTACTGCTGGAGTTTAAAAAGGGACTGTTTAAAAAAACATTCAAGAATGTCGCGGAAAAGAAGCTTTCCAAGTGTTGAGTGACTATTTCATTTCTTCAATGTTTTTTTTTTTTGTTTGTAAGTACGACATAATACTGTATTTTGTATAACTAAAATAAAAATTTCGTATCTACTTTTGTTTACTACACTTACGGATTTGAGTTACAATAATGTAACTTATATTTCTCTAAAATTGTATATCTTAGAAATTTAAGCTCCTAGGTACAAATGAATACGTTATTTGAGTTCAGGACATCAAATTGATATAGAATCAGCTCAAAAAACCTCGACACCAAAACAGCTGTTCCCCTGTGTTATCGTTAAACTTTGCAGACGGCCAAGTAATAATAACACAAGATGCATTCGATACGCAATATGTATTGAAGAGATTATACACAGACTACAAGGAATGGAGACTAGAGGGGAGCCTTGAAAAGACGGAGTATATGGTTATGAACTTGGAAATAGAATTTGATGTCTTAATTAACAACGATACACATGTCAAACAAGTCAAGGAATTTACATATCTAGGAGTACTGATTGACAATAAAAATGGTATAGGTAGAAAGGAGATACAGAATAAAATATAAAAAGCCAGGAGGATCATAGGAGCTCTTAACTCGATATGGTGGGAACAAAACATAACTACACAAAATAAAAAGAGAATTGGAAGAACAATGGCAGAATCGGTTTTAAGTTATGGTAGTGAACTGTGGGTAATGAAAGAAGAGGATAAAAGAAAAATAACGACGATAGAAATGGATTACCTGAGAAGAAGCGCCGGAGTGTCCAAATTCCAATACATAACAAACCAAGAAATACGCAACAGAACAGCAGCAACAGACACAATTATACAAAGAATAGAAAATAGAGGATTAAAATAGTTTGGACACCTACTCAGAATGAACGATACAAGATGGCCCAAAAGGCTCTTGACATGGAAACCACCGGGAAGAAATAAAAAAGGACGATCACGTAGATCCTGAAATGAAGATATGAGACAAACCATGAGATCACGAGGAATGGAAGAAGAGATGGCGGACGATAGAGAGGTTTGGAGTAGGCGAATGGGAACACAACACTTAGTTGTATAATTGTTATATATTACTTGTATATATACAGTTAAACCCAAATATATATATGACGAAATATGTCTGACATAGAACCTAATGTAGTGATTCAACGTTAGTGTTCTAATATCGAAGGGTAAATATCCCTCCTGAAATCGCAGGTGCAATATCGGGAGTTATTCCAAATTAACCCGGTCTAATCCTAAAAATTACGATTGGTACTATGTAATGCTTTTATTACGTGCAGACTTTTTACTGAATAAAAGAACAGATACGTCAACAACCTAATTAAAAAATAAAGTAATCCTGTAATACAACCAAATCTACTTAAATCTCCACGCATTTTCCCAACTCTTTCGTGCTTTTTAAATGCTCTCTCGCCATTTTCGAGAACTGTGTTCTTAAATACTATTACGTCCTGTCGTAATCCTCATAATGTACTAACTCTTGTATTTTAAATTACCGTGCTTAAGAGCGTTTTCAAAGTTATGTCTTTTAAAAATTTTATTTTTAACGAATGAACAAATACAAATAAAATAGAAGGAAAAAGGGAACAAAAGAAAAGAAGTAAAATTTAAATAAAAATTGAATAATATATATATATATATATATATATATATATATATATATATATATATATATATATATATATATATATATAAAAGATGCAACGTCTCTCTGTCTGTCTGTCTATCCGTTAGTGCGCTTATCACTTGAGTTCTCAATATCTGATTTACGTGTTTTTTTATTTTTAAACATACATATGTTCTCTGGCCAGGTTATAGGATATATATATATATATATATATATATATATATATATATATATATATATATATATATATATATATATATATATATTATTACGTTAGGCGGTGACGATAATAGTGGATGAAGTCGGAAAAAAGTTTGCCGCTAGCGCTTTCTCTTGCAATACACTGTCTAAACCATTAAATATCGCACAATATCGTATAGTAAAGAATATCCATAATATATATAAAATGCAACGTCTCTCTGTCTGTCTGTCCGTTAGTGCGCTTATCACTGGAGAATCACTTATCCGATTTATGTGCTTTTTTTTCAAAACATACATGTTCTCTGGCCAGGTTATAGGATATATTTTATTACGTTAGGTAACATAAGGAATAAGTAGTGATAATAATAGTGAATCAAGTCGGAAAAAAGTTTGCCGCGAGCGCGTTCTCTTGCAATACACTGCCTAAACTATTAAATATGGAACAATATCATGTAGCAAATAATATGATATATATAAAATGCAACGTCTCTCTGGAGGTCTATCCGTTAGTGCGCTTATCACTCGAGAACCACTTATCCGATTTACGTGTTTTTTTTAATTCATACATTTGTTCTCTGGCCAGGTTATCTATAATCTTCTATAACATATATAAAATGCAACATTTCTCTGTCTACCTGTCCGTTAGTGCGCTTATCACTCAAGAACCACTTATTCGATTTATGTGCTTTTAAAACATATATATGTTCTCTGGCTAGCTTATAGGATATATTTTGTTACGTTAGGTAACAGAATATATATATAAACTCCTGGACAAAATTAACGCAACAATCTGAAAATTAATTTATCTTTTTCTTATGTCAATTTTAAAGTTTATCGAGTATTGGAATATTAGGCTATGCATATTTTGTTTCGTTGTTCATGACAGAAATCAAAACAATTCGTTTAGATTTACAGTTTTAAAGAATTTTTTAGGAGATAAACAATTTTCTGTAATAATGCGATAGATTTTCTTTAAAAGTAAGCTTATAAATTGTTCCATTTTTCAAAGTAATACATTTTCGTGGTAGACTGTTTTATTTTTGACCCCGAAGAATTAGAAAAATGAATCGAACAAGGAATTTAACTGAACACGAGGTAGTGCGAGCCTCAGTTTTATTGGACGAGGAATATTGTCAGAGTTATGTTGCCAATTTGTTAGGCAAACATCGTTCCACAATAAGTCGTACGGTAAGACGCTTGAATGAAGTAGGAACTTATTCTAGAAGGCTAGGGCAAGGACGAAAACGATGCACTAGCGACCTAGATGAATGTTTAATAAGACAATATGCTTTAAGAAACAGGACTGTCACTAGTTCTATAATAAGAAACGAACTCGAAGCTGTTCGCAATGTCACAATTTCTTCTAAAACAATTAGAAGACGGTTAAATGAAGCTGGATTAAACAGTAGGAGATTAGCCACTGCGCCCTTGCTTACTAGAGATAACAGAGTTGCCAGGTTACGTTTTGCTCGAAATCACGAAAACTGGTCTGTGGATGATTGGAAACAAGTTTTCTTCACAGATGAAACTAGGGTTAGTCTAAAACATCCAGATGGTCGTAAGCGAGTATGGCGAAGACCAGGAGAGAGGTTTGCTTCTTGCAATATCTCTGCAAGAATTCCATTCGGCGGTGGCTCTGTTATGTTCTTGAGTGGCATCTGCTTTGATGCTCGCACAGAGTTAGTTCCTGTCCGTACGAGATCCACGAATGCTGACTACTATCTTGAGAATATTGTAATAGAACATGTGATGCCTTTCGGTCATTTTGTGGTCCTGTTTATGCAAGACAACGCTCGACCTCACGTGGCCAGGGAGGTACTCGATTATCTTAATCAAGTTGATATACCGATTATGCAATGGCCACCAAAAAAGCCCGGATCTGAATCCCATAGAACATGTATGGGATTACCTTAAGAAAAATGTGAAACGTCATATACCTGCACCTAAAAACCTGAGGGAACTTGAAAATGCAGTTATCGCAGAATGGGAGCCAATTCCTCAAGATTTTATCCAAAATTTAATTAGAAGCATGCCTAGGCGCATAAACGCTGTCATCCGAAGTAGAGGAGGCAACACACGCTACTAGTGTCCCAGTTACACTATTAATTTTGCTACTAGTGTCCCAGTTACACCATTAATTTTGCTACTAGTGTCCCAGTTTATTTTTTTCATTATTACATAATTTCAACTACTTTGTTATTAGGTCTTAAGAATAATTTTAATTGGAATCTTATAGAGAAATTTGGTAGCTAATTCACTTTTAAAGTATCCGAATAAGATTTTTCTAACTTTTAGTGTAACCAATGTTCCTAAAAAATTATTAAAATTAATTCATTATAGAGATTTATATGATTTAATATATTGTTGCGTTAATTTTGTCCAGGAGTGTATATGTGTATATATACATATATATATATATATATATATATATATATATATATATATATATATATATATATATATATATATATATATATATATATATATATATATATATATATATATATATATATATATATATATATATATATATATATATATATATATATATATATATATATATATATATATATATATATATATATATATATATATATATATATATATATATATATATATATATATATATATATATATATATATATATATATATATATATATATATATATATATATATATATATATATATATATATATATATATATATATATATATATATAGTATATGTATGTCTGTTCGTTAGTACGCTTATCACTCGGAAACCACTTATCCGATTTACCTTTTTTTTTATTTATACTTATTGTCTCTTTCCAGGTTATATAATAATAATGATAATCTATAATATATATAAAATGCAATGTCTCTCTATCTATCTGTCTGTTTGTCCGTTAGTGCGCTTATCACTCGAGAAACACTTATCCGATTTACGTGTTTTTTTTTTAGATTTATGCATATGTTCTCTGGCCTGGTTATAGGATATATATATATATATATATATATATATATATATATATATATATATATATATATATATATATTTATCAAAAGTTTGCCGCTGGCGCACTCTCTTGCAATACGCTGCCTAAACCGTTAAATATGGAACAATACTAAGTAACAAAGAATACTATATTTATATATATATATATATATATATATATATATATATATATATATATATATATATATATATATATAATGCAACGTCTCTCTGTCTGTCTGTCCGTTAGTGCGCTTATCACACGAGAACTACTTATCTGGTTTACGGGATTCTTTTTAAATCATACATATGTCCTCTAGTCAGGTTATATAATAATAATACTAATCTATTTAATATATATAAAACGAAACGTCTCTGTTTGTCTGTCTGTCCATTAGTGTGCTTATCATTCGAGAACCACTTATCCGATTTACGTGTTTTTTTTTTTTTTAAATTCTTAACTTAATATTTATCAAAAAAAATCTATAATATATATATATATATATATATATATATATATATATATATATATATATATATATATATAAAACGCAACGTCTCCCTGTCTGTCTGTCTGTTAGTACGCTTAGCACTTAAGAACCTGGCCATGTTAAAGGCTATATTTTATTACATTAGGTAACATAAGGAATAAACAGTAACGATAATAGGGAATCAAGTCCACGCGAGAGGAGCCGCGGGCACGGCTAGTAATATATAAAATGCAACGTCTCTCTGTCTGTCTGTTAGGGCGCTTATGACTTGAGAACCACTTATCTGATTTACATGTTTTTTTTTTAATTCATACATTTGTCCTCTAGCCAGGTTATCTATAATCTTTTATAATATATATAAAATGCAACGTCTCTCTGTCTGTCTGTCTGTTTGTTTATCCATTAGTACGCTTATCACTTGAGAACCACTTATCCGATTTATGTGTTCTTTTTTAATTCATACATTGGTTCTCTGGCCAGGTTATCTATAATAAATATAAAATGTAACGCCTCTTTGTCTGTCTGTCTGTTAGTGCGCTTATCACTCGCGAACCACTTATCCAATTTACGTGTTTTTTTTATACAATACATGTTCTACGTTACGTTAATTAATATAAGGAATAAGCAGTGATGATAATAGTGAATCAAGTTCACGCGAGCCCAGCCGCCGGCACGGCTAGTATGTATACATATATATATATATATATATATATATATATATATATATATATATATATATATATATATATATATATATGTATGTATGTATGTATGTATGTATGTATGTATGTATGTATGTATGCATGTTGAGTAAATATTCCTAAAGAATCCTCGTGTAGTTATAAGCTTAATGTGACAATCACTCCAATTTAATTTAAAGAACTATGACGGACCTGAACCAACCTAAGCGACGAAAGCTTCCATTCTATGTTATGCTCAATATTATTTATGTTAATATTAAAGATTTAAAGGTCATCATCGATGCCAAAACTTATCGTAGCTTAGTAATTATCCCTTAACGACACCTAAATGACGGTCGGTAACGACGAGGTAAAATTAATAATTGAAACTAAGTAAGTCGAAGAAAGTTTGTAACTGCGGTAAACTGATAGCAAAGTGATTCCCATCAAACTGACCGATCTCCTGCAATTACGGGTCTGTGTCGCAGGACTCAGGTCGAAGATGAAAACCGCAATTGCGAAGGCTGTAAGGAATTGTTTGAGAAACTATTCGGTTTATAATGGTACAACTGGTTTGTTTTGTGTTTAAAATGGAATTTGTATTATTTTAAAACATATTTACAAAAGTTAGTAAAATGCTCGTTGTTCGAGGCCAGACGGTTACATTAAATATTCCTGATTTGTTCACATATTTTTTAGCATACTTTGCTACTTTAAAAAATATGACGAAGTATTGTAATAATGTTCATATGTTTTTTTAAATGGAACATCCTATTTTCTAATTTATTTTTTAAATTTGCGTAAAATTTTATATTTTTTTTATTAATAATGTTATATACCTAAACCTAGTAGTTTTTCTAATATTTCATTTTTTTTTAAAAAAAACTAGTTTTCAGTTTTGTAAAAAATTTCCAGTAGCGTCACTGTTTTTGAAGGTGGAATACCCATAATTGGTACGAGCGTTCTATAGAGATGAAAAAAAGATATATGTAAAGAAATTTGAGTTAGATACTACAGGGTGTTCAAAATAAATTTATACATTTCGACTATTTTAAATTGAAATATCTCAAATTTTTTAAATGGCACACCCTGTATATTATTATTTTTTCTGATAGATTTTACAAAACTCTCCAACTTTTATTAAGCATGTCTTATACCTATTTCTAATAGTATTTGATTTATTTTGAATTTTTCAATTTTTACCCTTGTTTTTAATACACTTACGCTATAACATCATAGTTGTCAAGACAAAACAAAAATGTAGGCATTGTCAAATTTTGACATGTCTATTAAGCAAGTAAAAATAGTTTCATTTGTTGTAGTAAGTGACGTATAAAGGTAATAGTTATGGATTTACCTAAAAATGAATTATCCGTGCCTTTCATAGATTTGATTTCGTGCACGCATCAACTTGTATGCTTTGCTTGTTTGCGATGCCGGTGCACTTGGTCTGTAAACAAGCTATTACAAGCTTCCATATTTTTGTCGAAACATGCTTGATTGCGTGAATTGCGTCTTTGCTTATCAACTTGCAAAGACTTGTCACCGACAATACTAAACCGAATTAGGTATATGTATACCTAATGCTAATTTAAATTTTTTAATGCTTATTTACGGGATAACAATGAGATTAAAATTTTAGATAGCTAGATAAAATTTTATTCATGAAAACAGTAGGTATTTTCAAAGTATTTTATTATATTAATTTCCTAAATAGGTAGGTACGCCACGGTCGCCCCCTTTGACTGTCTTAACTCTCTCATTTTCCACCCGCTACCACCCCTATGGAAGGCTCCAGCGCCAACGAGGGGGGGTGGTACCGCCACCTTAGGGAATTTATGCTCTAATGAGAGTTCAAGTTAGTTCAGCTTAGATTTTAAACTATTAACTTAAATAAAATAGTTTTAAAGTTAAACTTTTTTAGTTAAATCGAAGAAAAAGTTAAAAAATTAAACGTATTTAAATGTTTAATTTTTGATATTTAATTTTTTTTTTATTTATTTCAGGTATAAAAACCACTTTTAGAAGGATTATTAGCTTGGTAGTGGTGTGTGTGTGTGCACGCGTATGTTGTGTTATGGCGTTAATTGACATCAAATGGCCGGCTTCATATATTAAACTTGGTGGTAAGTATGTCTATAACATAATTCGTTTGCTCACACCAGGGCAGGTCCTAGCTGCCGTAGGCAAGCTGAAAAAATGCTGCAGCACCCAAGCTTAAAGAAATCTATATTAACCAGGACAGTGACATATAATTGAATTAAGATAATAATACTAATACAGATATACGAAAAATTGTCTTATTGAAAAACAAACTTTACATTTTTAACGAGTTAACGACAACGAACTTACAAACTAAAACTAGTACCTACTATTTTCAGAGATAGTTTAAATATACTTTTAAAATAATGAACAAAACTAGTACCGTAATATACAAAATCTAAACCTAAATTAAAACAATTTTTTTCGAAGTTTCATTCCTGCAAAATCGCGAATAATTTCTTTCAGATCTAAATTACAACTCAATTCGTGTTTAATGGCCAACATTGCTAACCCATTAAGACGACTTTGTGTAGTTACATTTTGGAAAAGTTCTTTCGACGGTAGCAACAGTTATGAGCAGCGTTAACAAAATTCTTAGAGCAATGCTCAAATTTGGCCCAATTATAAGGGAAGTATTGAATTTAAGAACGTCAACTAGGCCTTTTTAGTGTTCCGTACGGAACACTTATAAGATGACTTCGGTGTCTGTCTGTCCGTTTGTCTGTCACACCCGATTTTCTCCGAAACTATTTGTCATAGAAAATTGAAATTTGGTAATAATATAGGAATTGATGGCCTCATCAGAGCCATGTAGTTTCGAAAGTCAAATTTTGACTTAAGGGGTTAGTTTTGGGGGGTGAAATCGGAAGTGAAAAAAAAAATTTTTACTAGGTAATCGAGTGTGGTATCAAATGAAAGCTTGTGAAAACATGAGTAAAAAATATATATATATATAATGTAATACTTGCGCGCACTTTTCTTTGTATTATTTTTAAAAAATCGCGAAAAATCGCTGTCCCCCCAACTTATCTCGAGAAGTACTGATCAAAAAATTTTGAAAAAATTCAGGAATATTCTCCAGGGGGTGTAGATTGAACGAAAATCATCACGAGTGCATTACCTTTAATAATTTATCTGGTATATAAAAAAAAACAAGAATTTCAAAGTCATCAATTTTCAGTAAAGATTGGAAACAAACTTTGTTGAAAACTTATTTCGGGTGTATTTTGTGAAGTCACTGATCATTTTATACTTCCGTAACAACATTTTTTATTTTAAAAGCAATCAACGTACGGAACACTAATTGTGCAAGTTCAACTTGCATTTGACCGGTTATTTTTTCTTGATTTCACCATTTAAACAGTCTAATAAACCAACGTAATAGCTCCGGTGATTGCTCGCCCTCCCCTTCTCAAGATAGTCGATCAGTATTATTCCATGCGCATCCTAAAAAATATTTGCCAAAACCTTTCTAGCTGATGTTTGTGTTTTTGGACGTTTTGGTCGGCTTTCATGCGGTTACAGCTACTCTGCGGAGTGACTATTGGACTCAGTGTTGTAAACCAACTATTTTTATTGTTATATTGCTTTGCCCTTTAGCTACGCCTATGAGTTTAATACAAGTCATAGTTAAACAATCAGTCCGTCCATAGTTTAACAGTAACAATCCGAATCATTTTCAATCAGTTGTGGCTTGACTCAGCTTATTGATGAACCAACACGGATCCCTGATCGAGACGGAGAGTTCGCCAGTCTTCTTGATCTGTTTTTAACCACCAATCCGGAGATTTACACGGTCAGCGTAAATCCACCGTTAGGTTCTTCCGACCATAAACTACTTTCGACATCGAGTATTCTACCAATCAGTGACAGAGAGGCGCCCAAACCGCGCAAGATTTGGCACTACAAATCTGCTAAATGGGAAGATCTTATGGAATATTTTCGAACTTTCCCTTGGTTGGACGTTTGTTTTCGATCCGACGACCCATCTGACTGCGCCAGGGAGGTTTCCGATGTTATTTTGGCCAGTATGGATGCTTACATCCCTTTTTCGAAGAAATGCCCTTCCAACGGCAAGCCTTGGTTTGACCTAAAATGCAAAGAAACTGTTGCTTCTAAACATCTTGCATACCGACAGTGGCGTGAAGATCCTAACACCATAAATCGTAACATCTTTGTTCGTGCCAGGAACAGATGCAAAGAAATTATCGACGAAACCAAGGAAGTACACAATCAACGGATTAGAAACAAACTTCTCGCTTGTCCCGGCAATTCCAGGTCCTTTTGGTCAGTCGCTAAGGCAGTTAGTCAAAATTTCACCAAATCCACCATACCACCACTCACACGGCCAGATAATTCTATTGCAACGACACCTGTTGAGAAAGCGAACTTGTTGGCTGAACTCTTTGCTTCACATTCTACTGTCGATTTCCAAGGAAAAACACCACCTACTATTCCCATAGTGCAGTCAAGAATGCCCGATATTGTCTTCAGACAGCGTATCATAAAACGTATTTTGATGAAGCTAGACACCAAAAAGGCTTCAGGCGCTGACGGAATACCTGTCATAGTTCTCAAGAACTGTGCGAGGGAACTAACACCAGTTTTCTGTAGGCTTTTCAACTTATCCTACAGAAAGGGAATATTTCCTTCCTGCTGGAAATGTGCCACAGTTCAACCGATACCTAAAAAAGGCAAGAAGACCTTGCCAAATAACTACCGACCAATCGCACTACTCTCAATAATATCGAAAGTCATGGAAAAGGCTATCAATCAGCATCTTCTAAAATATCTTGAAGGATTCAACATTATTAGTGATCACCAATATGGCTTTCGTAAAAATAGATCAACAGGAGATCTTCTGACTTATGTAAACACATGTTTGGAACAACGCAATTGAATATTTTGGAGAATCTCGAGCGGTTGCTCTTGACATATCCAAGGCATTTGACCGTGTTTGGCACGATGGGCTGTTGGCTAAGCTACGTTCTTATGGTATGTCGGAAAAGTTCTGTTTGTGGCTCTCATGTTTCCTCAGAGAGCGTTCTTTACGAGTGGCAGTCGACGGATTTCTTTCTAACACCTTCACTATCAACGCCGGTGTGCCCCAAGGTTCCATACTGTCCCCTACTCTCTTCCTCATCTATATTAACGATCTGCTGGAAAAGACCGAGAATCCAATCTACAGCTTTGCAGATGACAGTACACTTATCTCTTCATTCACTTTGAACTCTCGGACATCGACTACTCAGACGAATATCCGCAGACAGCAGGAAGTCATTCAACTTAACAAAGACCTGGAAGAAATTCTATCTTGGGGTGACAGTAACCAAGTGGAATTTAACGCTACAAAAACCCAGGCGGCAGTTTTTTCTAAAAAAGTTAACGTTGCAGAACCCGACATAGTTATGTCGGGGCACTCCATCCCTCTAACATCGTCACTCAATCTGTTAGGCGTTAATTTGGGAGCAAATATGTCCTGGCATGAACATGTTGCAGGCATAGCAAGAAGAGCTTCTCAAAAGTTGGGAATATTGTTTCGAACCAGAAAGCTTTACACTCCACAACTGTTAATTCTTTACGAAGCTCAAATTCGACCAACTATGGAATACTGCTCCCATGTTTGGAGCTCCGCTCCCAAACATACACTGCATTTGTTGGATTCTATCCAGAGAAGAGCTGTTCGTCTGATTGGACACCCGGAACTGACCGACGGCCTTGATTCGCTGGAACATCGAAGAACGGTTGGCGACTTGAGCCTATTCTACAAGTACTTTCATGGAAAGTGTTCGAAGGATGTGGCCCGTTTAATTCCTCCCAGAGCGGTGCATATTAGAAGTACACGTCGCGCTAATGCTTCACATCCGTATGAGGTTCAGCTTGTTACTCCTCGTACAACGCTTTTCAAGCAGTCTTTTATATGGAGAACATCATACCTTTGGAATGGTTTACCCAGGACTGTGTTTCCCATCGAGTACAATCTACAGCGATTCAAGAACAACGTGAATCGCTTTCTCCGCACACGTGTCGCTCCTGTAGCGCTTTAGGGACTTCCCTGTAGCACGTGTGCTAGACCCAAAAAAAAAAAAAAAATAAAATAATCAATTCTCAATAAGAGATCTACTATGTACACTTACTAATGGCTCAATTGATAATTTCCCTTGTAAACTTCTTGATGGCGTCATTACCATGATAAGTAATCTGTTAGTTAAACTTAAGAGTACGCCTGTGGTAGATTTGAGAGAGCAAATGTATAAAATAATAGGCGGTCAGCTAGAGAGGACATTAACATTACATTACTAACAACTTATCATTATTAGTGAGATTTTTAGTATGGTTATTAGTATTATTACTAATATTGGATTATTGCAGTAACATTCTTATTTATTAATTAATTAATAAATTAAAAATAAAGTATTAAATATTATTTTTTGCAAGCAGCGATAGCATTACACTCATAATGAGATGATAAATATCGTGGAATTTTCTTAATAAAGAGCTGGAAGTTTTTTATTAAATGTTATTTTTAATCGACTTACTAAACCAGTAAAACAACGGTCGGCTACAACATCAGGCGTGTAGTGCGGGCTCCATTTTTCGTCCATTGTTACGAATTGATGCCACAACTCCTTTGGATTACGCCGAAACACTGCCAAACAGTGTTCTGAATTTTAGACACATTGCTTTGTTTGATCAATCGTGACAATGCGCAGCACCCATCGGGTATATAGCTTGTTCATATGCAAATATTCACGCAAAATACGCCTCACACCCTCTGTGGATATCTTCATTATGTCAGCTACCTCTCTCGCATTCATTTTGCGGTCCTTCAGAACAATATGGTGGATTTTTTTGTGTTTTTTGAAGTATCTGCCTCATTTGGACGTCCGGAACGTGGTCCATCATCGGTGCTTTTACGACGGAGCAGGTCGGCAGCAGATATGCCATAACACTTTTCAAAGTATTCTTGGGTTTTGGTTGTACTTTTTCCCATCAAAAAGTAATGTTTAATCAACACACGGAATTCTTTTTGCTCCATCGTTTTACAAAAATCCAACGTAGCGCTTCTCAAACAGCTGTAACTCGTAAACTAATAAATAAAATGTCATGAAGATTTTATACGGATTTTCTGAGAGTGGACACTAAATGAAAATCATGTTTTTTTAGTGTTCCGTATGGAACACTTATAAGATCACTTCGGTGTCTGTCTGTCTGTCACACCCGATTTTCTCCGAAACTATTTGTCATAGAAAGTTGAAATTTGGTAATAATATAGGAATTGATGGCCTCAGCAGAGCCATGTAGTTTTGAAAGTTAAATTTTGACTTAAGGGGTTAATTTTGGGGGGTGAAATCGGAAGTGAAAAAAAAATTTTTTTACTAGGTCATCGAGTGTGGTGTCAAATGAAAGGTTGTGAAAACACGAGTAAAAAATGTATATATAATGTAATACTTGCGCGCACTTTTCTTTGTATTATTTTCAAAAAATCGCGAAAAATCGCTGTCCCGCGCCTTATCTCGAAAAGTACTTATCAAAAAATTTTGAAAAAATCCTGGAATATTCTCCACGGAGGGTAGATTGAACGAAAATTATCACGAGTGCATTACCTTTAATAATTTATCTGGTATTTAAAAAAAAATAAAAATTCAGTAAAGATTGGAAACAAACTTTGTTGAAAACTCATTTGGGGTGTGTTTTGTGAAGTCACTGATCATTTTATACCACCGTAACATAAATTTTGACTTAAGGGGTTCGTTTTGAGGGGTGATATCGGAAGTGAAAAAAAAAAATTTTTTGCTAAGTCATCGAGTGTGGTGTCAAATGAAAGCTTGTGAAAACACGAGTAAAAAATATATAAACAATGTAATACTTGCGCACACTTTTCTTCGTATTACCTTTAAAAAATCGCGAAACATCGCTGTCCCCTACCTTATCTCGAAAAGTGCTGATCAAAAAGTTATGAAAAAATTCTGGAATATTCTCCACGGTGTATAGATTGAACGAAAATTATCACGAGTGCATTACCTTTAATAATTTATCTGGTATATAAAAAAAAACAAAATTTCAAGGTCACCAGTTTTCAGTAAAGATTGGAAACAACCTTTGTTGAAAACTCATTTGGGGTGTGTTTTGTGAAGTCACTGATCATTTTATACCACCCTAACAAAAATTTTTATTTCAAAAACAATCAACGTACGGAACACTAATTGTGCAAGTTCAACTTGCACTTGACCGGTTTTTATTTTTATTTGTGCCGTCATTATCTTTCGTAGTCTCGGGACATTTCACCTCATGGTAAGAAAGTTAAGTTCATTTTAAAATTGCCTGTTCGCGTTGTTCTTTGATTTCTTAGCGGAACCATGATATTTTGTTATGTGTGTAGTTTTGTGAGGGTATACAAAAGGTGAAGTCGCCGTAAATGACGGCCTGACTCTGGCATGTCTCTACAATCCCCTAGTTATAATATAAATACAGGGTGTCCCAGTATTTCGTATACATAAAGTTACTGTGGATTTCTGGGATGAAAATATGACTGTTTGACCCAACTTACCTTAGTCCAAAAATTGGTAATTTTTGACATACAGGGTGTCAAAATTATACTTTTATTTTAGTTTTTCTTAAGTAGCTTTTGTAATATTTGTACAAGATTCGGTGCTAAGATGAAAAATCGAAATCAGCTTACAGTTTTGTTGTAAATTGTAGGGGGTGCCACTTATTGCACTGTGCATACTTTTAAATTTTCATAACTTTTTTATACCACTCTGTATGATATTTTTAGTTAAATATTCGTATTCTCCGCCTTCTCCTGTCTAAAAAAGCTTTATGTTGCTCCGAGCAACAGTTTCTGAGATAATGTATGTTTGTTTCCATTTTTTTAATTCCATGATCAAATTCGCAAATGCGTTCCTTCACACTTCATCCAGGCTTAGAATAGGTCCAAAAGAATTCGATTTCTCATCTCAGAAAACCTCTTAGCACCGAATCTTGTACAAATAGAACAATTATTAAGAAAGCTACTTAAGAAAAACTAAAATAAAAGTATAATTTTGACACCCTGTATCTCAAAAATTATGAATTTTTGGACTAAGGTAAGTTGGATTAAATGGTCATATTTTCATCCCAGAAATCCACAGTAACTCTATGTACACGGAATACTGGGACACTCTGTATGTGCTCTATATAAAGTATTTTATAGTGTTTTATTCAAAAGTGTAAAAGCTCAGCTTAATTACGTGAAACTTACTGAACGTAAAATATATATGAAATCCGGTAAAGCTAAGAGCTTTGCTTGGCCCGACTTGCTTTTTACTTTTGATGTATGTACATTATAAAAAGTTTTAGCCCGTGCTAAACATTGCAAAAAGAGAACATTTTCTTTGTCCATATAGAGAATATTTAATTTGATTACTTGAATAGGAAAGCCGGCTTTCGCGGAGTGATGTTTATAATAAACACGTCTAAAATGGCTTTTATTTATTCATTGGTACTTTAAGAGCTCTTTTGACAAAACTTGTGTTACTTTTTGTTCTCTTAATTAATTAGCAATTCAATTGACGTCACGAGAGCGGTGTTAAATTCCATTAGGTATTCAAAAATGTTATATCTATCTCCCTTTTACCATTAATACCTATTGCCTTTCACTTACTCTTATCTTTCTTATTGCTATCTTTAGACTCCACCTAACAACTTATTATTATCTTGCAACTTGCAACCTCCTCTCATCGTCCCTTTAGTTGCCATACTAAAGGGAAGTATTGTATTCATGAATTAATTACTCTCCGATATCCTTGCATTCTTTTACATTTTAGGGGTCCCTAACACAAACAACAGTTCCTCTAGATCATAGGTTCCCAACAGGTGCGGTACCTACCCCCAGTGGGAGCTGGACTATTCCATGGGGGCGGTAGCGGGTTTAGAATGGGGGAGGATGCGTTAAGACAGTCAAAGGGCCGGCCGTAGCGTACCCACCTATTTAGGAAATTAATATAATGAAATACTTTGAAAATAGATACTGTTTTTTAGTGTTCCGTACGGAACACTTATAAGATCACTTCGGTGTCTGTCTGTCCGTCTGTCACACCATATTTTCTCCAAAACTATTTGTCATAGAAAGGTGAAATTTGGTAATAATATAGGAATTGATGGCCTCATCAGAGCCATGTAGTTTTGAAAGTTAAATTTTGACTTAAGGGGTTAGTTTTGGGGGGTGAAATCGGAAGTGGAAAAAAAAAATTTTTACTAGGTAATCGAGTGGGGTGTCAAATGAAAGCTTGTGAAAACACGAGTAAAAAATGTATATATATTGTAATACTTGCGCGCACTTTTCTTTGTATTATTTTTAAAAAAACGCTGTCTACCAGCCTTATCTCGAAAAGTACTTATTAAAAATTTTTTAAAAAAATAAACTTCGTTGAAAACTCATTTGGGATGTACAAGTTGATGCGTGCACGAAATTAAATCTATAAAAGGCAGGGATAGCTCTAGGAATGTCTTATTATTTTTGTGTGCTTCGCCAATAATCCATATTCGTGAGAGAAAGTGATAGAAATTATTATACCATTATTTTTATAACTATCTATAAATCTGTTGAAAAGTTAGTTATTTAAACCGTGGCAAATTTTGTACGTCAAAATGACTGAATCTAACAGAAATACCGGCAGTGTCGAATTGAGTATTTGAAATATGGATTTACGCACTCTTCTACAAACCAATCATTACCTTTGTGTTTAATTTGCCAAAAAGTTTTTTCAAATGAAGCCATGAAGCCTTCTAGGCTACAAGAGCATTTGAATAAAATGCATGCTGATGAAAAGGATAGTTTAAACATAAAAATACTATTACCTGTGTTAAATAAAACTCGTAATAATAATTATTATCATACTTACTTGTTTAATTTCACCAACTTTTTTTTTTTTTTATTGGTCTAGCATACGTGCTACAGGGAAGCCCCTAAAGCGCTACAGGAACGACACGTGTGCGGAAAAAGCGATTCACGTTGTTCTTAAATCGCTGTAAATTGTACTCGGTTGGAAACACAGTCCTGGGCAGATTATTCCAAAGGGATGATGTTCTCCATATAAATGACGAGGAGTAACAAGCTGAACCTCATACGTATGTGAAGAATTAGCGCGACGTGTACTTCTAACTTGCACCGCTCTGGGAGGAATTAAGCGGGCCACATCCTTCGAACACTTTCCATGAAAGTACTCGTAGAATAGGCTCAAGTCGCCAACCGTTCTTCGATGTTCCAGCGAATCAAGGCCGACGGTCAGTTCCGGGTCTCTAATCAGATGAACAGCTCTTCTCTAAATAGAATCCAACAAATGCAGTGTATGTTTGGGAGCGGAGCTCCAAACATGGGAGCAGTATTCCATAGTTGGTCGAATTTGAGCTTTGTAAATAATTAACAGTTGTTGTGGAGTGTAAAGCTTTCTGGTTCGAAATAATATTCCCAACTTTTGAGAAGCTCTCCTTGCTATGCCTGCAACCTTTTCATGCCAGGACATATTTGCTCCCAAATTAACGCCCAACAAATTGAATGACGATGTTAGAAGAATGGAGTGCCCCGACATAACTATGTCGGGTTCACCAACTTTAACTTTTTTAGAAAAAACTGCCGCCTGGGTTTTTGTAGCGTTAAATTCCACTTGGTTACTGTCACCCCAAGATAGAATTTCTTCCAGGTCTTTGTTAAGTTGAATGACTTCCTGCTGTTTGCGGATATTCGTCTGAGTAACCGATGTCCGAGCGTTCAAAGTGAATGAAGAGATAAGTGTACTATCATCCGCAAAGCTGTAGATTGGATTCTCGGTCTTTTCCAGCAGATCGTTAATGTAAATGAGAAAGAGAGTAGGAGACAGTAAGGAGCCTTCGGGTACACCGGCGTTGATAGTGAAGGTGTTAGAAAGAAATCCGTCGACTGCCACTCGTAAAGAACGCTCTCTGAGGAAACATGAGAGCCACAAACAGAACTTTTCCGACATACCATAAGAACGTAGCTTAGCCAACAGCCCATCGCGCCAAACACGGTTGAATGCCTTGGATATGTCAAGAGCAACCGCTCGAGATTCTCCAAAGTGTTCAATTGCATTGTTCCAAACATGTGTTACATAAGTCAGAAGATCTCCTGTTGATCTATTCGCATTCCTTTCGCAAATCCAGATACAGCAGAATTATCAAATTTAGAATTAACGAAGAACTAAAATTAAAATTCAGAAATGGTTACCCTGAACTGTGGGCAAGAGGACAGAAATTTTTAATTTTTTTATTTCTTATTGATTTATTGTTTATTTTTAAATTTTTAAAAAACAATTTTTTACTACATTTGATGGTCGTTTTAATTAATTTCTACTTAATAGAGAGATAGAAAGATAAAATAAGTATAGATAATATGCAACAATATATTAATATTTAGTATAATTAACTATGGAACTATGGAAGAGGAGACGTTGGACTTTTTTTTTCTTGTTGAGGAGGCGGTGATCCAAAAAAGCTTGGGAACCCTTGGGCTACACTAAACGAGGATTATCTTTAATACAGTAGAATCTCGATTATCCGAAATAATATGGACCAAAGTAATTTCAGATAATCGAAATTTCGGTTAATCTGAATTTTTTTATAAAATAGAAGATTAGAATGAATACAACATTGCAGATTGACTTGAAAGCATTTATACAATATGCTATTACGTACATAGGTATTTATTAAAACAAAGAGTGTTTAGTTTACTTATTTTATGTATATGTACGGAAAATCGAAAACACAACAAACAAACAGTTTCATTCTTAACTTTAATGTCTTAAAAATGAAGTAATTTTTAACTGCACTCGTTTTGCGTTAGTTCTGTTTTTGGCTGCAATGTCTCTCCAACGTTTGATAAGCAAAACATTCGCGGTTTTTCTAGGGCCTCTAGTCCTTCTGAATGTGACATTTTTACTGGAATATTGTCAATGGCTTCTACTTCGTTATCATCATCGTCATCACTGTCTGTTTTATTAGCATTTTTGCATACACTTTTAATTAATTCTTGGTCAGTCATTTCATCTTCCACACTATCACTGTTTAACCATTCATAAACATCGGTTTCCGTAACACTTTCACATCCTGATATTCTTGTAATAATTTGATGTAAACTTTCATTATCTTCTGTTTTTGCCTCTGAGTAATGTCTCTCCTCTTGTGGAATCAATTTTGGCCAAGATTTTTCCAGAGTACTACTCTTTACTTGATTCCAGGCTGAAGCTATCCAAAATATAACATTTTTTAAATTTATCTTTTTTAGACAATCAGTAAGATTGCCACCTTCATCCACTTCTAAAATATGCTCCAATAAGGAACGCCTGTAATTGCGTTTTAAATTTTCCAGTACACCCTGATCCATAGGCTGAATGAGAAAAGTTACAGCAGGAGGGAAAAACATTGCTTTTATTTCCCCACTTTCAAGTTACTCCGCACTTGGGTGAGTGAGGGTCATCTCACAAAATCTCCAAAAAACCAGTTTTTAAATAGAGTCGCGTTTATCCAGGCATTGTTTTGATTTTTATACAAAACAGGTAAAGCATTGCGACGAATATTCTTAAAGGTTCGTGGATGTGCTGACTTACCAATATATAATAATGGGAGTTTGTGTTTTCCAGAAGCATTACTGCATGCAAAAACAGTAATACGTTCTTTGCTACGTTTGTAACCAGGTGCTCCAGCTTCCGTTTTTGAAGCTAAGATTTTTGTCGGTAACATTTTGTAGTTCAAGCCTATTTCATCACGATTATAGATTTGGTTTGGTTGTAAACCATGTTGTTTTATAAGCTGCTCAAAATTCTCTGCAAATTTTTTTGCAGCAGATACATCAGCCGACAATCTTTTTCCACAAACTTTCAGTTGACGTACACCATGTCTTTTTTTCCACCTGTTTAGCCATCCATCCGCTTCAATAACCGGCAGCTATTCGCTTAAACTCACTGTCTTATGTTTTAAAATTGTTCCTGAAATTACTATTCCACGTTCTCGATCTGTGTAAACCATAAAAATAAAGAATCATCCACTTTTTGGTATTCACCGCTTTTCATACTTTTTCGTGCCTGTGTGGGCGATGACAAAACACTACACCATTTTTCAAGTTTTTCGCGATTTTTTCTCCACTCTGAAACAGTACTCACGGCTACACCTAAATTCTTCGCTATATTTCTAAGAAGTTCACCATTATCTAAACGTTGAATTGCTTCAAATTTCTGTTTTAGGGTAATAACAACACGTTTACGCTTATTATTATGACCCTCCATTTTGTAAAATATCTATTAAAACGAAACTATTACCTCTGCGATAATAATAGACGTAATGAGTAACTTATAACACTCGTCGACTAACCAAAACGTAGACAGAGGTGAAATTCTAGACGTCTATTTCGAATAATGGGGATTTTTTTTGTTTAATGGGAATACAATTTGTTTTTTAAGCCGGATTTCAAATAATCGCGATTCGGATAATCGGGATTGTACTGTATTTCTTTAGGCTCTTTCATGTTGAATTTTATCAAGGAATGAAGATATTATAATTAAGATAAATAATAAAAAGAAGTGAATTTATGATTTTCCTAATATTTTACCGATTTAATTTTAATAAATACTTTCTCGATCATCAAAGTGAAAATTACTTTCACTTGAGTGCTCAAAAAAAGATGTCTTTTATCTGACAAATAAATGGATTTTTTCAAAACACAAATGCTGAAAAATATCCGATATTTACGTTCGGCCATTATTTGAACAATCTTCGAATACTTTTCAATTCTCTTTTTCTATGGACTAAAATAAATAGTCGTCAGCAAAACTGTGGAAATATTTCCTGATTCGACTGGAAAAATGCTCGAGTCGGTGTCTTTTATTCTGGTTTTTAAATTATTTTCGAGTGGTCGAAGTTCATGTATTTATTTCGATCTAATGGAGCTCTTAAATTGATTAAATTTACTTGGTATTTTACGTACTCTTGCTTGATTTGGAAAGTTTACTTTCTAATTTAGGTTGATTAAATTTAGCTAAATTCTTAAAGAAGGGGAGAGAAACAACTTATAAGTTTCAGTTTATGAAGGCGTAAGGCATTCCAATTATAGGGGATTTAGATGGTGCCACAGAAAGAAATCCCATCGTGCAACCATATCTTCTACCATAAAATACTTTAAGCATATTAATAATAATAACAATAATGCACCAAACTCAACCACACTCATATCAAATCAGAGCTCAGAACCGAATTCAAAACAGACTCACGAAACTTTTACAAACAAAACTCAACTCCAAGGATCTCACTAAAGCCATCAACACGTTCGCTATACCTATACTCACATATTCATTTAGTATCATCAAATGGTCACACACAGACATAAAAAACACACATCCTTATATGTTCTCAATTCAGCAAATACATAATATTACACCCCAACGCATGCAAAGAAAATAAATACATAAAAAAATTACTTTCGCTTCGTTTGTTAAAATATGGAAGTAGTTTACCTCCTGATTGTTGCAAAAATATTATATAAATATTACCTTTTAATGTATTTTACGAAGTGAATTTCGCTGTAGCAACGTAGCTCGAAGAAGAATGTGGGCGCGGACGCGGGCGTTCTTTCAAATTTTGAACCACATATATGCATTGCAATGATCGGACTTTCTTTTAGAACAGGGCTGTCAAGGTCATGCACAGTTCGAGCCAATTTCGGAGGTAATGCCTCCCGTTGCCCCCACCACTGCTGCTGCCGCCGTTCGCGCAGTCTCAGGAGCGGCTATGGGAGACATAGGAGGAGCGCATTGTGTTTGGTAAGCGGCCGAGCCGCGATCGGCGGCTCGGCCGCTTAACGTCTAGCAGTGGTGGGGGCAGCGGGCGGCATTACCTCCGAAATTGGCTCGAACTGTGCATGACCTTGACAACCCTGTTTTAGAAGATACTAAAATAAATACGTGCCTCGCACGTGCATTTATTCAGTTATCAATACTTAATAATTGATATATTTTTAATAAATAATCCAAGTATCGTTTTAATTAATTGATATATATATATATATATATATATATATATATATATATATATATATATATATATATATATATATATATATATTTATATATCAATACTAAATAAAAATAAATAAAACATGATTGCGGCGGGAAACTAGCGAGAAACTACGTTGCCACATTCATTATACCCTGAAAACCAAATTATTTAACGTCTTTCTCTAACATAATGCTCTTTCTGTCTTCTCGTAAGAAATACCTTAAAGCAGTAATATAACAAAGAATCAATTTTTTTTTCACTTAAATTGATTCAGCCGATACTTGGTGGAAATCCATAACTAGAAGTAAACACTACTTAAATTTCCACTAATTTTTTTATTTTAAACACCATGACATGTTTCGCTGTACTACAGCTTCTTCAGATGGTTTGTTACAGAATGAGGATAAAATTACTATAATAAATGGTTGGTTCACAATTTATGGCAGGTAATAAAGGTTGGTTCACAATTTATGGTAGGTAATAAAGTCACAATAAGTCACAAACTTGCAGTTTTCCATAATATCATTCACAGACTAATAAATATTCCTCTAAACCAAGACGATTTTCAAAAAAAAACTTAATATTATAAAACAATTAGCAGTAAATAATGACTAGTCACCATTCATAATAGATAATATTCTGAAGAAAAACTTTACAAAAAAGCCCTTAGTACAGTTTTTCCGAATAATAAAGAACCTTATAAAAACGTAAAGTCAATAACGTGCTATGGTAGATGCAGCACTAAATTAAATAGATTCTTGAGAAAATTAAATATTAACACAGCATTTAAAACATCCAACACAAATTTATAAAAAATAAAAAAAACTAAAACAGATAGAGATAATAGATGTTGAGTATACAAATTAAATTTTGGAAATTGCTCAAAAACATATATAGGTCAAACAGGAAGAAGTTTTTCAAAAAGAATCGTCATATATCAATAGAAAAAATAACTGAAATTATACAAATCATTTAATTGAAAATAACCACCAATTCAACCCAAACTTTGAAATATTACACACTTGCACAAAGGGCGTGAAACCTAATTACCTAGATCTTTAGAAATAAACAAATTGAAAAATTCACATTCCTTAATAAATGAACAATTAGACTTAAATAATTCACCATTACTAAATCTATTATATTATATGTAGGGTGGCGCATAAGTAACGTTATGATTTAATAAGTGAATACATTTTTTGTTAACGTCTTTTTTTATTTTTTTTTTCAGAATTAACTTTGAAAATCTTGGGAAATTTATGATGGAAAGACTCAGCACAGAACAAAGAACCAAAGTTGTTCAGTTTTATTATGAAAGTCAGCATTCGATTATTCAGACACAAAGATCATATCGAAATTTCTTTCATGTTCGAAATGCACCTAGCGCTCCAACAATTTACCGATTGGTTCAGCGTTTTCGGCAACAAGGGGCGGTCTGTGATCTTCCGCGTGCTGGAAGACCTCGTGCGGTTCGAAATGATGTGAACATTGCTCGGGTGCAAGCAAGTATTGAGGAAAACCCCGAAACTTCCACCAGGCGACGTTCTCAGCAATTGGTGATGTCTAGGCGGTCTTTGCAAAGAATTTTACATAATTTACACCTTTTCCCATATAAGATTCAATTGGTTCATGAGTTAAAACCAAATGATGCACAAAGACGCATTCAATATAGTCGCCGTTTGCAAGAATTGTGCCTAGAAAACAACGAGTTTATTCACAAACTCATAATGAACGATGAGGCCCATTTCCACCTCAATGGTCACGTGAATAAACAAAATTGCACAATATGGGGCATTCAAAATCCAAGAATAATTGTTGAACATCAAATGCACCCACTTAAATGCACAGTATGGTGTGGAATAACTTTAGAAAAGATCATTGGACCATATTTTTTTCGAAAACGACGAGTAAGTTGCGGTTAATGTGAATGGCATTCAATACCGGGCAATGATTGAAAGAGGTAGAGAACAATCCAGAATTGTGGTTCCAACAAGATGGAGCCACAGCTCACACAGCTCGTCCAACTATGGCTCTCCTGCGCGAAATTTTTGCCGATCGAATAATATCGCGTTTTTCTGATTTTAACTGGCCACCGCATTCGCCCGATTTAACGGCTCCCGATTTTTTTCTTTGGGGTTACCTAAAGAGTAAGGTATATGCCAATAAGCCAAGAACCATCCAACAGCTTAAGGCGAATATCCGAGAAGAAGTGAGGGCGCTGGGGCCTGAAATTCTAAGAAAAGTTATGGGAAATGCTCTGGAAAGAGCACGTCAGGTCGAAGCAAACAATGGGCACCATTTGAAAGATATTATCTTCAAAACATAATGTGAATATATTTCCAAACTATATTCTAAATTTTAATAAACGCCAACGTTAAATAAAATCAGAAAGAAAAAAGTTATTCATTAAATAAATCATAGCGTTACTTATGCGCCACCCATTATAATTAATTATAAAATTAAATTATTTTATTACCTGGCATAAATTGTGAACCAACCGTTTATTATAGTAATTTTATCCTCATTTTGTAACAAACCATCTGAAGAAGCTGTCGTACGGAGAAACATGTCATGGTATTAAAAATAAAAAATATACTGGAAATTTAAGTAATGTTTTACTTCTTGCAAAACTTCTAATTTTTTTTTTTAGTACGATGTCATTTTCGCAATACAACTTAACAAAAAACGTATCCATGTTATACCGAATTACTTCTGCAAACGCAATTCTTCATCCTATTCCCACCTAAAAAAAGCTTAAGCAAACTAAAAACATTTAAACCACTTACCAACTTTGGAGTTGTTTTTTATTCAATCCAGATACTTTCACCGGCCTTAATTTACAGTTATTTACATTCGGCTCCATTGATGGCGTACAAAATCACATAAAAGTTTGAAAATCGTGTTGCCTTGGCCAAACCTTTTGGGACAATAGGAGCATGTCTTGAAAGATTCCCTAGGGAGAGCGTCGAAGGAGTGAAAATAGAAAATGCTGGAGCGGCGGGCCGGACTTCAGAGAGTTGCCTGTAATTGTTTGTCGTTTGTTGGTTTTGGGGAAAGCTAAGGAGTGTCATGGGGGTTACGAGAAATGAGGTTGATATCAACAATAGATAAAGTGTATTATACGGGTAGATTGTGGGTTAAAGGGATAAAACTAAAAAAAAAATGTAAAAACATCAATTTTTTTGTTGTAAATATAGACTTTTTTATTTATAGTTTTTTTTTATGACAGCATGGAATCCTCATTATACCTGAAAAATATTTAACCGCTTTAAAGACTGTTATTTTTATTAATAAATGCATATTTTTTTCAAGCAATTCGAATAGATCTTGTATTTTATTTACAAAATCGCGCTGTATTTGATTGAACATAAAAGAATTGTAAAACATAATAACGGCTTTCATCCATTCGCCATACGTTTAAACAGTAACAAATCAACTATGAACCATGTCAAAAGAAACGCAAATAAACGTTATAAAGTAAATATTAAATTTAACTAATCCAGGCATTGAACTGAGACATTAATCAGAAAATATCCTATCCCCACGTCCCAAATGCGTTATATCGCTTACATGTAAAATTGAAAATAAATAAGTTTTTTTTCCAACCAAAAACAACTAAAAAGTAGAAGAATGATTTTATTTATTTTTAATAACTTGTAATCACATTCCAGAAGTGTCTGTATACTAATTATGTTAAGACTGGATCAATAAAATTATTGATCGCTACCCTTCTCACCCCAGTAATATTACTCAAGAACTCTCGGTTTCTAAAACATACTATAAATGTACTAAATTTTAAAACAATTTTTCGTTTCATTCGGTAATATAATAATAATTTTATTTCCTCTTTTCTGCAAAACAACATTAATATTACACTTTACATTATACATTTCAGTATTTCTGCTACCAAAAGAAGAAAAAGGAGCTAAAAACAATTAAAACTGTTCAAAGTTCAACCCCATGTAAACTACATCATCTAGCTTAAACGTTAATGAATTAAATAAAATAATAAAAATAAACGAGATAGAGAGAGAGGGAGAGAAAGAGAGAGAAATACGACAAAAATTAATCTAATTAACTAATTGCTTAAAATACTTTTTATCCGCTTTCTAAATATCTTAGGTTTAAGGGTTTTTAAAGCAACAGGTACGGTATTATAAAGTTTATAAATATTGTAGGAAAAGCTTCTTTTAAAAAGAGCCGTTCTGTGAGGTGGTGGAGATATAAGTCCACCAAATCTTAAATTCAACCTATGAACGTCTGTTCTATAAATAATTTTATTTGTTAGGTATGGTGGGCAGTTATTAGCAACAAAAACATGAAACATTACCAAAGAATGTAGTCTACGTCTATCCTGCATATTCAACCAATTCTCTAATTTGTGCGATACGGACTGAAATTTTCTTATACCATAAATGAAACGTAAGCAGCTCCTTTGCACTTTTTCAATTCTATTTAAGTTTACTTTATCTAAACACGGTCCATACATAATAATTAAAGTGACTTAAAATAAGGGAATCTGCCAATTTTACCTTGAGAGATTCTTCCAAAAGATGTCGATGTAGATAAAGCATTTTCAGTGACATATAGGCTCTTTGCATAATATGCCCTACGTGTTCTTTGAAACGCAAATCTGTATCACTTATAACACCTAAATTTTTTGAACTATTTTGCAATTCCAAATGTTGGCCAGCAATGTTTATACTGTTATCACGCTGCAAACAGTCCCTATGTTTACCAAAAATCATGACAGATGATTTATCAGGGTTAATTAGCAAACCATGGCGCTCCGAAAAATCCACCAAAGCACTTAAATCATTATTTACCATTGCTTCAGCCATTCTCCAATCACTAGACAAAAAGGAGTACAACAGTTGAGTATTATCAGCATAGAGATATGACTTGACATGCTTCAAACAAGAAATAAAATTATTCGTATAAATTGTAAAAAGTAGAGGTCCCAATATGGAGCCCTGTGGCACGCCACACTTCACCAATTCCCTCGATGACTGTCCCATGGACGTTTCAACGTACTGGAATCTGTTGCTCAAATAATTTCCAACAAACCCGATAGCATTATTCGAAAAACCAACAAAATTTAGAACAGCTAACATTAAGTCATGGCATACTATATCAAACACCTTGGAATAATCGAAAAGCACCAATATCGACGATTTCCCGTCGTCCAAGGCTCTAAACATGTCATTCGTCAGACCTAATAAAGTTGTTGTACAGCTGTACCCCTTTCTGAAACCCGACTGATTCATGGGTAAGAAAAATCTTATTTGCTTATCCATTATTTTTTCCAAAATTTTTGAAAGACAGGGTAGGATTCTTATAGGACGTAGTTCATTAAAAGATTTAATATCATTATTTTTTGGTAAGGGTGTAACACGAGCTATTTTCCAGGTATCTGGAAATATCCCCTCCAAAATGCAACAATTCATTATATTAGTAAGGAAAGGTAAAATCCTGGGACAACATAAGCACAACATTTCCAAACCTACAGAGTCCGAACCTGTAGCTAGTGATTTTATACTAAGTAATTGAGATTTTACTTCATCTGTAGTGACAGTAAAAAACTCAAATTTTTTTCCTATGTTTGTTTTCATATTATTTAAATAATATTCTATCAAATATGGATCCGTCTATCGGTGATTTCTTGAGAATTGCAAAAAATGATCATTAATATCAAAAGGTCTACTTAAGACATCCGAAAGATGCTTAGCTGTAGGTTTATTCACAATATCCACGTTTCTCAGTCTTTGTCACAATATTCTGCTGTTATTCGCCCAGAATTCTAAATATTTTCTTTTTTCAGTTCTTATAGCGATGTTAGTTTGATTGCGTAATTGTTTATAATAGTTCCAATGTTCTTGATCTTTTAATCTAATCATAGTTTGCACAGTGTCTGTCAGCCATACCGGTTTTTGTTTCTTTATTACAGTGGGTTTTAAAGGAGCCAGAACATCAAAAATATTTAATATTAGAGTGTTCAAATATGAAGTTTGTCATTAATGTCCACAATATACACAATGTCCTCAAATGGGTCATTTTTTAAAAAAATTCTTAATAAGTCCCGATCGATACGTTTTAAATTTCTTATTATACAATGCTTTTTACTTTCTGATACTAAATTAATATTAAGGCAGCAATCCACAAGCGCATGATCGGAAACCTGAGGGAAATTTTTCGTTGAGACAGTATATACTTTTTCATGTTTAGATATCAAAATTAAATCTATCAGACTATTCGTTTTATTCGTAACTGTAGTGGGTACGTTAATAATTTGTTGCAAATTAAAAGTTTCTATACAAAAAATAAAATTCTGAACACTTTTTTTGCACAAATCGAAAAAATTTAAATTAAAGTCTCCGCCACAAAAAATACTACTGCATTCCATTGAAAAGGACGACAGAGAATCTTCAAAGTTATTCAAAAATTCACAAAATTGTCCATAAGGGGGTCTATATAATGCACTTACAGCATATGAAATATTGTTGAAATTAAATTTAACCCATAACTGTTCCAAATGGTCTGTCTGAATAGAATTTAAAACATCATAATTAAAATTATTCCTAAAGTACATGCCCACTCCGCCACCGTTACTCTATCAGTTCTAATAAAGATGTAGTTTTGAATCATGTTTCTGATATACCTAAGATGTCATATTCTTCCTGCAATAATATACTTTTAACCTCAGAAAAATAGCGAATAGAGAACGTACATTCAAAAACGCGACATACAATTTCTTCATCCTCTGTTCCTCTCTCTCTTCCGTACCAAAATTACAAAAATATATTACAAAGAAAAAAGAAGAATAATAAAGAAATAAACAGTAATAATCTTACAGTAAAAATACTTATCAAATTCAAGAAAAAAAAAAATGATGCAATAAAGGAAAGAAATATACACCAATTTAAATTAAAAGCAAGAAATAAAAAAAAACAAATGTAACTGATATCTAAACTACCGGTCAAAACGTCCCTCCCTGTTGCAAAACGTCATCTTCCATTCTAATAATTGTCTTTTTTCCATTAATTTTTGCAAATATCCTTCCATCCATTGTCCATACCTTATCTCTTCCTATCCTGTTCTTCGCCAACATCAGCAACTGGTACCTCCGCAGTGTAAGTTCTTCAACTATTACCAGTTTACTATTTTTCAGCTTTTTCTTATTCAAATACACCATATTGCGTTGTTTAACAGATGTGAATTCCAGAACAGCTGGCCTTAACTTTAAAGATTTGCCGTCTTGCTTACCCATGCGATAACAATTGGCTATATCAATGTTAGAAATTCCAAGTTTAGACTGTATAATTTTATATATCGCGGCAATATAACAAGAGACAATTCGAAATTTTTTTTTTTCGGAATCTAAGGAATCTTAAACGGGGTATTTTTTCCCGATTACATATGAGAAAAGTTATGGTAAGATATAATAAGTAAACTATATTAAAAAAAAGTTGACCACAGGACGAACTTTAGAGATGTTTACAACCAAAACCTGACATTTCCTTCTGTATACTACTTTTGGGAAATCTAATATATGAGAATCGTTATTAAAGTTTGATGTTAAGTTTTAATATTAAAAAAATACAAGGCCTTTTTTTTAACAATTTTTATTTTTGCCTGAAAGCTTCGACCTTAAGGTAGTTCGCTCGTAATCTTAAGAATTTGATGAAATTGAAATATGGTCTTATTTTAAATATTTTTCATTTAATTAAAAAAAAAATTGAGCGATTGCGAAGTGAGATATTCATAATTCAAGTGCACATAATTAATATGCAATAGGCCAATGAAGTATAAAAAAGGCATGGTTTTGTGTATATCTTAAGAGCTTTTCTTACGAATTTTTTAAAAAACTAATATTTACTAAAAAAAATTAGAAAAATTTTGAAATAAAAATAATTTTTTTTTTATCGACTTGTTGAAAAGATATAAATATTTAAAGTTAATATTTGTTTAAAAGAATAACCGCGTAGTGAGGGACAAATATCACAATTTGGCAACGCTGTATGTCTTCATATTTTATGCGCCAACATTCAAACAGCATTTAAAATGGTTAACTTTTAAAGATAAATTCATTTGTAGGTTAAATAATTTATTGAATAAACATAATATATTTATTAACTTTACCTAATCATCAAATAAAAATTTTAAATGTATTAATTAAAAATTTGAATTTGTATCTTGATATTTATTATTTTTTCCTTTAAAATTTAAAAGATTTATATTTAGCAAAAATATGTTTGTAGGCTCAATAATTTTTCAATATTTTAATTATTATATTTATTTAGCAACACTTGATAACCATATTAAATATATATTAAAAAAAACGGTTTTATAAATCTTCTCCGTAATTAATGATACTAGTTATAAGTATAAAGTAGTATAAACTATTTGTAAACTAATTAATTCCTTTATTTACTACTCGCACATCTCTGGTTACACGTGGTTTGCCACTATCTTTTCGGCTAGATAATAATTGCACTATTCCTGTAGAACCCAATTTAACATAAGAACGTTTTAGATCTTTTACAGTTATGCATTCAAATGCAATTCTTTTAATCATAAGATCTAAAATAACACTCTTTAAAGGCATTAACGATGGCAATATTAGTTTTCCCATGACGCACTCTTTATACGATACGTAATTTGTATTAAATCTTCTCTCCTCAAAAACTCATTTGCCAAATTCTTAAGGATTTTAACGTCATATATCGCCTCATGGAATTTTTCGTTTGGTGTTATTTGCAATAAATCATGCACTAACTTTCTGAGTTTAAACATTTCTGAGCCTTTTTGGTCAGGAAAGCGTTTTTCGAAGACTTACTGTGTCCGAAAAACCAGCAATATTTTTAAAATCCTCGATCATTGCAAAATTAATTATAGTTTAAATTAAATGAGACGAATCAAAAAGTGCACTATGGACAACAAGTACTCAAGATTTTGGAGAAAAATGTAATAACTGTTGGAATGAAGTTAATGCGTCCTTTAGAGTGATTATTTTGATAGGTTTACCATATAAATACAGGTCGCCATTAATATGTTCTAAGCCCGTAACTTTGAAAGCGTGGTTGCGTAGGCCTAATATAAACATTGAATGTTTTATCCCGATATTTCGCCGCTATTTGCAAAATATCAGTTCTACTTGAAAATCTCGATGTTTCTAAATCGAAATACACTAAGCTACAGCCCTCGGATATAATTGAAACATTATTCAATATATTAGTTAACGCTTGAGGATTAATAATGTCACCAGTATGATAAACATTCATCTGCAGTCCACAATTTGATTAATACTGTACCCCTTCATGTTTTTCTTTATTTTTTTCTCAGGGTCTCTTTATTTCTAACCAATAAATTTCTACGTGTTTTCGTTGCCGGCAAATTAGCTTTTGATTCTCTTTGTTTTCTTATTTCATCTTTTCTTGCCACATAAGATCTTGTATGTTTCCCAGGAGGTTTATTGATGAGCTTTCCTTTGCAAATTTGCTTTTATGTCGCAATTGATTATAATCAAAAGGCATTTTTTATTTAAATTATATTTTTTTTTATTTTAAATGGAACATACACAAAGTATAATAACCTATATAAATGTCATTCTATAGAGCATTCGGTATACGCATTGGCAGCGTTGCCACATTTAGTTTCATTACAAGTGTGTGTCTGCATATGAAAGTTTCCATGTATGGAATACAGTCTCCGACAAAAATAAAATGCCTTGCCATTGAGTATTTTAAATTTTTTATATTTATGATCGGATTATAATTTTGGGTTCGATTGTCACTAGTGAACTACCTTAATCTACTTTTCAACATAATTGCCATCTATATTAAAGCAGTTGTGTTGTAAAATCAGCTTCTGTATTCCATTTGTCGCCTAGTTTTTACGCGTTTTGCCACAGTTGCACTTCTTGAAACTTGAGGAAGCACATTAGATGGTGATGAAATCGTGAAGCGTCTGTTTTGTCATATTTTTTCGTTAACTTTCTGCACCAGCTCATCGTTAATGACGGAAACGAATTACAGCGCGTATTTTACAATCCACGGGATTTTCAATGATTTGAGACAATTTAAATACGCACATACAAACGTATATTCGGGACGCGTGCTGCTGTCGTAATAGCGTCTGTCCCTAGGCAATAGACGCAGGGCGTTCTAACCTCAACGCTGCAACGACCATATTTCAAAACGGTATTTACTTCAAAAACGCGCCTTATAATAAACTAGCGGTGCTCGCGGCTCCGCTCGCGTGGACTTGATTCACTATTATCGTCACTGCTTATTCCTTATGTTACCGAACGTAATGAAATATATCCTATAATCTGGCCAGAGTGGTTCTTGAGTGCTAAGCGCACTAACAGACAGACAGACAGACAGAGAAACGTTATGTTATATATATATATATATATATATATATATATATATATATATATATATATATATATATATATATATGTATATATATATATATATATATTATAGATTTTTTTGATAAATATTCAGTTAAGAATTAAAAAAAAACACATAAATCGGATAAGTGGTTTGGAATGATAAGCACGCTAATGGACAGACAGACAGACAGAGACACCTTACGTTTTATATATAATATACAGATTATTATTATTATTACATAACCTGGCCAGAGAATATATGTATGAATTAAAAAAAAACGTAAATCGGATCATTGGTTCTCGGGTGATAAGCGCGCTAACGGACAAACAGACAGACAGAGAGACGTTGCATTTTATATTTATTGTATTCTTTGTTACATGATATTGTTCCATATTTAACAGTTTAGGCAGCGTATTGCAAGAGAGTGCGCTAGCGGCAAACTTTTTTCCGACTTGATTCACTGTTATCGTCACTGCTTATTTCTTATATTACCTAACATAATAAAATATATCCTATAACCTGGCCAGAGAACATACGGACAGAGAGATGTTGCATTTTATGTATATTATAGATTATTATTATTATATAACCTGTATAAATAAAAAAACACCTAAATCGGATAAGTGGTTTTCGAGTTGTAGGTGCACTGACGAACAGACAGACAAACAGACAGAGAGACGTTGCATTTTATATATACAGTGAAACCTCTCATAACGGACACACTTTTTTCCAACTTGATTCACTATTATCGTCACTGCTTATTCCTTATGTTACCCAACGTAATAAAATATATCCTATAACCTGGCCAGAGAACATATGTATGTTTTAAAAAAAAAGCACGTAAATCGGATGAGTGGTTCTCGAGTAATAAGCGCAGTAACAGACAGGCAGACAGACAGACGTTGCTTTTTATATATATTATAGACGAGAGTGGGTTGATAAGTCTAGTAAACTTATATGAAATGGCAGGAAATTTTGTTAAGTAGCATGACGCGTGTTAAGCGTGACGGTGATGCAACGCGCAGTTGTTTATTGGCAGCTGTGGTAAGGTTACACGTTTCGTAGAAATGGATAAAACCGAGTAGCGTGCAGTGATAAAACATTTTTATTTAAAAAAGTGGACTTCGGCCCATATAGAAACTGAACTAAAGGAAATTCATGAGCACTCTGCACCGGCACTCAAGACGATTTATTTCTACATAAATAAATTTAAACGAGACTGACCGTGCGAGCACTGTAGATGGTGCATGTTAAGGACGCCCTATTCAGGTTGCTTCTAAAGAAATGGTCGATAAAATGCATGATATCGTAAAGGAAGATCGACGTATTAAGCTTCGTGAGGTTACTGAGATAGTAGGCATCTCATATGAATGGATATATATTATCCTCAATGACGTTCTAAGAAAGAATTAGGGTGCGTGCCTCGTTGGTTGACTCCAGACCAATGCACCAGAAAGGATATTTTAAAATCGTGTTTGAAAAAGTTACAGTGCGGTCCAAAGAACTTCTGGCGTCGTTTTGTTAATGTAGACGAAACGTGGATCCGCCACTACACCGCAGAAACAAGACGGGAGTCAAAATAGTGGATTGGCGAAGGTGAAAGTGCACCGAAAAAAGCGAAAACAATTTTATTGGCGGGATGGTGGCAACTGTTTTTTGGGCCTCACAGGGTGTCATCGTGATTGACTATTGGAGAAAAGGTAAAACATTGACTGGCATACAAGACTAGCCGTGCCCGCGGCTCCGCTCGCGTAGACTTGATTCTGTTACCTAACGTAATAAAATATTTGCCATTCTTTCCCCTTATCTCCCATTATTTCTCCTTATCTATCATTATCTCTACATAATTTCCATTTTCTAGGCACACATGAGCGGACAACTCCATTAGGCGGACACTATTTGATAGTCCGGAATGAAGTATGGAGAATTCAATAAGACATAATCTCTCTTGAGCGGACTCTCTCTTGGGAGGATGCGGACACAATATTTAAATACAAAACTTGTAAAATTCTCTCTTAAACGGACACAAAATTAAAAATGTTGCAACGCTGCACTATTAGCCAGCGCGGCGACAAAAATTCTGGGGACTTCCCCATTGTATGTATGTGATTCCCCGCGAGCATTAACGAATACATAACACCTCGTTTTTATGGTCAGTTGAGTTAATTCGTTGACTTGTCTTGTATGTATTGTTTTTTTTTTAAATAGAGACAAATATGTCTGAAAAGCGTCGTGTATTAAGTTTTAAAGAGAAAATTGATATTCTGGAAACTTAGTGTTAGAGTTTTGGCCAAACGTTTTAAAATAGAAAAGACACAGGCAGCTGGAATTATTAAAAATAAAGGCGAGTTATTAAAAAAATTTCACTCCAATGACAAATTGACGAAATTTGCTATGATTGGTTTACAAAGGCTAGAAATAAAGGAATTCCACTATCAGGTCTGGAAGTGTTATTATGGAAGATGTGGACAACCTTAAATATCTTCATTGGTAAAAGGTTATTTGCCAAAAAATATTTTTTAACGTGGACGAGACAGATTTATTTTTTCGAGCTTTACCTGACAAGACGTTAGCACTTTTCCATTTTATAAATGCTTATATATTGCATTTTCTGTCATTTTTCCGCATTATCTCCCATAATATCGAATTCTCTAGTAATACAGGGGCTTATATCTCTTTATCTATCATTATTCAAGCCATTCTCCAAATATTTCTCCTTATTTCCCAGGATCTCCAACTTTCCCATATTATAAAGGCTTATATATTGCATTTTCTGTCATTTTTCCGCATTATCTCCAATTATTTCGCCTTATCTCCCATAATCTTGAATTCTCCCGTAATACAGGGGCTTATATCTCTTTATCTATCATTATTCAAGCCATTCTCCAAATATTTCTTCTTATCTCCCAGGATCTCCAACTTTCCCATATTATAAATGCTTATATATTGCATTTTCTGTCATTTTTCCGCATTATCTCCAATTATTTCGCCTTATCTCCCATAATCTTGAATTCTCCCGTGATACAGGGGCTTATATCTCTTTATCTATCATTATTCAAGCCATTCTCCAAATATTTCTCCTTATCTCCCAGGATCTCCAACTTTCCTATATTATAAAGGCTTATATATTGCATTTTCTGTCATTTTTCCGCATTATCTCCAATTATTTCGCCTTATCTCCCATAATCTTGAATTCTCCCGTAATACAGGGGCTTATATCTCTTTATCTATCATTATTCAAGCCATTCTCCAAATATTTCTCCTTATTTCCCAGGATCTCCAACTTTCCCATATTATAAATGCTTATATATTGCATTTTCTGTCATTTTTCCGCATTATCTCCCATAATATCGAATTCTCTAGTAATACAGGGGCTTATATCTCTTTATCTATCATTATTCAAGCCATTCTCCAAATATTTCTCCTTATTTCCCAGGATCTCCAACTTTCCCATATTATAAAAGCTTATATATTGCATTTTCTGTCATTTTTCCGCATTATCTCCAATTATTTCGCCTTATCTCCCATAATCTTGAATTCTCCCATAATACAGGGGCTTATATCTCTTTATCTATCATTATTCAAGCCATTCTCCAAATATTTCTCCTTATCTCCCAGAATCTCCAACTTTCCTATATTATAAAGGCTTATATATTGCATTTTCTGTCATTTTTCCGCATTATCTTCAATTATTTCGCCTTATCTCCCATAATCTTGAATTCTCCCGTAATACAGGGGTTTATATCTCTTTATCTATCATTATTCAAGCCATTCTCTAAATATTTCTCCTTATCTCCCAGGATCTCCAACTTTCCCATATTATAAATGCTTATATATTGCATTTTCTGTCATTTTTCCGCATTATCTCCCATAATATCGAATTCCCCCGTAATACAGGGGCTTATATCTCTTCATCTATCGTTATTCAAGCCATTCTCCAAAAAATTCTCCTTATCTCCCAGGATCTCCAACTTTCCCATATTATAAGGGCTTATATATTGCATTTTCTGCAATTTTTCCGCATTATCTCTCATAATCTCGAATTCTCCCGTAATACAGGGTCTTATATCTCTTTATCTATCATTATTCAAGCCATTCTCCAAATATTTCTCCTTATCTCCCAGGATCTCCAACTTTCCCATATATAACGTGAAAAATGTGTGGGCGGAAAATTATCCAAAGAAAGACTCGCCATTATGCATTGCGTAAATCTCATAGGAGATAAAGAAAAATTATTGGTTGTTGGTAAGTCAAAACATCCAAGGGCATTTAAAAACATTAGTGTGAATCAGGTGCCGGTTACGTGGAAAAGTAATAAGAAGGCTTAGATGACATCTGCTATAATGGAAGAATGTTTGCAAGATTTTAATTTAAGAATGGGTAATGAAAACAGAAAAATTTTGCTATTTTTGGATAATGCTGCCTCTCATCCTAAAGACATTCAGTTAAAAAACATTCAACTTATTTTTCTACCGTCCAATTGCACATCAGTTATTCAACAGCTAGACCAAGGCATAATACAAAATTTTACAGGACCATTTTAATTAAGGAAAATAGATTCTGTTGATAACCTTCAAGGTCTTACTAAAGCAGTTAATGTTCTAGATGCTATTTATTTTATAAATGCTGCATGGAAGAAAGTTACGGAAACAATAATAAAAAATTGCTTTCAAAGGGCAGGAATTACGTTAAATGATGGTGATAACCATAATCTGGAAAATGATAACTTTTCAGGAGAAGATAACTTACCTTTGTCAGTTTTATCCGAAATATGGCGAAATGCAGAAGCAATAGGCCTTAAAAAAATGATTTAAGTGAATTCATTACCATCGATAATAACTTATTAGTAGAAGATGATATAGACGACACCTCTTTTAACAAAATTGTAAAAAAGGCGACAACGTGACTTTGGTTGAGTCTGACGAATCTGATGAAGAAATAACCATAACCGATCAACCCAATATTATTATAAGTTATCAGCAGGCCATTGATATAGTGAAAACGATTCAAGAATTTGCCAAAATTAAAGGAGATTCAACAGCAATGCAGATGTTATCTGACTTGTATACACATATACAGGGTTACAGGGAAAATCGTCCTAGATAATTAAGGACGTTATAGTTTAGGTCGTTTCTGACCGATTTGACTCTATGACATGATGTCCTAAACTTAACCGTTTTCGAGATATTGAAGTTTAAAGATTTTCTAAAAAAAAAACATGTTTTTTTTTTGCTTTTATATCGATTTTTTTTTATTAGAGGTTCTCGAGTGCGATTTTTTCGTTATTTTTAGTTAGTCTGTATGTCAAGTATCAAAAATCATCAAAAAAATTTGAACTAGTTACTAACAGTTTCAAATGGCGGCTTGTTAATGTTTCTAAATTACGAATTTTTACCAAGTGTTTCCTACTTTAAATCAATAAAGAGAAAAAAAAAATGTATGGAAATTATTCTGGAAATTATTTTAAAAACTTTTACGTCTTTTTAGCTATCAAAAAAGGTATAATACTAGGAGTTTAATAGGAAAACTGTACACAGAATGACACCTAAAGCAGGTTCGGGTAGCAAAAGGTAAATTTTTAGTTCTAGGTGAAAATACGAAAAATACACAAATAAAACAAAAAACCTTGCAATTTAATATTTTTTATTAATTATAATTCATGTTCTATATGGTCGCCCCTATTTCTAACACAAATTCTCATTCTTTTTCTTAAATTACTTTTCACAACGCTGGTTGTGAGGTGCCGCCTCATTTCGTCAGCCGCATCGATTATTTGTTGTCTTAGGACATCCACGTTTTCGATAGGAGTCATCTGGTCGTATACGAGACTTTTCATGTGACCCCACACATAAAAATCCATCGGTGTTAGGTCTGGGCTTCTCGCGAGCCAAGGTATGGGTCCGCCTCTTCCAATCCATTTGTTGGGATAATTGTCACTGAGCCATGCACGAACACTTCCTCTGTAGTGAGCTGGGCAGCCATCGTGTTGAAAGTACATGTTTTGTCTCAAACCAATAGGTAGGTCTTCCATCAAATTAGGTAAATCGTTCCGCAAAAAATTGTCGTATTCCTCGTCATTCAAATTATCTGGCAGGAAGAATGACCCAACCAAATAATTTGAAATTATACCCATCCACACATTTAAGCTGAATCTTGTTTGTGATCCTTTCGTTCTTTTTTTGTTTGGGTTGCCTTCCTCTTTAGAAGCCCAATAGTGGGCATTGTGGTAGTTTGTAAGACCGTCTTTGTCGAATTTCGACTCGTCAGTCCATAGTATTTTCTTAAAAAAAGATGCATCTTCGACATCGGTATTGAGCATAAATCTGCAGAATTCTAATCGTCGCAACGGATCCCCTTCTTCAATGACTTGCACGGGCGTATAGTGGTAAGGGTGTTGCTCAACAGTATGCATTACAAACCATACCTTCCACTGCGAAATACCAAGCTGTTGTGCGACAACATTTGTAGATGTGGTTGGGTCCACCTCAAAGAGACCTCGTATTTCGTTTTCTTCGTCTTCGTCAAAGATACGTGGTCGTCCCATGTTAGTCCGCCGTCTTTGTACGGAACCAGTTTCTCGTAGTCTTCGATAAGTTCCATCAAATCTCATTTTCTTAGAATTTTCAGTAGATCCAGTAGATATTATACAGTTTTAGATAGCTAAAAAGACGTAAAAGTTTTTAAAATAATTTGCAGAATAACTTCCATACATTTTTTTTCTCTTTATTGATTTAAAGTAGGAAACACTTGGTAAAAATTCGTAATTTAGAAACATTAACAAGCCGCCATTTGAAACTGTTAGTAACTAGTTCAAATTTTTTTGATGATTTTTGATACTTGACATACAGACTAACTAAAAATAACCAAAAAATCGCACTCGAGAACCTCTAATAAAAAAAAATCGATATAAAAGCAAAAAAACATGTTTTTTTTAGAAAATCTTTAAACTTCAATATCTCGAAAACGGTTAAGTTTAGGACATCATGTCATAGAGTAAAATCGGTCAGAAACGACCTAAAATATAACGTCCTTAATTATCTAGGACGACTTTCCCTGTAACCCTGTATATATATATGTATATATATATATATATATATATATATATATATATATATATATATATATATATATATATATATATATATATATATATATTCTATGCTACAAGATATTGTTCCATATTTAATGATTTAGGCAGTGTATTGCAAGAGAATGCGCTAGCGGAAAACTTTTTTCCGACTTGATTCACTATTATCGTCACTACTTATTCCTTATATTACCTAACAAAATAAAATATATCCTATAACCTGGCCAGAGAACATATGTATGTTTGTAAAAAAAAAACACGTAAATCAGATAAGTGGTTCTCGAGTGATAAGCGCACTAGCAGACAGAGAGACGTTGCATTTTGTATAGATTATAGATAGTAGTGTAACAATAACAGAATTTTAAGAAACTTTAATTTCAACAACCTTAAAAATGACATATTCCAAGATATATGCGAAAAACCCGTCCTCCAATTGTTCATTATCTTAGCCAAACAAATAAAAAATTTTCATATGTTATTGAAAATTTACAAAATTTATCATCTACCATCCCTTTCCTTTTGAAATGATGTCACAGAACTATAGGTTCCATTCCTATGTAAAATATATGTGTACTAAATTTGAAATCGATATCTCATTTTGTACGAGATTATCGTGCCAACAGGTAGACAGGCTGACAGATCGACAGACCGATGAAAATGACGAGTATGTTTTTCGTAACCCGGACACCCTGAAAGGTGAAGAAATGCACACAGCTCGGGAGCGTAATTTTTTCAGGAATACTTTCCTTTGGCAAGGGAAGCAGAAAAAAAATCATATTAAATAATTATTCCTAATAATAATAATACATATATATTGTAGTCTGATTATACGATTTTTATTTATTTAAGACAAATTTTTCTTTACTTACAAGCTAATTTCTTATTCTGCTTGACACAACCTTTATGTACCTAAATAAACAAAATATTCCGATTTAAAATTCTGTTTTAGAGAGAGAAATAAGCACAGATTCTGAAGCTAAAGCTATTTTAATTGTATACATACTATTGTAATTGAATAAAGAAGTATATTTGTCATAACAGTAAAAGTACAAAAATTCTTTCCGTGTGCTGTTGGAATATTTAAGTTTAAGCCATCACTAAAGAGTATTCAAGTAATAATTGGCGCTTTAAGTGACTTTTTTAAAACCTTTTTTATGGTTAGAGTTAACGTTAATTTTTAAGAGTTATATTGGCAGTTAAAACAAGCTGTTGTATATCTACAGCTGTTTAAATTAACAGTTAATGAGGTTCTGAAAAGCAAGTTAGTCAGAGTTAGTTTACTTGTTCAGTTCGTGAACTCATTGTGAGTAGAATCGAGAATCAGAGTCGAAATATTCAACCTACAGTGAAGTCTGCTTATAACGACCCCGTTGTTAGCGAATTTCCGGTTAAAATAAACTACACTCCTGGACAAAATTAACGCAACAATTATTAAATCATACAAATCTCTATAATGAATTAATTTTAATAATTTTTTATGAACATTGGTTACACTAAAAGTTAGAAAAAACTTATCCGGATACTTTAAAAGTGAATTAGCTACCAAATTTCTCTATAAGATTCGAATTAAAATTATTCTTAAGACCTAATAACAAAATCGTTGAAATTATGTAATAATGAAAAAAAATAAACTGGGACACTAATAGCAAAATTAATGGTGTAACTGGGACACTAGTAGCGTGTGTTGCCTCCTCTACTTCGAATGACAGCGTTTATGCGCCTAAGCATGCTTCTAATTAAATTTTGGATAAAATTTTGAGAAATTTGCTACCATTCTGTGATAACTGCATTTTCAAGTTCCCTCAGGTTTCTAGGTGCAGGTATGACGTTTCACATTTTTCTTAAGGTGATCCCATACATGTTCTATCGGATTCAGATCCGGGCTTTTTGGTGGCCATTGCATAATCGGTATATCAACTTGATTAAGATAATCGAGTACCTCCCTAGCCACGTGAGGTCGAGCGTTATCTTGCATAAACAGGAAATTGGGCCCCACAAAATGACCGAAAGGCATCACATGTTCTATTAGAATATTCTCAAGATAGTAGTCAGCATTCATGGATCTTGTACGGACAGGAACTAACTCTGTGCGAGCATCAAAGCAGATGCCACCCCAGAACATAACAGAGCCACCGCCGAATGGAATCCTTGCAGAGATATTGCAAGGAGCAAACCTCCCTCCTCGCTCACGACCATCTGGATGTTTTAGACTAACCCTAGTTTCATCTGTGAAGAAAACTGGTTTCCAATCATCCACAGACCAGTTTTCGTGATTTCGAGCAAAACGTAACCTGACAACTCTGTTCTCTCTAGTAAGCAAGGGCGCAGTGGCTGGTCTCCTACTGTTTAATCCAGCTTCATTTAACTGTCTTCTAACTGTTTTAGAAGAAATTGTGACATTGCGAACAGCTTTGAGTTCGTTTCTTATTATAGAACTAGTGACAGTCCTGTTTCTTAAAGCATATTGTCTTATAAAACGTTCATCTAGGTCGCTAGAGCATCGTTTTCGCCCTTGCCCTAGCCTTCTAGAATAAGTTCTTACTTCATTTAAGCGTCTTACCATAGTACTTATTGTGGAACGATGTTTGCCTAACAAATTGGCAACATAACTCTGACAATATCCCTCGTCCAATAAAACTGAGGCTCGCGCTACCTCGTGTTCAGGTAAATTCTTTATTCGATTCATTTTTCTAATTCTTCGGGGTCAAAAATAAAACAGTCTACTACAAAAACGTATTACTTTGAAAAAGGGAACAATTTATAAGCTTTCTTTTAAAGAAAATCTATCGCATTATTACAGAGAAATTGTTTATCTTCTAAAAATTTTTTTAAAACTATAAATCTAAACGAATTGTTTTGATTTCTGTCATGAACAATGAAACAAAATATGCATAGCCTACTATTCAAATACTTGATAAACTTTAAAACTGACATAAGAAAAAGATAAATTAATTTTCAGATTGTTGCGTTAATTTTGTCCAGGAGTTTACTATTGTAATTGAATAAAGAAGTATATCTGTCATTACAGTAAAAGTACAAAAATTCTTTCCGTGTGCTGTTGGAATATTTAAGTTTAAGCCATCACTAAAGAGTATTCAAGTAATAATGGGCGCTTTAAGTGACTTTTTAAAATTTTTTATGGTTAGAGTTAATGTTAATTTTTAACAGTTATATCTACAGCTTTTTAAATTAACAGTTAATGAGGTTTTGAAAAGCAAGTTAGTCAGAGTTAGTTTACTTGTTCGGTTCGTAAACTGATTGTGAGTAGAATCGAGAATCATAATCGAAATTTTCAATCTACAGTGAAGTCTGCTTATAACGACCCCGTTGATAGCGAATTTCCGGTTAAAACAAACTATTTTATAATGCACCCGGTTATAACGAACTTCCGGATAAAGCGAACCAAATTTGGATGTTTTCTGTCCTTTTATAACGAACTTGCCACTCCCTGTGCTCGATGTCGCACGACTTGATCTAGGGAATTCACCGAAACTCGCTAGGAACCCCTATTTTACTTGTTTCCGCCGTGTCGCTAGTTCGGGCAGTATTATTTTCAATTCACTTGTGTTATGCGGTTCTAATGCATATTTATTCAAAGTAGCAAAGTGAATGTTTAAGTTTTTATTTTAAAATGAGTACACAAAAACGTAAAGCGTTTACTTTAAAAGACAAACACAATAATATAAGGAAAATAGAAAATGGAGTTAAACAAAGTGATATTTGCAAACAGTTGAATTTAACTAAATCTACGGTTTGTACCATATGGAAGAAGAGGCAAGAAATCTCATCAATCTATGATAAAAGAAACTTTAATTGTAAATAACCGGTCAAGTGCAAGTTGAACTTGCACAATTAGTGTTCCGTACGTTGATTGTTTTTAAAATAAAAATTTTTATTGGGGTGGTATAAAATAATCAGTGACTTCACAAAACACACCCCAAATGAGTTTTCAACAAAGTTTGTTTCCAATCTTTACTGAAAACTGGTGACCTTGTTTTTTTTTTTTCTATAAAAGATAAATTATTAAAGGTAATGATAATTTCCGTTCAATCTATACCCCGTGGAGAATATTCCAGGATTTTTTCAAAATTTTTTGGTTAGTACTTTTCGAGATAAGATAGGGGACAGCGATTTTTCACGATTTTTTAAAAGTAATACGAAGAAAAGTGTGCGCAAGTATTACATTATATATATATATATATATATATATAAATATATATATATATATATATATATATATATATATATATATATATATATATATATATATATATATATATATTTTATTCGCGTTTTCACAAGCTTTCATTTGACACCATACTCGATGACCTAGTAAAAAAATTTTTTTTTCACTTCCGATTTCACCCCTCAAAACGAATCCCTTAAGTCAAAATTTATGTTATGGTAATATAAAATGATCAGTGACTTCACAAAACACACCCCAAATAAGTTTTCAACAAAGTTTATTTCCAATCTGTACTGAAAACTGGTGACCTTGAAATTTTGTTTTTTTTCTATACCAGATAAATTATTAAAGGTAATGATTATTTTTGTTCAATCTATACCCCGTGGAGAATATTCCAGGATTTTTTCAAAATTTTTTGATCAGTACTTTTCGAGATAAGGTAGGGGACAGCGATTTTTCACGATTTTTTAAAAGTAATACGAAGAAAAGTGTGCGCAAGTATTACATTATATATATATTTTTTACTCGTGTTTTCACAAGCTTTCATTTGACACCACAGTCGATGTTCTAGTAAAAAACTTTTTTTTTCACTTCCGATTTCACCCCTCAAAACGAATCCCTTAAGTCAAAATTTATCTTACGGTGATATAAAATGATCAGTGACTTCACAAAATACACCCCAAATAAGTTTCAACAAAGTTTATTTCCAATCTTTACTGAAAATTGATGACCTTGAAATTTCTGTTTTTTTTTATATACCAGATAAATTATTATAGGTAATGCACTCGTGATAATTTTCGTTCAATCTACACCCCGTGGAGAATATTCCAGAATTTTTTTCAAAATTTTTTGATAAGTACTTTCCGAGATAAGGCGGGTGGACAGCGATTTTTCGCGATTTTTTAAAAATAATACAAAGAAAAGTGCGAGCAAGTATTACATTATATATATATTTTTTACTCGTGTTTTCACAAGCTTTCATTTGACACCACACTCGATTACCTAGTAAAAAAATTTTTTTTTCACTTCCGATTTCACCCCCCAAAACTAACCCCTTAAGTCACAATTTAACTTTCAAAACTACATGGCTCTGATGAGGCCATCAATTCCTATATTATTACCAAATTTCAACTTTCTATGACAAATAGTTTCGGAGAAAATCGGGTGTGACAGACGGACAGACAGACGGACAGACAGACACTGAAGTGATCGTATAAGTGTTCCGTACGGAACACTAAAAATGTTGTAATGGAAGTATAAAATGATCAGTAACTTCACAAAAACACACTCCAAATGAGTTTTCAACAAAGTTTATTTCCAATCTTTATTGAAAATTGATGACCTTGAAATTTCTGTTTTTTTTATATACCAGATAAATTATTAAAGTTAATGCACTCGTGATAATTTTCGTTCAGTCTACACCCCGTGGAGAATATTCCAGAATTTTTTCAAAATTTTTTGATAAGTACTTTTCGAGATAAGGCGGGTGGACAGCGATTTTTCGCGATTTTTTAAAAATAATACAAAGAAAAGTGCGCGCAAGTATTACATTATATTTATATTTTTTACTCGTGTTTTCACAAGCTTTCATTTGACACCACACTCGATTACCTAGTAAAAAAAAATTTTTTTTCACTTCCGATTTCACCCCCCAAAAACTAACCCCTTAAGTCAAAATTTAACTTTCAAAACTACATGGCTCTGATAAGGCCATCAATTCCTATATTATTACCAAATTTCAACTTTCTATGACAAATAGTTTCGGAGAAAATCGGGTGTGACAGACAGACGGACAGACAGACAGACAGACGGACAGACAGACACCGAAATCATCTTATAAGTGTTCCGTATGGAACACTAAAAAAACATTCTTGTTGTTCAAGACAATTTTAAATGAGCTTTATATGCAAACTTAAGAATCTGTATTCGAAATAACTTAAATATTTGACACCGATGTTGGAAGAGTGGAAGAGAATTAAAAATAATAGAAATTGATATCCAATTATTACGAAATACGGCAGTATGAAAATTGGTCGAATAATAACCGAAACAAAAACGGAAAATTCAAATTTAAAATTCCCTTTTAAGGGTCGAAATACAAACGACGATTCCAGTTGTAGGTATGTAAATTATTCCGATTGGTAAGAGGATTTTACTTTGACAAAATCCCCAAACCAATAAACGAAGCACAAAGAATTAATTTGGTCGTTTTGGAAGTTTTTTAATTGGGGTACTTGTGTTTTAATTTTGAAATGCCAGCAAAACAGAAGTTTCTTTTAGACGAGGGTGTTATAAATTATCTATCTAGTCATTAAAATGACGACATAAAAAAAATTACTTGGTTGTCAAATTATTGACACTGTTCTAAAAACTTGAGTTTTATAGTTCTTAATATTCTTTTATATGAAAATAATTTAGAGCAACACACGTTGTAATTGTTCTAAAACCAAAATTGAACAAATAATTATCTACAGGGCCTTTATTTGAAATTTTGAGGTGTTCATTTTATATGAACTGACAATATCGCATCTTGCGATATACTTATAGAAACCAGAAAATCACTTCTTATGACTGTAATGAAAGACTAGTATTGTCAAATTTCCACTTCATTTAGTTTCACTGAAACTGTATGACGCGTTTCGCTATACTATAGCTTTTTCTGATACAAAATGATATTTGAGTATTAGTGTTGTTACATTTATATAAATACCCTAAGGTAGATAGGTAATAAAATTAATACTATATGCTAATGAATATTGCTGGGAAATCCATCCAGACAGGTATCTTTTTGTTCGTTTAAAATGATGTCTGAATTTTTAATTCTATTTATTTCTAAATTTTCTAATAGGTTTAATTTTACACCTTTGTTTTGTATGTGTAGAATTTTAAATTTATCGTCAAAAAGATGATTTGATTCTGTTAAATGATTACTGTACGCTGAGTCAGTTTTTGTTTTTTAAATAGCTTCTTTTATGTTCTAAAATCCGAGTTTCAAATGAGCGACCTGTCTGACATATGTAACTTTTATGATAAGAACCACAATTTAACTGATACACTCCAGATTTTTTTGATCTATTTTGTTTTCCCTTTGCGTTTTTAATGAATTTTCCTAACGAGTTATTTGTTCTAAAAGCTATGTTGATATTATATTTGTTTAAGTGGTTTTTAATTTTCTCTGACGTGTTACCAAAATAGGTTAAAACATTAAATTTTTTCCCTGTGTTTTCTTTCTTGGGGTATACTAAAAAAATAGCTTTATTTTTTAATTTTTTGTTTAGAATTGAGTCTATGGTGTCAGGAGAATATCCGTTGTTAACAGCAATGTGTTTTATTAGATTTAATTCTTTATTCAAATCATCTACAGATAAGGGGACACTTTCAAGTCTATGCAACATACTGTGGTAAGCTGCCAATTTGTGTTGTAGGGGGTGAGCTGATTTTATGTTTATTGTAATATCTGTATGTGAGGGTTTGTGAAAAATAGAGAATTTGTGTTTGTTGTAATGTCTGGTTATCGTTAAGTCAAGAAAGTTAATTTTATTGTCGACTTCTAGTTCCATAGTGAATTTAATATTTTTTATGTATTGAGTTTATATAGTTAAAAACATTGTCAAATTGACGCTCTGTACCATTAAAACAAGCAAAGATGTCGTTTACATATCGGTACCCATACAAAAATGATTTGCTAAATTCTTGTCGATGTATTTGTTTTTCTAGGTTATCCATAAATATTTCTGCTAAAAGCGGGCTAAGTGGACTACCCATTATGAGACCCTCAGAACAATTATAAAACGTTTTATTAAAGTAAAAATAATTTTGATTCAGGCTCGTGTTTAATAAATTTAGTATGTCTTGTTGTATAACGATATTAACTTTATTTTTGATTAGAAATGTTTTTATGATTTTTACTGTTTCAATCGGGGGTATGCTAGGGAAAAGGTTTTGGACGTCAAATGATACTAGTTTTGAATTATCTGGTAGAAAGACGTTGGAAATTTTTTCCGTTAATTCTAACAAATTTTTTATTGTGTAAGTTGGGGTGAAGTTAATGTTCGTTTTAATGATATCTATGAGAAATTTTGAGAGTTTGTAAGCTGGGGCCGATATGTAGGAGACTACAGGTCTAATAGGATGAATTTCTTTATATAATTTGACTAATGAATAAAGTAGAGGGGGCTGATGATTCATGACTGTTTATTTTGAGATTTGGTTGTCTGATATGATGCTAGAAGCTTTACCTAACACTGTTCTAATATCTTTCTTAAATTTTTCTGTCGGATCTTTAAGTAATATTTTCAAATTTCCTTTTTTAATAAATTCTAATGTTTTGTCTATATATTGTTGTTGATCTATAGCAACTATTGTGTTACCCTTATCTGCTTTTGTGAAAATGATATTATTATTTGTAGCCTTGTTTTGTATTGCTTTAGCTATATTTATTTCATTATCTAAATTTGGTTTGTTGCTAAGAAATTCCTTTTTTATAATATCTGCGCAAATGTGGCGTGTTGAATGGTACATCTATTAAAGCTATTTCTGATTCTACAGCCAAGATTTCAGATTCTTTTAAATCAAATTTATTATTTATATTATGTTTAAAACCTTTGTTCAAGAGGGCTGTTTCTTGATTGGAAAAATTTGTTGCTGATAAATTTATAAATCTGTCAAAAACTCCCCTTTACTCAATTTATACAATTAATATTCAGAATGGATTTCCCAGCAATATTCATTAGCATACAGTATTAATTTTATTACCTATCTACCTTAGGGTATTTATATAAATGTAACAACACTAATACTCAAATATCATTTTGTATCAGAAGAAGCTATAGTATAGCGAAACGCGTCATACAGTTTCAGTGAAACTAAATAAAGTGGAAATTTGACAATATTAGTCTTTCATTACATTCGCTATGAATTTCCATCAAGTAACAGCCACAACAATTCAAAACTTCTTATGACTACAACCAAATCACGATCACGAATATGATTTCCGTAAGCAAAGATCAAGAGGACATGTTCTAACGTCTAAAGTCACACACTTTTGTAACAACGCAACGTTCTTGATGTATCCAAGGCATTCGACTGTGCTTGAAATGACAGATTGTTGCAATGGTCTTGAACGTCAAAATGAGAAATCAGTAGAGTTGCCCACTAATATCGGTATATTTCTATTCAAAATCGGTATATACCAAAAAAATACAATATTCAATCAAATTTGTTTGTTTTAAACTTCTTTATCTAAAAGGATAATAGGAACTTACAGAATATACTAAGTATACAATTAAAACTAATATGAGTAACTATTTTTTTTTTTATAATATTTTATATATGAGTGAATAAACAGTAGTGAATACTAGTAATATATATATATATATATATATATATATATATATATATATATATATATATATATATATATATATATATATATATATATATATATATATATATATATATATATATATATATATATATATATATATATATATATATATATATATATATTTATTTATATATATATTTATATATATATTTATATATATATATATATATATATATATATATATATATATATATATATATATATATACGAGGCTGGTTTGAAAAGTTCGTGCAAAGTCCGAGAGATGGCACCACCGGCGCGTATCGAGGTCATGTTTAGTTAGTAGCATCTCTTGAATGAACGCACACCAAGTTTCAGCCATATTGGTCTATTTCTTTGTGTTTGGCATTCGTGTGAATCAAGGAAGTCGAGTGATTTTCAAGAAATGGACGAAAAAGAATTTCGTGTGGTGATTAAACATTACTTTATGAAAGGCAAAACGCCTCAGGAGACTAAAGAGAAGCTTGATAAACATTATGGTGACTCTGCACCTTCGATTAGAACAGTTTTTATAAGTGGTTTCAAAATTTTCGGACTGGCCATATGGATGACAGAAGAGTTAAGGTGCGTGAGATTGCTAGTGCTGTGGGCATCTCGACTGAACGGGTACATAATATTTTGCATAAACATTTGGACATGAGAAAGCTATCCGCAAGATGAGTGCCGCGATTACTCACGCTTGACCAAAAACGGAATCGTGTGAAGTGTTGCAAGGATGGTTTGCAGCTGTTCCAGAAGTATCCGGAGGACTTTAAGCGTCGTTTCGTGACTGTGGATAAAACATGGATACATTACTATACTCCTGAGACCAAACAACAATCTAAACAATGGATTACCAAGGGGGAATCTGCACCAAAAAAGGCGAAGACCGTTCCTTCGGCCGGAAAGGTTATGGCGACTGACTTTTGGGATTCGCAAGGGATAATCCTCATCGACTATCTAGAAAAGGGTAAAACTATTACAGGTGAATATTATTCATCGTTATTGGACCGTTTGAAAACCGAGCTGCAAGAAAAACGCCCGCGATTGGCCCACAAGAAAGTCCTTTTCCATCACGACAACGCACCAGCACACACCTCAGAAGTTGTGGTCGCAAAATTAATGGAAATAGGATTCAAACTCGTTTCACATCCCCCCTATTCTCGAGACTTGGCTCCCTTGGACTACTAGTTGTTCCCCAATTTGAAGAAATGGCTGGCGGGACAAAGATTTTATTCAAACGAGGAGGTGATTGCAGACACTAATGGATTTTTTGCAGACTTGGACAAATCCTATTATTCGGAAGGGATCAACAAACTAGAACATCGTTGGACGAAGTGTATAAGCCTAAAAGGAGACTATGTCGAAAAATAAAAAAGGTTTACCCCAAACACATAAGTAGTTTTTATTTTTGCACGGACTTTTCAAACCAGCCTCGTATATATATATATATATATATATATATATATATATATATATATATATATATATATATATATATATATATATATATATATATATATATATATATATATATATATATATATATATATATATATATATATATATATATATATATATATATATATATATATATATGTATATATATATATATATATATATATATATATATATATATATATATATATATATATATATAATATAACGTCTGTCTGTCCGTTAGTGCGCTTATCACTGGAGAACCACTTATCCGATTTACGTACTTTTTTTTTTTTAAAACATACATATGTTCTCTGGCCAGGTTATAGGCTATATTTTATTATGATAGGTAACATAAGGAATGAGCAGTGACCATAATCGTGAATGAAGTCGGAAAAAAAAGTTTGCCGCTAGCGTGTTCCCTTGCAATACACAGCCTAAACCATTAAATATGGAACAATATTATGTAGCAGAGAATATCTATAATCTATAATATATAAAATGCAATGTCTCTCTGTCTGTCTGCCTGTTCATTAGTGCGTTTATCAGGCGAGAACCACTTATCGATTTACGTGATTTTTTAAATTCATACATATGTTCTCTGACTAGGTTATAGATATATATTTTATTACATCTATAATATATATATAAAATGCATCGTATCTCTGTCTGTTTGTCTGTCTGTCTGGCTATCCGTTAGTGCGCTTATCACTCGAGAACCACTTATCCGATTTACGTGTTTTTTTTTTTTTTTAATTCATACATATGTTTTCTAGTCAGGTTATATAATAATAATAATAATCTATATAATATATATAAAACGCAACGTCTCTCTGTCTGTCTGTCTGTCCGTTAGTGCGCTTATCACTCGAGAACCACTTATCCGATTTACGTGTTTTTTTTTTAATTCATACATATGTTCTCTGGCCAGGTTATATAATCATAATAATCTATTTAATATATATAAAACGCAACGTTTTTCTGTCTGTCTGACTGTCCGTTAGTGTGCTTATCATTCGAGAACCACTCATCCGATTTACGTTTTTTTTTTAATTCTTAATTTAATATATATCAAGAGAAATCTATAATATATATAAAACGTAACGTCTCTCTGCCTGTCTGTCTGACCATTAGTGCGCTTAGCACACAAGAACCACTTATCCGATTTACATGTTTTTTTTTTTTATAAAATACAAAGGGAATAAACGGAGACAAAATGCTAATATATAGGAAAAAAACCGGTCAAGTGCAAGTTGAACTTGCACAATTAGTGTTCCGTACGTTGATTGTTTTTAAAATACAAATTTTTGTTAGGGTGGTATAAAATGATCAGTGACTTCACAAAACACACCCCAAATGAGTTTTCAACAAAGTTTGTTTCCAATCTTTACTGAAAACTGGTGACCTTGAAATTTTGTTTTTTTTTTATATACCAAATAAATTATTAAAGGTGATAATTTTTGTTCAATCTATACCCCGTGGAGAATATTCCAGAATTTTTTCAAAATTTTTTGATCAGTCCTTTTCGAGATAAGGAAGAAAAGTGTGCGCAAGTATTACATTATATATATATTTTTTACTCGTGTTTTCACAAGCTTTCATCAGACACCATACTCGATGACCTATTAAAAAAAAATTTTTTTCACTTCCGATTTCACCCCTCAAAACGAACCCCTTAAGTCAAAATTTATGTTACGGTGGTATAAAATGATCAGTGACTTCACAAAAACACCCCAAATGAGTTTTCAACAAAGTTTGTTTCCAATCTTTACTGAAATCTGATGACCTTGAAATTTTTGTTTTTTTTATATACCATATAAATTTTTAAAGGTAATGCACTCGTGATAATTTTCGTTCAATCTACACCCCGTGGAGAATATTCCAGAATTTTTTCGAAATTTTTTGATAAGTACTTTTCGAGATAAGGCCCGGGACAGCGATTTTTCGCGAATTTTTAAAAATAATACAAAGAAAAGTGCGCGCAAGTATAATATTATATATATATTTTTTACTCGTGTTTTCACAAGCTTTCATTTGACACCACACTCGATGACCTAGTAAAAAAATTTTTTTTTCACTTCCGACTTCACCCCCCAAAACTAACCCCTTAAGTCAAAATTTAATTCTCAAAACTACATGGCTCTGATGAGGCCATCAATTCCTATATTATTACCAAATTTCACCTTTCTATGTCAAATAGTTTCGGAGAAAATTGGGTGTGACAGACAGACAGACAGACAGACACCGAAGTGATCTTATAAGTGTTCCGTACGGAACACTAAAAAGATGGAAGTTTAGCAGTAAGCTTGGCAGAAAGACTGAATAGATGGGCTGAATACTTTAAAGAAATATTAAATGGAGATAAAAATGAGGAGTTGAATGACAAATAGGAAGCAAAATTAACTGAAGTGCAGAAGGGAAAAAATAAGAGAAATACTCAGAGCCCAAAAAAAATAAGGCCCCTGGTGGAAATTGTGTAACAGTAGAAATAATAAAAGCTGGAGGAGAAGATCTGGAAAATGAAATATGCCGGTTAGTGCAAGAAATATGGGAAACAGAAAATATGCCAGTGAGCTGGAGAGAGTCGCTCATTTGTCCAATATACAAAAAAGGAGAAAAACTATATGTGCTAATTATATACTAATAGCCTTACTGGATAGTAGTGGTGACTATCAAAAACAGACTAGAAGAGAAAGCTGTGTCTATTCTGGGAGAGTACCAGTGTGGATTGAGGAAAAATAGTTCGGTTACAGACCAGATATTTTCTATTAAGCAAATCCAAGGTAATACCTTAGAACAAAATTTGGCACTTGGTCTTTGTGGATTTCAGAGAAGCATATGACTCTGTAAATAGAGAAAGACTCTACAAGATAATGGAAGAACTAAAAATTCCAAGTAAATTGATTCGCATGATGAGAATGACCCTGAATGACACAGAGAATGGTTGAGGGCAAAGTATCAGACAAGATTAAGGTGAAGAGAAGATTAAGACAGGGGAATCCCTGTCGACATGTCTATTTAATTTGGTACTAAAGAAGATTATCCGGGAGTCAGAAATAAAAACAAATAGAACGATATACCAACAAACCTGCCAATGCTTGGCCTATGCGGATGATGTAACAGTGATTGCAAGAGCGAGAGAGAACCTCAAAAAAGCCATAAGCAGGATAGAAGAAAGGGGAAGGATGAGAGGACTAAAGATAAATGAGGAAAAAACAAAATACATGGAAATTACAAAGAAGAAGGATAATAAAAACAACAAAAGTTTAGATATAATAAACAACTTAGGGAAAAGATATATGTTTGAAAAAGTAGACAAATTTAATTATTTGGGATTAACAATAACAGAGAGTGGACAAGAAAGGACGGAGATACAAGAAAGAATAGCGAAAGGACAGATATGTTTGGGGGAAATGAATCCAATATTGAAATCAAAGAATGTATCAAGAAAAGCAAAAGAAAACATATATGCGACAGTTGTCAGACCCACGGTGACGTATGGATGCGAAACGTAGAAACTGAATGCAAGAGAAAAGGAAACGTTGGAAGTGTGGGAAAGGAAAGCTTTGAGAAGAATCTATGAAGGAAGGAAAGAAGAGGAACTGTGGAGAAGAAGAACAAACTACGAATTAAAATGCCTATATACGAAACCCCTTATAAGCCAAATCATAAGAAGCCAGCGATTAAGATTGTGGCAAGGATGAAGGAAGAAAGACAGGCAAAGCAAGCCCTAATAAGAAGAGTGTTTGGAAGAAGAGGCAAGGGTAAACCTCTATTTACATGGATTCAGGCAGTAAAGCAAGATCTGGAGTTGATGAGAATCCCGCACTGGGAAAAGTTAACAGGAGACAAAAAGAAGTGGAGACGAGTATGCAACCAAGCCGTGGGCCTCTAAGGCCCCTCGAGCTATATAATAATATAAACATAACGAATAAGCAGTGACGATAAAGGTAACTCAAGTCCACGCGAGCGGAGCCGCGGGCACGGCTAGTACATAATAAAATCGAAATAACAAAAACATAAGAGACTAAGTAATTTGTAATTCGTTTATTACTAAAGATATCTAACATCAAATAGGTACACAAACTTAAATCTAATTAATTTTTACGATTTTTAGGATCATACCAATATCCTTTGGCCATAGCCGCAGTCATCTTTGAACTAATGTCGAAGTCATAACAATTAGCGTCATTAAACAGTCGTTGTGTATATAATAGACCAGTGATTGACTCAGTAGACAGCTTATTTCGCTGTTTTGTTTTCATAAGATTAATATGCGCTCAACATTAGCGGATGAGTGGGGCAGTGATAAAATAATAAAGATGAAAGTAGACAACAAAGGAAATATTTGAGTGTCATCGCCATACTTCAGTAAACTGACATTATCCCAAAATAGTTCTCTGTCTTCATCTCATGACATTTTGACTTGGTATTATAATAATATTTTTGGTAAATACTACTAGTAGACGCTATTAGTAACTCGAAGAAAGTTTCTCTTCTAAATAATGAAAATTAATGAAATAATAAAATCCGAATTCTTGTTTATATAGACAAGCGAATTGGCCCGGGAGATTCCCTAGAAACGTCGACTTACGAGTTGTAGTACACAAGAGTATTCCCCAAAGGATATCGGGAACATTTTGCAATAACTACTTATCATACAATCGAGGGATTCCCCGTAAAAACATAAACGAAAAGGGTTACCAACTCGGAAATGTAAAATCGGTAAAAAAATCGGGAGAATTTACTTGTATTTTCAGAAATCGTGGAAAAATCGGTCAATTTCGGTATATCGGTAGGACAAACCCCATATCGGTACAAATACCGAAAAATCGGTAGGTTCGAGACCACTGGATTGTTGGGTAAACTGCGTGCTCTTCTATAATATATATAAAATGCAACGTCTCTCTGTCTGTCTGTCTGTCCGTTAGTGCGCTTATCACTGGAGAACCACTTATCCGATTTACGTTTTTTTTTTTTAAACATACATATGTTCTCTGGCCAGGTTATAGGCTATATTTTATTACGATAGGTAGCATAAGAAATGAGCAGTGACGTAAAATAGCGAATGAAGTCGGAAAATAGTTTACCGCTAGCGCGTTCCTTTGCAATACACAGCCTAAACCATTAAATATGGAACAATATTATGTAGCAGAGAATATCTATAATCTATAATCTATAATATATATAAAATGCAATGTCTCCCGGTCTGTCTGTCTGTCCATTAGTGCGTTTATCACGCGAGAACCACTTATCCGATATACCTGTCTTTTTAAATTCATACATATATTCTTTGGCCAGGTTATATAATAATAATAATCTATATCTATAATATATATAAAATGCAACGTCTCTCTGTCTGTCTGGCTGTCCGTTACTGCGCTTATCCGTCGAGAACCACTTATCCGATTTACGAGATTTTTTAAATTCATACATATGTTCTCTGACCAGGTTATAGATATATATTTTATTACATCTATAATATATACAAAATGCAACGTATTTCTATCTGTCTGTTTGTCCGTTAGTGCGCTTATCCCTCGAGAACCACTTATCCGATTTACGTGATTTTTTAAATTCATACGTATGTTCTCTGACCAGGTTATAGATATATATTTTATTACATTCTGTAATATATATAAAATGCAACGTATCTCTGTCTGTCTGTCTGTCTGTTCGTTAGTGCGCTTATCACTGGGAGGACCACTTATCCGATTTTCGTTCTTTTTTTTTTTTTAAAACATACATATGTACTCCGGCCAGGTTATAGGCTATATTTTATTACGATAGGTAGCATAAGGAATGAGCAGTGACGATAATAGTGAATGAAATCGGTAAAAAGTTTGCCGCTAGCGTGTTCTCTTGCAATATGCAATCTAAACCATTAAATATGGAACAATATTAGGTAGCAGAGAATATCTATAATCTATAATATACATAAAATGCAATGTCTCTCTGTCTGTCAGTCTGTCCATTAGTGCGTTTATCACGCGAAAACCACTTATCCAATTTACGTGTGTTTTTTTAAATTCATACATATATTCTTTGGCCGGGTTATATAATAATAATCTATATCTATAATATATACAAAATGCAACGTCTCTCTGTCCATCTGTCTGTCTGTCCGTCCGTTAGTGCACTTAGGACTAGAGAACCACTTATCCGATTTACGTGCTTTTTTTTAAACATACGTATGTTCTCTGGCCAGGTTATAGGATATATTTTATTAGGTGACATAAGGAATAAGCAGTGACGATAATAGTGAATCAAGTCGGAGAAAAGTTTGCCGCTAGAGCGTTCTCTTGCAATACACTGCCTAAAGCATTAAATATGGAACAATATCATGTAGCAAAGAATATAATATATGTAAAATGTAACGTCTCCCTGTCTGCCTGTCTGTCCGTTAGTGCGCTTATCACTCGAGAACCACTTATCTGATTTACGTGTTCTATATAATTCGATATAAGCCTAGATAATGGGAGATAAGGTGAGATAATGGGAGATAAGGAGAAATAATGGGAGATAAGTCGAGATAAGCCTCGATAATGGGAGACAGGGTGAGATAATGGGAAATAAGTATAAATAATGGGAGATAAGGAGAAATAATGGGAGATAAGCGGAGATAAGTCTAGATAATGGGAGTTATGGTGAGATAACGGGAAATAAAGAGAAATAATGGAAGATAAGGAGAAATAATGGGAGATAAGGGGAAATAATGGAAGATATTTTATTACGTTGGGTAACATAAGGAATAAGCAGTGACGATAGTAGTGAATCAAGTCCACGCGAGTGGAGCCGTGGGCCCGGCTATTATCATGTGTATGAAAAGTTTTGTTTACGACCCTTGAATTTTCTCAGAGGCGATTCTTATTGTGAATTTATTTCCGACACCTATACTATCAATCCCGGTGTACCTCAAGGTTCCTGATTTAAGGATTTTCGGGCAGCGTGTTTGCTGTATTTATAGAAGCTTTTTACTTAAGCTAGTTAGAATATTTATTAAGGGGTCGGTTCACTTTAGACGCCCGAAAAAAAGGTATTTTTGCGAATTTTTCTGCCAATACCTATTGTAAATATGAAGTAATTTTTTTTGGGCTGTATTAATACACTCTTGAAACACAAGAGAAAATTTTTTTTTATTGATTTACATAACTTTTTTAACGAAAAAATGCGGGGCGAACAGAGTACGTTAAAAAAAGGTGTGTCCGTGGCGTTGACGTTTTTTCAGCTTTGGCTACCCTGAAATATAAAAACCAAAAAGATTTACAATCTGTAGAACTGTGGCTACACTAGAATGGCTCGAACTAGAATTATTCACTTTTAGCAAAAATAACAAAAAGACGGATATTAAAAAAAAGCTGTGAAAATGTGGCTTTTTCTGCTATTTTTTATGCTAAAAAAATAGTAAAAATGACAAATTTGATTTTATTCTAGTTCCAGCCATAGCTACATATGTTCGGAATATGTGTTAGAAATTTCGTAAATATCGGTTTAACGGTTTCGAAAAAAACTTCAACGCTACGTGCAAAATTTTTGTTTCGAGAAAAAAACGCGTTTAAAATCTAACCTGAACTAACTTTAAAACACGCTAACTAGGCCTCAAGGTCTTCTTTTGCTCCGAAAAATTCAATAGAAAGGTCTGATACTGTGAATAACAGTTTATAATTACAGTGGGGAGCAGCTGTGTTTAGAAAAATAGAAAGCGCGTAAGATGAGCAGAGCGAGCGCGCGTGCAGAGACGAACATTTTTCATGGCATATACTTTCGAACATGAGCATAAAAATATTTAGATTTTTTCAAGGTGGTAAAGTGGACTGACCCCTTAAAGTTCTAATACGTCATAAAGTTTGATGTACGAAGTTAACATCCGATTAAGAATCAAAGAAATTTATAACAATTTTAAAAAGATTTTCCTCGTAACAAAAGCTCTAATCTACTTTAACTAAATTGTATTTTTTCGTAGAAAGCTTTTCCAATGTCTTGAGAAGTATACTAAGATAAGTGAAATTTTCTGTGTCGGACAACATGCTTTGTATTCTACGGACGATTCCTTTGTAGTCCACAAATTGAATAGAGTACATCAGCTTTTTCATATTATTGGGTGGTTACATATACGAATATAAGGAATCTGATTTGATTTTGTGGAAATTCTAGATAGGTATATGCATTTTATTTTTTAGTTTTTTTTTTTAATGCTAGTAACCAATACTGTATTTTTTTTATAACGTATTATAATGATATAAGTTGTGTCACATTTTTTTTTTTAGAAATGATAAGATTTTTCCTAATAACTCTTTCTAAGGCGACATCTATAATCTATATAATATATATAAAATGCAACGTCTCTCTGTCTGTCCGTTAGTGCGCTTATCACTCGAGAACCACTTATCAGATTTACGTGTTTTTTTTTTAAACATACCTATGTTCTCTGGCCAGGTTAGAAGATATATTTTATTACGTTAGGTAACATAAGGGGAACGTAGTAACGATAATAGTGAAAAAAAGTTTGCTGCTAGCGCGTTTTTAGGTTTTTAGGTTTTCAATAAAGTCCCTTTTCTCTGTCGAGTAACTGTCTTTTGTCAGTGGTATGCCAACCATTTTGTGCATGGCGCCGGCTACAGGTGGTCGGTTCGGGTGAATTAATTAATAATTAAAAATGTTTTCAGCATCCAGGGTTTTAAAACACATCCCTGTTATAAACTTTTATCTTTTTAACTTTGTGTATTAGTTTATAGTGTTTATTTTGATGGATTGTTAGTCGTTTCTATGTTACAAGCTAATAATGGCCATTCATGTTATCTTTACTTCTCATTATTCATGTGTGTCTTTTCTCTTTTTATATTACATCCTATATTTCACTGTACTTGTACATTGGTTTATTAATAATAATAATAATGATAGTAATAATAATAATATGTACAATAAACAGATAGCAGTGACTGAAACACCAAACAAACAAGAACTCACAGATTATTGGAAAAGTATCTGGTCAGAACCCAAACAACACAATAATAACAGCCCCTGGATCAAAGCCGAAGAAGACAAACATAAACATGTGACAGAACAAGAAAATACCACATTTAATACACAAGAAATTACAGAAACTATCAAAACACACACACAACTGGAAATGTCCTGGAATAGACAATATACAAAACTTCTGGTACAAACAGTTTACCACCACACACGAAGCACTCACACACCAAATCAACAAAGCCATTTTACAACCACACACATTTCCCACTTTCCTCACACAAGGAATAACATACGTTAAACCCAAAAGCTCAGACACCACAAACCCGTCAAACTACCGACCTATCACCTGTCTTCCAACCCTATACAAGATCATCACAGCCACAATATCGAAGAAAATAGAACAACACCTAACAGACAACAATATCCTCACAGAAGAGCAGAAGGGATGCAGGAAAAATAGTCGAGGATGCAAAGAGCAGCTGATTATAGATAGCGTGATTATGGGACAAACCAGAAAAGAACACAGAAACCTTCACATCGGTTACATAGACTATAAAAAAGCCTTCGACTCCATACCCCACAGCTGGTTAATCAGGGCCCTAGAAATCTATAAAATCAACCAACACCTCAGGCAGTTTCTCGCGCAAATTATGAAAACATGGAAAACCAAAATATGCCTAGAGACACAAACCGAACGGATCCAAACAGAAGAGCTGTACATCAGACGGGGTATATTTCAGGGGGACTCGCTCAGTGCACTATGGTTTTGCCTCTGTCTCAATCCACTCTCAAATATACTAAACAGAACAGAGCATGGCTTCAATATCAGACACCAAAAAGAGAATCAACATAAAATAAACCACCTCCTATATATGGACGACATAAAACTCTACGCTGCCACACAAACACAGCTGAAAGAACTCCTCAAAATCACAGAAATATTCACCTTAGATGTCAATATGGAATTTGGTATAGGTAAATGCAAAGTGCTCCACATCAACAAAGGCCAATGGAAGCACAACCATGAGACAGAAATCATCAACAATGAAACGCTCGATAACATGTTCGATAAAGAAACATACAAATATCTAGGCTTCCAACAAAGCACCAAACTCAACCACACTCACATCAAAACAGAGCTCAGAACCGAATTCAAAAACAGACTGACGAAACTTTTGCAAACAAAACTCAACTCTAAGAATCTCACTAAGGCCATCAACACGTTCGCTATACCTATACTCACATATTCATTTGGTATCATCAAATGGTCACAAACAGACATAGAAAATATTCACATCCTTATACGATCTCAATTCACCAAATACAGGAAATTACACCCCAACGCATGCAAAGAAAGACTTACCATCGAGAGGAAGGCAGGAGGAAGAGGAATTATAGACATCAGATCATTACACACAAAACAAATACAAACACTTAGGAAATTCTTTCACAGCAAGCAAACCAGCCTCCACACAGCGACAGTGAAAGCAGACAAAAACTACACACCTCTCGACTTAGCCCGGGCAGACCACTCAGCAGACACACACAGTCACACCCAATTACAACAGGAAAAGATGAAAACGTGGTCAGAGAAAACACTCCACGGAAAACACAGATACCACATAGAACAAGACCACGTAAATAAAAAACAATCATACACCTGGTTACGGGATGGGCAGCTATTCCCTGAGACTGAAGGCTTCTTACTTGCCATCCAGGATAAAGTCATATTAACCAGAAACTACCAAAAGTATATCATCAAAGACCCGACTATTGCAGAGGACAGATGTAGGAAATGCCACCAGCAGAAAGAAACGATCGAACACATAACCAGCGGATGTAAAATATTGGCCGGAACGGAGTACACAGCCAGGCATGATTCAGCTGCCAAAGTGGTTCACCAAGCACTAGCCACAACATACAGACTCATAGAAAACACAGATCCCTACTACAAATACACGCCAACATCCATACTTGAAAATGAAGATTACAAGCTCTACTGGGATATCGGTATCCATACAGATAAAACAGTCTCCGCCAATAGACCCGATATTACTTTTCAGTGCAAAAAAGGAAAAGTCACCTATCTGATTGACATAGCTGTCCCCAACGACACAAACATCCAAGCGAAATACACAGAAAAAATTTCCAAATACACAGACCTTGCAACGGAAATAAAAAGGCTATGGAGACAGGAAAAAGTCATCATTGTCCCCCTCATTATATCAGCCACAGGCCTTACACCAATAACATTCACACCACATTTAGTGCAATTGGGACTCAACACGGACATACACAGAAACATTCAGAAGTCAGTGATTTTGAAAACATGTAACATTGTCAGGTCATTCCTTAATACGGAATGGTAATAGCGTTTGTGCTGACTTGGCTTTGGCCCGTCGGCCAAACATTGAACCATATTGATCAAATGTGAGAAAGAAGAACTTTTTTGTAATAATAATAATAATAATGCCCAAAGTGTTGTGCCGGCGAGTAAGCCGACACCCACCAAGGCGGGAAAGTCACAGCAACGCATGAGTTGCACCACAGGAATCAATGAACACGTCATGCGTTGCTGTAATGAAATCACACCTGACAAAGAAATCACTGACAAGAGAATCACTCGCCGCTTGGACCCACCACCACCAATTCCAAGCGCAACCGACGTAAATGCGGGACAAATACAACCACCAGGCCAAACCGCGTATGTTTTGCAAGGACAACATGCAACTACCAAGGCTGGCAAACCAAGACAGCGGTTAAAGTGGACAGATGAAATGAATAAAACAGTGATGCGCTGTTACTACACCGCCACCAAACTAGAAACAGTGACATCAGGCTACAGACTGGAACTACACAGACTTTTCTTGACCGAATATCCACATCTGCAATTACTTGTTACAGAACAGAGAGTAATAGACCAAAAAAGAGTTATTACCAAGAACAATCGCCTCACACCTTTCGAATTGCAAACCATCAAAGATACAGTAGCTGCTGAACTTAACGCAGACCAAGCAGCTGCTGAACTGAACACAGACCAACTAAACAATAGAAACAGTAGAACAGATGCCGAACCAATCTCACACACACAACCACCCAGTCGAAAACAACAAGACCCACCACCCAGCAGGAGCATAACTCAGAATGATATTTCAGAGCAAATAGCAAGTACCACACGATACTCAACAACATCTATACAACATCACCCCGAATCACTTCTCATACAAACACTCAAAGCAGAAATGCAGTCACATCTAGCTCGATGGTCAGGCACCGACCCTACAACAAGAAATCCCATCCCTCGTTTAATTTTCAAACAGAGCACTCAAATGATCCTCAACATAATAAACAAGCACATAATACCACAGTACATAACAGACTTAAGCACGATCGAAGACATCCACACAATAATATATGCAGCAGCAATCACCACTATAACACAAAATAATCAAAAACTCCCGCAACGACAAAGAGGCCCCAACAGCAGAAAACCTAAATTTAAATGGCAAATAAGAATAGAAAACAAGATCAACAACATCAGAAGAGATCTGGGACACCTTACCCAGTTTATGAACGGGAACGCATCCAAACGTGTCACACAGGGTGTAGACAAGATCAAATCTAAATCTCTCAACCGAACAGTGCCAGAAATCGTTGATACTTTGAAACAAAAACTATCCGTATATGCTGCAAGACTCCGGAGATACAAAGAATCAAACGAGAGGAAAGACACCAACAACCTCTTCCGAAGAAGCGAAAAACAGTTCTACCGAAAAAACTATGTACAACGAGCAGACAGTAGTAACTGAACCACCAAATAAACAAGAACTCTCAGATTATTGGAAAACTATCTGGTCAGAACCCAAACTACATAATAATAACACCTCCTGGATCAAAGCCGAAGAAGATAAACACAAACGTGTGACAGAACAAGAAAATTCCACACTAACTACAGAAGAAATTACAGAAACAATCAAACACACACACAACTGGAAATGTCCTGGAATAGACAATATACAAAACTTCTGGTACAAACAGTTTACCACCACACACGAAGCACTCACACACCAAATCAACAAAGCCATTCTACAACCACACACATTTCCCACTTTCCTTACACAAGGAATAACATACGTTAAACCCAAGAGCTCAGACACAACAAACCCGTCAAACTACCGACCTATCACCTGTCTTCCAACCCTATACAAGATCATCACAGCCGCAATTTCCAAGAAAATAGAACAACACCTAACAGACAACAATATTATCACAGAAGAGCAGAAGGGATGCAGGAAAAATAGTCGAGGATGCAAAGAGCAGCTGATCATAGATAGCGTGATTATGGGACAAACCAGAAAAGAACACAGAAACCTTCACATCGGTTACATAGACTATAAAAAAGCCTTCGACTCCATACCCCACAGCTGGTTAATCAGAGCCCTAGAAATCTATAAAATCAACCAACACCTCAGGCAATTTCTAGCGCAAATTATGAAAACATGGAAAACCAAAATACGCCTAGAAACACAAACCGAACGCATCCAAACAGAAGAGCTGTACATCAGACGGGGTATATTTCAGGGAGACTCGCTCAGCGCTCTATGGTTTTGCCTCTGTCTCAATCCACTCTCAAATATACTAAACAGAACAGAGCATGGCTTCAATATCAGACACCAAAAAGGGAATCAACATAAAATAAACCACCTCCTATATATGGATGACATAAAACTCTACGCTGCCACAAAAACACAGCTGAAAGACCTCCTCAAAATCACAGAAATATTCACCTTAGATGTCAATATGGAATTTGGTATAAGTAAATGCAAAGTGCTCCACATCAACAAAGGCCAATGGAAGTACCACCATGAGACAGAAACCATCAATAATGAAACACTCGATAACATGTTTGACAAAGAAACATACAAATATCTAGGCTTTCAACAAAGCACCAAACTCAACCATACTCACATCAAAACAGAGCTCAGAACCGAATTCAAGAACAGACTGACGAAACTTTTACAAACAAAACTCAACTCCAAATATCTCACTAAAGCCATCAACACGTTCGCTATACCTATACTCACATATTCATTTGGTATCATCAAATGGTCACAAACAGACTTAGAAAATATTCACATCCTTATACGGTCTCAATTCACCAAATACAGGAAATTACACCCCAACGCATGCAAAGAAAGACTTACCATCGAGAGGAAGGCAGGAGGAAGAGGAATTATAGACATCAGATCATTACACACAAAACAAATACAAGCACTTAGGAAATTCTTTCACACCAAGCAAACCAGCCTCCACACAGCAACAGTCAAAGCAGACAAAAACTATACCCCACTCGACTTATCCCGGGTAGACCACCCAGCAGATACACACAGCCACATCCAATTACAACAGGAAAAGATGAAAACGTGGTCAGAAAAAACACTTCACGGAAAACACAGATACCACATAGAGCAAGACCACGTAAATAAAAAACAATCATACACCTGGTTACGGGATGGGCAGCTATTCCCAGAAACGGAAGGCTTCTTACTTGCCATCCAGGATAAAGTCATATTAACCAGAAACTACCAAAAGCATATTATCAAAGACCCAACTATTACAGAAGACAGATGCAGAAAATGCCACCAACAGAAAGAAACCATCGAACACATAACAAGCGGATGTAAAATATTAGCCGGAACGGAATACACAGCCAGACATGACTCAGCGGCAAAAGTAGTTCACCAAGCACTAGCCACCACATACAAGCTCATAGAAAACACAGATCCCTACTACAAATATACACCAACATCCGTACTTGAAAATAAAGATTACAAACTCTACTGGGACATCGGTATCCATACAGATAAAACAGTCTCCGCCAATAGACCCGATATTACTTTTCAGTGCAAAAAAGAAAAAGTCACCTATCTAATTGACATAGCTGTCCCCAACGACACAAACATCCAAACGAAATACACAGAAAAAATTTCCAAATACACAGACCTTGCAACGGAAATAAAAAGGCTATGGAAACAAGAAAAAGTCATCATTGTCCCCCTCATTATATCAGCCACAGGCCTTACACCAACAACATTCACACCACACTTAGTACAATTAGGACTCAACACAAACATACACAAAAACATTCAGAAGTCAGTGATTTTGAAAACATGTAACATTGTCAGGTCATTTCTTAATACACAATGATAATGCGTTTGTGCTGACTTGGTTTCCGCCCGTCAGCCAAACATGGAACCACATTGACCAAATGTGAGAAAGAAAAACGAGAACAAACATAATAATAATAATCTCTCAGTCTCAATCCACTCTCAAATATACTAAACAGAACAGAGCATGGCTTCAATATCAGACGCCAAAAAGTGAATCAACATAAAATAAAACCACCTCCTATATATGGACGACATAAAACTCTACGCTGCCACACAAACACAGCTGAAAGAACTCCTCAAAATCACAGAAATATTCACCTTAGATGTCAATATGGAATTTGGTATAAGTAAATGCAAAGTGCTCCACATCAACAAAGGCCAATGGAAGTGCCACCATGAGACAGAAACCATCAACAATGAAACGCTCGATAACATGTTCGATAAAGAAACATACAAATATCTAGGCTTCCAACAAAGCACCAAACTCAACCACACTCACATCAAAACAGAGCTCAGAACCGAATTCAAAAACAGACTGACGAAACTTTTGCAAACAAAACTCAACTCTACGAATCTCACTAAAGCCATCAACACGTTCGTTATACCTATACTCACATATTCATTTGGTATCATCAAATGGTCACAAACAGACATAGAAAATATTCACATCCTTATACGATCTCAATTCACCAAATACAGGAAATTACACCCCAACGCATGCAAAGAAAGACTTACCATCGAGAGGAAGGCAGGAGGAAGAGGAATTATAGACATCAGATCATTACACACAAAACAAATACAAACACTTAGGAAATTCTTTCACAGCAAGCAAACCAGCCTCCACACAGCGACAGTGAAAGCAGACAAAAACTACACACCTCTCGACTTAGCCCGGGCAGACCACTCAGCAGACACACACAGTCACACCCAATTACAACAGGAAAAGATGAAAACGTGGTCAGAGAAAACACTCCACGGAAAACACAGATACCACATAGAACAAGACCACGTAAATAAAAAACAATCATACACCTGGTTACGGGATGGGCAGCTATTCCCTGAGACTGAAGGCTTCTTACTTGCCATCCAGGATAAAGTCATATTAACCAGAAACTACCAAAAGCATATCATCAAAGACCCGACTATTGCAGAGGACAGATGTAGGAAATGCCACCAGCAGAAAGAAACGATCGAACACATAACGAGCGGATGTAAAATATTGGCCGGAACAGAATACACAGCCAGGCATGATTCAGCTGCCAAAGTAGTTCACCAAGCACTAGCCACAACATACAAACTCATAGAAAACACAGATCCCTACTACAAATACACGCTCTACTGGGACATCGGTATCCATACAGATAAAACAGTCTCCGCCAATAGACCCGATATTACTTTTCAGTGCAAAAAAGGAAAAGTCATCTATCTAATTGACATAGCTGTCCCCAACGACACAAACATCCAAACGAAATACACAGAAAAAATTTCCAAATACACAGACCTTGCAAAGGAAATAAAAAGGCTATGGAGACAAGAAAAAGTCATTATTGTCCCCCTCATTATATCAGCCACAGGTCTTACACCAATAACATTCACACCACATTTAATACAATTGGGACTCCACACAAACATACACAAAAACATTCAGAAGTCAGTGATTTTGAAAACATGTAAGATTGTCAGGTCATTTCTTAATACGGAATGGTAATAGCGTTTGTGCTGACTTGGTTTGCGCCCGTCAGCCAAACATGGAACCACATTGACTAAATGTGAGAAAGAAAAACAAAAACAATCATAATAATAAATTGAATAATTTAATTTTTGCCCAAGTTTTCTCAATTAGTAGACTGTTTCTCCTTTTCAGTTCTAGTCCTGAAGAAGGTCCCAACTTGGGACCGAAATATTGACTTAATGAACATTGTGTGACTTTTTATCACGCCCTTTGCCGAGTTCCCCAACAAATTTTATATTTAAGTATACATATATATATATATATATATATATATATATATATATATATATATATATATATATATATATATATATATATATATAAATATAAATATATATATATATATATATATATATATATATATATATATATATATATATATATATATATATATATATATATATGTATATGCCAGAGCATCCTACTCGTTAATTTTGTTGTTTTACTGTTACCGTTTTATCTTTATTTTTTGGCATTAAGATTGGAGTGCCAGTATTGTTAATTAGAGTTCATAGTTGCTGAGTCCGCCAAACACATTATTGGTTTTTCATTTAATTTTTCTCTTCTCTAACGAAAAACTGCAACAAATACAAAATAGTTTCCAATTACCTCGAGCACAGGAAAATCTGTCGAATAATTCAAACAAACAAAATATTCCAATTAACATTGCCCCAATGGAGATACGAATAATAAAGGTAAATACATTTCAGGTATGTAAATCATTGACATTGATTAAGGCATTTACTTTTACAAAATCCCAATCCAATAATTGGAGTACAAAAGTACAAAGAATCCATTTATTTGCATTTGGAATTTTTAATTGGAAAGCACTTTTTTTTAATTAAGAAGCCGAACAGCGAATTAATATTAAATAAAACGCGGCACTTTGAACGTTTTTTTTTTTAAATCTGTGCCTGATGAATCTTTTTACTTTGGAATTGTCTGCGTTAAAAGCATAAAATGAAATTCTTAGCATCTATTAAACCATTTAATTCTTTGCTATTGGCTTGCCTAGTGACATATATATATATATATATATATATATATATATATATATATATATATATATATATATATATATAGGGTGCTGTGAAAATCGGCTAATATATTGAAATGGCTGACTCGTTAAGTCCAATGAGGACATACTTAATACTTAGTTTTATTAAATTTGTTAAAGTTGTTAAAAATTTGTAAATCACGGCGTAATTATAAAAAGTAATGCGCCGCCACTGGCACAGCCGAGATGAACGTTGAAATTCCTAAATGACAGATAGATGAAGTTTTAAAAGTGAATTGAAGACAGACGTGACCCGCGATACCCTCTTACATGTTCCCTCGAGGAAATATTTTACAAAAATAAAAGTTTTTTTGTAAAATATTGCAAGTTGGTAATGCCAAAAGTGATTTTTTGTTGTTGCTGAGGATAAGTGACAATTAGATCTTGTGATAGTTTGTTTACTTAAATAAGAACAGTGAGGTGAAATTTTAACCTTCATTTGTTGTTTTTTAACATACTCTCTACTAGGAAGTTTTTAATTGTTAAAAAGAAACAAGTTGGTTGTTACTTATTTAGAAACATGCCAATAATAGCTTATTGCAATAGTAATATAGGCAGCGAAAAGTAGTTTTCAATTCGCCGTCAGATAAACAGGAAAGGCGATTAAAAGTCAGAAACCTCTTTAAGTTAGTTTTACGGGTTTATCGAGGCGCGTTATTTGTTAATATTTTTCTTCAATTACTTTGGCTATCTATTTATATATTTATATATATAAATATATATATATATATATATATATATATATATATATATATATATAAATATAAATATAAATATAAATATAAATATATAATATATATATATATATATATATATATATATATATATATATATATATATATATATATATATATATATATTTAAATATAAATATATATATATATATATATATATATATATATATATATATATATATATATATATATATATATACAGGATGCCCCATATGTATGAAATAATGACTCCACCGCATTTATTAATCAGTGTATCAAAAATATGTTTAAATAAAAGTTATAGGGTGTTGTACGGCGCATATGCTGACGTTGACAATAAAATGTTTTGAACTGTCAGTTCGAAGAAATTACGCCATCTTGATTTTTTTTTAAATGGAAAGCCCTATATATTGTTTTATTTTTAAGTTCTACTAAAAATTCTAGATATTATTTGTTTAACATACCGTATGTCTAAATTGAACTATTTTGGAATTATTGTCATTTGAAATTTAACATAAAATAACCGGTCAAGTGCAAGTTGAACTTGCGCAATTAGTGTTCCGTACGTTGATTGCTTTTAAAATAAAAAAAATTTGTCATAGAGGTGAAATGATCAGTGACTTCACAAAATACACCCCAAATGAGTTTTCAACAAAGTTTGTTTCCAATCTTTACTGAAATCTGATGACCTTGAAATTTTTTGTTTTTTTTATATACCATATAAATTACTAGAGGTAATGCACTCGTCATAATTTTCGTTCAATCTACACCCCGTGGAGAATATTCCAGAATTTTTTCGAAATTTTTTGGTAGGTACTTTTCGAGATAAGGCCCGGGACAGCGATTTTTTGCGAATTTTTAAAAATAATACAAAGAAAAGTGCGCGCAAGTATAATATTATATATATATTTTTTACTCGTGTTTTCACAAGCTTTCATTTGACACCACACTTGATGACCTAGTAAAAAAAATTTTTTTTCACTTACGACTTCACCCCCCAAAACTAACCCCTTAAGTCAAAATTTAATTCTCAAAACTACATGACTCTGATGAGGCCATCAATTCCTATATTATTACCAAATTTCACCTTTCTATGTCAAATAGTTCCGGAGAAAATCGGGGTGTGACAGACAGACAGACAGACAGACAGACAGACACCGAAGTGATCTTATAAGTGTTCCATACGGAACACTAAAAAGACAAAAAAAATATTAATAAATACTCTATATTTATTTTTAAGGTAACAATTGCTCAAAATGCCTACCGTCAACAGCGAGGCAATGACCCAATCTGTCATAAACAGCCTGAACAGAATTTTGCAGAGAATCCGAGGTGATCTGTGCTACTTCATATTGAATTCTTTGTTGTAAATCTTTTACAGTTTCAGGTCGACTTCGGTAAACTTTTGTTTTCAAATGACCCCATAAAAAAAATGATGTGACGTAAGGTCGGGATTCCTTGTAGGCCATTTTACAGCACCTCTTCACCCTATCTATCGATTAGGAAAAATCGCATCCAAATACCTACGGTGGTCTTTGAGAATGACTGTAGATTATCCAGTGGGAATTCTCAATAGACCAGTACCGGCAGTTATGCCTGTTAACTCTTCCGTTAAGATAAAATGTGGCCTCGTCAGAAAAAAACAATATTATGAATTAGGTTAGGATCATTATGGATTCGTTTCATCATGACATTGTAAAATTCAACGCGTCTATCGTAGTCATCTTCAAATAATGCTTGCAATAGAATGGGCTTGTATTAATGCAATTTTTCTTCATTCAGTATACAATTTAAGGTACCTACTTATGCTGTGGTCTAGGGGGAAGCTGACGACATCTAACTTTTTATCATTGCTTGTTTTAAGTTTTGGAGGTCCAGATTTAGAACGATCCTTAACATGACTTGATTGTCTAAATCTTTATACTGTGTAAAATGTAGATCCGGAGAAGCTGCATCGTCAGCGAAACGCGTCATCACAATTATAAATAAACCAGTGGAAATTGACTAAAAACAGTCTTTTATTATATATTTATAATGAATTTCCATCGAGTAGAAGATACAACCATCCAAAATTTACTTACCTTTTTAATAGTGTTAATAATATATTAATAATATATAGACCAGGGGTCGGCAACCTTTTAACTAAGGGGTGCTAGTTTTCATCCATACAACATTTTGCGTGCCGGCATAGGTACTTACTACAACTAAAATTAACAAAAATTAACATAAATTAACTTAAAATATTGCTTTTAGAAGGTTTAATTCCAAAAATTTTTTAACATTTAACAAATAATTTTATTATACTAGTCCTAGGACCTAGTGTGAACCCTATGCTTGAAGTTCTTTAGAGAGTTTTCTTATATCCGGTTCATGTCTGGTTATTTTCAGTGTCACACATGCTTCTGAGTTGTCTGTTGTCAGCCTGCTTCGGTACGGGTTTAAAATCACTCTCATATAGGAAAAAAGTTGTTCACAGATGTAGGATGATCCGAAAGCTGTAAGCATGGCAAACGCTACTTTCTTAAGACAAATAAATTTCTCTGGTAAACTCATTCAACAACTGAGTATCTCGTTTGAATGGTTCTGGCAGTCACCTTCTTATACCCTTCTTAATTCTACAACTTTCGTGTTCCATAACTCGGAGCTTTTAAATTCAATGTATTGAAGAGCAAAATCATTAATGTCCATCCATGAGAAAAGAGATATGTCAAAGCAACTGCTGGAAAAATCCATTAAATCTGGTTTGATTAAAAAAGCGAACATAGGACCATGTTTATCAAAATCCTGACCCCTCTCGATAAATTCCTCTTTTAAATTAGTCATATATTTAAGGATTTCGTCTATTAGTGCACCATCGTCGACACTGGATATATAAGTTTTTAAATTTGGAAAATATTTATATGTTGTTTGTAGTAATATCGCTGATAAATAAATCTATTTTTAATTCGAATGATTTCCAGGATTCGTATAAATCCAGAACTGTTTTGCCCGAACCTTGTAACTTTAAGTTGAGTTCACTGAGATGGTTTGTAATATCAGTAAGAAACATTAACATACAGATCCAGTTCTTATCTTCTAGTTCAGGATAAGCATCCACTTGATTTTTTTCCAACAAGAACGATTTAATTTCGCCCAGACATTGCACAAATTTAGAGAGCACTTTACCACGGCTGAGCCAGCGCACATTATTGTGCAATGGTATATCTGAATATGCACTTTCTAATTCCTGCAGAAACGCCTTAAATTGTCTATGGATCAGTGAAGAACGACCGACAATGTAGTTAACTATTTTAACCACCTTATCCATCACGGATTTTGAACTTCCAGCGGAGATTTTAGCGCACAAACTCTCTTGGTGAATTATGCAATGAAAATTCAAAACTGATCGACCCATGCGTTCAATAAGAAGGGAAACAAATCCTTTATGTCTCCCAATCATAACAGGAGCGCCATCTGTCGTTACGCAAAAATTTTTATTTAAATCAATGTTCCGCTTTTCAAAATGTTTAACAAATTCTGAAATTATATGCTCTCCTCTTGTAGTTCCCTGCAATAGGAGCAGACAAATCAGCTCTTCATACACACTGCCATCATCGAAGTATCGTGCAACGATTGCCAGACGGGCAATGTCATTAATATCGACACTTTCATCCAATGCTACACTACATACAAAACTCCGTTTGATTGCGTTTCTCAGCTGTTTTTGGACATTTTGTGTCATTTCGGTAATTCGTCTCTCGATGGTCCGCGCTGATGCCGGTATATCCCTAATCCTGGCCAATATTGCATCCTTATTGGGCAAGTCGTCGAATAAAATCTCACCAGTACTCAAAAACGTTTGCTTCATAAATTCTCCGTCAGTGAATGGCCTACCCTTTTGTGTCAACGACTGTGCAATTTTGAAACTGCATTCAGTTACCTGATTTTTTCCTTGGAAAACTTTGCTAAAGAATGTTGACTGTTTCTCGTATTGTTTACTTGCTCTTTGTATTGCCTCCCTTTTATCAGCGTTATCTTTAAATGACGATTCATGTTTTATCTGGAAATGTCGTTGAATACTAGATGTCCGGAAAACTACGCTTTCTCGACATAGGACATAAATGGCCCGATCGTTTTGCTGTACAAAACCGTAATCTGTTGTCCATGAAGTTTGAAATGATCGAACGTCTACCTTCTGTTTCTTCGCGGCCATAACGCAACGTAATTTTAATTTTTAAACTTTTTGACGACTATTGACTGGAACGGATGTTACTTCTATACTAAATGATCCAATAATTACGTTTTTTAAATTTCTTAGAACAAATATTATTATCTACAACGCGCTCATTGCAATCAGAGGGCCGCCTAGAAGTTAAATCTAACAAAAACTAAAGTTCGGCAATATAAAAAGAGTTGCGGCGCGCGTCGGAACGACTGAAGTCAAGTCAAACAAAAACCGCCTTATAGCGGCTCTTTTGATCTGAATTGAGGACGATTATTTGTGTTTTTGCCTAGGCTTATATTTTGAGGCTTGCCGTCTTTAATACTTGCCGAAATTAAAGCCAAACCAATGCATTCAGTAAAATTACAAAATATATATTTTGTAGTTTTTGGTAATAATACCTAGTGACCTATATAATATATCGTTTTTGTTTGTATCGTTAAAGTAATACTGTCTTCGATTATTTACTTAATTTCGAAACATGTCACAGATTACAGAATTAATGTATAAACTTTGAATAGGTACGTGTGCCATTCAAATGTGCTTGGCGTGCCAGAGATGGCACGCGTGCCATAGGTTGCCGACCCCTGATATAGACTGTAGAATAGTGTTAGTAATATATTAATAATATATAGACAAACAATGTTGCGTCTTTTTCTATAGGATAAGTTTTTAGCTTCTCGCATTGTTACATATTTTTTTGGGTTAATTGACTTTGACTTTGTTCATGAATCGACTGTTTGAAAAAGTATCTAAAGTAATTATGGTTACTTTTAACTGGGGAACCTTGTGTATCGTAAAGAAATAGATGCTCAATTATTAATCAAGAAAAATTGGAAATATGCAAGCAAATCAAAAGGAAAAAGTTTAAAACAAAAGAGTCATATCTAAAGCAAGAAAGATCTCATTTTAATACTTTTTTATATAGCAAGCATAAAAATAACGTTTAGAAAGGGTACCGAAAGGCAATGAGAAAAAATCAAATTAAGATAAGCATTTTGTTCTTTCTCAGAAGCTCAGCGACATTTTCAGTTTAATATTCCTTCTTATCTACATAGCTTGTTTAGCTAAATTAGTTTTAATTCCATACTTTGAGATAGTTTCGGAAGAAATTAGTTTCATTGTAAAGTTTTAGATAAGAAATTTTAAATAACCGGGGAAAATTAAGAAAATTACTGCGAACTAATAATAATGTCTATATTTTGTATTTCGTTTTTATGTCGTTACAAAATAGCTTGAATGAATACCGGCAAGAATTACAGACTTTTTTTTAGTGTTCCGTACGGAACACTTATAACATCACTTCGGTGTCAACAAACCTCAATACCGTCTACACACTATTTCTGTTAAAATTGCAAATAATGAAAAAGCAAACTGAAACAGAAGTATAATACGATATACAGTCAGTCCAAAAAGTCTCCATTATTAGTTAAAATTTAACTAACAACTATTAGTATTAAAAACAATACTAAACATTTTATTACATTTTTTGACTTTGAATTAATACTACTCAGTATATATCACCACTACACCAAACACTTTATTTTTGCACTCGACGCGCGTTTCGCTAACCATGTTAGCTTCATCAGGAGCGATGATTGACTAAAGCTAAACTACCAAATCTACCCTATTTATACTTAGCCTAACCCTTGAATTACTCAAGCGGAACTAATGACATAGGCAAGGCTATCAGTTCCGGTCAAGTAACCAGTTGAGGGGACTATAAGGAATAGGCCCTCTGTCCTTGTTTAAACTACTTTTACATTTTATGATTTCCATACTTTCGTATGCGTTCAACAATCTCCTATCAGATACATTTTTTATTAATCTTAGATTATCTAATGTTACAGTATGATCAGCTTCAAGAGCATGTTCGGCAATGCTAGACTTTTCTGTTCTGTTGTATTTTAAGTGTGCTAAATGTTCTTTAAATCGTGTTCTAATTGACCTTTTAGTTTGCCCAACATACTTTTTGTCACAATCATTACAACTAATTTCATAAATTCCACTTTTCTCACAATTAGGAATCTTATCTTTGGGATTTCCTAAAATATTCCTCAGATTGCCTGATGACTTATAGACTAAGGTGAGGCCTATCTTATTAAATACCTTATTGAGTTCCTTGCTATATTTCGGATTATATGGTATGGAGACATACTTGGTGTTATTTTCTTCGCGTGTAAAAAAGGTGGAATTCTGAATATTAAACCTAAACTTATGCCTATTTATTAGCTTATTTACTAAGTCATCGTCATAACCATTAACTCTAGTTATATTTCTAATACGATTCCTTTCTTTATTAAAGTTTACTCTATTCAGAGGGAAAGTGACCAAACGATGAACTAAAAAATGTAATGAGGCTAATTTATGTTGTTTACAATGAAATGAATCATTAGGAATATATCTATCTGTTACTGTGTCCTTCCTATAGATATCAAATTCTAATCTATTATTATTTTTAATAATTAAAATATCTAGAAAAGGCAATTGTCCTTTGTTCTCAACTTCGTAAGTGAATTTAATGGAATCATACCGGCTATTTAATTTGGAAACAAAATCATCAATATTTGCCATTAATGTCAAAAAAGTCTCCACACACTTAACAATTACCAATAATAGTTTGACGGAGTTTAACGGAAAATAACAACTTCGGTTAAACCAGAGGTTCCCAAACTTTTTTTCTTGTAGACCACTTTCAAAATTTTACTGGTTTCGGTGGATCCCCTGCTGCTACATTTCTAGCATATTCCCAAAACTCGTCAAAAAATGTGAAGATTAGATCTAACGATGGAAATTTGCGTCGTGGCTGAGTTCCAGCCCTAAATTCGGAGTGGTAAAAATAAAAAGAAAAATAATATATTTTCTTGTGTTCTATTTATTAAAATAATATGATTACAGACTTAATAGAATTAAAATTAAACATTAATAACGCACCGTAACTTCAACAATGCAAATCAACAATTAAAAAAAAATAGTCATTTTAATGGAAGGGATGTACTTGATGGATTGACAGCAAATTATCAATATTTGGCTTGAGTTTTGTAAGGAATAACCGCAAATCTCCCCGTTCTGTGATGTTCAATCTGCTCCTTTTTTTTGTTAATAGGTTTGTAACGACACTAAAACTTTTTTCGACAAGGTATGACGAGGTAAACGCTATCAAAAGTTTTCTCGCAATTTCCCACAGCCCAGGATATTTTTCGGGTATTTCTGCCTGCAGCCAAAATGTTTGATAGCCTTTTTTAAATTTCACCTTCAGCTCCTCATTGGTGCTAAGTTCGAGTAGCTCCTCTTGTAATACCACATTCGCCACTTCCGTTTTATCAAATGGATTTATGATCCATGGTGGTATTTCCATCGTCAGAATATCTTCAAATCTATTTTTGAAGTCATCATGCAGGGCATTTAAATGTTGAACGTATGTCTGAATATCCTCATCAAAACATTCTGCCTGTGACAAGTTTGGAAACTGGGAGAATTCGCGCCGACTAATATTTTGCTTCATAAATTTCGATTTTCCAAGAAAGGCCGAAATTACACCCTTTGTTTTCATTAAATTTAGGCTGTCCCCTTGTAACTGCAAGTTAATGTCATTAAATTTTTTGAACAAATCTGTCAAATACGCGATGTCTGCTTTCAATTTGATCAGGTTTTCTTTTAAATCTGGATCTTTACTTTCCAGAAACTCTAAAACTGATTGAAAAAGTGAGTAAAATCTTGTTAAACATGCACCTTTCGACAACCAGCGTACTTCAGTATGTAAGAGCAATCGTTGGAAGTCTTCATCATTTTCGTCGCACAATTGTGCAAATAGACGGGTATTCAACGCATTGCTTCTTATTTTGTTAACTGCTTTAATCACAAATTAAAGCGATTGGTGCACTCTATCACTCAAATTTTTCGCTACCAGGTGTTGTCGGTGGATGACACAGTGAATTGCAGTTACTCCTGGTATAATTCTCGCCCGAAGATGGCAGGAGCTCCATCTGCTGCCACCGAAATAATGTTTGTAAATGGAATCGATTTTTCCTTAAAAAAATCACTCAGGACATTAAATATTGATTCGCCTTTAGTGTCCGTCTCAAAAGTTTTCGCGAATAGCAGCTCTTCATGGATTTCTTCGTCCATAACAAATCGAACATATGCCAATAATAATGCTTCATTACCAGGTAAAGTTGACTCGTCCAGTTGAATAGAAAAATGAGTTGTTTGCAGATAATTACACAAGAAGCTTTCAATATCAGAGCTCATTTCATCAATACGTCTTTGTACAGTATTGTTACTCAAAGGAATTCTTTTTTTTAGTACGATAAATGGAGGTTTGTGCAGAACAGTTTTTAAAACTTCTTCAACAGCGGGTAAAATTAACTGTTCTCCGATGGTGTGCGGTTTTCCAGATTTCGCTATAAGCAATGAGATATTGTAAGATGCTCGCAAGCCATCATCGTTACTTTGAGACGTTGAAACGAACATACTGTGCACGGTGGGTCTCTTTTCATATTTTTCCTTCAATGTTTGAAAGTATTTTAAATCTTTACCTTTTTTATCAGGATGACACCTTCTTAGATGATCTTCGAGCTTCGATGGTTTCATAGGGTCATTGCTCAAAACTTTGTTGCATAAAAGGCATATGGGCAATCGTTTGTCTGCCTTTTATGGAAGAAAACCAAATTTCAAATAATCAACACTGTACTGTCGACATTTCTTCTTAAATTCAGCCATGTTTCGTATCAGTTACCTACCTGTAAAGAAAAAAATGTTTGTTTTAGTAATCATAAGGCGACTTTAACAGGATATGGCTATTTTAACAGAATAAAATAGGATTAATTAATTATTGCAATTAAAAGCAATAAACTGCTAAGACCCATATAGAGGTTTTCACAAAACGGCTGAACCTATTTTAATGTAATATAAAATATTTTTAGATTAATTATATTTTGATACATTTCTGTAAATTCGAGAGAAAATATTTTTAAAGAATATTTTGACATCAAAACTCCGAGATTTTAATGATATATTTATTACTTTGATGTACGTTACGAGTGGTACATAAAGACACGTACAATTTATGAAAATATTTTTAGTCATTTAGCATTAGCAACTCCGAGGGCACTGAAATATGTACAAACATGCAGGTCAATCATATATCTCTCCTTTAGTGAATCACCACAGTCGGTAAATAAATAATTTTATAATAAAAAGTACTAAAAGTTCAATCTTTCTCGGCTTTCTGTTCTTTTATAGAAGTATCGAATAATGGCCCTGTTCAGTATTTAATTTTTATTACGTACCTACTACACGCAAACATAACAAATATAATATTATTACAATATAAAATAAAAGTATGAATAACAAATAGGCAGGTACTTACTTTTTCCGGCACTGGCAAACACTGACATCGATTCACTCACACTTTTCTTTTCAAAATTCCGGAAACAAATGAGTAACGTTTTTGCTTGGCATTCGTATTTATATTGGTAAAGAATCAAACAAGTTCATGCAAGATTGCAAGCACAGCACAAGTTGTATTTCCTCCCTTTGCACGTCTGAACGGGTTGCGTTGCGGGCGGGCGGGGGCGGGCGGCGCTTTCCAAGTTTCGACGCGCGTTGTACTGAATATCGAATATGCAAGTTCTTACAAGTAACAGTCGCTGACCTTCTTAAAATACACTATTCAAAAAAATTAAGGGAGGTTTTAAAACAAGGAAATTAATACTAAATAAACAGGCTATCTGATCCATATGCCGGTCTAACTGAGAAAATTTTTTTCAAGCCCGTGGACCAAAAAAAAAGCAAAATATTTGCAATATTATTTTTTCTCGCTATCTGTTAGGATTGCATGAGAACCGTAGCTGTTAAAAAATTTTAGCCAAAAAATCTGAAAATTAGAATCTTAAAGCTTCAAAATGCTTTTTTTTTAAGTGTCAATACGACCATTTTTTACTGAAATACAGCCTGTCAAAAATCACCGAAAAATTTGGAATTTTTTTTTGCTCCCTTAATTTTTTTGAGTAGTGTATCATCTGCCTACATTGATAGGTAAAGCCAAGCCAACATTTTTGTTCTTTACTATCGAAACCAGATAAATTTTCGTGGACCCCCACTTACAACTTGTGAACCCCCATTTTTTTTTCACGCCAACGAAGACCCCCGTCGAGTCTCCCGTGGACCTCTAGGGGTCTACCTGAACCACTTTGGGAATCACTGGGTTAAACTAATATTTAGTGGGACCGGAGTTAACCTTGATAATCTCCTGTAACCTTTTTGTCATGCTTGCAACCAGCTTTCTAGTAACTTCTGCTGGCTTGTTCTCCTATTCGTTTAATATTCTGTTTTTTAATTATTCTCTATTTAAAACATTATGTTTGCGAACGCACCGTTTAACTTCCTCCCATAAATGCTCGATGGGGTTAACATCGGTTGAATGCGGAGGTGTATGATGCTGCCGTCGCACATTATGGATCATCCATTCTCGCACTAACTTTGCGGTATGTTTCGGATTATTGTCCTGTTGGAAAATGTATCTTTATTCGGGTGCTAATTTTTGGACGCTTTCTCTTAAATTGTCTCTTAAAATGTTCAGATAAACATGCTGATCCCTGGTGCCATTAATAAAATATAAATTTCCAACCCCTCTAGCGGACATGCATCCCCAAAGCAGAACACTGCCATCCCCTTGTCTCACCGTAGAACAACTGTTTTTAATATCTCCAAACTTTAGTTCTTTGTATATTATTGCACTAGTTTTGTTCATTGTTTTAAAAGTATATTTAAATTATCTCTGAAAATAGTAGGTACTATTTTTAGTTTGTAAGTTCGTTGTCGTTAGCTAGTTAAAAATGTAAATTTTGTTTTTCAATAAAACAATTTTTCGTAAATCTGTATTAGTATTAATGTCTTAATTCAATTATACAGTCCCTGGCCAAATTATTAGACGCACTGCAAGATTTCATGTAAAATATTAATTACCGAGTGATATTGTACCGTTTTGTTATTTTAAATTGATTTGTTTTTTATTTTTATATTATCCAATCAATTACCTATTTATTTGACATAAATAAAACAGCATTAATTTAGAAAAGCATAAGTTTATTAAGTTTTAAAGAAAAGTGAAATTAATGTTAGTAAAAGTCAATATTTAGTTGAGCCACCTTTAGCCGCTATCAAAGCTTTAATTCTGCGCGGCATGCTATCAATGCAAGATTGTACTGTCTCCTGCATTTGAGGATGATGATTCCACACATGAATAATCTTTTCTAGGAGCTGGGTTTCGTTGGTAATCACATCTTTAGCCACTTCTCTTTTCATCAGCTCCCACACATTTTCAATGGGGCCAATCCAACAGAGGGATATTTTTTTTCTGCCAAAAAAGCTTTAACAGACCGAGCAGTGTGGCAGGGAGCTCCATCTTGCATGAAAGTGAATGGTTCCCCATTTGGAAACCATTCTCTGAGCTGCGGAATCAACCGATTTTGTAATACTTCTTTGTACTGATCTTGCCTCATTTTTCCTTTGACGACGTACAGACGTCCAGTGCCCTTGCCGCTGATGACTGACCAAATCATCACTTTGGTGGGATGTTTAACCGTCGGGACGACACAATCAGGATGAAACTTTTCTCCATGACGACGACGCACATACTGAGCTTTATTCTGCAAAATTTCGAATGTGCTTTCGTCACTGAAGCAGATCTGTCAAAAATAGGAAAAATATATAAACTTCCATGTTTATTTGCTTTATTTAACTGAAAATGATAATAATGTATCAATTATTGATTAAATTGCTGTATCTTACCGATCTCCAGAAGTCCACATCTTTGTCTTGCCATTGTTTGGCCCACTTCAGGCGCTTTGCTTTCATTGCAGCTGTTAACTTGAGCTTCCTGGAGGGGCGACAGGCCTTAAAATCTAATTCTTTCAATTTTCTTCGAACAGTGCGCTCAGAAGCATTTACGCTAGCATCCTGGAGTTGTGATTTTATTACCTTTGTGGTAGCAAATCTGTTTTCTACACAAATTTTCTTCAAACGTCTCTCTGACCGTGGAGTGAAAATTGGTTTTCTACCGCATCTTTTCTTTCTTTTCGGGCTTAATTCCTTCCCTGACTCAATTTTCTTCAGAAACCTTCAATCTTCGTGATATTTCTCGGTTTGTAAATGTTTTCGCAATCACAAGGGCCTTCACTTCAGCTTTTTTACGTGGTGAAAGATCGCCTTTTCTACCCATAATGAAAATAGTCCAATTACTTTTTTAAAACACTGCATACAAAATAAACTAATAACTGAGTAGTATAAAACTGTTAAACAAACCATACAGTCCATAAAGCCACAGAAACACGTCCGTACCTGACTCGATTCCGATCGCGACTGATACAGGTTTGTACTTATTTACGTTCATGTATCACTTTGTCAACACAGTGTTGCCATATGTTAAAAATAAATACAAATATGTAGTCTACAACAATTCTTTTAAATAAAAATCAATAATATTGTAGTTTAAATATACCATTATTGCATAAAAACTCTTAAGAAACATAAAATTACTAAAAAAAATACAGTGCGTCTAATAATTTGGCCAGGGACTGTATATCATAGTTTTGTTTAAGCTTGGGTGCGGCGGCATTTTTGAGTTTGCCTGTGGCGGCAAAAAAGCTAGGACCGGCCCTGTTTGAAGGCACTACTTTACAATTACTACAGTAATTACATTCAAGAGGTTTCTGGAGATGAACGACGCATTGTTAATTTAGCCGATAATCGTATTAATCCAAATTAAATTGCACAGCAAATGTCACGCTTCATTGATGCTTATTTTTTGAACTTAGAAACCATTTTCTTATGTATCTGTCATTACATTCCTAACGGTTTTACTGCAGCAATCTACGGACTAACTGTAATTGATGTTTACCCAACGTCGTCTTTCTACGTAGCTCCGTCTGATTCGAATATTAACACGCAGACTACAATAGAGTAATTAATGGAGTTATTCAAGGTATGCTACCCGTAATTATTGTATATTATACAATTTCAGCGCTGACATCGAGGCACTATCGTACAATTAATTGTCACTCAGTTAGTTTGTGCCTGTGTGGCACAATGTAGGGGACTAATATTGGAAAATCTACAGGGGAAACAATTTGGTATTTTAAAATGACGAACTGGTTCTATTTGATGACGGTGACGAGACTTTTAATGCCGCTAAATTGTAACAACCCTGTCAGCGCTTGAAGGAAATGCCAACAATATTGAAATATCTGTTAAGTAATTTACCCAGTACTTTCCTGGTGAACAAACAGTTCTAATAAGAAGTCGTGGTTCATGGAATTACTCATTTCGTTTGAGAGTCAGAGCCAACAGACCGGTAGCTAGACAGACAGACTGACGGAAGCTTTCTATCGTGATCTAGGGACCCTGAAATGTGAAAAAAAGACATATTGGTGGTCACTAATAATGTTGAATCCTTCAAGATATTTTGGAAGATGCTGATTGATAGCCCTTTCCATGACTTTCGATACTATTGAAAGCAGTGCGACTGATCGGCAGTTATTTGGCAAGGTCTTCTTACATTTATTAGGTATCGGCTAAACTGTAGCCCATTTCCAGCAGGAAGCAAATATTCCCTTTCTGTAACATAGGTTGAAAAGTCTACAGAAAACTGGTGTTAGTTCCCTCGCACAGTTTTTGAGAACTATGGCAGGTATTCCGTCAGCGTCAGAAGCTCTTTTGGTCTCTAGCTTCATTAAAATACGTTTTATGATACGCTGCACATAGGGGTATTTGAACGATCTACGCGGCCAAAATTATTTTTCGGTTCTATTGTATGCTGAATTATATTACCAAGTTAAATTAATCAGTTACTTTGCATAAAATTACTTAATTTGTAATAAAAAAATAAAAAAACGAAACTTAATTTTACAAAAAAAATATTTTAAATGAAAACATTTATTTACAAAATAAATGTAAAATTTAAACTTATAACACCCCTCTTTTGCGTCGAGGGTTAAAAATACACTATAAACAATCATATTTTGTCGTCCACAAACGTATTTTCATCTTCACTTCCAGAAGAACACAGTGGGTTCGGCTCTGCAGGCAGGAGCATTTCTAGCATCTCTGGTAGGAATAAATGTGACTTTATCCTCTTTATTCGCCTCATACTGCTCAACAAAGGATCGGAACTTAAAAGTAAACGATTAAAAATGTCCCTGTTGCAGCTTTCTTGTGAAAACTTTCGGGCAAAATCTTGTCGGAAAGACCGAAAGTGCTTGTTCCTTGCCTCTGCGGCTTCTTCAGAGAGCTGCCCCATTGGTAACAAAGCATTTTTTATTATCTCTGCGCCATAAACAAGTATCTTGTGCATCGTGGGTGCCATGGGATGCCACGGGTAGAGGTCCACATATAGACGAGCAGTTTCTGATGCATACTTGTCATATTTTTCTGGGTTGACTTTTTGTCCGCTTGAGATTGTCTCCAAAATGACTTTTAACCTATATAACTGGTCATAGCTAAGGCCCGTTATTTCTGCTGCCAATTTCGGGTCTTCAAAAAATCTTCGACTGGTGTCCCCATCATTGGTGCTTCCAAAATTTGCCTTTGGCATATCGACCAATAACCCGGTTTCATTGCGAAACTGGGTCTGGATTTCAAGTTTCTTCTCTTTCTCGAGTTCCTTTTCAGCCTCTCTTTTTTACTGGCAGTTTATAAGCCAGATGTAGGACACTCTCAAATAATCTTATCCTGGCATGTAATACTGAGAGACCAAATTGTACTGCCTCAGGATTAACTTCTTTTGTTATATCCAATCGGTTAAAATCCTTTTAGGTTGCACCACAAATATAGCACCGGCTTGTTGCTGTGGTTCCAGTGGCGGCATTACACACTTTTCCATCCACCATTGTCATGATAAATTTGTGTTTGACTATAAACTTTTTCTCATCTAAATCAACCTCAGTAGGAATGAGAGAATCAACTGATTTATTCACGTAGTTAATTTCTTGTTCTGTGACATCAGTACTCTCTTTGATAAAACGAAATCTTATTAGCCGACAAAAACGCGCAGAAGACGGAGTCGGATTCTCCCACACGGTTTTGTCATTATTTTTTCCATACACTAATTTTAGAACTTTGAAATATATTGCTATCCGAATTCCCATCACTGTCAAACTTTTGTTTGTATTGAGATTGTTGTGATCCGTCGCAACCCCATTTATGAATCATCGTTAGGGTATTCCGTTTTTGTTCATTTAATGTTTGCAATACCTCTTCCAGGTAGTCGGACAATCGTGTAACAGTAAGATCCACCAAGGGCTGTAATTGAGCTTCCGCACTAGTGCTAGTTATCTTGCACGCTTCTCGTGGCGGGTAACACTTATTTTTCCTTTTGTAGGAGGCTATAACACGGAAAAATATGTTTGTTCGTCCTTCTTACGATTTCATACTGTTCTCTTATTAGATCTGCGTCTATGTACATTTGGATTGTTTCCTTGACAGTCAAAGGGCTACTTTTATTTTTTGATGATTTTGTGCGATAATACACCTTTTTATATTTCGTTGCCCGAGTTGGTGTAATGATGATTTCTTTGAGTACATTTGAAGCATCTCGCTTTCCCATTTTTCTCAACTCAACTTGCGCGGCATGCACTATCACCTCCTCTTCAAAAGTAGAGCGAAGCTCCTCCGTCTTTCTTCTTTTACTTCTCTCGCTCAATTGTTCAAAAGGTTTGTTTGGTCGACCAGATCGATTTTGCAGACTGTCAACCACTGGAATTTCAAAGGTTCCTTCTAGCCATGAACTATTGTATTGAACAAATATGTCTTCATTATTATGGGCTTTGATCCATCTACGTTTAACTTCAGATTTAAAATGAGAAAAATTCCTTTTTAAGGTTTGTATTTGCTCTTGTATATATCCTTCAGTTGACAAAAGTTGTTCTTTCAAGCAATTTAGTTTGTCTTCCAAATAAGGTAAATTTTCCTTCATCATGCGGTCAAACAAGTATTTCTGGGTCACAACCTTCATTCCCGATGTACCAAGTGAACCTACAACAAAGAATCGTTAAGTTAAAATTGATAAAATCAAAATCTATTTTTTCTCACAATTTTGACCATAATTTTCAAAATCCCAAAATGTATCTTATCCGGGGCCAGTTTTTTGATTTATTATTTACTTTAGAATGTTATCAAAATTATAGCCGGATCTAACAGGGAAGTATGAAAACGACAGTAAAACATATTTTTTTTTTACAAAATAATACTCGTGGAAAAGACCTTTCTTTAGCGTCCTTTACGTTGACTCACAAATAAGTAAACGATAAAAGTTTTATGAAATAACATAGTTACATACCTGTACTTTGAGAATCCATCACTTTTTCCACTACTTTAGACCTTATAGACATAAAATTCCTCTTTCACAATTGTGATTTTTAAGAGCGCCGAGAACTGATAACGTACACGAGGTAACAGGATCGAATTCCGACTGACATAAAACAGGTAAGACTGCACGGGTGGGGTTGGAAGCGGTTGTCTTTTGTTCTCGGAAGGGTCCTCTGTCTCTGGTAGTCGGTTACCTGGCAATATTTTGAGTTTTGATTTTTTGACTTTTGGCCGCGTAGATCGTTCAAATACCGCTGTCTGTCATCCTTGACTGCACTATGGGGATAGTAGGTGATGTTTTTCCTTGGAAATCGACAGTAGAACGTGAAGCAAATAGTTCAGCCAACAAGTTCGCTCTCTCAACAGGTGTGGTTGCAATAGAATTATATGGCCGTGTGAGTGGTGGTATGGTGGATTTGGTGAAATTTTGACTAACTGCCTTAGCGACTGACTAAAAAGAGGAATTGTTGGGACAAGCGAGAAGTTTGTTTCTAATTCGTTGATTGTGTGCCGCCTTGGTTTCGTCAATAATTTGTTTGTTCGTCGATAATAAGTTTGTGGTTAAGGATCGTTTTCATAGTTATTTCTTAAAATGGTCGGTTCACCTAAGTCTGAGGTTGAACAAGAGAGAGACACCTTCTAGGAATGACTATAAATACGAAGCTTAGTGGACAGAATTCTTTATTGATGATAAGTCCTTTCTGGTTATCGATTTATTTGCCTCTATGAAATGAATAAGTTCTGTAAAAAATAAAATACATTACATATCCAGACTTTCTATACCCAATTGAATCGTATTCCTTCAATACTTCTATGTATTAACGTCCAATAATCCGGAAAATCTGATGCGCTATATTCGATTTACGAACTACAAAGAAGCAAACCACAGACTACAAAGAATGTTGTTCGACACACAAAATTTCACTTGTCTAAGTATACTTCTCAAGACAATGGAAAAGCTTTCTAGGAAAAATTACAGTTTAGCAAAAGTTGACGAGACTTTTAGCTAAAAAGAAAATCTTTTTGAAAAGTATTATAAATTTCTTTGAGGGTTTCATGTTCTGAACGAAGTACATGGATTGTAATGTTTGTATGTTAGCAAAAGTGATTTTTATATTGAGAGTAACTTTATAACGTTGAATTTGCTTTGTTTGTTGATATTAGGTCTTGAATTTACTGAATTCAAATGCTTGGAGGCAAATATAACAATTTTACGGGAATATTACATAAATGACCGACTTTTAAATAGAATTAATACACAGTACCTGAAATATTTTGGTCACATTATAAGGAAAGTGGATGCCATGGAAAAGCTTGTAGTAAAGGGGAATGTTGAAAATCAAGGGGACAATCACCGACAAGATGGTCCTACCAAGTAAGATCTCTTCTTGGTATGGGCATGCACGGGTCAAGTGAGGTCGCGCAGGATCGAGATGCCTATCCTATTGGGGTGAAAGGATTGAAAGAGAGAGAAATAAGATTCCTCCTCCCCGAAAAAGACATATAACATCATATGTAAGAAGCAGTACCTCCCTATCCCATCATTAAACTCTTTACTTATTTTCCTATAAATAATATGCTTAAAATTTGTCCAGTACAGGGTGAGTCAACAATAGAGTAAAGTTTATTATCTCATTTGTTTCGGGAATGACGAAAAAATATTAAATACAATAGTTTTAGGGAATGTTAAGGTGCACAGTTTAAAATTATTTTTGAGTATACAGGGTACTCTCTAATTTATTTTTAAATTCTGCTTAAAATTTTATCACTTTTTATTAATAATTTATATTTATTTATTTTTATTTATTTATTTATTTACGGTTAATTAGAACCTAATTTAACTATCGGATAGGCATATTCTTACAATGTTGATATAATAGTTGCTTAAACTTATTTATGGTTTCACAATTTTTAATATTATTTGGTATTTCATTAAAATGTTTAAGTCCTTTATAATAAAGATTTGCTCGATCAGCTTCATTTGTAATTCCCACTACTCGGAAGTCATTTCATCCTCTGGTGTTGTGTATCTGATTGACGTATCTAATTTTCTCGGTCAAATATGCGGGACAATTTTCTATCTTTATATTATAGATGAATTTCATTGCGTAATAAAATAAGTTCTGCTTTACACTCAGCCAATTTAATCGATCTAACATATCGTTTATGTGCGTATCTCTAGGCTTCCGCAATATAAATCTCATTGCCTTGTTTTGAAGTTTTTGCAGTAGTTCTATTTGTGTATCTTTAGCAAGAAACAACACCGAAGGACAATAAATAAAATGTGGCTCAATTATGCTTCTATATATTAATATTTTATGGTATTCACTTATGATGTGGCAAGTTCTATACATGAGATAAAGTTTTTGGTTTATTTTATTCATTAAATATTGAAAGTGTGCTTCAAATTTAAGTTTACAATCTATTATTATACCCAAGTATTTAATTTCGTTTACTTTTTCTATTTCACGATTATTTATGTATAATTTATGATTATTATTATAGTTATTGTGTGATATTATCATATATTTAGTTTTATCTGTATTTAGTTTTAACATATTTATACACATCCACTTGTAAAGAATATTCATATCAGACTGCATTTTATTAATAGCCACATCGATACTAACATCACTAATTGCAATCAGTGCATCGTCTGCAAATAGTCTAACATCCCCGTACTTTAAACCGTCTTTAATGTCATTTATGTATATGAGAAACAGTACCGGCGCAAGGACAGAGCCTTGCGGTAGACCAATATTCACTGGTATCGCTGATGATGTCGTGTTTCCAATTTTTGTTTGTTGCTTTCTATTCGATAGATAATCTTCAAACCATTTTAATTCTATATCACGCACTCTAATTTTGTGTAGTTTCATAAGAAATAATTTTCTGTCTATAGTTTCAAATGCTCTTTTTAAATCTATGAAAGTTGATACAATGTATTTTTTATTCATCAAATCTTCACGCCATTCACTTATAACATAATTATTTGCAGTTTCACATGAGTGTTTGCTTCTAAAACCCGATTGCTCTGAAATAATAATATATTTGTTATCATTCAAATATTGCAGTAACTGATTTTTTATCACTGTTTCAAGGATTTTTTCGTCACTTGGAAGCGTATTTATTGGCCGAATCTCTTCAGGTTTTATAGTATATTTTATTTTTTTCAATTAGCACAATTTTGGAAATTTTCCATTCATTAGGCACTTTTCCTTGCAGCATGCTATTATTGATGATATTGGCGTAAAAAAAAGCCGTGTATGTTATAGAATGTTTAATTACACCTTCAGATAAAATATTCTTACCGCCAATTTTATTTTTAAATTTTTTAACTATTTCAATTATTCCGTTACTATCTACTGTTTGAAATTTAAATTGGTGATTAATTATATTTGTATTTCCCATAGTATTCTGCACAACGTCTATACCATTTTTAATGTCAATGACACTCTGAACAAAGAATTTATTTAAAAGTTCAGCAATTTCTTTTTAATTTTTAATTATTTTACCATTCATAACCTAAACCTAGTAGTTTTTCTAATATTTCAATTTTTTTTAAAAATATTAGTTTTCAGTTTTGTAAAAAATTGTCAGTGTTTGTCATTGTTTCTGAAGGTGGAAACTCATAATTGGTACGAGCGAAATTTGAGTTAGATGCTACAGAGTGGTCAAAATAAATTTATACATTTCGACTATTTTAAAATGTGTATTAAAAACAAGGGTAAAAATTGAAAAATTCAAAATAAATCGAAAACTATTAGAAATAGGTATATGACATACTTAATAAAAGTTGAAGGGTTTTGTAAAATCTATCAAAAAAATAATAATATACTGGCTGTGCCATTTAGAAAATTTGAGATTTTTCAATTTAAAATAGTCGAAATGTATAAATTTATTTTGAACACCCTGTAGTATCTAACTCAATTTCTTTAAATATATTTTTTTTTTCGTCTCTATAAAAAGCTCGTAGCGATTATGAGTATTCCACCATCAGAAAGAATGGCGCTACTGGCAATTTTTTACCAAACTGAAAACTAGTATTTTTTTAAAAAATGGAAATATTAAAAAAACAACTAGGTTTAGGTATATAACATTATTAATAAAAAAGTTATATAAATATATAAATTTTACGCAGAATTTAAGAATAAATTAGAAAATAAGATGTTCTATTTAAAAAAAAACATATGTTATATCGGCCACACTTTTTTGAAGTACCCTGTATACTCAAAAACAATATTAAACTGTGCACCTTAACATTCTCTAAACCTAATATATTTAACATTTTTCCCGAAACAAATGAGATAATGAATTTTACTATATCGTTGACTCACCCTGTACATTATTCAAAAAGCCTCTAAATATCTCAAAATACTATTGAAATTAATACAATATTAAACTTACCCAGCGTCCTTAGTTCCTTTCTGAATTAAAATTGAAAACAAAAAATAATTTAAGTTTTGGAGACCTAGAATTTCAAAACCTTGAAAAGAATATATAACCTGATATAAAGGAAGCAACCCTCTTATATCTCCCTTTTTTCGCCCCTTATATGTTTTATTTAAATAATTATGCCTAAAACTTCAATATTACTATTAAAACCATTTAAAATTTATCGACTCCCACCTTTTTTACTCTTTTCACCTGAAGCGATATCGTTCAGAAACTAGAGGCTCCATCTCCTTGTTAGATATTACACTGGTCAACACAAGTCTTGTTTCCTTTATTTTTTTTCTGTTATTGGGTATTTCTGTGGCCCTGGCTATGAAAAAAATACTGGGAGATTGCTAACAGCTTTACCTTTTGAAATATACAGTTTTATTATTTTACCAAAAAAATACAAAAAAGTAATACATTATGTTAACAAAATTTCTATTGAACACTAGCAAATGATCTTTTATAAGATTTCCTTGAATGAACGACTTTAGGTAGATCTCGTTGCAAACTCCAGCAGTAGTCTGCCATCATATGTGAGTCCCACCGCCCCTGATAACGCTCTTCCATTGTCCGAAGATCCTGATGAAATCTTTCACCCTGCTCCTCACTAAAATCACCCAGATTTTGTGGAAATCGGTCTAAATGCGAGTGCAGGAAGTGGATTTTTATGCTCATGTTGCACCCTAGCTCTTGCAAGTTCGATAGCATGCACTCAACAAGCTCGACATGGTCGTCAGATTTCTTTTTGCCTAGGAAGCTACTCATAACCAAAACAAATGAATTCCAAGCTTTGGATTCGACTTCAGTCCTTGATTTGACAAAATTACGATCTTTCACGAGTTGCCTAATCTGTGGCCCATCAAAAATACCAGCTTTCAATTTTTCTGAACTTAATCCTGGAAACTTGCGTGAAAGAAAATTAAAACATTCGCCACTTTTGTCAAGCACCTTCACAACTTGTTTCATTATGCCGAGTTTAATATGAAGTGGTGGAAGTATGATGCGGTCTCGGCTAACTAAAGGCACGTTTTATAACATTTTTTGTACCAACTTTTAGCTCTTCCCGCACTGGCCAAACTTTTTGTGACCAATGGTGTTGTTTGTCACGACTATCCCAGAGACACATGAAACAAGGGAACTTTGTGTACCCCCCTTGTTGACCTAAAAGAAAGTTAACCATTTTTAGATCAACACAAATGACCCATTTGTGGTCTTGATACTTAATGTTTTCCATAACCTTAGAAACATTTACGTATTCTTTTTTTAAAGTCGTCGAATGTGCAATAGGTATAGATCCGTACTTGTTACCGTTATGAAACAAAATACACTTTAAACTTCTTTTGCTGCTGTCTATGAAAAGACGCCAATCACTAGGTTGGTACTGTTTTAATCCCATCTGCTGCAAAATACCACCAACATCGTTACAAAAAACTAAATCCTTCTCTTGAGAAAAATACGGTAACAGATTTTTTTCTCGGGTATGATAAAATGTAATGTTGGTTTCCGGAGTAAGCAAATTTTTTTCTTTTAAAGGAGATGCTAAAATTTCAGAAGCTTCTTTTGGTAAGTTCAGATCTCTTACTAAGTCATTTAGTTCTTTCTGATTAAATGGTTGAGGTTCTGAAAGGCTACATTTGTAGTCTGAATCAGAGTCTTCACTTGATGTATTTCGTTCGGGTTCACAGAGATTTGGATCATCAGAAGATTTAGATGTGCTGGGTTGTACCTCTTATGATTTTAATTGAGGTCGTTGAGCAGAAGATAAGTTAGGAAATGACCACTTACTTCGATTTCCAGGGGTAATTCCGTTTATTTTCACAACGCAGAAGTAGCAATCGTCATGATAGTTTCGAGGTTCTCGCTAAATCATGGGTGTTACGAACATTATTGCATCTCTTTTTCCACTGGACCATAACCGTAGTCATACCACACATTTCTGGCATACAATATGAGGAACCCATGGCTAGTCCTGATTACACAATTTTATTTTAAAGTATTGATGATACGCAGTTTTCACAAAGTCCGATATAGGTTTTCGATATTTTGCAAATATATATTCACCACAAATATAGCAAAAACAATCGGGATTAAGCACACAACATCTTCTTGACGAAGCCATATCTAAAACAACAACAAAATATATTTTAGTGTCCAATAAAAAACGAAAATCTAAGTAAAAATAGTAAATGAGGGTAGTTAGCTATAACTCAAAAACAAAAGCTGTTAGAGAAAAATTGTTGCCATATTTAAAAAATAAGCGTCAATTTGAGATAGAAACTAAAAAAAAAATCACAGGAAACAAGCAATTTTCTTTTTTTTGTTGACCAGTGTTATCTATGTACCAAATGTGTAATTATAATTTTATTTCGTTTGAGAGTTATTGTGCCAGCAGACCGACAGACAGATAGACAGGCCAATGGAAATGAATGACTATGTTTTTCGTGATCTAGTAAATCTAGAATAGCAAAAATACCGAAGTGTGTTTTTTCATCAATATAATACTTTCCTTTAGCAAGGAAAGTAAAAATTGAAATTTATTTTTGTGTTTTCTGCTTACTGTAGGTAGACAATATAAAACTCGACATTATGGTGAATTCGTAATAATTTACTTGATCGTAATGTTGGACGATGGCGTCAAATTGCTCCGACTAGCAGGGAAATGTAAACAAATTATTTAAAGTCTGATCAATGGATTTTTGCAGTCATGTGATCAACGCGATGTCAAGAATATTCATACGTTTAGTCGGCTGTCAATTCAGCGAGCGTCGGCGGTCTGAGGTTTAAATGACAATTTCAAAAGTCAAAATAGAATTTAAAATTTTTCATCCGGTGTGGTAATTCACGAAAACTACGGATATATTAAATGTGTATGATGTGTAAAACACCCTGGTTCTTATTTGTGAAGGACATTTACCTCTCTGCAACGTCTAATATCACCTATTTTTATTTTTCAGGATGCTATTAGATTATTTCGTGAATAAATTTACTTTATGAAAAGTTTACAACTGTTATCTGTTAGTTATTTGAAATTTGTAATGTTTGTAATGAAATTACAATACACACTTAATACAGCTTTATCAAATCTACATATATGGCATTATAAAAACTACAAAAAGTTACATCGTAGAACTAATTAAATAAACTTTTAAAATAGAGAACTGAAATATAATACTTTTAAAGACAGAAAGATATTTCATGATGAGGGTATAAAGTATGAATAGGAGATATAAATTACATAATCCAATTTTAATATGATTTATCAAATCAAATTAATAGATAGATAAATAAGTCTATATTTGTCCTGCAAAATTTACAATGAATGTTGTCCATATTTAAATTATTAATTGAATAATGACACTAATCGCTAGAAATAGATTCTTCACTCTCACTTTCATTATTCCCAACACGAATAATGATTTCTGGAATCTCTTCGATTATTACCTCATGATCATTCCACTGTTGAATCAGGTTTTCTGTATGTTGTACGCTGCCATGCCATACTTCTGGTGTACACTTCCCTAAGGCTCTATTCTACGTCTGAAGTACTTGTTTATCTCCATATCCCTCTTTACTAATGTGCTTGTTATAAAATGTTTTTTGCATTTGCTCAAATCTGCTCGATCACATTAAATTGACGGTGATAAGAAGGTAATCTCAACCCTTCATGCCTATGCTCTTAAAAAATTTTATCAATTCGATATTCTTTTGATTTTTTATGAGCTTTTGCAATGTCTAACAATTCTGCCTTAAACAGCTGTTTGTTATGAGGTAACCACTCCAGAATTTCTTCTTTTTTCCATGTTGAAGATGGCTGTTTTTCTATTTCAGCTGAATGATATGAAACAGTATCCATTATAATTAAAGATGGTTCTTCTAAATCAGGAATGAACTGGTTTCTGATCCATTTCGTAAACATGTCACTATTAATTTCTCCATGATAATCAAGTGACTTTGTCTTGCTAGCAAATAGTAAATTGGCATTTTCCACAAAACCCCCACTGTGTCCAGCATGTAAAACAATAAACCTTTTACCATCAAATCCCCCAGGCTTATCAATACTTTTATTGTTGTCATCCTGCCATGATTTCCTTTAACTGCCTTTTGAAAAAATCCATGTTTCATCTATGAAAACAAGCTGACGGACAATGTGTGCATTTTTGTTTTCCATATACTTTCTAAGAATAGCTGCGCTCATTGAACAAATTCTTGGTGTCTCCATTAATGCTCTTCTGTTGTCATCTTTCTTAAATTTAAAACCCAAATCCAGAAGTAACGTTGGAAGAGTTCCATAATTGATATTAATTATCTCTTTTTGTCACTGTTTTTTACATAAGTTGTTAATAGTAACATGTTTTTCTAAAAGTACAATATGATTTACTTACGATTTTACTTAAACCGATAGATATTAATAGCTACTTACTTTGTGCATACATATCATATAATGTATTATGAACGTCCATTTGATAATTTTCAGTTAGATCATGGGTCTTAGCTTGTTTCCTTGGTCGTGATTTTCCAGGTGTTGAAAGCAATTCATTTTTATCACTACGAATTTTGATGCTCGCTACAGTTCTCGTACTAATCTGTACAGCAGCAGTCGCTTTTGAACCAGAATATTGTAAACGCATTAAAAAGATATACCTATGTGATTTATTTACTTCTTGTACAGCATTAAGAGATATAACAGGACCCTTGTTATCCCTTTCCTATGTAAAATACACTATTAATTTCCCACCCCCATGAAGATTGTAACCTAGATTAAGTTTAGAATTAAGTTCTAGATTAGTTTAGAATTAAGCTCTAGTTAAGTTAGTCAACCAATGTAATTAAAACCCAATGTCCTAGGTTAAGTTAATTAGGATTACTGTATAGAACCTAGGTTAAGTAGTATAGGAATATAAGCTATCATAAATGTAAGTAAGAGGCATAGCCTAACTTAAATTCAATAAAGACAATGACAAAACTATTAATTTCGCCACAAAATCTCTTGCTTGACTATTCAAACGTTTTCCAGGCATTTTGGTGGCTTCATATGAAGAGTATTTGGTCAATATTCCACAAATATTAGAGCTCTGAATAGAACTACAGTAGAACCCCGATTAACCGAGTCGCGATTATCCGAGCTCCGGATTAACCGAGCCAATCTAAAAACCTAACTATCCGAGGTACGCGCGTCTATGCAGCGTATTAACCGAGCTTCTAAAATATGTATGTACATATTTCCATTTAAAATCGTCGGGGCCTCCGGGGAATCCCCCTGGCCCGTGTGAGGGGTTCCCCTATCTATGTTTTTGGATTCTTTCAGCATGTAAATTTGCGCGAATGCAGTGCGTTATAACGTTTACTACGGAGAAGTACGAGTATACTCACATAATTTATTTGGTTGGAGTTCTGGTAGTTAAGTGTAATTAATACGAATTGCCTTGTTTGAATTTTTGTTTGTCGTATTATAATGGAGCAAAACAAGCGTAAAAGAATCGTCGTTCCTATTGAAGAAAAATTAAAAGCCATCAGAAGAACTGAAGCAGGAGAGACAATTAAAGTTGTTGCACGAGATTATGGAGTAGGTGAGGTAACAGTTGGAGGTTGGAAAAGAAATCGCACAAAAATAGAAGAGTGAAGTATAAATCAAGCCTCGTGGTCCTCAGGAAGAAAATCAAATGGTTTAACTAACAGAGATTAAAAGGTGTGCCTCTGTCAGGTCCAATTTTACAACAGAAAGCAATAATAGTTAGTAGGCAATTCCCACAGACAGATCAGTTTACCGCCAGTTCTGGATGGCTTGATCGCTGGAAAAAACGGTACGGTGTATGACAATTGACTGTATGTGTGAAAAACTTTCTACTGATGTGTCATCAATTGAGAAGTTTAAGCAGAACTTTAAAAAGTAAATCGAAGATTGTGGATACATATGTGATCAAATTTACAACTATGATGAAACTGGTCTGAATTATAAAATGCTTCCATCAAAAACATTGGCATCTCGACAGGAAAAATGAGCTCCTGGGCACAAACGAAGTAAGGAAAGATTAACTATAATGGTATGTTCCAATGCATCTAGCAAGCACAAAATCCCACTGATGGTGATTGGCAAGTCTGCATGTCCAAGAGTTTTAAAAGACATTTCACCCAAAGCCCTACCAGTCTATTACAAAAGTCAGAAGAGCGTATGGATGGATGCGACCTTATTTACTAACTGGTTTGAAGAAGAGTTCGTGCCATCTGTGACTAAATTTTTGAACAGAAACCGTCTTCCTATTAAGATGGAGAAGGACTTCATGTGGGCGAAATTGTTGTAAGATTTTTTCCTCCAAATGTAACCAGCATAATGCAACCAATGGATCAAGACATCCTCGAAAACATTTAAAAAAATTATAGGCGTTTATATCTTGAACATCTGTTAGAATACACAGAAAAGGAGGATATTATCAATGGGATGAGAAAGGTTACACTGAAAAATGTTATTTGCTGGGTAAGTCAAGTTTAGGATTCTGTGCGTACTACCACTATTCAAAAATCTTGGTCAAAAGTTATTGATTTTGAGGACTATAATGACAGTGAAGATGATACTCCATTAAATGAATTAGCTTTGAAATTGAGAAGTCATGGAGAAATGTCCTGTTCAAATTTTGACAGCGAGATAGAAGAAAAAGAAAAAAGTTTATTTGAATTAATGCAAAAATTAAAAGGTTGCGAAAATGTGACAAGAGAAGATGTTGTTGAATGGATTACAGCAGATGATTTAGAAGAAGAAATGAGTATTGAAGAAATAACGAATGCCTTTCAGGAAACCGAAAAATCAGATGACGATGACGAAGCGGCGGTGGATGAACAGTCTCCCACTAATATCTCTCATCAAGAAGGTTTTGCTTCTTTGGAAAAAGCTTTGAGGTATATCGAACAACAACCAGAGGCAACCCCAGCGGATTTGCTTCTTCTTAATAGATGGAGAAACATGGCAGCGAGAAAAAGAAGATGCAATATGAAACAGAAGCGCACAGATACCTATTGCACTGTTTTATAATGTATGTACCTATTTATATGTTAAAAATGTTAAGACATCAGTTTAAAGTATTGGTGTTTATTTTTTGAATGAATAAAAAACGAATCCGGATTAGCATCCGAGTTTTCAGTTATCCGAGGAGGGTGCCCCCCACGTTACCTCGGATAACCGGGGTTCTACTGTATTTATTAGTTAGCAAGTATATTCCAAAATTCAATAATGGGACAGAAACGATAGTGACCGTTTGCCGTAAAAATTAACGAAGTGCCTACTGCATGGTCCAATATACGTTGAATAAAAATTGCTGCACTGTTCACATTTTTTCCGGGAAATTCTGGTTATGTTTAATTTTATGGTAAAACTTGCGTAACGTGGCTTTATTTATTTAAAAAAGTGGTTACAAACACCCTCCCTGGATACCATAAATTTCCCACACAAAACGTGGACGGTGGAAGCAATTTTTATTATGTCGACGTCCAATGAACCCTTCATTAGACACTTCCAAAAATTAAACATAAAGATGACGTAACCTCAAACAGTCAAAGAATTATCGATTATTTTTATTGCCTATGTGTCATTCCATGCCAAATCGACCACTTTTGACCTCGACCCCTTTTGATTTAGCTGAAAGTTTTTTTTATCTTTTTCTACCCTATGAAAAACGGTTCTCAGAATCTTTTTAAATTTTTTTTACCCACCTCACAAAAAGTTATGAATTTTTCAAAAAAATGGCTCTTTTTTTTCAAATTGCCATAACTTTGTCAAAAATTGGCTGATTGAGACGTTTTTTTTAAAAAATTTTCGTAATTTATGTACTTTTTAAAAAAAATACAAAAAAATTTTAGATAATAAAATCTATGAAATTTTTGCCTTTTTTGAGAAAAACCGTCAATTTTTTGAAGTTCACCATTTTTTATATTTTATTTTTTTTCCTTAAAAAAAACTTCAATCAATTCTGCAGTTATCTCTGCCAATCCCAGAGTGGGCCGAATTTTTTTTTCTATTTTTTTTTTTTTAATTGAAAAATTTTTTTTTCAGTTTTTCACAATTTTTTAATTTTTTTTTTTTAGAAACTGTTTATGTAATAAAAAAGATGCAAGTAAATGATTTCACGGTATATTATACTTAATTTTTAGTCTAAACTTACAACTAATGACTAGGATTCTATGTTTGATACGATTAATATTCACTGTTTTTAATACTAATTCAACAAATAATTTATTTCATTTTTCTTTGGCGTTTGAATAATTTTGTTCACTATAATTGTGTTTCACATTATAAAAAATTTCCTATTATAATAAATTTTAATCTGACATAAAGAGTATTCAAATTCAGCACATTAATTAGATAAGCTAGGGCATGACAATCACAGACTTACCTACGGCCAATTCACTAGATCCACGCGAATCTATTCTAATTCATAAGCCTACCACCACTTTATATTGAGATCTAAAACATAACCTTCCAAATATAACGGTTAAGTTTTCCCCAGAAGAGGATTACAATAAAGCTGTGAATGATTTGAATGACCGATTTTTGAAAACAAAACCAATTACGGGAACTCAGCCATTACACAGTGTAATTCCAGACACAGATGGTTGTTTATATGTTAGAAATTTTTCAAATTCGAATGAACCTAGAATATGTAAAATATTTAAACGCCAAAGAAAAATAAAATAAATTATTTGTTGAATTAGTATTAAAAACATTGAATGTTAATCGTATGAAACGTAGAATCCTAGTCATTAGTTGTAAGTTTAAACTATAAATTATTTATTTATTTATTTATTTAATACAACTATCCTACAGAACAATCCAATTATAGGATAGGAACATTCAAATGTAACAAGTACAAATAGATAGGTATTTATCAAATCAGCATTTTAATAATTCTAATAACTACACTACAAGCTAAAGAAAAACAAAAATAAAAAGAGACAGACCTAAACCACAGTTAAACATGACCTACGTAGAGATGTCATACTGCAACAGAAAATATCAACCATATGTTTGACCCTTTCATAATTCATGCACATAACGTATATCGGCGAGTACATCAACAAGTTTGTTCTTGGAACAGGCATGTAGAAAAAGGAATGGTTTAGGCGAGCGTGTGGAGATGGCACACGGAACCTAATACTTGAGAGGGTGCAAGGGCATTCAATTCTGTTGTTCAAGATTTTATATAAAAACAAGATTGTAGCATATTCTCTACGCCGAGAAAGGCTAACAATATTGAATCTTCTTAATAGAACATCATTAGGGAAACCCAATGGTGGATAAATACCATCTAATTTAAACCAGAGGAACTTCACAAATCGTCTTTGGATTTTTTCAATATGATTACTGTGGATCTCATATGTTGGATACCAGATAACTGAACCATATTCCAGTTTAGAACGAACCAAAGCATTAAATAAAGTGTTGAGGGTTTCAATGTTTGAAAGGTCTCTAGAATTCCTCATAATGAAACCCATACACCTATAAGAAGAAGCAATGATCTCATTTATATGATCCACAAAACTGAGTTTAGTATCAAACATTACACCAAGATCTTTGAAACGATAACATTTTTCAAGATCATTATGATTTAAATTATATAAAAAATTTACTGGTAATTTCTTTCGAGTGAAAGACATAGAAAAACATTTCTTTGTGTTCAAATATAAGTTATTACGAATACACCAACGATTTAAAGTATCTAGATCATCCTGAAGAGTTACACAATCATGGAGAGAGTCTATGCATCGGTATATTTTCAGATCGTCAGCATAAAGCAAAGAGGACGAGGTAAGGCCTCGGGTGATGTCATTTATAAATATGTTAAACAATAACGGTCCTAGGACAGACCCTTGAGGAACACCAGAGGTAGCATTAATAATGACCGACTCAAAACCACGATAATTTACTATCAGTTGACGACCAATTAAATAAGATTTCAGCAGGTTTAATAAATTGCCATTAACTCCACAGTTTGAGAGTTTTTCAAGCAAAATACCATGGTCAAGCCGGTCAAAAGCCTTTGAGAAGTCTGTATAAACTACATCGACTTGTCCTCCATTGTCCATACTTTCCGAAATAAATTGAGTAATTGTAACTAAATTGGTAATGGTTGAACGCCCTGGAAAGAATCCATGTTGGCTTTCAGTTATGAAAAGTTTAACATGATTAAATATAATGTCATATAGCACAATTTCGAAAACCTTTGAAAAGTTGTTCAATATTACCACAGGTCTGTAATTTTCAATGTGGCTCTTATCACCCTTTTTGAATACGGGACATATTTTAGACTTCTTCCAGATTTGGGGAAAGGAGGATGAGTTCAAACATAGATTGAAAAGAAACGTGAGAGGCTTGGACAACACAGCTGCGCAATCCCGAATAAAAAAAGCTGGTAGACCATCGGTTCCAGCGGTCGATTTAGATTTAAGTTTCTTTAAGGCACTGATCACGTTCCTTTCCTCTATGGTGTTAACAATTAGAGATGAAAGAGAGGGACGTGAGCAGTTATCAGGGGGGTTGTTCCGAAACATAGAGGAATCAACATATGCCGATTGGAAGAACTTAGCAAACAAATTCACTATCTCCTGAGGAGCCGTAAGCAATTCGTTTTCAAAATACATGTTGATGGGAATACTAGTTGTCCTCCTTTTCTCGTTTAGAAAAGACCAAAATTTATTTGGGTTGATAGAGAAGTCCCTTTCCGCCTCAGTAACATAATTTCTATAAGCAATCCGAACCTCGATCTTGATCTCTCTACGAAGACGTTTAAATTCGACTAGGTCACAAATATTTCTAGTACGTCTATACCTTTTCCAGGCTTGATTCTTTTTTTTGATTTTACGTATTATCGAATTATCGTACCATTTAGGATATTTGAGGGTCTTAGGGCGAATAATAGGAACATTGTTGGAGATAACTGAATTCAGTACGACATAGAATTGGTCGCAAGCGTTATCAATATTATTGAAGGACCCCAAGAATGAAAAATCGGTTTGTAGAATGTCGTTGTAAAGGGATGGGTAATTCGCTCTTCGAAAGTTGTACCTTTGAGTCTGAAAAAGGGGAAATTTATCATGAATATGCTCAACCAGAATTGACATCTGTAAGGCAGGGTGATGAAGATCCAATGGTATCAAAGGATGATCCGCACTATATACATTAAGTGGAGTTCTACTAAATACAAGATCTAACAGACGATTATTTTCGTTATAATTACGATTATATTGATTTAAAGATAAAAACTCGCATAATTCAAGTAAAGAAGAAATTTGGTTGTCACTATAAGAGGCATCCATAACATAATTTGCATAAGTAGGAAGATTAAAATCCCCCAAGACTAGCAAATCGTCTTCATTAGTAAAATAACCAGAGTCCAACATTTCTTCAAATAGAGTGTCATAGGCAACAGTATTACTGTTAGGTGGGACATAAATCAGAAGAATGCCAACTACACGATGGGACAATTCCAATCTTATGGCGATCATACCAACATTAGAAAGCGAAGAATGAAATTCAATTTTAGTTGCATTGAAGGTCTTGCTCAAAGCAAGCAGTACGCCACCACCCCTCGTAGTATTCGTTAAAGCAAAATTACGATCAGCCCTAAAGATATTGTACTGACTACTAAACAACTCGGCATCAAAGACACTAGAGTCGAGCCAAGTTTCAGTAAGTGCTATAAGATCGTAGGAACAAAGATAGGAAGCATTAAGAAGGTCATGTGTTTTAGTTTTAATTAAGTATAATATACCGTGAAATAATTTACTTGCATTTATTATATAAACAGTTTCTAAAAAAAAAATTAAAAAATTGTGAAAAACAAAAAAAGATAGAAAAAAAAATTGAGCCCACTCTGGGATTGGCGGGAATAACTGCAGAATTGATTAAAGTTTTTTTTTAAGAAAAAGAAATAAAAAATAAAAATGGCGAACTTCAAAAAATTGACGGTTTTTCTCAAAAAAGGCAAAAATTTCATAGATTTTATTATCTAAAAATGTTTTTGTATTTTTTTTAAAAAGTACATTTAATTACGAAATTTTGAAAAAAAAAAACGTCTCGATCGGTCAATTTTTTACAAAGTTATGGCAATTTGAAAAAAAAGATACATTTTTTTGAACAATTCATAACTTTTTTTGAGATGGGTAAAAAAATTTGAAAAAATTCTGAGAACCGTTTTTCATAGGGTCGGGGTCATAAGTGGTCGATTTGGCATGGAATGACCCCTATAAACTCGGCGGTACTGGCTTCTAAAACATCATTTTAAACAATAATTATTTCCAGTATGAAAATGAATTCTACCAGCAATTAAACGGTTGTGGGATCTCCCATTTCTTCCACAATAGCACAGCTAGTGATGGAGTTTTTGGGGGAAAGTGTAACTAAAGTTCTTGATTTTCGTGTGATTTTCTTTAAGAGATTTGTAGATGATTGTCTGACTGCAGCAGCAGAAAATAAAATTGATGAACTGGTGACAGCCTTCAACAATTTCCATTTTAAATTACAATTTACATCAGAAATAGAAACTAATAATCAAATAAATTTTCTCGATTTCACTTTAATTAGAGAAAGTGAACAAAGAATAACCACTAGGTGGTACACAAAAGAGTCGTGGTCAGGCCGTTATCTTAATTTCAATTCAAATCATCCAAAAAAGCAAATAAACTGCGGTATAATAGGTCTCACAGATAGAGCTAGTGCGTTAACGTCCGCAAAGTACCGGCAGAAACCCTACAAAAAGTTAAACAAACATTATGCAACATCCATTTTCCAGAAAACACAAACTTTTTTATTTTACAACAAAGACAAAAAGACAAATAAAAAAAACAGCAAACAAAATAATAAAAAATATATTGCTCTGTTATGCACAGCCGGTCTTTCGGAAAAAATAAGTCATATTCTTTCAAACATAACATTACTGTTTGCCATAAAGCCCAAAATTTAGTAAACTTTTTATTTATACCACTTAAAAGCAAGGTAATTCAAAAAAAGAAATCTAACGTAGTTTACTCCATACCATGTCTAAACTGTCCAAAGAAATACATAGGAATGATAACACGATACTTAGACAACGGACTAAACGGTCATAAATATACCAAAATTTTTTTTATGGCTCTAGCACACGTGCTGCAGGAAAAGTCCCTAAAGCGCTACAGGAGTGACATGTGTGCGAAAAAAGCGATTCACGTTGTTCTTGAATCGCTGTAAATTGTACTCGGTGGGAAACACAGTCCTGGGTAAACCATTCCAAAGGGATAATGTTCTCCATATAAAAGACTGCTTGAAAAGCGTTGTACAAGGAGTAACAAGCTGAACCTCATACGGATGTGAAGAATCAGCGCGACGTGTACTTCTAACATGCACCGCTCTGGGAGGAATTAAGCGGGCTACATCCTTCGAACACTCTCCATGAAAATACTTGTAGAATAGACTCAAGTCGCCAACCGTTCTTCGATGTTCCAGCGAATCAAGGCCGCCGATCAGTTCTGGGTCTCCAATCAGATGAACAGCCCTTCTCTGAATAGAATCCAAGAAGCAGTGTATGTTTGGGAGCGGAGCCCCAAACATGGGAGCAGTATTCCATAGTTGGTCGAATTTGAGCTTTGTAAGGAATTAACAGTTGTTATGGAGTGTAAAGCTTTCTGGTTCGAAATGATATTCCCAACTTTTGAGAAGCTCTCTTTGCTATGCCTGCAACATATTCATGTCAGGACATATTTGCTCCCAAATTAACGCCCAACAAATTGAGTGACGATGCTAGGGGAATGGAGTGCCCTAACATAACTATATCGGGTTCAGCAACGTTAACTTTTTTAGAGAAAACTGCCGCCTGGGTTTTTGTAGCGTTAAATTCCACTTGGTTACTGTCACCCCAAGATACAATTTCTTCCAGGTCTTTGTTAAGTTGAATGACTTCCTGCTGTCTGCGCATATTCGCCTGAGTAGCCGATGTCCGAACGTTCAAAGTGAATGAAGAGATAAACGTATTGTCATCTGCAAAGCTGTAGATTGGATTCCCGGTCTTTTCCAGCAGATCATTAATGTAAATAAGAAAGAGAGTAGGATACAGTATGGAGCCTTAGGGCACACCAGCGTTAACAGTAAAGGTGTTAAAAAGAAATCCGTCGACTGCGCCTCGTAAAGAACGCTCTCTGAGGAAACATGAGACCCACAAACAGAACTTTTCAGACATACCATAGGAGCGTAGCTTAGCCAACAGTCCATCATGCCAAACACAATCGAATGCCTTGGATATGTCAAGAGCAACCGCTCAAGATTCTCCGAAGTGTTCAATTGCGTTGTTCCAAACATGTGTTAGATAAGTCAGAAGATCTTCTGTTGATCTATATTTACGAAAGCCATATTGGTGATCGTTAATAATATTGAATCCTTCTAGGTTTTTTAGAAGGTGCTGATTGACAGCCTTTTTCATGACTTTCGATATTATCCAAAGCAGTGCGACTGGTCGGTAGTTGTTTGGCAAGGTCTTCTTGGCACATTTCCAGCAGGAAGGAAATATTCCCTTTCTGTAGGATAGGTTGAAAAGTCTACAGAAAACTGGTGTTAGTTCCCTTGCACAGTTTTTGAGAACTATGGCAGGTATTCCGTCCGCGCCAGAAGCTTTTTTGGTGTCTAGCTTCATTAAAATACGTTTTATGATTCGCTGTCTGAAGACAACATCGGGCATCCTTGACTGCACTATGGGAATAGTAGGTGGTGTTATTTCTTGGAAATTGCATTACATAAACATGAAACACAAACAAGACATGAATTTGACTTCAAGAATACTAAGATCACAGGAACCAAATTATACTAAGTTGATATTCAAAGAAATGATCGAAATTAAACGAGAAAAAGAAACAATAAATGATTAATAAGATATCAAGGGCTCAAGTCAAATCTAAAATTAATTAAATAAATATATATATGAATAAATCTTAAACTACTAACTATAAACAAAATATAAGAATTGAACGGCCTTTCTATGAAATATATACAGATACAAACATCCTGTATAAAATATAAACTAACAAAAAATAGAAGCTTTCCTCAAAATAAAAAAAAAATGATAAAAAAATATATGCCACCTTGACAGTTAAAATAACAATCAGTTGATATCAGTTCACATAAAAAGAAACTCCAAGGAGTAAACTATTATTTTTGTAAATATTTTTAGACAATTTTAAAGTTGAACGTATAATGTGAAAGTGGTTTTTAGAAAACTAGTTTTAATGTAAAAAAAAAATTTTTAGTAAAGAAAAACTTGACGAAGCACAATAAAATGTGCGAAACGTTTTAACCAATAGTAAGCTCTTGTTTTAAATGACAACCAAAACCCAAGAAAAATATTACCTATTGTATATATATATATATATATATATATATATATATATATATATATATATATATATATATATATGTATATATATATATATATATATATATATATATATATATATATATATATATATATATATATAAAGGGTTTTCCATTTGGGACTTGACAACTTTAAAATTTCACTGTGAACGCACCCTTAAGCCAATCACCGAACTGTCAACGTCAAAACATTCGGTAAAGTCAACATTTTCATCATGATGAAGTACACGAACGAACAACGTTTACAAATAATTAAAATTTACTACCAAAATTTGGAGTCGGTGACTGCAACTTTAAGAGCGTTAACGCCAATTTTTGGTCGTAATTCTCGTCCCAGTAGACAAGCAATTCATAGTCTAGTGAAAAAATTTGAGTTAACATATTCGCTGTTGGATGTTCCCGTGCCAGTGAGATAACGGGTTGGTCGAAGTGGCCAGAATATTGCTGCCGTTCAAGCGTCCATTTCAAACGAACCAAAACAGTCGATTTCACGGCGTTCTCAAGAATTGGGCATCGCTCAGACCACACTATGGCGAATTTTGCGAAAGGATCTTGGCCTGCACCCTTATAAGTTAAAGTTAACTCAAGAACTAAAGCCACTCGATCATATGAAGCGACGTACGTTCTCGAATTGGGCTCTAGAAATGTTGGAAGAAGATGACCAATTTCATCGCAAAATCATCTTTAGTGATGAAGCGCATTTTTGGATAAATGGCATCGTCAACAAACAGAATATGCGTTATTGGTCAGGTGAAAACCCTCATGTGCTTGAAGAAACATCACTTCATCCACAAAAAATTACTGTTTGGTGCGGTTTTCATGCCGGTGGTGTCATTGGGCCGTTCTTTTTCGTTGATGAAAATAACCGTCACGTTACAGTCAATGGAGATCGCTACAGAGGCATGTTGCAACGTTATTTTTTTGATCAATTGCATGGGCTATACATTAATGATATGTGGTTTCAACAAGACGGCGCCACAAGCCACACAGCGGGTGTAACAATCGACTTACTGTAATCTAAATTCGGTGAACGTGTTATATCGAGAAATGGTCCCGTCGAATGGCCGCCTAGATCGTGTGATGTAACACCTCTAGACTTCTTTTTATGGGGGTACGTTAAATCATTGGTCTATGCTAACAAGCCTGCGTCGTTAAAGGAGCTCAGAGCCAATATTCGAAATGTGTGGCCAAGTCATCGAAAATTGGGCTCAACGAATCGACCGCTGCAAACGTGCCCGTGGTGGACATATGAATGAAGTCGAATTCCATACATAAATGTTTTGATTGTACTTCAAGCCGATAGTAAAATTTTCGAAATGTCTCAAATGGGTTGCGTTTTATTTCAAAAAAAAGTTGTCAAGTCCTTAATGGAAGACCCGATATATTTAGGCTGTACCTAATATATATTAAAAGCAAATAAGGGTCAGTTTTAATAGTGACCTGAATTGTTATATTGCTACGCTTAAAACTGACAATGTTTTATTTTATTTTATTACAAACTAACCGTGGCAGTATATTGCAAGAGAATGCGCTAACGGTAGCCTCTTTTCCGACTTGATTCACTATTATCGTCACTGCTTATTCCTTATGTTACCTAACATAATAAAATATATTCTATAACATGTAAATCGGTTAAGTGGTTCTTGAGTGTTAAGCACACTAACAGACAGACAGACAGAGAGACGTTGCGTTTTCAATATATTATAGATTTTTTTGGTAAATATTAAATTAAAAATTAAAAAAAAAACACGTCAATCAGATAAGTAGTTCTCGAATGATAAGTACACTAACGGACAGACAGAGAGACGTTTCGTTTTATATATATTATATAAATCATTATTATTTTATAACCTGGCCAGAAAACATATGTATGAATTAAAAAAAAAAACACGTAAATCGGATAAAGTGGTTCATGAGTTATAAGCACATTAACGGACAGAGAGACGTTGCATTTTATATATATTACTAGCCGAGCCCGCGGCTCCGCTCGCGTGGACTTGATTCACTATTATCGTCACTGCTTATTCCTTATGTTACCCAACGTAATAAAATATCTCCCATTATTTCTCCTTATCTCCCAATATTTCTCCTTATTTCCCATTATCTCTACATAATTTCCATTATCTAGGCTTATCTCTGCTCTTCTCCCATTATTTCTCCTTATCTCCCATTATTTCTCCTTATCTCCCATTATCTCACCTTATTTCCCATTATCTAGGCTTATCTCGACTTATCTCCCATTATTTCTCCTTATCTCCCATTATTTCTCCTTATCTCCCATTATCTCACCATAACTCCCATTATCTAGACTTATCTCTGCTTATCTCCCATTATCTCTCCTTATCTCCCATTATTTATACTTATCTCCCATTATCTCACCTTATCTCCCATTATCGAAGCTTATCTCGGCTTATCTCCCATCATTTCTCCTTATCTCCCATTATCTCACCTTATCTCCCATTATCCAGGCTTATATCGAATTATATAGAACATATATATAAATTTATAAAAACACGTAAATCGGATAAGTGGTTCTTGACTGATAAGCGCACTAACGGAGAGACAGACAGACAGAGAGACGTTGCATTTTATATATATATTTTATTGCTACATGATATTGTTCCATATTTAATGCAAGAGAACGCGCTAGCGGCAAACTTTTCTCCGACTTAATTCACTATTATTGTCACTGCTAATTTTTTATGTCACCTAATAAAATATATCCTGTAACCTGGCCAGAGAACATACGTATGGTTAAAAAAAAAGCACGTAAATCGGATAAGTAGTTCTCCAGTGATAAGCACACTAACGGACGGACAGACAGACAGACGGACAGAGAGACATTGCATTTTATATATATTATAGATATTCTCTGCTACATAATATTGTTCCATATTTAATGGTTTGGACTGTGTATTGCAAGAGAATGCGCTAGCGACAAACTTTGTCCGACTTAAAAAAAAAAGTACGAAAATCGGATAAGTGGTTCTCCAGTGATAAGTGCACTAACGGACAAACAGACAGACAGAATATGTTGCATTTTATATATATTATAGATGTAATAAAATATATACCTATAACCTGGTCAGAGAACATATGTATGAATTTAAAAAATCACGTAAATCGGATAAATGGTTCTCGAGGGATAAGCGCATTAACGGACAGACAGACAGACAAACATTGCATTTTATATATATTATAGATATAGATTATTATTATTATTATATAACCTGGCCAAAGAATATATGCATGAATTTAAAAAAAGACAGGTAAATCGGATAATTGGTTCCCGCGTGATAAACGCACTAATGGACAGACAGACAGACAGAGAGACATTGCATTTTTATATATATTATAGATTATACATTACAGATATTCTTTGCTACATAATATTGTTCCATATTTAATTGTTTAGGCGGTGTATTGCAAAGGCACGCGCTAGCGGCAAACTTATTTCCGACATCATTCACTATTTTACGTCACTGCTCATTCCTTATCGTAATAAAAAATAGCCTATAACCTGGCCAGAGAATATATGTTTTAAAAAAAAAGTACGTAATTCGGATAAGTGGTTTTTCAGTGATAGTGATGAATAAAAAAAAAAACACGTAAGTCGGATAAGTGGTTTTGGAATGATAAGCGCACTAACGGACAGACAGAGAGACGTTGCATTTTATATATATTATATTCCTTGTTACATAATATTGCTTCATATTTAATGGTTTAGGCAGTATATTGAAAGAGAACGCAATAGCGGCTAACTTTTTTCCGACTTGATTTACTATTATCGTCACTGCTTATTCCTTATATTACCTAACTTAATAAAATATATCCTATAACCTGACCAGGGAACATGTATGTCTTAAAAAAAGCACGTAAATCGGATAAGTGGTTCTGGAGTGATAAACGCACTAACGGACAGACAGACAGAGAGACGTTGCATTATATATATATATATATATATATATATATATATATATATATATATATATATATATATATATATATATATATATAATGCAATATATACAAATTAAAGAAATTTTACCTTTTTCAGTCTAAAAACAGAAACTGATACTGAAGAAGTAAACTATTTGTGAAAATCAGTGTTTGAAACGTACTAACAGACTATACTAACCACCGACAACTTGTTATTTAAAGCAGCAATGTTTTACAGCCACTAATAATCACGATATTCCCTTTAAAAACTTTTATTGTAGTTTCTTTACCACGCATCGTAAAACGATACAAATTCTAGTCTCTATTCACTTCCACACAGAATGGAAGTTCCGATAGATGAAATGTTCTTAGCTTCCATATGCTTTTTTGGCGATCGGGTTTTGCCTTCCGGTCCTATCCTTGTTAATCACATGTTGCGCAACGATGTGCACGGTGATCTAAATGTTGCTACTACTTTAAAGCAATTATTAGTTCGTTAGTGATTTTCATCTAGTGTGCGTGCAGAGATGGACACATTTTTTTGTTTGAAACATTCGTTCAGGTAGTGCAGCGTCCGTTTTCTTAATATTCTGGTGAAATCGTTCGAGTTTTTGATATTATGGTGTTTCGGTTTTAATAACAGCGGATTGTTTGATCATTTGAGTGTTGTGAAAAGGAAAGTATTTTTTATTTAGTGCAGTATTTAGTGTTTGTTAGTTAGACTGGGTTTGTTGTAATAGCATAATACTAAAAAGTAGTCAGTCAGGTAAGGTTTTCTATTGGTACTAGCAAAAAATTTAGATTTTGCTCTAAATTTAACTTTTTTATGATAAATATTTACAATTTCTATATGAAAAAAATTATTTTATTACAATGGCCTTATTTGGTAATAATATTTATTGGTTTTTACTTGAAAATTTGATTTACTTACTCTGAGAGCTGGTAAATGGGGCTTTTACAAAATTTAAAAAATGTTCTTAAATGAGATAAAAAAAAGTATTCTTTATTTGATCCAAGGAATCACCTGTTTAAATATAAACGATTTGTATACGTCAGTCCAATAAGTCTGCACCTGCTTTCTATACTATTTTTCTGTTATGTTTAACTAATTAATTAACTATGAGAAAACATGTTTAAATTAATATTTGAAAGTTAACCAACGAGGATTAGTATTAAAAACAACTACGGCAAATTTTATTTAGAAGTTACATCATAATTATAAAAATATAAACAAAATTAATGTCAAAAAAGTCTCCATAAACTTAACAATTACCAATAATAGTTTGGCGGAGTTTAACAGAAAATAACAACTTCGTTTCAACTAATATTTAGTGCGACGTTGGCCTGGATAATATCCTGTAACCTTTTTGTGATATTTGCAACCATTTTTCTAGTAACTTCTGCTGGCATGTTTTCCCATCCGTTCAATATTCTGTTTTTTAATTCTTCTCTATTTGAAACATTATGTTTGGAACACGCCGTTTAAGTTCCTCTCATAAATGTTCGATGGGGTTAACATCGGGTGATTGCGGAGGTGTATGAAGCTGCTGTTGCACATTATGGATCATCCATTCTCGCACCAAGTTAGTGGTATGTTTTGGATCATTGTCCTGTTGGAAAATGTATCTTTTTTCTAGTGCTAATGTTTGAATACTTTCTCTTAAATTGTCTCTCAAAATATTCAGATAAACATCCTCTTGTCTCACCGTGGAACAAATGTTTTTAATATCGAATGCGGTATTCTTTTTTCTCTCCAAACTTTAGTTCTGCCATTAGATCCAAAAAGGTTAATTTTAGTTTCATCATTAAACGTTACGAATTCCTAAAATTCAGGAGGTTTAGTAACGTATTCCCTAGAAAAAACTAACCGCTTTTTGCGATTGGCTTCCGAAATTAACGGCTTCTTCTTGGCTGCATACCCTTTATAACCTGCCCTGTGTAAACAATTTCTCACTGTTTGTGAACAAACATTTTTCGAAAATAGTTCCCGTACCTCTTCTTTTAATTTTAGTGCACTTTTCTTGGGATCTATAATTATTTGTCTAACCATACTGGCCTCTTTACTCTTCAAATATTAATTTAAACATGTTTTCTCATAGTTCAGGTTACATATATATATATATATATATATATATATATATATATATATATATATATATATATATATATAGAATAAAGAAAGCAAAAGATTGCCGCATCTACCAAAATTCTTAAAAATAAATTCTTAGTTGGGGAACTCGGCAAAAAGGGCGTGATAAGAGATCACACAGTTTTCATTAAGCCAATATTTCGGTCCTAGATTGGGACCTTCTTCAGGGCTAGAACTGAAATGGAGAACAAAACATATTCACTGATAGAGCTTGGGACAATTTTAATTTAATGATGTTGTATTTAAGTTGTTATCATTAATAAAACTAGTGTAAAATAAGAATAAGATATTAATCATAATAAAGGCAAAAACTCACATGAGTAGTGTGAAGTTGAGTTAGCCTGAATGGCCGTAGGTATCTCATACATAAAACCGTTGGTTATTCCATAGAAATACACACTATAACACAGTAGATAAAATTACAAAAACCAGATTTAAAACAGAGATGTGATTAAGAACCTTGGATGTTGAAAACATTATTAATTAATTACTTCACCTGAGACAATCAACCAGAAAAGGGTCGACACCCGGAAGGAGACCGATCAAGATTGAGAAGTGCATGTATGGACCTTTAAAGCAAAAAAGAGATAGCCAATTTAGCGACCTAAGGATAGGAAAAACCACAACCTAATTTTGGGTGAAGAGTGAACGAGGGAGAGAATAATGGAAGCAACAAAGAGGATAATCGTCTATTCTATTGATTATTAATTTGTTAATTTCATTGTTGATATATGACTGGAGGAAGAGATTGTTCACAGCACATGAAGCTGAAAGTTCCAAGAGGTAGTGAAGGGGAATCGTTAGTCACTGCCAGTGGAAGGAGGACAGTAATTATTAAGTGCATAAAATGGTCCAGACCAAGTGGAAAGCAACTCTGGAACCCAAGAACAAAGAGACCCGTAAACAAAGAGAGGAAAGAAGAAAGAAGACACTGGAAGTTACACAGCTAAGAGAGAGATGACTACTGTTTCCTTTCAGATGGATCATAAAACACTTGAAGACAAGGAATTATCGTGTGGTATTGATTTATCACAAGAGAGGAGGAAGCTATATATGTTACTGAGACCATCCAGGTCGGTTCTTTTATTGATATTAAGGTGATTCTCCTGGATGTAACACATTTCAAGGAATTCTCTCTTGGAAAGATTTTTAGAGAAATGAAGTATTTTGGATTCTCTGAAATTAAAGGAGGGTTCATTGTCCACAGAATGGGTCGCCAAAGCACATCTTTACGGATGGCATCTAGTATCACTTGTATGGAGTGCAATACGACGACTCAAGGATTGAGAAGTCTGGCCAATATAGATTGATGGACAATTGAAGCAGGAAATTGAGTACACTAAGTCTGACATGGACATAACTGGCAACTTGCTGAAAACACGTCTATTTTTAAAGAAATAATATTTGGCAATTTTAATGTTAGGAATGACACGCAAAATATGGACTTATTTGTTGGTAAGGCCAGAAATGAATGGTAAAGCAAGCAACGACCAATTTATTTCGACTGGGGGAGTTTGAGGAAGAGGGGAGATTTGCGATATGTGGAGGGGAGGGGGTTCTGAGGGAACTTGGTGGATATGAGTAAGCTTGTTGACTTCGTCTTTCGTTCTTAGCAAGAGTTTGCGATTGTATCCATTTTCTATGAAAAGGTTTGTGAGTGTTTCTTGTGACTGGTGTAGGAAATCAGGATGGACTATTGTCTTCAATTTTCTATATAGGCCTTTGATGACGTTGACTTTCACCTTCCAATCATGGCTAGAGTTTGCATGGATATATCTCCCAGAAGAAGTAGGTTTTCTATACCAATCAAGTTTGATGATGTTATGAGATATATATATATATATATATATATATATATATATATATATATATATATATATATGTATGTATATGTATATATGTATGTATCTGTATATATGTATATGTATATATGTATATATGTATATGTATATATGTATATGTATATATGTATATGTATATGTGTATATGTATATATGTATATATGTATATGTATATATGTATATATATATGTATATATATATGTATATATATGTATATATATGTATATATATATATATATATATATATATATATATATATATATATATATATATATATATATATATATATATGTATATATGTATATATATGTATATATATGTATATATATGTATATATATGTGTATATATATATATATATATATATATATATATATATATATATATATATATATGTATATATATATATATATATGTATATATATGTATATATATATATATATATATATATATATATATATATATATATATATATATATATATATATAGGTAATAATAATAAAGAAAATAAATCAGTGACACAGAACAGAAACTTTACGGACTTCATTTCAACCTCAAAAGCAGAATCTGTCATATACTCTGGGACTATATAGAACTCTTGACATACTGGCGTATGAAAAACGACCTAACTATCACGTCTGAAAGACATAACAAAAAATTTCAAGACGAGCATTTAGAACACACGGTATATAGAAGACCAACACACACAATAGATTAGATATCTGAGTGCTGAATCTCATTACCGCCCCTCACAATTGCAGGCGGTAGCCAACACATTAGTTTCCAATCGACGTCACAGGCAAGTCTAAGAAACCAGAGGAGCTAAAAAAGATCACTACGGCCCTAAAACAGAATAAATACAAACAACATACAATAAACAGGGCTGTAAATCAACAACACGATCCACAAAGAAAATCTAGCGAAGATCCGGATAACAGACCGGCATTCTGCCATATATCAAAGGAACGACTTTCTGCGTAGATATAATATATCAGCTCCATACAACCCTCTATGGACAAGATCTATCATAAGACATCCTGAAGACAAAAATCCAACTGGAAAACCAGGAACCTTAGAGTAAAGCAGGAAGTCATTCAACTTAACAAAGACCTGGAAGAAATTCTATCTTGGGGTGACAGTAACCAAGTGGAATTTAACGCTACAAAAACCCAGGCGGCAGTTTTTTCTAAAAAAGTTAACGTTGCTGAACCAGACATAGTTATGTCGGAGCACCCCATTCCTCTAACATCGTCACTCAATTTGTTGGGCGTTAATTTGAGAGCAAATATGTCCTGGCATGAACATGTTGCAGGCATAGCAAGGAGAGCTTCTCAAAAGTTGGGAATATTGTTTCGAACCAGAAAGCTCGATTTTACTAAGAGATGGCGTTACTAATACACTTGTTGGTATAGACTAGTGACATTTATGGCGTTTTGAAAGGTAAACATACGCCATCAAAAGCTAATTCGTTGTTAATGGTCCTTGTGCGAAGAACATAGTTCTTCATAGCTTTGAATATGTCATGTTTCATACCAGAAAAAGAGGTTTTGCGGGGAAGTTTAATAACCTCTTTCATTTTAAGAAAACGGCTACTGAAAGCTATCGATTGTTGGTTGAAGCTTATGGTGAACATGCTCCAACCCAAAAAACCTGGGTAGACGCAGACCAGCCTTCAACATCACAACCAGTGCGCAATGTACAGGCAAAGAAACTAAATTGGGAATGTGGAATCTTTGGCACAAAGATACTACTCAGAATATATCACCACTACACCAAACACTTTATTTTTGCGCTCGACGCGCGTTTCGCTAACCATGTTAGCTTCATTAGGAGCGATGTTTGGTGTAGTGGTGAAGCAGGCAAAGAAAGCTTTGCTATGTGTTTGGTAGGATAGTAGAGGAGCTGTGTATTACGAACTGCTGAAACCTGGTGAAACGATTTCTGGCGATCGATACCGACAACAATTGATAAAGTTGAACTGAGCCTTGAAGGAAAAACGACCAGAATACAACATGACAATGCTCGGCCCCATGTTGTAAAATGTGTTAAAACCTATTTGGAAAACATCAAATGGGACGTTCTACCCCACCCGCCATATTTATCGGACTTAGCTCCTTCAGACTACCACTTATTTCGATTGTTGCAGCACGGACTTCCAGAACAACACTTATATGCTTACGAAGAAGTGAAAATTTAGCTTGATAAATGGTTGGCCTTAAAAGATGAAAAGTTCTTCTGGTACGGAATCCATTCTTTGACAGTAAGATGGGAAAGAGTCATAGGTAACGATGGGTAATACTTTGATTATTAAGCTAATTCATTTTGTGATGGAAATAAACGTTTAATGTTGCGAAAAAATCGACATTATTAACCGAAACACCTATTAGAATCCACACTTCTACTTCTTTACATTGTGCCAATTTAAGTGGTGGTTTAAAGCCTGAGAAAATAGATAGTGTCACTTTCTTGATCCGGGGCATAATTTAAGTCAGTCTTAAAGTGACCAAAAATTCGACAGCGGTTGACACATAGTTTTTACAATAAAAGAAAGGTTAAAAAAACAATTTTATTTGTTAAAAAAGATAAAAACCGAACGGGCAACTTCAGTTTGTTTCGTGTAAATTTTACTAATAATTGATCGCGGCGTTGTCATTAATAAAGGCCTCCATGAACGAAGCACAAACAATCAATTTGGGTGATTTTAATTGGACCACTGTTTTTTAATTCCGAAATTGCAGAGAGTAAAATTAAAATTTGCTAAAAAATTGGTTTTCGAGTCTATTCCCTCGTTAGGTGTACAATTGGAGCATTTAATATGTAGTAACTTTTTATATATATATATATATATATATATATATATATATATATATATATATATATATATATATATATATATATATATATATATATATATATATATATATATATATATATATATATATATATATATATATATATATATATATCTATAATATATATAAAATGCAACGTCTCTTTGTCTGTCTGTCTGTCTGTCTGTCCGTTAGTGACCTTATCACTGGAGAACCACTTATCCGATTTACGTACTTTTTTTTTTAAAACATACATATGTTCTCTGGCCAGGTTATAGGCTATATTTTATTACGATAGGTAGCATAAGGAATGAGCAGTGACGATAATAGTGAATGAAGTCGGGAAAAAGTTTATCGCTAGCGCGTTTATCTATAATATATATAAAATGCAACGTATTCTGTCTGTCTGTCTGTCCGTTAGTGCGCTTGTCACTGGAGAATCACTTATCCGATTTTCGTACTTTTTTTTTTTTAAACATACATATCTTCTCCGGCCAGGTTATAGGCTATATTTTATTACGATAGGTAGCATAAGGAATGAGCAGTGACAATAATAGTAAATGAAGTCGGACAAAGTTTGCCGCTAGCGCGTTCTCTTGCAATACACAGTCCAAACCATTAAATATGGAACAATATTATGTAGCAGAGAATATCTATAATATATATAAAATGCAATGTCTCTCTGTCTGTCTGTCCGTCCGTTAGTGTGCTTATCACTGCAGAACTACTTATCCGATTTACGTGCTTTTTTTTAACCATAGGTATGTTCTCTGGCCAGGTTATAGGCTACATTTTATTAGGTGACATAAGGAATAAGCAGTGACGATAATAGTGAATTAAGTCGGAGAAAAGTTTGCCGCTAGCGGGTTCTCTTGCCATACACTCCCTAAAGCATTAAATATGGAACAATATCATGTAGCAAAGAATACAATATATATAAAATGCAACGTCTCGCTGTCTGTCTGTTAGTGCGCTTATCACTCGAGAACCACTTATCCGATTTACGTGTTTTTATAAATTTATACATATGTTCTATATAATTCGATATAAGCTTAGATAATGGGAAATAAGGTGAGATAATGGGAGATAAGGAAAAATAATGGGAGATAAGTCGAGATAAGCCTCGATAATGGGAGATAAGGTGAGATAATGGGAGATAAGGAGAGATAATGGGAGATAAGCAGAGATAAGTCTAGATAATGGGAGTTATGGTGAGATAATGGGAGATAAGGAGAAATAATGGGAGATAAGTCGAGATAAGCCTAGATAATAGGAAATAAGGTGAGATAATGGGAGATAAGGAGAAATAATGGAAGATAAGGAGAAATAATGGGAGATAAGTCGAGATAAGCCTAGATAATGGAAAATAAGGTGAGATAATGGGAGATGAGTAGAGACAAGCCTAGATAATGGAAATTATGTAGAGATGATGGGAAATAAGGAGAAATATAGGGAGATAAGGAGAAATAATGGGAGATATTTTATTACGTTGGGTAACATAAGGAATAAGCAGTGACGATAGTAGTGAATCAAGTCCACGCGAGGGGAGCCGCGGGCTCGGCTAGTGTTACATATATTATACAAGGGTTGAGATCTTGAGATCTTCTTACAGAGTAGCGTAAAAAATATTAAGTTGATGCCCTTAGAAAAGAGGAACACTTTAGCCAGTGCTGTTATTAATAACTATATGATAGTTTTTATTTATGGATATTCAATTTGCATAATAGGATTCGCAATGTTCCGGATACGAATTCCACAATTCGGTTAAGCTCGTGTTAAATTTACAAGGATAATTTGTTTTGTTAGCATTACATTATTTCCGTGTACACCGACAACTACGTTGATATTAATGGAAATTATTATAAAATTTAGATGAGTTTCCGGTATTAGTTTGCTCTGTTGCCTCTGGTCTACTCTATTTATGTATTCGGGAGATTTTCAATTTCAACCCCATAATTGATACGCACAACTTTGTTAATAGAGTTATCAGTTTAAAATATATTGTATTTTGGCATGAATACTAGATCTATTTATTTTTAGAATTTACCATCCTAGATTTGGTTGAACGAGTCAGTTTTCTCTTATTGGAACTTTTGTACTAAATTTGAAGTACATAATAAAAGATTGTTTTTAGTCAATTTCCACCAGTGGAAATTGACTAAAAACAATCTTTTATTATATATTTATAATGAATTTCCATCAAGTAGAAGCTACAACCATCCGAAATTTAAATTTTAAGTTTCACCGTATTTAATATTGTCCATGTCCTTTGCTAGTTTATCGAAATAACTTAACCAATACTTATTGTGACATTCTGTACATCTTCTGCAATAAACTTTTCTGTGACGTGCCTTAGCTGGCACTTTTAACTCCTTTATTCATTAGACAACTTATCCTAATTATTCTTCTGTATGTCATGTCATATTATATCAAGAATATGCCATCTCGTTTTGATTTTTTTATTGTCTTATTTTCTACGCAGAAACTCGGCTCTATTAAGGTAGCATGGCGCACATAGCAGGACCCGACCGGATCTGAATTTCTAGCATATTTATAGCAATTTATAGCCATCAAGAAAAAATTTATAGCAAACAGGTTCGAGAAAAACGACAGGGTTTAAAAAATAAATCATATATATATATATATATATATATATATATATATATATATATATATATATATATATAACAAGGATTTTCTACAGCTAACGCTGTCTTCCTTCTCTGAGCCTTTGATTCCATCTATTTCTATCTTCCCAGTCTCCATCTGTTAGACCCCTGTCCTCCATAGCCTCGTCCACATCGTCTCTCCACGATCGTCTGGGTCTTCCTCTTTTTCTTCTCCCTATAGGGCTCCACTCCGTTATTTTCTTTATCCGCCTATTATCTTCGCTTCGTCTTATGTGTCCATACCATTTTAATCGTTTTTCTTCAATGGTATTTATTGCGTTCTCTTTGATGTTCATTCTGCTTCTTATTTCTTCATTGGTTATTCTCTCCATACGTGTCACTCTACAACATGTTCTCCAATACTCCATCTCTATCGCGTTAATTTTAGATTTATTTCTTTTGTTGATCGTCCATGTTTCTAACCCGTATGTCATTATGCTTTGTATTATTGATTTGTATATGCGTGTTTTGTTTTTCTTTGTAATGTGCTTGTCCCACAGGATCGAATTTAATTGTCTTATGCATGTTCGCGTTTGTCCTAATCTAGCTTTAATCTCTTCTTCTGATGTTGCGTTTTTTGAAATGATGGTTCCTAGATATTTAAATCTATCGGTTCCTTTGATTATTGTTTCGTTATCTACTTCTAGATTCTCCACGTTTCCCTCCTTTGTTGTTAGATATTCCGTTTTATCAAAGTTTATTGCTAATCCTGCTTTAGTGTATTCTTCTTTCAGTTTTCTTACCATATAACTGAGGTCTTCCTCATCTTGCGCAATGATTACTTGGTCGTCTGCGAAACTTAAAGAGTATATAAGTAATCTTCTCGTATTGGGACTCCCATTCCACTACATTTTTGCTTCCATTTTTTTAATGTTTGTTCGAGGTATATTTTGAATAGTGTTGGGGATGTAGAGCATCCTTGTAATAGGCCTTTTGATGTTTGGAGTCTCTTCCCTATTTTATGTCCTATTTTTATGTTCACTGTGTTGTTTTCGTAGAGAGCTTTTACTGCGTATATTAGTTCTTTGTCAATGCCTATTTCTTTCATTGCGTTCCATAATCTTTGTCTTGGTACTGAGTCTTATGTCTATGAAGGCTAAATGAACTTCTCTATTCTTTGCCAGTTTTTTTTCCATTGTTTGTTTTATAGTGTATATGTGGTCTGTACATGATTTTCCGGCCGTAAAGCCTGCTTGGTCTTCTCCAATTTTTCCTTTTATATTTTCCTTCATGATATTTTTAATAATTTTTTCCATACAAACGTCCCATACTCGATATTATGCTTAGGCCTCTATAGTTTGTGCATTTTCTGCGGTCTCCCTTTTTAAATATGGATACTATATAAGCTTTTGACCATCCCTCTGGTATTTTTTCTCCATTTATCGCTCTGTGGAACATGTTTCTTAGCATTCGATGTAATTTATTAGACCCGTACTTAATCATTTCATTTACCACACCCCCAGGCCCTGCAGATTTATTATTTTTGAGTGTTTTTATTGTCTTCTGTACTTCTTCATAACTTAGTTCTATCTCTTTTATTTCCTTATTCTGTTCTTCTTCAGGGTTCTCTTCTTGGAATTCTTGTCTGTCTTCTGTTAGCAGCTTCTTATAATATTCTTCCCACTCACTTTCTGGGATGTACTCTATATACGTCTTCTCTCTATTGTTAGTCCTTAATGCTTTAATTATTCTCCATGACTCTGTGCTTCTAGTTCCTCCTATATACTGTTCTACATGTTCGCACGATTTTTCCCATCTCTCGTTCTTTTCTTTGTTTATCATCCACCTCGTTTCTGCATTTTTCTCTTTATATTTCTGTAGATCTTCTTCTGATTTTGTATTCAGGCATTTTTCGTAGAGTCTTTTTTTCTCCTTTATAGATTCTTTGGTTTTTTCACAGATTCTAATTTTATGTTTCTGATTCTCGTTGTCTTCTTTACCTAATGCTTCTAGGGACGCCTGTTTGATGCATTCTTTTATGTGGTCATACATCTGTTGGAGGTTGTCGTAGTTAAATTTATTTAATTTTTGATCTAATCTAATGAAGAGGTACCATGCATAAATACCATATATACCTGACCAAATTTTATAGCATTGAAATTGCTACAAGAATATGCTATCCAGTTTTAAAAAAAGATAACTTAAAAAATTTTAGACGTAAAAAACTAATTGAACTGACCGCTTCCGAAGGCCCACTGATTATATACACTCTAATAATTTATAACATTAGCAGGATCGCCTCTAAAGACCCATGAGAGCCTACTTACATGATTATATTATATATACTCTAATAATTTATAGCATTAGCTGGACCGCCTTTAAAGGCCCATGGGAGCCTACTTACATGATTATGTTATATATACTCTAATAATTTGTAGGATTAGCAGGACCGCTTGCAAAGGCTTAACGGATTCTAGTTACATGATTATATGCTATACCCTCTAATAATTTATAGCATTAGCTCGATCGCTTCTAAAGGCCTAAGGGAGCCTAGTTACATGATTATATATACTCTAATAATTTATAGCATTAGCAGGACCGCTTCCAAAGGCCCAAGGGAGTCTACTTACATGATTATATACCTCCTAATAATTTATAGCATTAGCAGGACCGCTTCTAAAGGCCCAAGGGAGCCTACTTACATTATTATATTCACTCTAATATTTTATAACTATAACAAGAGTTGGGTTTGAGGAATTATATCTTCCAATTGTTTTGCAGCTTTTTAAAAATTGTTTGAAACCGTTAACTATAATAGAATGTATGTCTGAGTGTGTTTATGTGTCCATGATAGTTAGGGTGGGTGGGAGGTCTGGGGCCCTCAAAAGATTTAGTTAAAAAAAAATTTTTTAAGTCATTTATTGACCTCTTATGCTCGGTGTTTCTTACCGCAATGCGTACAGCATGTATTTCTGGCAATTTTGAGCAAAAAAAGAAAGTGAATAAATATCCATAAAAATATATATATATATATATATATATATATATATATATATATATATATATATATATATATATATATATATATATATATATATATATATATATATTTAGCAAAGAATCAATTTTCAATGTTATAAATTTTGATCAGGTATATATTCACGTATTGTATTTTTATGCTTTATTTTTTTTTTTACCCAGCTGACTTAAATTTAAGCGTCGTTTTTTCGAACTTCTTTTATGCTATAAATTTTTTCTTGATGGCTATAAATTGCTATAAATATGCTAGAAATTCTCCACCAGGTCCGGTCGGGTCCTGCTCTGTGAGCCCTGCTACCTTAATAGAGCTTACCAACTCTGCATGTGGGTGTAGTAACTTTGCTGTTAGTTCTACTTTTTGTAGTTAACGAGAATAATTTTTTTAAGTTTTCTACCTAGCTATAAAATAAACTTCTCAGAACTTAAAAGAACGTACTTTTTTACATGACTATAGTCTACACTAATATATTTACTCTTGCGTTTCTCTAGTTGTTTCATTCCATCTAAAAAGAATTCTTAGGTCTGTGCCTGAAAAAATAACTTCTCATCTGTAGAAAATTTTCGACCAAATCATTTTTTTGAATTGCGTCATTTTTCTGGCGAGGTAGATAACTTAGAAAAACAACCTCATTCTTTGATGTTTATCGGGCCTTATTTTTACCATTCTTTCCAAAATGTTTTATATATGGTTTCCATTTTCATCCAGTGATAGCAGTTTTACATTTCTAAAATTAAGAAATGTCTTATAATTGCTATAACTAAATTGTTTACTAATAATTACTTTGTCTCGGCTAAAGTTTTCGTTGCTTATGTTCTATTATATTATATTGCTTTACATCACATGTAGATCACTGAAGATACTTCGAGCAATCATCGCTGAAAAGTCATTCTAAAGAAAAAGGGAATATTATGAAATTACCTTTTTATTGAGGTCTCATTCAAGGTCTCTTTCCTTTTTGATTTTATGAGAGAGTTCTAGTGTGTTGTGAAGGGTTGACGAGTTTCTCGGAGCTTTTACGTCCAAATTGATTTCCCTCTAGAAAAATGTTGCCTACTCCTTCTTATACATTAAAAAGCCTACAATTTTATTATATAGAAAAATGTCGTATTTGGAAAAATATCAGCGAAATAGATCCAAAAACCAATCTTTTACTGATTTTAATTTTACTCTCCGAAAATTCCAAATTAAAACACGTATTTTAATTAAAATTACTCAAATGTTTTGTGTTTCTTTTATGGAGGCTTTTATTAAAGGCAATGCCTTTATCAAATATTGCTAGAATTGATTTAAAACAAAAAAATAATATATTCAGTGAATACTTTTTCGTTTTATTTTATCAATTTTTTTAAATTTTAATCTTATATGATCCCTAAAAATATTTTGAAAAACCAATAAATAACATTACAATAATATATATATATATATAATAACATAACAACTTTTTTGTCGTTTTAGTAGGACATTCACAGATTTCGTTAAGCTAACCTTTGGTGATGTCATTATATTTTAAATCTTTTATTTTAGAAATATATCGGTAACCCACTTAAATGATTTTATTTTTTTTTTACCTTTGTATGGAATGCTGATTTCAATAAAACATCTAACTTTTTATCATCGCTTGTTTTAACTTTTGGAGGTCCAGATATACAACGATCCTTAACATGACCGGATTGTCTAAATCGTTTTATTGTTTTGCTAACTACGGACTGAGTAATAGGTTCTCGATTCGGGTGTTCTACGTTAAAAAGATCATCCACCTCCTGTTGTGTTCTCCTACGGTCTCTGTAACCAACCATCATTAACAAACTGATTCTTTTAATTTCTGTTAAATGTACCATTATGATATTACGCTCAAATTGCATTTTCACAAAATAAACGTTTCCGTAATAATTCATTTTTTGACGCGTTAAGTCGTTACCTGACAGTAAATGTTTGACACAAGCTTATTTTTTTTTTAATTGATCTTAATTTCAAATATCAATAGTTCCAAAATAGTTCAATTTATGGTATGTTAGACAAATAATATCTAGAATTTTTAGTAGGACTCAAAAATAAAATAATATACAGGGCTTTCCATTTTAAAAAAATCATAATGGCGTAATGTAATGAAAGACTGATTTTGTCAAATTTCCACTTTATTTAGTTTCACTGAAACTGTATGACGCGTTTCGCTATACAATAGCTTCGTCTGATACAAAATGATATTTGAATATTAGTGTTGTTACATTTATACAAATATCCTAAGGTAGATAGGTAATAAAATTAATACTATATGCTAATGAATATTGCTGGGAAATCCATTCTGAATATTAATTGTATAAATTGAGTAAAGGCGAGTTACCATGGGGCAGACAGGTATCTTTCTGTTCGTTTAAGATTATGTCTGAATTTTTAATTCTATTTATTTCTAAATTTTCTAATAGTTTTAATTTTACGCCTTTGTTTTGTATGTGTAGAATTTTAAATTTATCGTCAAAAAGATGATTTGATTCTGTTAAATGATTACTGTACGCTGAGTCGTTTTTGTTTTTTAAATATTGTTTTATGTTCTGAAATTCGAGTTTCGAATGAGCGACCTGTCTGACCTATGTAACTTTTATGACAAGAACCACAATTCAACTGATACACTCCAGATTTTTGATCTATTTTGTTTTCCCTTTGGGTTTTTAATGAATTTTCCTAACGAGTTGTTTGTTCTAAAAGCTATGTTGATATTATGTTTGTTTAAGTGGTTTTTAATTTTCTCTGACGTGTTACCAAAATAGGTTAAAACATTTTATTTTTTCCCTGTGTTTTCTTCCTTGGGGTATACTAAAGAAATACCTTTATTTTTTAATTTTTTGTTTAGAATTAAGTCTAAGGTGTCAGGAGAATATCCGTTGTTAACAGCACTTTGTTTGTATGCAACATACTGTGGTAAGCTGCCAATATGTGTTGTGTTGGGGGTGAGCTAATTTTATGTTTATTGTAGTATCTGTATGTGAAGGTTTGTGAAAAATAGAGAATTTGTGTTTGTAATAATGTCTGGTTATCGTTAAGTCAAGAAAATTAATTTTATTGTCGACTTCTAGTTCCATAGTGAATTTAATATTTTTATGTATTGAGTTTGTACAGTTAAAAATATTGTCAAGTTGACGCTCTGTAGTTTTTCTCCTAACACTCCTGCCCATCCCGATCCAGCCCGTGATCTTAGGGTCGCTACAACCATACAGACCCTAAATCTTGCCCAGCCCCCTCGCAATACGTATTTCACAACCCCCTCCGCTGTTAATGAAATCATTCGTTTTACCTCAATCCGAAAAGCCCCAGGTCATGATAAAATCACAAATAAAGCCCTCAAAAAACTTCCCAAGAAACAAATCTCAGAAACCACCAATATCATTAACAGCATACTGAGACTCAGCTATTTTCCACTCTACTGGAAAAAAGCTGAGGTCATTATGATCAAAAAACCAGGCTCTCCATCCCACGAGGCAAGCAGCTATCGGCCAATCAGCCTACTTCCAGGCCTTGGCAAGATAGCTGAAAAAGTCATCCTCGAAATAGTCAGAGCAAAGTCCACAGCGCTCCGTGTTGTCCCTGACGAACAGTATGGCTTCCAGCCCCTTCATGGCACCATCCATCACACCACGAAACTCGCCCAAACCATTTTCAACAGCTTCAACAAACGTCACAAAGTTGGAGCTGTGTTTCTCGATGTAGCAAAGGCCTTCGACCGAGTCTGGCACGAAGGCCTCATTCTGAAACTGATCCGACACGGCTACCCCCTTTTCATTAACAAACTCATTCAATCCTTCGTCTCTGACAGGACCTTTCAAGTCAGAGTCGATAAGGCCACCTCCGAAGTCAAGGCCATCAGAGCCGGAGTCCCTCAAGGCTCCGTCCTCTCCCCCCACCTCTTTAACATTTTCACAGCCGACATTCCAAAATCGGATCAGACTACCCTACTCCTGTATGCTGACGACACAGCCATCATAGCAGAATCCAGCAGCTACAGAGTCATCACCAGTAGATTGCAGCGCCACCTGAACGTCCTCGCCCCCTGGTTCGACCGATGGAATATCCAGCTAAACCCATGTAAGACACAGGCCATCGTCTTCGCCAAGGGCAACGGCACTCCTTATGGACAACTCCAGCTCCAGGGATCCCGCATCCAATGGGCAACCACCATCAAGTACCTGGGAATCCAGTATGACAAACACCTCATCTGGAAAGACCAGGTCTGTGCGGCCTCAAGGAAAGCCAAGCAACTACTGGGCAAGCTGTACCCAATCATCAGCCGGTCCAGTAAGTTGCAACCAAAAACCAAGCCGCTAATTTATAAAACCATCGTGAGGGCAGGACTCACACACGCCTGCCCTACTTGGTCTAAACTCACCAAGACACGCTGAGCTCAACTTCAGGCAGTACAGAACAAGGCCCTGAGGATGATCACGGGAGCCCCATGGTTCGTCCGAAACCGTCAATTGCATAGAGACCTCGGTGTGCCAACAATCAAGGCACACATGAGGTCCACCAACATCAAGTTCTTCGCAAAGGCGCTACAACACCCAAACGCTACCATAAGGAGCGCATTCCACGTGCCCGCCAACGCCCGCCATCACTATCCAAGACCTTCTGACCCCATATCCCCGATAGCCCTCCCCCACCCCCATGAAGATTGTAACCTAGATTAAGTTTAGAATTAAGTTCTAGATTAGTTTAGAATTAAGCTCTAGTTAAGTTAGATTAGTCAACAAATGTATTTTAAATTCCAATGTCCTAGGTTAAGTTAATTAGGATTACTGTATATAACCTAGGTTAAGTAGTATAGGAATATAATCTATCATAAATGTAAGTAAGAGGCATAGCCTAACTTAAATTCAATAAAGAAAACCGAAAAAATTCAAATATCGTTTTGTATCAGACGAAGCTATAGTATAGCGAAACGCGTCATACAGTTTCAGTGAAACTAAATAAAGTGGAAATTTGACAAAATCAGTCTTTCATTACATTCGTTATGAATTTCCATCAAGTAACAGCCACAACAATTCAAAGTTTAATAAATGATGGCGTAATTTTTTCGAACTGACAGCTCAAGACATTTTGTTGTCAACGTCAGCACGTGCGCCGTATAACACTCCGTTACTTTTATTTAAACTTTTTTTTTGATACACTGATTAATAAATGCTGTGGAAGCATTATTCCATATGTATGGGGCACCCTGTATGTGAAAATGTCGTTTTTTGTTTATAATTAATTATGTTTTTGTAGCCGGCATAAATCTGAATGTATGTCGTACGTAGTAATGTTATGCAAACAAAATAAATTAGGCTGGTAGATTTTAGTTACGTTGTATATTTCAACTTAATTAGGGTATTAATAACGTTAATATATAAAATATTTCAAATCCTATTACGAATACTGGACAAAAATAATTAATACTTTAGAGTCTTTACAGTTTCAACTAGATAGTTTCTGGCCTAAATTAGCGGAATCTTTTTTTTAAAAGACTCGCCGCAAGTAAATTCCTAAATCTCTGCAGGAATGATACGTGTACGGAATTAGTGATTCAGATTTATCTTAATCGCTGCCACTTCTACTTGGCTTAACATGTACAGGGTGTTATTAAAATCATTTAATATATTTAAACCAGTTAACCCTCGTATCAGGACGAACTGTGGAGAAATAGTGATAAATATAATTAATGAGAAAATCAAATCTGACGATTTATGGTTTTTCAGCGTGTACATCAATGGTTGTAGCCACTAGATACCTCAAAAAGAATTCATGCAACCGAGATTATTTCTATGTTATATTACCACGCTTAAACTTAACAATATATTTTATTTTATAACTAATTAAAGAAATTTTACTTTCTTAAGTTTAGAAAACTGAGTCGATGCTGAAGAAACAAACTACTCCTGAAGTTTAGTGTTTTAAAAAATAATAAATAAAAAGTCGCTAATTAACTAAGAAAACAGAACGTGACAATTACATGCAATACAAATAATAACTTAAACAAACATATCAAGAACAATAAAGATAAAACCTTGAAGAACCATAAATCTGGTGTTTACCGACTTAATTGTGGTTCTTGTAATAAACTCTACGTAAGACAAACAGAGAGAACATTCGAACAAAGAATTTCAGAACATAATAAAAGCACAGTAAACATACTACAGTAGCGAAACTGAGCTCCAATTTGGTGACGAGATTTTGACGGCGCGTGCGTGTCCAAAATGGCCGCTCAGTGTTTACATCCGATCTCGGAATGTATCTTTGGAAATGTATTGTCCATCGTTTCTTGATGCGACTGCAGTTTATATGAATATAAAGACAGAAGGAAGAGAGAGTTTGTAAAAAGAGAGAATTAAAAACGTTTGTAAGTGAAGAGAATCGAAAAGGTTGAGAAACAATTTATATAATCATGGGGAAAGGAGATTATTGTGCCGTTGAGAATCGCAAAAATAATTCAAACTGTACGCGGGGCGTTTAATTTTTTCTTCTTCCCCAAAGATGTGTTGGTTTTTAGAAAGATTTATTTTTGTGTAAACTAGTATTCAGTTATTTAAAACTATTTATATTTGTGTAAATTATAAATAAAATATATTTTTTTCTAAAAGGTGTATTCTCAAGAGGCTTCTAGTTTTCAATAACTTCATCTGTATTAACCTTTTCTAATAATAAACCTGATAAATTTAACACTGTTTAATTGCAAGTACAATTAATACTCTGAAAGTGACTTTCTTTCTATTTTTCTCTATAAATTACCTTGCTCCTTTTTCATTCCAATCTTTCAAAAGTTTCTGTGAATATATTGTAAGGAATACAGAATCTATAACAACATATTTATTATTTTCAAATTTTAGACAGTATATTTTATTTTCTTATAAGCTGGGTTTGAAAGTTTAAATATTAAGTGTCGTGTTGAGATCACAAAACCACTGGGGAATGGGATTACTGAAATAACTGATATAAATCGATTATTGAATCAAATATGCTATTAAAATAACAAAAATTTTAATGTGATTCCAAAGAAATTTTTGTAATATGATTTTGTCAGACGATGTGTGCCAGAGGGTAAAATATTCTCAAAATAAGTTCATTAAATGGACAGCACACTTAATCGAAGTCCATTTTGATGGTAATTATGGTTACTATTAAAATTTTGAAGATTTAGTTACCTGTTATTAATTCCTCCTATAAAGAACTTATTTCTATTGTTATATACCTATACTATAAATTAAATATAGTTATTTTCTTTTTAAACTGTAATTCACAATACTCAGTCTATATGAGTCATTTCATCATTTCTCCTAATGAAGCTAATATGGTTAGCGAAACGCGCGTTGAGGGAAAAAATAAAGTGTTTGGTGTAGTGGTGATATATACTGAGTAGTGTCATTGTGCCAAAGATTCCACATTCCCAACATAGTTGTAATTGACAAGTCAACTTGGTCATAACTAAGTATTGTATGTAAATATAATTAGGAAATTACTGTATTGACTCTTTGATCTAAATATTAATTCATTGTAAATAAAAGTAAGCCTTAATTACGTTATCAAAAAGCAATACGGATAACAGAACACAAAAAGGTATACAACCTCTAAGAATCATTCACACAGAAAATAGAGGTACATATACGTTCATAATTCATTAATATTATACGAGGCTGGTTTGAAAAGTCCGTGCAAAAATAAAAACTACTTATGTGTTTGGGGTAAACCTTTTTTATTTTTCGACATAGTCTCCTTTTAGGCTTATACACTTCGTCCAACGATGTTCTAGTTTGTTGATCCCTTCCGAATAATAGGATTTGTCCAAGTCTGCAAAATATCCATTAGTGTCTGCAATCACTTCCTCGTTTGAATAAAATCTTTGTCCCGCCAGCCATTTCTTCAAATTGGGGAACAAATAGTAGTCCGAGGGAGCCAAGTCTGGAGAATAGGGGGGATGTGAAACGAGTTGGAATCCTATTTCCATTAATTTTGCGACCACAACTGCTGAGGTGTGTGCTGGTGCGTTGTCGTGATGGAAAAGGGCTTTCTTGTGGGCCAATCGCGGGCGTTTTTCTTGCAGCTCGGTTTTCAAACGGTCCAATAACAATGAATAATATTCACCTGTAATAGTTTTACCCTTTTCCAGATAGTCGATGAAGATTATCCCTTGCGAATCCCAAAAGACAGTCGCCATAACCTTTCCGGCCGAAGGAACGGTCTTCGCCTTTTTTGGTGCAGATTCCCCCTTGGTAACCCATTGTTTAGATTGTTGTTTGGTCTCAGGAGTATAGTAATGTATCCATGTTTCATCCATAGTGACGAAACGACGCTTAAAGTCCTCCGGATTCTTCTGGAACAGCTGCAAACCATCCTTGCAACACTTCACACGATTCCGTTTTTGGTCAAGCGTGAGCAATCGCGGCACCCATCTGGCGGATAGCTTTCTCATGTCCAAATGTTTATGCAAAATATTATGTACCTGTTCAGTCGAGATGCCCACAGCACTAGCAATCTCACGCACCTTAACTCTTCTGTTATCCATCACCATATCATGGATTTGATCAATGATTTCTGGAGTCGTAACCTCCACAGGCCGTCCAGAACGTTCAGCGTCACTTGTGCCCATATGGCCAGTCCGAAAATTTTGAAACCACTTATAAACTGTTCTAATTGAAGGTGCAGAGTCACCATAATGTTTATCAAGCTTCTCTTTAGTCTCCTGAGGCGTTTTGCCTTTCATAAAGTAATGTTTAATCACCACACGAAATTCTTTTTCGTACATTTTTTCAAAATCACTAGACTTCCTTGATTCACACGAATGCCAAACACAAAGAAATAGACCAATATGGCTGAAACTTGGTGTGCGTTCATTCAAGAGATGCTACTAACTAACCATGACCTCGATACGCGCCGGTGGTGCCATCTCTCGGACTTTGCACGGACTTTTCAAACCAGCCTCGTATTAACCTTTCTCGAAGTTACACAATATAGTTTTGTAGTTTAAGAAAAAATAAGTACCAAAGAAGTAGATACAGTGTTTTTTAATTAACAAGAGATCTCACCATCACACCAAACAACACAACACTGCTTATAAAAAAATGCTCTTATTTTAGATGTTGACATCTTAGTAAAGACAATATGTCTTTATTTCACGGTACAAGAAAAATAGCATTAGGTATTACGTATGTTAAAATTAAATTAATTTAGTCCTTAAAAAACATCTTTAATCACAAATTTACTTGAAAAATGATGTAAATAAAACTTTAACCTCAAACAGTGACGTTTAACTTTGATAGACTTTTGAATTTTTGGATAAGGTTATTAAAAACTGAAGTTGATATATGAAGAATTCCATCAAATACTTTCCTATTAAGTTTTTCACCTGTACTCATTCCTTTTCTAACAAAGTGCTCCATTCTTTTTGTTTTTTTTTATATTACTCATGCTGCATTAACTTTTATATTATTCATGCTGTATTAAATAACAAATCAAAAATTTTCAAACATTTCTATATCTATGATTTTGAATGATAAAACTTTGCACAACTTTATTTGTGTTTCAAATCTCGCGCTGGTCCACTTTTAACATGGCGGATTGCCACGTGACCTTCTGAAAACGAATCTGATTTTCTTACGAGGTTATCCTTGAGTTTCGCTACTGTATAGTGTGTTTACTGTGATAAAAGTTTTTTAAAAAGTACAACTGATTTTTCGTATGCCGAACATTTAATAGAAGAGAATCATGTATTTGATAATAATTTCCATATTTTACACGCTCAGAACAAATCGCATAAATTAAATTTATTTGAGACCCTGGAGATCAATAAAAGAAAGAATACAAATACACGGGTAAATGACCAACTGGACCTCGGAAATTCCCCATTGTTGAATTTTAATGAATAGATAATTTGTATAATTATTGAAATTTTGTTGTTATTCTTTAGTTACAACCTATCTGTAAATATCTATAATAATATATATAAAATGCAAAATTCATACATAATTCTTTGGCCAGATTATATAATAATAATAGTAATCTATATTTCTATATATAAAATGCAACGTTTCTCTCCGTCTGTCTGTCCGTTAGTGCGCTTATCACTGGAGAACCACTTATCCAATTTAGGTACTTTTTTTTTTAAACATACATATGTTCTCTGATTTGGGTTGCGTGAGGAAAGGGCAGTGACATAATAGTGAATCAAGTCGGACAAAAGTTTACCGCTAGCGTGTTCTCTTGCAATACACAGCTCAAAACAATTAAATACGGAACAATATTATGTAGCACAGAATATCTAAGATATATATAAAATGCAACGTCTCTCTGTCTGTCTGTCTGTTAGTGCGCTTATTACTCGAGATACGTGATTTTTTTTTCATTGATACATATGTTCTCTGTATGGCAATGAGAACCTATCTTATTCTCAAGTAAAGCCTGGGTCTAAACGATTCCGACACAATTCAGGATAACCCCAGATCAGAATCTTGACTCTATATTGTTTCCCCTTGCAGAAAAGAATAACATCTGTGAGCGGTAATCCAAACAGGACGTTATGCTATCTCAAGGTTTCCCAGTCATACCGGCCTTAATAGCGAAGGTGTCGGAAATTCGTTAATTGTCACTTGTAAAGAACGATCTAGGGGGAATCTCTGGAGTTAAAAAAATTTTTTTTCGGGTATACTAAAAGAGCAAGGCGGTCCTGAAAAAGATGGTTGAATGTATTGAATATATGAAATAAAGTGTTTGAAATAATTCTGTTGTTGTAAAGATCGGTGACATCGGTTGGGCGATATCCTATTGATCTTTGCTTTACTAAACCTCCTAAATATTTTTTAAGATACTACTCAGTATATATCACCAGTACATCATACTCTTTATTTTTGCATTCGACGCGCGTTTCGCGAGCCATGTTAGCTTCATTCAGGAGCGTCGAGTGCAAAAATAAAGTGTACATTCCCAACATACTTTTCAAGATGTTAGTTAATTGGTATCCTTTTTCACGATGTTTGAAAATAATGAAAATAATGCTAATGGTCAATATTTATTTAACTTGTTTAAAGTGTATTTGTTTGGAGTTGATAGCAGGATTCTCTCATTGTAGATGCAAGTACATGTTGGGGTGCGCCCAAAAAAAAGGGATTTCTTATGTATTTTACTGGATTTTGCTACCTGTTTTGAATTATTTTTAAGGGTTCACCCTATTTTAGGCAGAAAACCTCTGCTATACAATAGAGTCATAAAATGTAAATGAGGGTTCATCGGTAGCATAGCCGTCCGAGCGTAACCTGCTTTTAGTGTTTAATAAATAAAATTATCTTAAAAATAAAGTTATAGAAAGATAAGATTTATTACCAAAATTTTTTTAATCTATAGATCTATGTATATATACAAATTCACAATTCACGATATATATATATATATATAAATACTTTAATTACAATCAAAAACAGTCATCATCTTCAAAATCTGAAGACTCAACTTCTCTTAAATTGATAATTGAGGGTTCTATTTCCACAGTTTCTTTGATGTTTTCGTCAAGTTTCCAGATTTTATTTTCTTCTTCTATATCATGTCGAATGGCATTTTTCTTATTATCCTCTGTCATCCTCTCTATTCCGGCGAGTAATAATTGCCTTACGTCTTGAAGTTTGATTGTGGTGTTTTTCCTCGCAACGAAACCTTTCATTTGTGCCCAAATTAGCTCTATGGGATTCAATTCGCAATGATATGGAGGTAATATAAGCACTGTGATATTCCGTTCCTTTGCCATCTCATCGATTGCGTATTTCTTGAATTGTGCCTTATTTTGTTTCGCAATTTTTAAAAGTTCCGTTTTTAACATACCATCTTTATGTTTGAGATTTTTGTCTCTTATCCAATGAAAATATCCGCCTTCTTCCATGAATTTGTCGGAAGTCGTTCTAATAATCGAGATTGGTATAGGGCATTGTCTAATACTGCAACTGATTCTTCTGGTATACATTCAGTCATTTGTTGGAAGTACGCTTCAAAAACATCGACCATCATCTCCTCATGGTAATCTTTAGTTGTTGTAATTTAGTTGAACAACTTTACATAAAAGCTTGTTTGGTACTCTTAACGTTTTTTTCAATCCAGAATGTTTTCACTGTGTGTCCCTCATTAACCCAAGTCTCATCTAAATAAAAAATATTTCTTTCTTTAGCTCAAATTTTCTAATTGCTCGTAGATATTCTCTTCTCCAACAAATTGTTCTGTTTTATCGATAAGAACAGATTTTCTATTCTGTTTTTCTCAACGAAAGTTCAGGTTATGAAGGATTCTCCATAATTTTCAATTTTTTTTTTTTAAATCTGTTAAGTCTGGTTTTTTTCTGATTTTTTGAAAAACTTTATGTAGTGTAGGTATTTCCTTTTTAAAAAACCGGTCAAGTGCAAGTGGAACTTGCACAATTAGTGTTCCGTACGTTGATTGTTTTTAAAATAAAAATTTTTGTTAGGGTGGTATAAAATGATCAGTGACTTCACAAAACACACCCCAAATGAGTTTTCAACAAAGTTTGGTTCCAATCTTTACTGAAAACTGGTGACCTTGAAATTTTGTTTTTTTTTATATACCAAATAAATTATTAAAGGTAATGCACTCGTGATAATTTTCGTTCAATCTACACTCCGTGGAGAATATTCCAAAATTTTTTCGAAATTTTTTGCTAAATACTTTTCGAGATAAGGCCCGGGACAGCGATTTTTCCCGAATTTTTAAAAATAATACAAAGAAAAGTGCGCGCAAGTATAATATTATATATATATTTTTTACTCGTATTTTCACAAGCTTTAATTTAACACCACACTCGATGACCTAGTAAAAAATTTTTTTTTTTACTTCCGACTTCACCCCCCAAAATTAACCCCTTAAGTCAAAATTTAATTCTCAAAACTACATGGCTCTGATGAGGCCATCAATTCCTATATTATTACCAAATTTCACCTTTCTATGTCAAATAGTTTCGGAGAAAATCGGGTGTGACAGACAGACAGACACCGAAGTGATCTTATAAGTGTTCCGTACGGAACACTAATAAAAAAATGATGTACTTTTCTTCTCATTGCGTTTTTAAAATTTTCATCGACCTCTAAGAGCTCCTTTCCTTTGTGATTCTGAGGTTCGTTGCAAGGACCGCATTTTCTTTCTTTTAGAAATCTATAAATAGTTGCTGATCCAACTTGCGTCATGATGGCACAGGTTTCCACATTTTCACGGACTTGGCTTGTTGGCTGTTGATGCACTAGGACATCGTGGACGTTAAGTATCATTGTTTTTTCTCGTCAGTGAAAGGCAGATTTACAGACTCCGCGAAGTTTGACCGGGGCAAAACTGAAAGTTGAATACTGCACTGACTTAGCCGTTACTTGATGGAGATCCGTAATAACTAGGAATAAAAAATTTTAAACAAAAGTTTAAGATCACCACTTATGTTTATTATTGTTGACAATTGTTTCGACACACTGTGTCTTCTTCTGGAGCAAAATGTAAATTAACTAACAAAGTATGTTTCAGAATACATAGTTTACCCAATTACAAGTACTAAATTCATTAACAATAATTTACCTTAATACCTAGAACAAGTTCAGTAAAGGAACCCTTCCCCATCCAATTGATCGTTGAGTAATCGACCTGAGGATTTTTTCTGATTAATTTTTACTGTTCTAAACAATTCAGTAATTTTCCTTTCTTTCCGTTATGCAAAATTTTTGAAATCTTCATTGAATGTATCATTTTCCTCTGTTAAATGTTTAGCGTAATGAGATTTGTTATTTTTCATTCTAAAGCTTTATTTATGTTCGTTTATTCTGTTATGAAAAGGTCTGCCTGTTTGTCCTATATACGTTTTATCGCAAGTGCCACAGCATAATTCGTTAAACCCCCGATTTATTTTCTTTTTTTGTTTTACTCTTATTATTTTTAATATGTCGAGATAATGTGTTATTTGTACGGAAAGCGATATTTACATGATTTCTAAGGAAAAAATTTTGAATTTTATTAGTTAATTTTCCCGCATAAGTGAGTGTATTAAATTTTTCCTTGTTTAGTTGTTTGTACGCGTACACCAGTCCTATTGCTTTTTTAAATTGTTTTTTCATTAAAATATTATCTACGAAATCTCTCCTGTATCCATTGTTTATACTAATTTGTTTTATAATATTTAATTCTTTCTGAAAATTTTCTTCCGTTAATGGTGTATTTATTAGCCTATGGATGAAACTATTATAAGCCGAGATTTTATGTGTGAACGGGTGGTTAGAATTAGCGTGTATAGTTATATCTGAGTATGTTGGTTTATGGAAGATTTCAAAATCGTGTTTATTCATTTTCTTTGATATTTTTAAATCTAGGAAATTAATCGATTTATTTGTTTCTATTTCTGTGGTAAAAGTAATATTATTATGAAGTTGATTAATATAATCTAGAAAAAGTTTTAATTGTCGATCTGTGCCTGTAAAGCAAGTTAATATATCATCTACATACCGGTTACCAATAAAAGAAATTTTTTTTTAAAAAGATTCCAAGTGAGTAATTACTGATTTGTTCTTCTAACGCCGGATTGGTTAAAAAGAAGCCGAATAAAAACCGTAAGTTACCAGAACTACATCAATAAATATATTCCCCGCAAATAAGTGTTTCAACAGCAATTTGAACTGAAAGATCGCGAAGTGAAAATCACGACTTTTCGATTTCGGGTGTAGTCAAAAATTAGAAGTAAAATCTCTGATTTAGGGACTCTAATTTATAAAAAACTACATTTAGGCTAGAACTTTTATAATTTTTATAACAGCAAAGGTTGGAACTTTTATTTTAAATCATGAATAAATTTTCTTTTTTTGTTGATTAAAGCTAGTGTCTCACTGAATACCTATTTTCCTTTCAGGATAAGAAAAGTTGTACTAGTATAATTCTTTTTAGTAATATCCATAAAACACTTCAGTATTTTTTCATTTTTTTAACTGAAGTTAGATCCTTTCTATTTTAAAATGAATGGTGCCCAAAAATTTGTACGACTGAAGCTTTTTTAAAAAAAAAATATAAAATAATTCCAAAAAGACGTAAAACAATTATCTTACAGTGGTCCATGAAAATTTCAGATAAAATTGGACTAAGAAGTTTCCCATTATTAAACACCTTTCTTACTTACATAAATGTCATCGTTAAATTCGAAATAATTCTGGTCTAAGTACAATGTTAAGATATCTAATATTTCTTGTTTAATTATTGGGTTAACGTTATTTTTATTGAGTAATCTTTGGACCAAATTTATAGCGTCTGATGGTGGTATACTAGGAAAAAGATTTTGTACATCAAACGATATAAATCTGGAGTTACTTGGTATAATTAACGGATTAATTTTTGCTATCAATTCATTACTATTTTTAACACTATATTTAGGTGTGAATTTACAATATTTTGTCAAAACCTCAATCAATTTATTTGATAAAGAAAAAGCTGGCGCTGTTATATACGAAACTACTGGACGAATTGGTGAGTTATTTTATGTAATTTGATAAAAGAATATAGTTTTGGAACTTGAGGGTTCATCGAGATAAGTCTGAATTTTTCATTTTCTGTGAAAATGCTTATGTCTTTTAGCACATCTTTAATTAATTTTTGGAAAGTTATTGTTGGATCAAAGTTCACAGTTCAAAGTCATAGATTTTCTAAAACCAGAAGTATTCAATTCCATTAACGGAAGAAAGTTTTCAGAAAGAATTAAATATTATAAAACAAATTAGTATAAACAATGGATACAGGAGCGATTTCGTAGATAATATTTTAATGAAAAAACAATTTAAAAAAGCAATAGGACTGGTGTACAAACAACTAAACAAAGAAAAATTTCATACACTTACTTATACCGGAAAATTAACTAATAAAATTCAAAATTTTTTCCATAGAAATCATGTCAATATCGCTTTCCGTACAAATAACACATTATCTCGACATATTAAAAATAATAAAAGTAAAACAAAAAAAGAAAATAAATCAGGGGTTTACGAATTATGCTGTGGCACTTGCAATAAAACTTACATAGGACAAACAGGCAGACGTTTTTATAAAAGAATAAACGAACATAAACAATGCTTTAGAATGAAAAATAACAAATCTCATTATGCCAAACATTTAACAGAGAAAAATCATACATTCAATGAAGATTTCAAAATTTTGCATAACGGAAAGAAAGGAAAATTACTGAATTGTTTAGAACCGGTAGAAATTAATCAGAAAAAATCCTCAGGTCGATTACTCAACGATCAATTGGATGGGGGAGGGTCTCCTTTATTGAACTTGTTTCAGGTATTAAGGTAAATTATTGTTAATGAATTTAGTACTTGTAATTGGGTATATTATGTATTCTGAAACATACTTTGTTAGTTAATTTATATCGTGCTCCAGAAGAAGACACAGTGTGTCGAAACAATTGTCAGCAATAATAAACATAAGTGGTGAAAGTTGAAGCCATCGCTGTTCTGATTTGAACTAAGCATATTATAGGTTTTTGCTATATATTTATTGCTTACTTAGGCACCTCCCTACCGATAAGTACCTTGGTTATTCCAATAACTGCTAAAATCCCAAATAATTTTGTTGTAACTATTATCATTAAGCATTATAATACTGTAGATTTATAGTTCTTTAGAATTGTTAATTGTACTCGTTTAGGCCTTTATCATACAAATAAAATTTTTAGTTTCATCCTCACACTCCTCAAATAGCGTCACTAAAATCACTGTAACTTGTAAACTAATCGTCGAAATGTCATGAAATTTTGACACGTATCATTTGAAGGTTGGCACTATCTAAAAATCATATGGATTTTTTGAAAAAGGCGACATCTTATGTCAGACTAAAAACTTTTCAGCCTACATGGATTTTTGGCGTCATGATTACGAATATAAAGTTCAAATTTCAAAAAACAAATTGGTGGCTCTAAAATGGCGAACTGTTTTTGAGAAAACGTGAGTTATTCCCGAATAGATGCCGTCCTTCTCCGTTTTGATCGTTCACTTAAATCGTCCCGACCCAATAAAGGACGCCCCGAAGTGTTCATTCCTGTTGGTTCCGTATTTTCCGTTTTATATTTATTTGTTAACGGCACACAAACGTTGAGCCAATCATCAAACTCATTAAAATAAACTTTGAAATGCATTGATTTATATAGCTTACTGTAAAGTATAGAAAGCATGTAATAAAATATTTTTTAGAAAAAGATCGCACTGTTGTATAGTGATGGAATATAAAGGTGATTAAAACTAAAAATACAAATAATTGTAGGGAAATTTAGGGCACTTATGGTTTATGACATTTTAATGTTTATAACCTATATTGTGTGCTATCATCTTCAAACAAACGGACTTTAGATATTGGCTGAACTCGAACGGGAAGAAAGTATTACTTGCCTGTAAGAAAAACAGGTTCTAGTTCACTGGTATATCATTAAGTACGATGTTAGATATTTGACCAGGGTCAGACCCGCTTGTGAAATTTAAGACGTCTGATAACGCGAATGAATATTTTTGAGTTCCCATCAGGAATAGTGGTGTGTTCCTCTGGAAATCGACAGTCGAGTGTGACACAGAAAGTCAGTTAATCAATTGACTTTTTCAATAGATGGTGTTGCAAATTTACCGTATAACGGATGGTATAGTTACTAATGTTAAAATGTACTTTATTATAATTAATTTTCAAATGCGCTGTTTACTTATTTGTATCAAATTCATTTAACAAACAAACTAATAATCACATGAAAATATGGTCCATTTACTAAAACATGAAAGTATCCATTAATAGTACGAAATTGTATTTGTATAACATTTAATGTGTGTTTTGGTGCAACATTATTTGAACAGTTGTAGACAAACATATGTATTAACTAGATATTTGGTCAGTATTTAGTTTTGAATTTGACCTAAAAATAAATTAAATAACTAAAATAGCAGAAAATTCGGTCCTCACTTACAGCCTTGGCCAAAAGTATTAGGACACCCTACAATTTACTTCGTTTCGTGTGTTTCAGGTAAAAAATTAAATTCGTATGTTTTGTAAAATCGCATATCGAGGTAAAATTATGGAATAAATTAATATTTGGTGTGTCCGCCCTTAGCTTTAATTACAGTAGCAATTCTTTGGGGCATGCTGCGTACAGCCTAGTACATTCAGTTGTACTTATGGCTACTCATCCATCAAAGCGCTTTTTAGCGCTGTTTTTGATGTCATGCTATGCTTCCGTATCTTGCGCTTCAGAATACCCCAAAGATGCTCGATAGGGTTTAGATCTGGAGACTGCGCCGGCCAATCCAACAAGACAATGTTATTGTCTTTAAACCAGCGCGTCGTAGCCGCTAATTTATGACAAAGTGCATTATCTTGCTGGAATTCGATGTCGTCTAAATTAGTGTCGCCAAAAATGCGCGTTAGCGAAGGCATGAGTACAGTTTCTAGTACATTTATGTACTTTGGCTGTTCATGCCGCCTTCACAAACGAACATTTCGCCGACAGCTTTAGCAGCCATGCAGCCCCAGAACATAATGCTGCCTCCTCCGTGTTTTACAGTAGGTACCACGCAATCTGGATGGTATTCCTCGCCGACACGCCCCTCACAAATGTCACACCTGACGTTCCGAATAGCTGTAAGAATAGAAAGAATACTCGATTAAAAAATTAGTTATTATTTTGACTAAAACGGATTAAATCAAGAGTAATCGTATAGTTATTTGTTAAAATAAATCATATAAAAACTTACCTCAAAGTTATATATATATATATATATATATATATATATATATATATATATATATATATATATATATATATATATATATATATATATAGTTGTTAGCTTCGAGCGGAAGCAGCAGCAAGATGACAGTATCGAGTAGCAGCAGCAGCAGCAAGAGCACTTGAAAATGCCAAATGAGATTTTGGCGAAACGTCGTGTAAATTCATTGTTAGACGAACGGATTGAAACCCGGAATTTTAATGTATATATATATATATATATATATATATATATATATATATATATATATATATATATATATATATATATATATATATATATATATATAATATATATATATATATATATATCATCATCATCATCAGCTTATACTGTCCATTCCTGGACGAAAGTCTCCCTTAAGTCTTACCATATTATGTATCTATTACTATAGTCTAAATTATTTTAACTTTTCAATCTGTGTGTATGCTAATTCTATTTAGTAAAATGAAATACATGTTTAAAAACAGAAAAATAAATATCTTTTATTTATAGAGCGCAAAATCTGAGAATAACGGCCACCTGTCTTATACGGCCAATATTCTTAAATTTTGTGGCCGCTTTTGACAGGTTTTACTATATATATATATATATATATATATATATATATATATATATATATATATATATATATATATATATGTTTTAGTATTTTCACTTCACTATGCTGATAGTAGAAAAAAATTAGTTCACCTATAGTGGTATCACCGGTCTATATGTAAAATTCCTTAAAGTAACATGCAATTGTTAGAGTTTATGGCTAGACAATGTCTAGAGAAGTATAAAATAATATATTACTGTTAGAAATATGGCAATAGTATAGTACATAATTTGAAAGTTTATTACTAACAAACTAAACTAATCTAGAATAACTAATAAAATTTTATATTGGGAGCAATAATATAAACTTTAGTAATTGTACTATTTGATATATATTTTATTTCCAAATATAACATCTCTAGTTTAATTGTCATGTTAACCCTATAATAACGTTCATAGATATAAATAAATCTGTATGTGAATAATTTAATTTTCAGGATGGGATTCCAAATGATGATATACGTATCAATTAAGAATATATTAAAACAGATACTGTTTAAATGGCAGTATTTTTCGTTTACACAATTTATGCTTATTAATTTCTACCTTTATTAACCGTGAGATACAAAAGTTCATATACTAAAGTGTATTCGTTTGGAGCTGATGTAGAATTCTCTGGTTGTAGATGCAAATACATGTTACCAAAAAAAAGAGATTTCTTATGTATTTAACTGAATTTTGCTACCTGTGTTGAATTATTTTTGTAGGCTTCACCCTATTTTAGGCAAAAAACCTCTCCCATACACTTGCAGGCTATAGATATAGAAATATTATAACTCCATGCATAGGTTTCGGTAATGGCTTGAACTGCGCGAGCCTTGTGAAGTGCCGCGACATTTAAAGAAAACAAAATCGGTCAAGTACAAGTCAGACTTGCTCAATTAATCTTCCGTACGGTGACTGCTTTTAAAATAAAATCATTACCTATGCTAAGTTAATTAGGTCCCTGACATGTATCTATCTTAAGATTCAATATGTATTTTCACATTTCTTCACAGTCAATAATGAGTAATAGTTATAGCTTCTTAGTACCTAATAGCCAATAAATGAATCTAGCTGAATCTAGAATCTAGTAGTAAAAGTTTGAAACAAATATTTACTACCTAAATATTTGTTTAAAGTATATTTGTTACTAGCAGAATTCTCTCATTGTTGATGCGCCAAAAAAAAAAAGAGATTTCTTATGCATTTTACTTGATTTTGCTATCTGTTTTGAATTATTTTTAAGGGTTCCCCTATTTTAGGCATAAAACCTCTGCTATAAAATAGAGTCATAAAATGTAAATGAGGGTTCATCGGTAGCATAGCCGTCCGAGCGTAACCTACTTTTAATGTTTAATAAATAAAATTATCTTAAAAATACGAGGCTGGTTTGAAAAGTCCGTGCAAAGTCCGAGAGATGGCACCACCGGCGCGTATCGAGGTCATGTTTAGTTAGTAGCATCTCTTGAATGAACGCACACCAAGTTTCAGCCATATTGGTCTATTTCTTTGTGTTTGGCATTCGTGTGAATCAAGGAAGTCGAGTGATTTTCAAGAAATAGACGAAAAAGAATTTCGTGTGGTGATTAAACATTACTTTATGAAAGGCAAAACGCCTCAGGAGACTAAAGAGAAGCTTGATAAACATTATGGTGACTCTGCACCTTCGATTAGAACAGTTTATAAGTGGTTTCAAAATTTTCGGACTGGCCATATGGGCACAAGTGACGCTGAACGTTCTGGTTGGCCTGTGGAGGTTACGACTCCAGAAATCATTGATCAAATCCATGATCTGGTGATGGATGACAGAAGAGTTAAGGTGCGTGAGATTGCTAGTGCTGTGGGCATCTCGACTGAACGGGTACATAATATTTTGCATAAACATTTGGACATGAGAAAGCTATGCGCAAGATGGGTGCCGCGATTCCTCACGCTTGACCAAAAACGGAATCGTGTGAAGTGTTGCAAAGATGGTTTCCAGCTGTTCCAGAAGAATCCGGAGGACTTTAAGCGTCGTTTCGCCACTGTGGATGAAACATGGATACATTACTATACTCCTGAGACCAAACAACAATCTAAACAATGGGTTACTAAGGGGGAATCTGCACCAAAAAAGGCGAAGACCGTTCCTTCGGCCGAAAAGGTTATGGCGACTGTCTTTTGGGATTCGCAAGGGATAATCCTCATCGACTATCTGGAAAAGGATAAAACTATTACAGGTGAATATTATTCATCGTTATTGGACCGTTTGAAAACCGAGCTGCAAGAACAACGCCCGCGTTTGGCCCACAAGAAAGTCCTTTTCCATCACGACAACGCACCAGCACACACCTCAGCAGTTGTGGTCACAAAATTAATGGAAATAGGATTCCAACTCGTTTGACATCCCCCCTATTCTCCAGACTTGGCTCCCTCGGACTACTATTTGTTCCCCAATTTGAAGAAATGACTGGCGGGACAAAGATTTTATTCAAACGAGGAGGTGATTGCAGACACTAATGGATATTTTGCAGACTTGGACAAATCCTATTATTCGGAAGGGATCAACAAACTAGAACATCGTTGGATGAAGTGTATAAGCCTAAAAGGAGACTATGTCGAAAAATAAAAAAGGTTTACCCCAAACACATAAGTAGTTTTTATTTTTGCACGGACTTTTCAAACCAGCCTCGTAAAGTTTTAGAAATATAAGATCTATTACCAAAATTTTTTAATCTATAGATCTACGTATATGTGCAAATTCACGATATATAAGTACTTTAATTACAATCAAAAACAATCATCATCTTCACAATCTGAAGACTCAACTTCTCTTAAATTAATAATTAAGGGTTCTATTTCCACAGTATCTTCGATGTATTCGTCAAGTTTCCACATTTTATTTTCTTCTATAACATGTCGAATGGCATTTTTGGAATTATCCTCTTTGATCTTCTCTATTCCAGCGAGTAATAATTACCTTATGTCTTGAAGTTTGAACGTGGTGTTTTCCCTTGCAACAAAACCTTTCATTTGTGCCCAAATTAGCTCTATGGGATTCAATTCGCAATGATATGGAGGTAATCTAAGCACTGTAATATTCCGTTCCTTTGTCATCTCATCGACTGCATATTCCGCTTTTAACATACCATTTTTATGTTTGAGATTTTTGTCACTTATCCATTGAAGAATATCCCCTTTCTTTTATGAATTTGTCGGGAATCGTTCTCATAATCGAGAATGGTAGGGGGCATTGTCTAATACTATAACTGATTCTGTTGGTATATATTCAATCATTTGTTGCAGTACTCCTCAAAAACATCAGGCGTCATCTCCTCATGGTAATCTTTAGTTGACTTTCATTCTAATTCCAACAAGCCACCGTCGAGAAATCCGTTTTCACTACCAATATGTGCTATAATTAGCCTGCGACCTTTTTCTGAAGGGAATTATAATCCAGTTCGGGCGTTAGTAAATTTCACACCAAGACTACCTGCGCCCTTAATACAACAGGTAAATTCCACACTAACCTTATAAGGATGCTTAAATCTTACAGGTAATTTCCACACCAAGCAAATATAATTATGTTTTATTCATCTAAAGAAAATTGGACGGATTTCCTTTTCTTTTAAATCAGTTTTTATTGAAAATTTTAGATATTTGCAAAAATATATGTTTTTATTTCATAGTAGAATAATATTGATAAAACATGAAATTTTTGCTAAATACATAACATACAATTGGACAAATTTCCTTACATATACTAGATAATGCTACAAACCTATACATATCTATTTATATATATTTACAAAACAGATTGAGAAAATAGGAGACACATTTTAAAAAATGGAAACGATTAATATTTCCTAATTATCTTTGTTCATAAAGATTTTTTTAAATGATTTAATTTTTGATTATTATGATTATTACTTATTTTAGACTCGTCGACACTTTGTATTTTTATATATACGTTAATCTGAAATTCTTTCAGCCTATCGATAAAAGTATACAGAGACGGATGTATAGAATAAAAAGAATTATTTAGATGGGAATGGAAGGACTCACAACAGTTAGTTGTTCGAGTTAAAGATGGACTCGATTCTGCCCATATTTCAACTGGAAAATCGGCTCCTTCCTCTATATACGTTTCTAGTAGGTAATCGCAAAATTTATTTAAACGTTCATCCTCAGGTTTTATAGATTATAAATCGTATGCAAAACTGTCACCTAATTCTTCGGGTGCTAAATAGGACAAGCCGAAACAATACTTTAACCAACGACCAATTTCAGAATTTTTGTCGCAATATTCTTTAGCTAGACCTAGATTCTGTATCTTGCGAAACCAAGATTGGTGTAAATGAAATCTACATACCTAACACTTTAGCATTTGGCCAAACTTCAGATACTGCCTTATGAATAGATTTTTCGAAGTCAATAGTAATTTTCTCTGGATTGAAATACAGTGTATCTGTTGAATAAATCTTACATTTTAATAATGTGAAGAGGTTTTTGTATGTTTCAGCTCTCTTATCACGCAATAATCAAAATAATAATGGAATGTAATGACGGTTGGAAAACCATGCAGTGTAAATAACTATGTAAAATATTTAGTGCAGTATGAAAAGGTGCCGTCCATATATATATATTGGATATTTTACACAATATATTGACATTTGTATTGCAAGAAAAAACAATAAAGCCACTTTCGAGTTCATTGATATATAGAAAATTCTCACCCTTGCTAGTTTTGATTTTAAATGTCTCTAAAACACTATGCACCTCCTCAGCACTTCTTGGATTACGCCCCTGGCAAAAATTTTCGTCTATGGTTATAAATGTTTTTTCTAATATATTCGACATCTTTTTCTGTTACTGATTCAGGCAGCGTGTTTTGTAGTTCTTGTCGGATAATTTTAGATGACCTTTCACTCATATGCTCTCCGGCAAGACTTTTGATTTGCAATCTTTTTTTTGAACATCTCCAAAATGTTTCTCCAAATTTTAGCACCTTTTGTCGAAAATAAGTGTAGTAATTCACACATAACATGTCCTTTCCCTCGATTACTTTTTATTAACTTTGCTTCCATATTAGCAACACTTTAAAAAATATACGCACAACCAAGTAATAATCACAAATTAATAATATGTACTAAACTGATGTGTAGAATGGTTTAATAATGATTTAACTGAACAGGCCGGTGCGTACCACCACCCATTTATCAACCCTCATCCTCTACCTGAAAGTACTCGGTGTGGAATTTACTTCTGCAATTACAATTCCTTAAATATGTCTAGGTCATAAACGGATTAGTGGTGTGGAAATTACCTGCTCCCATCCAGTTGACCAATTTTCCATAAAAGCTCGTTTGGCACTCTTAATGTTTTTGCCAATCCAGAATTTTTTTACTGTGTGTCTCTCATTAACCCAAGTCGCATCTAAATAAAAAATAATTTTATTGGTCCTATTATCATTAAGCTTTATAACACTGTTGATTTCTAGTTCTTAAGAATTGTTAATTGTACTCGTTTAGACGTTTATTATACAAATAAGATTTTTAGTTTCATCATTTACTCATTAAAATAAACTTTGTAATGCGTTATTTTATATAGCTTTTTGTAAAGTTTAGAAGGCATGTAATAAAATATTTTTTTGAAAAAGGTCGCACTGTTGTATAGAGATAGAAAATAAAGGTGATTAAAACTAAAAATGCAAATATTTGGTAAAGAAATTGTGGTCGCTTATGGTTTATGACATTTTAATGTTATTAACCCATGTTGTGTGCTATCAACTCCCAACAAACGGACTTTAGCTTAAATACATGCAAATAAATAAGTATACTGACCTGCCAAGTATTGAACCTAAGGTTTTAGGTGGGCCAAAATGGTACTATAACATGAAGACAGAGCTGCATCTCTTCATGTGCCATATCCGGTCGCCCGGACGTTGGCGATCACTATGGAGAGTGCTTGTCTGTCTTCGGCCAATCTAAAAAGATCTCCAGCGCTTAGTATTCCTGTCCACTCTCTGATGTTCTTTAGCCAGGACATTTGTTTTCTACCAACTTCGCGCCTTCCCTCAATTTTTCGTTTCATGATGAGCTGGAGAAGACCGTACTTTTCTCCACGCAGTATATGTCCGAAATAAGCAATTTTGCGACACTTTATAGTATTGTTCAACAGTCATTCAGGGTTTGCTCTACGCAAGACTTCCTCATTTGTCAGCAAGTCAGTCCACGGTATTCGAAGCATTCTACGGTGGATCCACATTTCAAAAGCTTCCAGTCGGTTCAATGTGCTTATTTTTATGGTCCAGCACTCCACTCCATACAACAACCCTGACCAGATAAAGCATTTGGCCATCCGTTGCCTCAGTTTGAGGTTCAAATTGTCATTGCATAGAAGAGTGCTCATTTTTCTGAAAGTTGTACGAGCTGTTTCAATTCTGCATCTTATCTCTATGTCGGGATCCAAGTCATCTGTTATTATACTTCCAAGATATTTAAATTTATGAACCCGCTCTATCGTGTGAGTTGTTGAGTGTCAGCTTCGCATCATCATACTGGCTTCGACTAAACACCATAAACTTGGTTTTGCCAACGTTGACATTCAGGCCCAGACCCCGTCCAGCCTCATCAATTCTGTTTACCATAGTTTGCAGACCGTCCAGTCTATCGCACATAATGAGGGTGTCATCAACATATCTTATTGTGCTCAGCACAACCCCATTAACCTTAACACCCAGCTCCACAACCTCTAATGCTTCCCTGAAAATCCTGTCCGAGTATAGGTTGAACAAGAGTGGAGACAGGACACAGCCCTGTCGGACCCCGCGCTTAATTTTTATGTTATTTGTTTTCAACTCTCCTATGCGGACTTCGGCTGTTTGTCCCCAGTATAGGTCTTCAATTATTCGAATGTCCCTGTCATCCAGCTGTAGTTGTTGTAGTATTGATATTAGTTTGTCATGTCTAACCTTATCGAAAGCCTTCTCATAGTCGACAAAGCAGACGAACACATCCTTACGCTGATCCCGACATTTCTGCAAGAACACATTGACACCAAACAAGGCTTCGCGCGTCTCGAATGCATTTCTGAATCCCATCTGACTATTATCTAGATCGAACTTACACTTTGTACGAATTCTGGAATGGATGATCCGTAGAAAAACCTTTAAGAGGTGACTCATTAAGCTGATTAAGCGGTAATCACTACACTTTTTGGGATGTGATTTTTTGGGGATTGTGATGAATGTTGATTTTAACCATTCTTCTGGTATAGTGCCTGTGCTGTATATTAGATTAAACAGTTTTGCAATTTGTCCTATATTTTCCTCTGCTATAAGTTTGATTACTTCAATGGGAATTTCGTCAGGTCCTGTGGCTTTCTTATTCTGTGTAATAGAGATTGCGTGAAGGATTTCTTCCTTTAAGATTTCGGGCCCAATTAAACAGTTGTTTCCTTTGGAAGCTCTGTTCTCATCAAAAAGTTCGTTGATATATGTTTCCCAAGCTTCTTTGATTTCTTCATCTCGTATAATAGGTTGATTGGATGAATCGAATAATACATGGGCTGGTTGTTTTCGATACATACCAGTTATATCTCTCACCTTTCGGTGCATTTGGAAAATATCATGTTTCTTTTCTATTTCTTCCATCTCTTCACACATCTCTCTCACCATCGTTCTTTTGCCATTTTTACTTCCTTTCGAATCACTTTACTAAGTCTTTTATATTCTTCCCTATTTGCTTTAACCAGTCTCCTCTTCTCCATTAAGCTTAAAATGTCTGTGGTCATCCATCTCTTTTTTCCGTGTTCTGGTATCGGATTTCAAGTGTCTATTACAAACGTTTGTTAGTTTGCCCATGAGACCATTCCACAAGGATGGGACATCGCCGCTGGTATTTCCTGCTCGATTGAGTTCTCTGGTGATTTCTTGTCGCGGCGTTTCTCAATTTAGATATATCCCATTTTCGCTTTTGCATTTTCTGTTTCATTGATTTAAGACGTACCCTCAAATCGGCTATCAATGGGACATGATCAGAGCCAACATCTGCTCCGGGGTATGTGGTTATTCGCTTGATAATATTTCTAAATCGTCTATTGATCAATATATAATCAATTTGATTCCTAACAGGTTCACCGCTGTTATCCTCAGCAGGAGATATCCAAGTGTAAAGGCGTCGCTTGGGGAGCTTAAACCAAGTATTTGAGACAATCGTATCATTGTTCTGACAGAATTCATACTATAATATAATAACAAATATTTAAGTGGGGCAGCATTCCATTTTTTACGTTCGCATTATAATGTAGCTCTTACGGCAAATACAAAACAAATGCTCGGTCGTAAATGTCGCATGCAATCTGCAACGATTTTATTTTTTAGACGAAGACTTAGTTGCTATAGTATAGTTTCCGCAAAATACTAATTTCCTTTGTGTATCGATATCGGTATTCGATAGTTAGCCAAACATGAATGATAAATGTTGCTCTATAAACATTTCTCAGTTTCACAAAAATTACATTTTAAGTTCAGTATTATCCGTTGTACTCATTTAAAAACGGACAGCAAAGTATTTTCATTAGAAAGGGGTTTTCCAGCAGTTTTTAATTAAACTACACTAAAAGATTTTTTTGCTGTTCTTTTCTTTGATGGAAAAAGTTTTCACTTAATGGAACGAAAAGAGTTTCGTCAGGAATATTAAATAAAATGGGATATATACATAACCTGAGTAATTACAAGCTATAACCACATAAAAAACACAAAACTGAATTGTGGCAAAAATCTAACGTAGTCTATGGAATTAAATGTGAATGTGGATCAATCTACATCGGCCAGACATCACAAAAATTATCAAAAAGAATCGTCTTACACAAAAGCGATTGTAGGCATAAACCGGATTCGACCAGTCTGAGCCAACATGTTAACAAATATGAACATAAAGTCCTGCACAACGAAAAATTCATTTTGGACACTAGAAGGAACATGTTCAGATGGAATTTTCTGGAGATGTGTTGCATAAAAAATTCTCTTAATAGTCTTAACGCAAAAAAGACGTCGAAAGCCTAAGCTCCAAATGCACATATTTATTGTCTCAAGAACATACTAAAATAACCGGTCAAGTGCACGTTGAACTTGCGCAATTAGTGTTCCGTACGTTGATTGCTTTTTAAAATAAAAAATTTTGTAACGGAAGTATAAAATGATCAGTGACTTCACAAAACACACCCCAAATGAGTTTTCAACAAAGTTTGTTTCCAATCTTTACTAAAATCTGATACTCGTGATAATTTTCATTCAATCTACACCCCGTGGAGAATATTCCAGAATTTTTTCAAAATTTTTTGATAAGTACTTTTCGAGATAAGGCGCGATTTTTTAAAAATGATACAAAGCAAAGTGCGCGCAAGTATTACATTATATATATATATTTTTTACTCGTGTTTTCACAAGCTTTTATTTGACACCACACTCGATGACCTAGTAAAAAAATTTTTTTTTCACTTCCGATTTCATCCCCCAAACTAACTCCTTAAGTCAAAATTTAACTCTCAAAAACTACACGGCTCTGATGAGGCCATCAATTCCTATATTATTACCAAATTTCAACTTTCTGTGTAAAATAGTTTCGGAGAAAATCGGGTGTGACAGACAGACAGACAGACAGACACCGAAGTGATCTTATAAGTGTTCCGTACGGAACACTAAAAATAAGAATCAATGATGCATACAACAGAGTTTCTTTGAATTTTGTTGCTCCACAAATTGTTAATATCTATTGTTTTACTTTTCATCATAATAAACGACCTTAACTTGGTTTTAAAAACTTTTTACTCAATACGCATGTCTTATTTCTGACCGCAGTGATATTTTATATAAATTAAAAATAACTAAAATTATAAAAAAATAACCATTTTGGTTAGATTTTAAAATGGGTGAAATACGTTTTGTTTGCTAATTTTAATAATTTGAAGGTTTTAATAATTGCTGATTATGATTCTCTTATATTGTAACCATTAAAAGTTGTAACATATAGTGTGAATTTATATATATATATATATATATATATATATATATATATATATATATATATATACATATATATATATATATATATATATATATATATATATATATATATATATATATATATATAAAATAAATAAAAAAAAAGAAAAAATATATATATTTCTGCCGACAAATGATAGTTGTTACACATTAAACTTAAACTTAATACTAAGAAAACCAATACAGGGAAAGACAATTTCCCTAGCAGTAAAAACCAAATAACAAGGCAAAAATACATTTTAAGCGATACACAATTTTCTTAAGGAAGAATGTGCGTGCATCACCACTATTAGTGCCTATTACAAATGTACTAGAACCATCTTATTTTAATACGTACTTTATTTATTTCCTCAATAATGATCTATTTTGTTATCAAGCAATCAGTTTAGTTAATTTATTTTTATCCAACCTAACACATGGGCTGAAAAGTCCCGGGCCTAACAAAGAAAACACACACATATATATATATATATATATATATATATATATATATATATATATATATATATATATATATATATATATATACCCCTCTTACACGGATACCTCCCTTGAACGGCCAGTTTCTCATGGTCCCGATCGACTCTCATATAATTGGCATTGTGTTTACTCCCTCTTGAATGGACGCGAACACAAAAAAATGTTCTCTTAACCGGAAACAATAAAAAAACGCTTTATCTCATTTTTCTGTGGCGAGTATCGCTGTTGCGTTTCTCAATCGCGCCGCGCGCCAACGTCGCTGCCTGAATTTACTGAGGGACTTCTCCGAGTAAATCGGGGATTTACCGGTCTCAATTTTTTGGAAAACGTGGGGATTTAATATTAGTCTGACGCCTAGGTGAAAAAGAGACACAGTGGGCGACACATTCATTATGGAAATGGCTCCAAATAGAAAAATTCTCTCTCGACCTCGGTCCGGTAAGGTCGAGACTCTAGCTGCGTTCGTGAAAGTCGTAAAAGTGAAGCCCGGTGGAAAGGCCGGGCCCCCCAGTGTGTTCACAGTGCTATTAAAGGATTAAAACCCTAATTAGGATTAACTATAATTAGAAATTTCCAGCACTATAATAAGAAATTCCGGCATTAAAAGACTTTAATGTTTTCAAAAAACACGCAGGTTTTTTTGGTTCAAAATTAGCTTTATTCATCAACGTAATCTCCATCAAGAGCAACGCAATCATTCCAGCGCCGCTCTAACAATGGCCAAACACTGCTCAGAATCATCAACACGTTCTTGTTTTTGATAAACAGTGAGCAAACGCGGCACCCACTTTGAACAGAGCTTTCTCATAGTCAAATGCTCATGCAATATAAAGCCAACACGTTCTTTTGATATCTTTACGATGTCAGCTAACTCACGCAACTTCACTTTTCGATCATTCAAAACGATTTTATGGATTTTTTTTGATGTTTTCTGGTGTTACCGCCTCATTTGGACGTCCACTGCGTTCTGCATCATCGGTGTCTCTACGACAACGTTTGAAGTCAGCAAACCAACGTTTTATTGTTGTTTCTGATGGAGCGGAGTCCCCATAACACTTTTCAAGCCATTGCTTCGCTTGAACGGTATTTTTTTCCCATCAAGAAGCAGTGTAAAATTAAAACACGAAATTGTTTTTGATCCATTGTTTTGAAAATAACAAAAGTAGCGTCACTCTTAGCACAATAACTCACAAACTAATGAATAGAATATCATGAAATTTTAACAGCTGTCTTTTGAAGGTTAGTATTAACTGAAAAAAAAGGTGACTGCAATAAAACTAGCGCCATCTATGTGTTAGGCCCGGGACTTTTCAGCCCATGTGTTATATGGCTTTACTTCTAGTTCATTAGGAATGCTGCTCGGAGCAGAACCCTTTTCTGGGCTATGACTAAAGACGAAGATACCGAATCACGCACGGATCTCCAAACAACCAAGCCATAGCCTATCACTGACTCCATAAGTGCTTTATATACATATAATAAATATTTCTTGGGTAACCACAGCTTAATCTGATAAAATCTAAAATACGTTTTTTCGAATTTTACTTGTTACATAATCTATGTGAGAATCCCATCTTAAACGCGAATCTAGGTATACACCCAAATATTTAATGTTATCGGTTGAGTAGATCTTCAGATTACAATCACAAGCAGCAAAGTTATTCCAGCCCGGTACATGAATCTTTATAAAATTTTTGTCGGGATGGTTCTTTTTATTAAATGTAAAGGCCCTAAATTTTGATTTATCAATATTTAAGGTTAATAGGTTCAAATCCAATCACAACTTTACCTTACTCAAAGACACGGCCCCATGTTTATCCTGTAACATTATGACAGTATCGTCGGCATAACAAACCATAGATCCTTGAGACAGTTTGGATGTACCAGTAAAGCACAGAAGGAACTGAGAATAAAACACTAAATTTTTAGTAAAATTTCCAGTTTTATTGATTTTTATACTTGCCACATGTTTCGCAAAAACATTAGCTTTATCAGAAGTATGAGTATGGAATGAAATAAGTATTTTTCGATAGTTTTATAAGTAAATATTTACGGGTAGGTTGTAACTAAAGGATAACAACAAAACGTAATAATTATACAAATAATCTATTCATTAAATAAATTCAACAATGGGGAATTTCCGAGGTCCAGTTAGTCATTTAACAGTGTGTTGGTATTCTTTCTTTTATTGATCTCGAGGGTCTCAAATAAATTTAATTTATGCGATTTGTTCTGAACGTGTAAAAATATGGAAATTATTATAAAATACATGATTCTCTTCTATTAAATGTTTCGCATATGAAGAATCAGTTTTACCTTTTAAAAAACTTTAATTATGTTCTGAAATTCTTTGTTCGAATGTTCCCCCTGTTTGTCCTATGTAGAATTTATTACAAGAACCACGATTAAATTGGTAAACACCAGATTTATGGTTTCTCAAGATTTTATCTTTATTGTTCTTGATAAAAAATGTTTATTTCATTCCATACCCATACTTTTGATAAAGCTAATATTTTAACGAAACACGTGTCAAGTATAAAAATCAATAAAAATAGAAATTTTATTAAAAATTTAGTGTTTTATTCTCATTGAATATAAATTTCTATCAAGTAACGGCCGAGTCATTTAATTATTTAAAGAACGAATTGTTTAACCAGCCCTCTAAAAAATTGTTCTGAGTTTAATCTGTTATAATCTATAATATATATAAAATTCAACGTCTCTCTGTCTGTCTGTCTGTTTGTCCGTTAGTGCGCTTATCACTGGAGAACCACTTATCCGATTTACGTACTTTTTTTTTTTAAAACATGCATATGTTCTCTGGCCAGGTTATAGGCTATATTTTGTTACGATAGGTAGCATAAGGAATGAGCAGTGCCGTAAAATAGTGAATGAAGTCGGGAAAAAGTTTGCCGCTAGCGCGTTCCTTTGCAATACACAGCCTAAACCATTAAATATGGAACAGTATTATGTAGCAGAGAATATTTATAATCTGTAATCTATAATATATATAAAATGCAATGTCTCTCTGTCTGTCTGTCTATTAATGCGTTTATCTCGCGAGAACCACTTATCCGATTTACCTGCCTTTTTTTAAATCCATACATATGTTCTTTGGCCAGGTTATATAATAATAATAATCTATAATATATATAAAAATGCAACTGTCTGTCTGTCTGTCCGTTAGTGTGCTTATCCGTCGAGAACCACTTATCCGATTTACGTGATTTTTTAAATTCATACATATATTCTTTGACCAGGTTATATATATATATATATTTTATTACATTTATAATATATAAAAAATGCAACGTATCTCTGTCTGTCTGTCGGTTAGCGCACTTATCACTGGAGAACCACTTATCCGATTTTCGTACTTTTTTTTTTAAAACATACATATGTTCTCCGGCCAGGTTATAGGCTATATTTTATTACGATAGGTAGCATAAGGAATGAGCAGTGACGATAATAGTGAATGAAGTCGGGAAAAAAGTTTGCCGCTAGCGCGTTCTCTTGCAATACACAGTCTAACCCATTAAATATGGAACAATATTATGTAGCATAGAATATCTATAATCTATAATATATATAAAATGCAATGTCTCTCTGTCTGCCTGTCTGTCCATAAGTGCGTTTATCACGCGAGAACCACTTATCTCCGATTTACGTGTCTTTTTTTAAATTCATTCATATATCTTTGGCCAGGTTAAATAATAATAATAATCTATATCTATAATATATATAAAATGCAACATCTCTCTGTCCGTCTGTCTGTCTGTCCGTCCGTTAGTGCGCTTATCACTGGAAAACCACTTATCCGATTTACGTGCTTTTTTTTAAAAACATACGTATGTTCTCTGGGCAGGTTATAGACTATATTTTATTACGTTAGGTACCATGAGGAATAAGCAGTGACGATAATAGTGAATCAAATCGGAAAAAAGTTTGCCGCTAGCGCGGTCTCTTGCAATACACTGCCTAAACCACTAAATATGGAACAATATCATGTAGCAAAGGATATCTATAATATATATAAAATGCAACGTCTCTCTGTCTGTCCGTTTGTGCTCTTATCCCTGGAGAACCACTTATCCGATTTACGTGCTTTTTGTTTTAAACATGCTAAACCATTAATTATGGAACAGTATCATGGAGCAGAGAACATCTATAATATATATAAAATGCAACGTTTCTCTGTCTGTCTGTCTGTCTGTTAGTGCGCTTATCACTGGAGAACCACCTATCCGATTTACGTGCTTTTTTTTAAACATACGTATATTCTCTGGCCAGGTTATAGGATATATTTTATTACGTTAGGTGACATAAGAAAAAAGCAGTGACGATAATAGTGAATCAAGTCGGAGAAAAGTTTGCCGCTAGCGCGTTCTCTTGCAATACACTGCCTAAAGCATTAAATATGGAACAATATCATGTAGCAAAGAATATAATATATATAGAATGTAACGTCTCTCTGTCTGTCTGTCCGTTAGTACGCTTATCACTCGAGAACCACTTATCCGATTTACGTGTTTTTATAAATTTATACATATGTTCTATATAATTCGATATAACACATGGGCTGAAAAGTCCCGGGCCTAACACATAGATGGCGCTAGTTTTATTGCAGTCACATTTTTTTCAGTTAATACTAACCTTCAAAAGACAGCTGTTAAAATTTCATGATATTCTATTCATTAGTTTGTGAGTTATTGTGCTAAGAGTGACGCTACTTTTGTTATTTTCAAAACAGTGGATCAAAAACAATTTCGTGTTTTAATTTTACACTGCTTCTTGATGGGAAAAAATACCGTTCAAGCGAAGCAATGGCTTGAAAAGTGTTATGGGGACTCCGCTCCATCAGAAACAACAATAAAACGTTGGTTTGCTGACTTCAAACGTGATCGTAGAGACACCGATGATGCAGAACGCAGTGGACGTCCAAATGAGGCGGTAACACCAGAAAACATCAAAAAAATCCATAAAATCGTTTTGAATGATCGAAAAGTGAAGTTGCGTGAGTTAGCTGACATCGTAAAGATATCAAAAGAACGTGTTGGCTTTATATTGCATGAGCATTTGACTATGAGAAAGCTCTGTTCAAAGTGGGTGCCGCGTTTGCTCACTGTTGATCAAAAACAAGAACGTGTTGATGATTCTGAGCAGTGTTTGGCCATGTTTAAACGTAACAAACCGGAATTTTTGCGTCGATATGTGACAATGGATGAAACATGGATCCATCACTTCACTCCGGAATCAAAACGATCGTCATCTGAGTGGACAGCAACTGGTGAACCTCGTCCAAAGCGCCCGAAAGCACAACAATCGGCTGGAAAGGTTATGGCCTCGGTATTTTGGGATGTGCGTGGTGTAATATTCATCGACTATCTTGAGAAAGGAAATACCATCAACAGTGAATATTATATAGCGTTATTGGAGCGTTTGAAGGCCGAAATTGCAAAGAAACGACCGCATATGGCAAAGAAAAAAATTTTGTTTCATCAAGACAACGCACCGTGTCACAAGTCAATCAAAACAATGGCAAATCTACATGAATTGAACTTCGAATTGCTCCCACATCCACCGTATTCGCCAGATTTGGCTCCCAGCGACTACTGGCTGTTCGCAGACCTGAAAAAAATGCTCGCCGGTAAGAAATTTCGCACGAATGAAGAGGTTATCGCTGAAACTGAGGCCTATTTTGAGGCAAAAGATAAATCGTTCTACAAAAGTGGTATTGAAATGTTAGAGCGGCGCTGGAATGATTGCGTTGCTCTTGATGGAGATTACGTTGATGAATAAAGCTAATTTTGAACCAAAAAAACCGTGCTTTCTTTGTTAGGCCCGGGACTTTTCAGCCCATGTGTTAAGCCTAGATAATGGGAGATAAGGAGAAATAATGGGAGCTAAGGCGAGATAAGGCCCGATAATGGAAGATAAGCAGAGATAAGTCTAGATAATGGGAGTTATGGTGAGATAATGGGAGATAAGGAGAAATAATGGGAGATAAGGAGAAATATTGCGAGATAAGCCTAGATATTGGAAAATAAGGTGAGATAATGGGAGATAAGGAGAAATAATGGGACATAAGGAGAAATAATGGGAGGAGATGAGCAGAGATAAGCCTAGATAATGGAAATTATGTAGAGATAAAGAGAAATATTGGGAGATAAGGGAAATAATGTGAGATATTTTATTACGTTGGGTAACATAAGGAATAAGCAGTGACGATAGTAGTGAATCAAGTCCACGCGAGCGGAGCCGCGGGCATGGCTAGTCTTCATATATAATTGCCCTATGTATTAGCTTTGTTGAAATATCTGTTAAATGTATATAGAAATATATAAATGAGAAATTTAATTTTCACAATTTTCATTTAAATTTATATAATAATGTCGAAATAATAATAAGAAAGTGAATATAAAAATGTTCCTGAAATAAACTTACAGAAAGACTTAAAGTTTGTTTCACTCTTCGAAAGAAACTTCTAAATAAGGCAGAAGACAACACTAAACAAGTCTCTAATGGGATTTTAGCTATAGGAAACTTTCGATGTATGATACTTCCAGTTAACCATTTGACTAAAGTTTTATAACATTTTCTCTCTACCTATATTTTCGTCTTTCTCGTTTTGTACTTGTACATATGGCTGGAAAGTTTCATAAAATATTATAATCTGAATTTAAAATAAGAAAAATCGAAATACAGGCAGTTTTATGTTAGAATAAATGCTGAATTTAATTTTCTTATACCAAGAGATAACTTAATCTAACCATTAAACCTAAATATTTTAAATGAGAGATTTTTTATGGCGATATCAAGTCAAGAGGGATCAAGGCTTGATCTTCTATCATCCATGTTTAGAATAGAATAGAAATATGCTTTATTGTCCTAAAATACAACGTATCTGTTGACAAAGCAAGCTTAACTTAAATTATTATTATATTAGTAAACACAAATTCAAAGAAAGAAAAAATAAGGAAACAGAACAAGATTAGTAGTCAATGCAGTAAATACAAAATAAAAGAAATAAAAATTACACATATGTCAACCCAAATGCCAACCACTCAACTACTGTTATATGCTTATTCCAGTTTATCATTGTAGAATTCCTCAAGTACATAGTACGCCTTTTTTATAAGTAGGGCCATAGTCTTTCGTCTAAAGACTCTCTCGCAATTCAATCCTCTCAATTTGAGAGGCAGATGATTATATATTTTTTTGCCATTATAAACAATTGCAGATTTGATCAGCTCCGTTTTCGGGGCCGGCAATGGCAGGACGAACGCTCGCCTAGTGCCGTGCCGGCTGACTGGCATTGCCTCAAGACGATGTTTTTTAAAGATGATGATAGCAGTTTCCAGGATAAATAGGGCACAAAGAGTAAGAATCCCTAACCTCGGAAACAATGGTCGACATGACTCTCGCAACCCAGCTCCCGAAATATATCTGATAGCTCTCTTTTGCAATACAAAAACAGAACTAAAGTGAACTCGGGAGCAGCAAGCCCAGAAACAGATCCCATACCTCAAATGAGCCTCAACCAGTGAAAAATAAGAGGTTCTAGCTATATTCAGCCCCAGGCTACTTGCAATAACCCTAAGGGCATAGCAGCCTGAAGAAATTTTGCTGCAGATGTTGCCAATGTGATCCTCAAACCGCAGCGATGAGTCAATTATTAGACCGAGAAATGAATTCTTATCAGCTGAAGAGATGATCTCATTCTCAATATTAACATTTTCTATATTGCATCTAAAGCTCAGAATCCTTGTCTTGGCTATATTGAAGGACAGTTTGTTATCATCACACCAAGCCTTCATCTCAGATACATCTGTCTGAACATCGGCCCGAAGTCTCCCCACATCCTTATTGTGCCACAAAATTGTGGTGTCATCAGCAAAGATGGTAAATCTGCCAGCCACTGTCAAACGGGGCAGGTCATTAACATAGATCAAAAACAATAGTGGTCCAAGTACAGAGCCCTGAGGGATACCCACACTGATCCCAACCCCTTCCGAGCACTGACCCTTAAAAGTCACTGCCTGGACTCGGCCCGACAAATACGACCGAAACCAATCCCAAGCTAACCCCCTGAATCCATAAATGTCCAGCTTTGACAGCAAGATCCCATGATCAACACAATCGAAAGCTTTCGTCAAATCACAAAACACCGCCGCAGCATGTTCACCAGAATTCAATTCGAGATAAAGTCGTTCGAGCAGATTAAAAATTGCATCGTTCGTGCTCCTCGAGGCTCGGAATCCGAATTGTTGCGCACTAAGAAGGTCATGTTTGTTCAAAAAATCAACCATTCTCTTCCCGACCAACCTCTCCACCACTTTCGCCAATATCGGGAGTAAAGAAATGGGTCTAAAATTTGAAGGGATATTACAATCTCCATCTTTATGCAATGGCACAATCAGAGCCCTCTTCAAACATGCCGAAAAGGTACCACTGGAAAACGAGCCGTTAATTGCATCTGCCAGGACCCCTACGGCTCTCTGCGGCATTGCCAGGAGGACCCTCAAAGAGACAAACCGTCCCAGCCAAAGGAATTCCTACTTCTCATTTCCCCTAAAACCACACTTATTTCAATGGTGGAAGTTGGGGACAAGAAAAAGGTATCAGACACTGAGACATGACTGAGATATTTTATGGGATCCCCTGGATTAACAATTTTTGTTGATAAGTTATGTGCAATATTACAGTAGTAATCATTAATTTGACCGGCGTCAAGAGTGCAAGAAGAAACCGGTTCGATACCAGAGCCGCCTCTATGTTTATTAATGATTTTCCAAGTTTCCCTAGATCTATTTTTTGCGTTCAATATTCTCAAATGATAATAATTTCGTTTGGCGGTTTTTATGATTTTCCTATATATGTTACGATAACTATTGAAGTATTCTATAAAAGCAACATTATCAAAATTGAATTTCCTTATAAGATGCAAGGATTTCATATTTTTTGCTGAAACTCGGAGACCCGGTGTGATCCAAGGTTTTCTCTTTTTGTTTTTTAATAACAACCACGGGAAAGGCACTATTAAATGCATTAACCAAAGCAGTATGAAATCCATGTAGGAGATCATCAGTGCATAAAACTTTCTCCCACTTCGTTCGCTCAAAATCAGCCGTAAACCTGTCGAAGTTTCGCTTTGAATACAACCTGCCGCGCCTTATTTTATCTTTAGAAATAGATCGAAGCAGCGGTACACATGCAACAACAGCCTCATGGTCTGACAGAGCCGCATTAACAATCTCACACCCGACATCATCATTATCAAAAGTCGTACAAAGATAATCAATTGTAGAACAAGAGTGTGGCGAAAGTCGAGTCGGCCCAGAAACGTGCATAGTCAAATTAAATGAAGTTATTAAATTCTTCAGTACTCGTGCAGACGAATTTGATACATTAGAAAAGTCAATTAATGCCGTTTACAATACAGGTCAAATTAAATTGAATAATTACCCTGCCAAAAAGAAACATGCCTCCCAGTGTGACGAATGTTGCAGGATCGACCTTATGTCACACACACTCAAGATATTCCTCCGTATAATCCACACATTTATATGAAAAAATGCGAAGGAAGGGCTTTGGTACACGTAGGATACTTTTTTCTATCCTTTATAGTAATACAGAGGTATAGAGATGTGAATGTCAACATAATCGCATATCATTACGAATTGAATCCTGTAGAGCTAATTTGGGCACAAATGAAAGGTTTCGTTGCAAGGGAAAACACTACGTTCAAATTTCAAGACGTAAGGCAATTATTACTCGCCAGAATAGAGAGGATTAAAGAAGATAATTGGAAAAATGCCATTCGACATGTTATAGAAGAACAAAATGAAATGTGAAAACAATTACATCGAAGAAACTGTGGAAATAGAACCCCTAATTATCAATTTAAGAGAAGTCGAGTCTTCAGATTTTGAAGATGATGATTTGTTTTTGATTTTAATAAATCTTATATTTCTATAACTTTATTTTTAAGATAATTGTATTTATTAAACACAAAAAGCAGGTTACGGTCGGACAGCTATGCTACCGATGAACCCTCATTTACATTTTATGGTTCTGTTTTATGGAAGAGGTTTTCGGCGTAAGATAGGGTGAACCCTTAAAAATAATTCAAAACAGGTAGCAAAATCCAGTAAAGTACATAAGAAATCTCTTTTTTTGGGCGCACCCTAACACGTATTTGCATCTACAGTGACAGAATTCTGCTATCAACTTCAAACAAATACACTTTAGTTTAGGATTTACAGCTTCTTTGCCAGACACTAAGATGTGTTGAGGATTTGTCTGTCTGACAGCGACAGATCCTCATCAACAAGTGTGATAGATTCCCCTATTCTCGCCACAACCGATTTTTTCTGGTCTAAGGTCATCCTGAAATGAAAAATGTGAAATTTGCGATTCTTAACGAACTTGTAAAAAAGTCTTCACGGTACTTAGACAACGGCAGGAATTTGAAACCAAGTAATTATTTTGTTTAAAAAGTAACATTGCTCGAAATGTATACTATATCATGTAATAATGCTCGAATCGGGTTACTTTTTAAGATTTACCATCTATATTTCCCAGTGGAACTTACCGATTTTTTAACACATTTTTTCCGTTTTAGTCATAATAAATGTTATTCGATAAGAATAATATATATAAAATGCAACCGTCTCTGTGTCTATCTACCTGTCCGTTAGTGCGCTTTATCACTCGAGAACTACTTATCCGATTTACGTGCTTTTTTTTTAACATACATATATTCTCTGGTCAGATTGTAAGGCTATATTTTATTACGTTAGGTAACATAAGGGATAATAGTGAGTTATAATCGTCGGGCCGATTATAACGTTTTTAAAAAACAAGGTGTGTGCTTTTCAAAAACTGTTATTTTTTTTCGGTTCTGGAAAACTTTTTAAGACACTTGATACATCAGACACACTCACTCTGCTTTTGTTTGTTACCGATATTTATAAACTTTTTATGCTAATATGCAGAATGGTGCGATTAGATAAAGGAAATCTGAATTAACATATTTTATATGTTTTAAGCATTTTGTCAGAGTATAATTCCTCCCGACCGAGTTGAAAAGATAACCTGTAGGTTATTTTTTCATAAAGTTTAGCTCGATTTCATCATCGGAATTTGTATGATTCATATTATTATTTTTAATTATTTCCCTTGATTTCCTCACTCTTTTTATAATAAATTTACGAATTATTATAATCAAAATCAATATTATCAATATATATGTAACAATAGTCTATATATTATTGTATTTTATGGTGATGTCGGAGGTCATGTTTTCTAGGTGTCTTCTTTGGTTTCTCAATTCTTCTTTGATCTCATTATTGATTTTCCAATTTACATTGTCCAAGTTCAGAGTATGGGGGTTGAAGTAGGGTTGTTGTCCATCTTGGGGGTTCCATTGAATTTTCGGTAGAGATATTTCTTCGTACTTCAATCTTGATTCGTCGTAAGACTTTAGAATGATATTATTTATTAAAATTTGACATTTTATTGGTATTTCGATTAAATAAGAGCCATTTATTAACTTAGTTTTTTTCTAATTTTTGACAACTGATTTTAATTAGTTCTTCTTTAGATGTAGTTACTAAACATTTATTACTTGAAATTTGTGTTATTTGATTTTGTATAATTTTTACTTAAAAAGGGTGGCATTGAGTTATATTATTTTTGTATCTTAAAAGTTGTACAGTACAGGGTGGTTCTTTATTAGTTGCTTGGCTTCTTTCTTATTCACAGATATATTCATTTTCTTGAAATTCTTTACAGAGAGTCTTGATATTGGTATTTTGGGTATTTAAAGCAAGGTAGGGTTTTTAAGGGTATATTGATGATGTAAGTATTATTGATTGGGATAGGTAAGGGATAAAGATGAAAATATTGATATATTCCATCATCCACTAGCGGTATATCCAAAAGGAATATTATTTTATTCTTTTTCGTATAGCTTTTGATTTTTATTATTTTTTCTAAAAGCAAGATATACTGAACATTATTATCGAAAGGTAGTTTATCATTTGTTAATTGCATTTTTAATTTATTTATTTCCATTATTAATTCGTTAGGGTCTACTATGGAATTATGTAAAATATTTAATTTTGAAAATGTGATAGCGATCTCTATCTTATTAAGAATGTCATATATTATTTGAAAGAGTGCAAATAACTGATTTAAACAAGTATTTATTCTATTAATTTGCCGCTCATTTGCTTTGTCAAGTGATACTTCTCTTAGCGTTTGTTTTACCTCCACAATGCGTAATTTCAAAATTAATTGATTATGTGTTATATTTGATACCATTTCTTGAAAGTTATAATGTCTTGCACTAAGCAATCTATTGATCGTCTATCGGAAAATGTTTCAATAATCGCGTTTTGAACTAGGTCCCACGTATTGAGTTCTACTCGTGAGGCTATTAAATCAGCTGCTCGTCCCGTTAATTTAGATAAAATGGTGTCAAACAAGCACACATTTATAGGGGCATTTGGATCTTCGCGATTTATGTGATTCGTAAGGAAATTATCACACGCATTTATGAATCTTGTGATTAATTTTGTGTTCCCGTCGAATTGAGGGATGTTATCTGCCTGATATCTAATTAAATTATAATTTGAGATTGCCATTCTCAATAAAATAAAGTTTTCAAAAATTCACCAAAATTTCAAAAGTATCAAATGTATAAAAATATATATATGTGGATAAAATATGTATGGATAAATAAAATATATAAAATACTAGCCGGGCCCGCGGCTCCGCTCGCGTGGACTTGATTCACTACTATCGTCACTGCTTATTCCTTATGTTACCCAACGTAATAAAATATCTCCCATTATTTCTCCTTATCTCCCAATATTTCTCCTTATTTCCCATTATCTCTACATAATTTCCATTATCTAGACTTATCTCTGCTCATCTCCCATTATTTCTCCTTATCTCCATTATTTCTCCTTATCTCCCATTATCTCACCTTGTTTCCCATTATCTAGGCTTATCTCGACTTATCTCCCATTATTTCTCCTTACCTCCCATTATTTCTCCTTATCTCCCATTATCTCACCTTAACTCCCATTATTTAGACTTAATTCTGCCTATCTCCCATTATCTCTCCTTATCTCCCATTATTTATACTTATCTCCCATTATCTCACCTTATCTCCCATTATCGAGGCTTATCTCGACTTATCTCCCATTATTTCTCCTTACTCCCATTATCTCACCTTATCTCCCATTATCTAAGCGTATATCGAATTGTATAGAACATATGTATAAATTTATAAAAACACGTAAATCGGTAAAGTGGTTCTCGAGTGATAAGCGCACTAACGGACAGACAGACAGACAGAGAGACGTTGCATTTTATGTATATTGTATTCTTTGCTACATGATATTGTTCCATATTTAATGCTTTAGGGAGTGTATTGCAAGAGAACGCGCTAGCGGCAAACTTTTCTCCTACTTGATTCACTATTATCGTCACTGCTTATTCCTTATGTCACCTAATAAAATAAATCCTATAACCTGGCCATGTTTAAAAAAAAAGCACCTAAATCGGATAAGTGGTTCTCCAGTGATAAGCACACTAACGGACGGACAGACAGACAGACGGACAGAGAGATATTGCATTTTATATATATTATATATATTCTCTGCTACATAATATTGTTCCATATTTAATGATTTGGACTATGTATTGTAAGAGAACGCGCTAGCGGCAAACTTTGTCCGACCTCATTTTACTATTATTGTCACTGCTCATTCCTTATACTACCTATCGTAATAAAATATAGCCTATAACCTGGCCGGAGAACATATGTATGTTTTAAAAAAAATACGAAAATCGGATAAGTGGTTCTCCAGTGATAAGCGCACTAACGGACAAACAGAGAGACAGAGATACGTTGCATTTTATATATATATTATAGATGTAATAAAATATATACCTATAATCTGGTCAGAGAATATATGTGTAAATTTAAAAAATCACGTAAATCGGATAAGTGGTTCTCGAGGAATAAGCGCATTAACAGACACACACAGAAAAACATTGCATTTTATATATATTATAGATATAGATTATTATTATTATTATATAACCTGGCCAAAGAATATATGTATGAATTTAAAAAAAGGCAGGTAAATCGGATAAGTGATTCCCGCGTGATAAACGTGCTAATGGACAGACAGACAGACGGAGAGACATTGCATTTTATATATATTATAGATTATACATTACAAATATTCTTTGCTACATAATATTGTTCCATATTTAATGGTTTAGGCTGTGTATTGCAAAGGCACGCGCTAGCGGCAAACTTATTTCCGACATCATTCACTATTTTACGTCACTGCTCATTCCTTATGCTACCTATCGTAATAAAATATAGCCTATAACCTGGCCAGAGAACATATGTATGTTTTAAAAAAAAAAAGTACGTAAATCGGATAAGTGGTTCTTCAGTGATAGGCGCACTAACGGACGGACAGACAGACAGAGAGACGTTGCATTTTATATATATTATAGATGTAGAATAAATGTTATATCTTAAAATTAAAAATGCCTTAAAACTATGTTTCCTTAAAACTAAAATTTGCTCGAATCTTTTGAATTTTACTTCGTAAATATTCAAAAATTTCTTGCTTTCAGTCTCTGATTTCTCTGTTCTTTTTTTGTTGAAACTCTCACTACGTGAGCTTTGTAAAAGTTACCCACTGCGTGGTATTTCGAAAAAGAAAAGAAAATTTGGTCCTGTTGTTTTCTTCTCACTGCGTGAGCTTGTAAATGGAACTCACTGCGTGAATATTTTGAAAAAGAGAAAAATTGCTTTCAAAAAAAATGTTTCTTTGGAAATTCTTCTTGTTTCTGTGAATTCTTTTTGTTTCTATGAACTTCTTTGAACCTCTTTCAATAGGATGAACTTTGTTCTTCCCTGGATACCAACTATGACTCTCTGAGCGATGGTTGTCCCGTTGAGCCGCGCCAATAAGAACTTTGTTATCCTGATTTGTGTCTCTTGAGCGATTTTGTCTCGCGAAACGAATCAATAGGAACTTTTTGTTACTCTAGCCTGGAGGGCTGAGATCTGTCTTTTTTCGTTTTCCCCGGTTTTTTTCGTTGATCGTTGAAAAGAACCGGAGTCTTTAAATCCGTTGAAAATAGTCCTTTCGCACTGTTGTGACAGTTGTATTTTCGTCGAAACTTTCTTTTATGCTCGATGCACTTCCAAAAATTTGACCGGATTGTCTTTGAGACTTCGTCGAAAATTTTCCTTCCGCACTGCTCTGTTGACTCCGTCGAAAAATCCTACGGACTGCGCCAGTTATAATCGTCGGGCCGATTATAACGTTTTTAAAAAACAAGGTGTTTGCTTTTCAAAAACTTTTATTTTTTTCGGTTCTGGAAAACTTTTTAAGACACTTGATACATCAGATACACTCACTCTGCTTTTGTTTGTTACCTATATTTATAAACTTTTTATGCCAATATACAGAATGGTGCGATTAGATAAAGGAAATCTGAATTAACATATTTTATATGTTTTAAGCATTTTGTCAGAGTATAATTAGTGAATCAAGTTCACTCGAGTGGAGCCGCGGGCACGGCTAGTATAATATTATAAAACCATCAAAAGTTTTTCACCAAATTTGTTTATTTTAAAAGCAAAATCAAAAGTAAATAATAATATAAAATGGGTAAACAAGTAAATTAGGCTAATTTTTGTATCTTCTGGCAATTACAAACTTAATTTAGATTCGCACTGCTTTAATTAAGAACATTTACATTTTATTTAAGATGTTCGCTATTTGGGACTTTTTTGGATGTTTTTTCTGATTGGAGTTCTTTTTTTTTAATAGCATTTTTTCCTTTTTAAAAGAAAAACCTTTTTAGGTGTACACAATTTTTTCTCCAAAGTAAATTACTTTGAATTTTTTAATTAAAAAAGTAAGGTTTTATGGAAGATTTTTGTTTACGAGAAGTCAGTTTTAGATTTAAAAAGAAAAAATGTATATACCTGCACGTGTCGGCAGCTTTATCCACGGTTTATACACGATTTGTATCATTCATCATCATCATCATCAATAAAGGAAAAAAAGTACTAGCACTCTCATTGGCTCATACTTGGTTCAACGTTGTTCCATTCCTAAGAAATGGTCCTAAACATCCAATAGCACGTGACTCTGACACGACATCTCAGACGTACTACAAACTCGGACCTCAATTACAATTTTACGAAAAAATAGGAAAAATACTTCCAACAGTGAGCCCCTAGCGCAGGGGTGCTCAAACGGTCGATCGCGAGTGCTTTTTGAGTGGATCTCGAGAAAAAAATTCCGATATAGAACTATTCACAGATTTTGTTTTAGGTAACTAAAACAAAATGTAATGAATAAACTACTAAAATTTATTCGATCCACAATTAGGCCAGAATAACCCCCTCATCACTTTCTTTTATCGTAATAACCCCCTGCTAGCGGCAAAAGGCGGCTTTATCAAAGGAACGCGCGGTACTTGTCAAAGAAAAGCCGCGTTTTTTGATTCCCGCCGATTTTTCTAGAAACTTCGGCGGCGTGTTTGACGGGAACATTCGAGACTTCGTTCGCACTAATATAAATGTTGCGCCTGCAGGAATAGGAGTCAGTCTGAGTTGTAACTTAAAGGCGATACATCGATACAAAGTTTATTAAAAATAGTCCAAAATGAGTGCGGCGAAGAAAAGTAAAACTTATCATTTTAATAACGATTGGGAGGAAGAATTTTTCTTTTGTATGGTAAAGGATAAGTGCATTTGTCTCATTTGCCGTGCATCAGTTGCAATACCTAAGCGTGGGAACTTAAAGAGGCATCATAAAACGGTTCATAAAAACTATGAAAAGGATTTTCCGTCACAGAGTGAATTAAGAAAACGAAAAGTACGTAATTTGATAACTTGTTTGAAAAAAGAACAAACCATGTTCACAAGACCAGCCAAACAATCAAAAGCTGCAACGATCGCGTTATTTAAAATATCTCATATATATTGGCGAAACACAAGAAACCATTTGATGATGGATTGGTTGTAAAGGAAGCATTTATTGAAGCGGGTGAGGCTTTATTTGGAAATTTTAAAAATAAAACAGAGATTATGTCTGCTATTAGAGAACTTCAGTTATCTCTCCGACTGTCACAAGGCGTGTTGAAGTCATGAGTCAGGACATGGCAGATAAACTAAAACATGATACCATGGAATGTACATACTTTTCTTTGTTCGACGAATCCACCGATTTTTATTCGAATGGTATTCAATGACATGTCGGCTAAGGAAGAGTTTTTGACAATGATTCCTCTGAAAGGAAAAACCCGTGGCGAAGATATATATGACGTTTTCTTCAATTTTGTAACAAACTACAAGCTACCAATATATAAACTAGTGTGCATTACAACCGATGGAGCACCAGCAATGATTGGAAACAAAAACGGTTTTGTGGCATTGTGTCGAACTAATGATGATTTCCCTTCATTTTTCTCCTTCCATTGCATTATACATCAACAAGTTTTGTGTTCAAAAGTTCTAAACATGGAGGAGATTATAGGCATTTCAATAAAAATTGTGAATTCTATCCGTGCACGTAGCTTGCAACGACGGCTCTTTAAATTGCAGTTGGAAGATAGTGAGTCAGCTGAACACACTGATTTAGTTCTTCACACGGACGTCAGGTGGTTGAGTCGCGGAAAATTGCTAGAAAGGTTTCAAGAATTATTGCCCGAAATAACAGCTTTTCTGGACGAAATAGGTGATGACACTCAGATGCTGAAAAACGGAAAATCGCTGACTGATTTGGCATTTTTTGACAGACATCACAATGCATTTAAACACCATTAATTTGGAGCTTCAAGGTAAAGGAAAAACTATTATTGAGATGATTAGCGCATTCAAAAGTAAATTGCAACTTATGATAGATCAACTGAAAAGAAAAGATCTGAAAAAATTTCCGTCTTTGAAAGCAAGAATTCCTCAATTGAATTATGATATTTATGAGGCAGAATTATCAAATATTTTGGGCCAATTCGATATACGTTTTTATGATTTCAGTAAATTGGTAAATATCGCATCCTTTTTCGTGTAAAAACATTGAGGAATTAGCTACTGAAATAGCAAGTCAGTTTAACATGGACTCATGTTCTGTTGAAAATGAGTTAATGCAGATTATCTCAGATATACATTTCAAAGCCACAGCATCTGATACAAAATTCTGGTGTTTTATATCTGAAGATAAATATCCTAAGGCAAATCGCCCTTCAACTGACGGCAATGTTTGGGTCAGCTTACTTGTGCGAGTCTGCATTTTCTGAAATGAAGATAATTAAGTCAAAATATCGCAATCGACTAACTGACGAACATATGTCATCATGCTTGCGATTAGCACTCGGTAATTACGTACCATCTTATGAAAAGTATGTTGAGGACATGCAGTGCCACGCTTCAACATCCAAAGTCACTCTTTAGTTAAGTTTAGACACTAGAACTCGTTTGTTTTGTAAGAACCAATAAACTCGCAATTTTGAATAATTATGAGTTTTTTCATTGACATTTTAGAGCAGACCTACACTTACCTTGATTAAAAAAATGCATATTGTGCGGAAAACTAATATCTGTGCCACGATACACCCTACCTAGACGACAATCCTGCATCACACTTACTTGCAGTCGATCGATCGTAGTCTAACAATATTGAGATAGATCGCCAGCAGTTCAAGTTTGAGCACCCCTGCCCTAGCCTATACTAGGGTGTATGTCTCTAGACAATAGAGGGAAATCTTTTCGAGCAGAGAAAAACTGCCGAAAAATCCATATGATCCGGAAAATGATGTTGTTACTAAAATATTCAGTTCAAACATATCATGGTTCTTGACAAAATGTTGAATGACTGTCGAAAAAATCCAAATTATAACCCCTTAAACTACTAGTAAATTCCTTTAAAACTTTTTAAAATTCTGTTCATATAGCGTTTAAAAAATCTTTAATTATTGCTCCCATGCTTCATAAAATGGCCACATTCGAATGCATGTTAGCACCCTAAGTGTCCCAGCATCTAATTCAATAAAATGGATACACATTGATTAGCCAAATTAGTTAATTAAGCTATAAAACATACCTATAACGTGAAATTTTCAAAACGGCTCTCCAAATTTTTGAGTTTCCACGCTTGGTTTTAAACCAAGCGAACCATTTTTTACGTCAGCAGAATCCACTGCCTATCAACGACTCCTAGCAATACACTAAGCATGCAGTACAAAGATCGTATCCCTTCCCAGTAGGTAGAAATTATTCATGATTTTTTCTTTTCTTCTAAGCTCATAACCATCAGTGGGACATACATAAATTGCCCTCAGTCTTTAGGCCGCTATGTGCAAAGAATAAAACTGTACTCGTATATACAATTTATGGAGTTTGCGGTCGGTTCTAGGTGAAACATCTTAATATTTACACTTTTGAAATAAAATACAGTTTTTTATTGAGTCATATTCTTTGTCTCCTGAGAAAGTTACAAATAAATGACGAAATATGGAGGGTATTGTAGATAAATGAGTTGTTAATTATCGATCTAAAAATAGACCGCTTGCCGTTTAAGTTTGTCCATTCTTGTTATCTCACGGTCGAGATAACATCTATAATATATGTAATATGCAACGTCTCTCTGTCCGTTAGTGCGGTTATTACTCGAGACCTACTTATCCGATTTACGTGCTTTTTTTAAAACATATATATGTTCTCTGGCCAGGTTATAGGATATATTTTATGACGTTAGGTAATATAAGGAATAAGCAGTGACGATAATAGTGAATAAAATCGGAAAAAAGTTTACCGCTAGCGCGTTCTCTTGCAATACACTGCCTAAACCATTAAATATGAAACAGTATCATGTAGCAAAGAACATAATTTATATAAAATACAACGTCTCTCTGTCTGTCTGTCCGTTAGTGCGCTTATGGCATGAGAACCACTTATCCGATTTACATGTTTTTTTTTTTTTAAAATTCATACATTTGTTCTCTGGCCAGGTTATCTATAATTTTCTATAATATATATAAAATGTAACGTCTCTCTGTCTGTCTGTCCGTTAGTGCGCTTATTACTCGAGAACTACCTATCCGATTTACGTGCTTTTTTTTTTAAACCTACATCGTCTCCTCGCCAGGTTATAGGTTATATTTTATTACGTTAAATACCATAAGGAGTAAGTAGCGACGATAATAGCGAATCAAGTCGGAAAAAAGTTTGCCGCTAGTGCGTTCTCTTGCAATACACTACCTAAACCATTAAATATGGAACAATATCATGAAACGAAGAATATCATATATATATAAAACGCAAAGTCTGTCTGTCTGTTCGTTAGTGCGTTTATCACTCGAAAAATACTCTCCATTAGCCCTATTCTGACCACCATTGTGTTGGACCGATTATTACTTTGTGTATTACCTAAATTACCATTTGAAGTCCCATTCATATATAAGTATGTTGATGACATCATTTGCTCCATTCCGGGTGGTTCAGCTCAACTTGTGTTGGATATGTTTAATTCATTCCATGATAGATTACAGTTCACTATTGAAATGGAACGTGATTCAGGTGTTTCCTTTCTTGACACCAAGGTTATTAGAGATAGACAGAACCGAATTATATTAGATTGGTACCAAAAACCCACAGCAACTAACAGATCTCTGAACTTTTCGTCAAATCATTCGACGAGTCAAAAATATAATACAGTGCTTGCCATGAAGAATAGAATAACTCATATAAGTGATGATAGATTCCTTCAAACTAATCTAAACAAACTCTATAACATTTTCGTCAACAATGGTTACTCCCCAACGTACACTGAAAAAAATGATTTTTAATTCTACTTTTTATGATGGTCCCTTGGATGATAACAATCTTGAAGCGAAGTATGTTAGGTTGCAATCTGTTCTGAACCTAACTGATAGGATAGTCAAGATTTTCAACAAGTTTTCAAATTTGAAAATAGTTAAGACGAATTATTTATGTAATGGCAAGTTGTTTACCAACACCAAACAAAAAACCCCTCTGATGTTCAACAGTAGTGTTGTTTATAGATTACCATGTCTGGGTTGTGAAGGTTTTTATATAGGACAGACCTCTTAATGGTTGAAAAATCGGCTGACACAGCACAGGAGTGATTGCGTGATTGGGAAAAACTCGTGTGCTGTGGCGTGTCACCATTTGAACACGGGACATGTTTTTGACTATGCGAATACTAAGATACTTGAATTTGAGAACGTATATAATAAACGGTTATTCCTTGAGATGTGCCATATTATTGGAGATGAAAAGACAATTAATTATAAAACGGATATTAATAACATAAGCAATATCTATTGTAACATTTTAAGTTTGTAGATTTAGAGTATAATCTGATAGGCTATTAAGAATTAGGCATAGGATACTACTACTCACACAGTCAAACCACTGTTCAAGCAAATTACCTTCATAATTATCAGTTAAATTATAGTGATCGGGACAGAAGGTTTTATATTGTTCCTTGTCATGTTGTTTGTGTTTTTAATTGTTAGTACTGTGTGGCAAATGTTAACATCCCCTTTGATTTTGTAATACTTTATGTCTCCTTTGTTTATTTTTGTTTAGTACATACAGTTTTTTTTTTCTTCTACTTTCAGTTTTTACATTCCTCATGAAGTTGGAAATTACCAACGAAATATGGAATTTAACAACAAATGAGTTTCCTCTTATTGACCGATTTCCCGAAAATAAAAAGATAAAACTTCGTCTATTTTTTACAATAACTACGGTCGCTATCAACGAGAATTGAAATAAATTATATGTATATATATATATATATATATATATATATATATATATATATATATATACATATATATCTATAATATATATAAAATGCAACGTCTCTCTGTCTGTCTGTCTGTCTGTCCGTTAGTGCGCCTATCTCTGAAGAACCACTTATCCGATTTACGTACTTTTTTTTTTAAAACATACATATGTTCTCTGGCCAGGTTATAGGCTATATTTTATTACGATAGGTAGCATAAGGAATGAGCAGTGACGTAAAATAGTGAATGATGTCGGAAATAAGTTTGCCTCTAGCGCGTGCCTTTGCAATACACAGCCTAAACCATTAAATATGGAACAATATTATGTAGCAAAGAATATCTGTAATGTATAATCTATAATATATATGAAATGCAATGTCTCTCTGTCTGTCTGTCTGTCCATTAGTGCGTTTATCACGCGGGAACCACTTATCCGATTTACCTGTCTTTTTTTTAAATTCATACATATATTCTTTGGCCAGGTTATATAATAATAATCTTTATCTACAATATATAAAATGCAATGTTTGTCTGTCTCTGTCTGTCTGTCTGTCTGTCCGTTAATGCGCTTATCCCTCGAGAACCACTTATCCGATTTACGTGATTTTTTAAATTCATACATATGTTCTCTGACCAGGTTATAGGTATATATTTTATTACACTATAATATATATAAAATGCAACGTATCTCTGTCTGTCTGTCTGTCCATTAGTGCGCTTATCACTGGAGAACCATTTTATCCGATTTTCGGACTTTTTTTTTTTAAAACATACATGTTCTCCGGCCAGGTTATAGGCTATATTTTATTACGATAAGTAGCATAAGGAATGAGCAGTGAAAATAATAGTAAATGGAGTCGGACAAAGTTTGCCGCTAGCGCGTTCTCTTGCAATACACAGTCCAAACCATTAAATATGGAACAATATTATGTAGCAGAGAATATCTATAATATATATAAAATGGAATGTCTCTCTGTCTGTCTGTCTGTCCGTCCGTTAGTGTGCTTATCACTGGAGAACCACTTATCCGATTTACGTGCTTTTTTTTTAAACATACATATGTTCGCTGGCCAGGTTATAGGATATATTTTATTAAGTGACATAAGGAATAAGCAGTGACGATAATAATGTATCAAGTCGGAGAAAAGTTTGCCGCTAGCGCGTTCTTTTGCAATACACTCCCTAAAGCATTAAATATAGAACAATATCATGTAGCAAAGAACACAATATATATAAAATGCAACGTCTCTCTGTCTGTCTGTCGGTTAGTGCGCTTATCACTCGAGAACCACTTATCCGATTTACGTGTTTTTATAAATTTATACATATGTTCTATATAATTCAATATAAGCCTAGATAATGGGAGATAAGGTGAGATAATGGGAGATAAGGAGAAATAATGGGAGATAAGTCGAGATAAGCCTCGATAATGGGAAATAAGGTGAGATAATGGGAGATAAGTATAAATAATGGGAGATAAGGAGAGATAATGGGAGATAAGCAGAGATAAGTCTAGATAATGGGAGTTATGGTGAGATAATGGGAGATAAGGAGAAATAATGGGAGATAAGGAGAAATAATGGGAGATGAGCAGAGATAAGCCTAGATAATGGAAATTATGTAGAGATAATGGGAAATAAGGAGAAATATTGGGAGATAAGAGAAATAATGGGAGATATTTTATTACGTTGGGTAACATAAGGAATAAGCAGTGACGATAGTAGTGAATCAAGTCCACGCGAGCGGAGCCGCGGGCCCAGCTAGTATATATATATATATATATATATATATAATATATATATATATATATATATATATATATATATATATATATATATACAGTCCCTGGCCAAATTATTAGACGCACTGCAAGATTTCATGTAAAATATTAATTACCGAGTGATATTGTACCGTTTTATTATTTTAAATTGATTTGTTTTTTATTTTTATATTATCCAATCAATTACCTATTTATTTGACATAAATAAAACAGCATTAATTTAGAAAAGCATAAGTTTATTAAGTTTTAAAAGAAAAGTGAAATTAATGTTAGTAAAAGTCAATATTTAGTTTGAGCCACCTTTAGCCGCTATCAAAGCTTTAATTCTGCGCGGCATGCTATCAATGCAAGATTGTACTGTCTCCTGCATTTGAGGATGATGATTCCACACATGAATAATCTTTTCTAGGAGCTGGGTTTTGTTGGTAATCACATCTTTAGCCACTTTTTTCTTTTCATCAGCTCCCACACATTTTCAATGGGGGCTATTACCCGGCCAATCCAACAGAGGGATATTTTTTTTCTGCCAAAAAAGCTTTAACAGACCGAGCAGTGTGGCAGGGAGCTCCATCTTGCATGAAAGTGAATGATTCCCCATTTGGAAACCTTTCTCTGAGCTGCGGAATCAACCGATTTTGTAATACTTCTTTGTACTGATCTTGCCTCATTATTCCTTTGACGACGTACAGACGTCCAGTGCCCTTGCCGCTGATGACTGACCAAATCATCACTTTGGTGGGATGTTTAAACCGTCGGGACGACACAATCAGGATGAAACTTTTCTCCATGACGACGACGCACATACTGAGCTTTATTCTGCAAAATTTCGAATGTGCTTTCGTCACTGAAGCAGACCGTCAAAAATAGGAAAAATATATAAACTTCCATGTTTATTTGCTTTATTTAACTGAAAATAATAATAATGTATCAATTATTGATTAAATTGCTGTATCTTACCGATCTCCAGAAGTCCACATCTTTGTCTTGCCATTGTTTGGCCCACTTCAGGCGCTTTGCTTTCATTGCAGCTGTTAACTTGGGCTTCCTGGCGGGGCGACAGGCCTTTAAAATCTAATTCTTTCAATTTTCTTCGAACAGTGCGCTCAGAAGCATTTACGCTAGCATCCTGGAGTTGTGATTTTATTACCTTTGTGGTAGCAAATCTGTTTTCTACACAAATTTTTCTTCAAACATCTCTCTGACCGTGGAGTGAAAATTGGTTTTTTTCTACCGCATCTTTTCTTTCTTTTCGGGCTTAATTCCTTCCCTGACTCAATTTTCTTTTTTATGCGTCGTACACTAGCTTCAGAAAACCTCCAATCTTCGTGATATTTTTCTCGGTTTGTAAATGTTTTTTCGCAATCACAAGGGCCTTCATTTCAGCTTTTTTACGTGGTGAAAGATCGCCTTTTCTACCCATAATGAAAATAGTCCAATTACTTTTTTAAAACACTGCATACAAAATAAACTAATAACTGAGTAGTATAAAACTGTTAAACAAACAATCACAGTCCATAAAGCCACAGAAACACGTCCGTACCTGACTCGATTCCGATCGCGACTGATAGAGTTTTGTACTTGTTTACGTTCATGTATCACTTTGTCAACACAGTGTTACCATATGTTAAAAATAAATACAAATATGTAGTCTACAACAATTCTTTTTAAATAAAAATCAATAATATTGTAGTTTAAATATACCATTATTGCATAAAAACTCTTAAGAAACATAAAATTACTAAAAAAAAATACAGTGCGTCTAATAATTTGGCCAGGGAACTGTATATATATATATATATATATATATATATATATATATATATATATATATATATATATATATATATATATATATATTATCATGGGGATAATAATATATATTATATAATAATATATGTTGACCACAAAAATGCTCTCCATCGAAGAAATGTGTAATTTTTTTAAAGAAAAAGAGTAAATAAATGATGGGGTCAGAAAGAGAAAATCCCTCATTACCTAAAGATCGGTATTTCTATATCTCCCCCTCTTTAAAATACAAAACATATTAATAAATCAAATTTAGTACTAAAACTATCTTGTTAATGTGTTTGTCTGCAGCTGATTAAATATTATTATTAAATTCATTAAATGTTACATAAATACAAATACCCCACTTTGTTTGGCTTTGTTTAGTGCTATTGTAAATGGATGGTGTTTTCACTGTAAATGGTTAGTGTTCTCACTATAAATGGTAATTACGTTGTTATTTTGTTTTACGTAAATAAATTTACTTTGCATAATAAAAAATAGGCTACGTTGTAAAAAGAAAATTTAATTTTAAAAAACATGACCCATTATTATACTGGCTATTTTCTAAGCTAAGGGATTTTTTATAATAGGGTATAGTATTCAGTATTTCAGATGTAACTGCGGATGAAATAATCAACGCCCTACAGCATATGCACAACAACAAAGAACCAGGGGACGATGAAATAACTATAGAAACGATAAAGTATGGGGGGGGCATCGATAATACAATCTCTTCAAGCTTTATTCAACAGCTGACCGATATAAAGTAAGCAGCATTGGTATAACAACTAAAGACGAAACGAAAAGAATCGTATTTCTAGAAGTTACCAAAAGTGTTCTTCGTATTTGCTGAACCATCCCAAGACGCGTTTCGCCGTATCACAGCTCATCAGCTGGGCTAGGTTCAGCAAATACGAGAACACATTTTTAGTCCTTTATCCAAGTAACTAACGGAAAACTATAACAAACAGATGCTTATACTGCACTCTGTCGGCGACTTACTAAGTCTATTCAAGCAGAACGGCATAGCACGACTGGCACTTATTGCAGAAACGCACCTTTCTTGAGCTTACAGCTCGAAGGCATAGATGGCAGCATTGGTATAACAACTAAAAATGAAACGAAAAGAATCGTATTTTTAGAAGTTATCAAAAGTGTTCTTCGTATTTGCTGAAATATCGCAAGACTCGTTTCGCCGTATCACGGCTCATCAGCTGGGCTAAATACCAACACCTTGGGCCTTGATTGTGCTTATTTTTAAAAAGGGGAACAAATTTAAATTGGAAAATCACAGATCCATTAGCCTGTTATTGGTACTATACAAGATTCTCACTAGACAGTTTTCAACCACGTGAACAAGCGGGATTTAGACGGGGATACAGCACTTTGGACCATCTTCAAACAATTAGATTACTTGTGGAAAAAGCAAATGAATATAAGATCATCTTGTTGATAGCAATGGTTAACTACTTAATGGGAAGCCCCTTTAAGCCCACTTTTAGTAGAAATTTTTACGAATAACGTGGAAAATAATAACGATAAGAAAGGAAAACCAGCAGTTTAAAATAGAAAGAAGGATACGTATGGGATGGGCAGTATATGGAAAATTAAAATATGTACTGAATATGAACATTCCTCAAAGATCAAAAACCCAAATTTATAATCAATGTATCTTACCAACTACAACGTATGGATCCGAGACATGAGTTTTAACTAAAAGAACAATAGAAAAACTACAAGTTCACCAACGAAAATGGAAAGGAAGATGTTGAGTGTTACTTTGAAGGGCAAGAAAAATGGATTAGACAACAAACAAAGGTGGATGATGTCACCAAACGGATAACATCTCTGAAATGGAGCTGGGCCGGCCATGTAGCGAGAGCGACGTATAAGTGGAGTGGCAAGATCACTAGGTGGAGACCATGGGGTGAAAAGCGAAGCATAGGAAGACCCCAACAGAGATGGAGCGACGATCTGAAGAGAGTCGGAGGGCTTAACTGGTATCAACAAGCACAACATAGAGAAAAATGGAAAGATTTGAGAGAGGCCTATACCCGACAGTGGGTAGAGAGTGGCTGAAGGAAGAAGAAGAAGAACGTGGAAATTATAATTCAAAAATATGATACGTACAAATCTTTACTATACTGGTGCCGTTATGTAGACGACCTTTTAGTTTATTTCATTGGCACGGATAGTTGAATACATTTTTTAATCACATCAATTCCATCCACAAAAATATATCATTTGCAATGAAAATAGAGGAAAATAATTCACTTAATTTCTTATATCTTACTGTATCAAGAGATAACAACAAACAAAAATTTTCAGTATTTCACAAACCATCACACACAGACACAACAATACACAACACTTCAAACCACCCAAAATAATACAAATTTGCAGTATATCACAGTATGTTACATAGGTTAGTGAGTGTACCTTTATCTGAAAATGATTTCAGTAACGAATTAAATTTAATAAAACAAATTGCCATAAATTATGGTTACCCCCCCCAAATATAGTCAATTCAATACTCAATAAAAAACTTAAAAACAAAGCTATTTCTGAAGTCTACCCTAAAACTAAAGACAGCAATATCGATTATAAATCATTAACCTATTTTGGCACACCTTCAGAAAAAATTGAACACTACTTAAACGAAAATAATATAAATATAGCTTTAAACACTAATAACTCACTAGGAAAACTCATAAAAAATGGGAGAGTCAAACAAACCAAAGGTGAAAAATCAGTGGTATATAAATAGAATTGCGGTTTGTGTACTAAGGCGTACATAGGGCCGACAGCTCGCTCATTAGAAACTAGAATTTCAGAAACACAAACGAAGTTTTCTTAACAACGAAACAGATTCTTCATACAATAATCATTTAATAGAACAGAACCATCAATTTAATGACCAGTTTGAAATATTACATGTATAAAACAAAGGAAAAGAGTTAAACCTTTTGGAACGCCTAGAGCAGGGGTCGACAACCTATGGCACGCCTGCCATCTTTGGCACGCCAAGCAATTTTGAATGGCACGCGTACTTATTCAAAGTTTACACATTAAATCTGTAATCTGTGACATGTTTCGAAATTAAGTAAATAATCGAAGACGGTATTACTTTAACGATACAAACAAAAACGATATATTATATAGGTCACTAGGTATTATTACCAAAAACTACAAAATATGTATTTTATAATTTATAATTTTACTGAATGCATTGGTTTGGCTTTAATTTCGGCAAGTATTAAAGACGGCAAGCCTCAAAATATAAGCCTAGGCAAAAACACAAATAAACGTCCTCAATTCAGATCAAAAGAGCCGCTAAAAGGCGGTTTTTGTTTGACTTGACTTCAATCGTTCCGACGCGCGCCGCAACTCTTTTTATATTGCCTAACTTTAGTTTTCGTTAGATTTAACTTCTAGGCGGCCCTTTGATTGCAATGGGCGCGTTGTAGATAATAATTTTTGTTCTAAGAAATTTAATAAACGTAATTATTGGAATTTTCTGGAAACATTATTTTTGTATATATGGCAAGCGGCTACACGTTTAGATCATTTAGTATAGAAGTAACATCCGTTCCAGTCAATAGTCGTCGAAAAGTTTAAAAATTAAAATTACGTTGCGTTATGGCCGCGAAGAAACAGAAGGTAGACGTTCGATCATTTCAAACTTCATGGACAACAGATTACGGTTTTTGTACAGCAAAACGATCGGACCATTTGTGTCCTATGTCGGGAAAGCATAGTTTTCCGAACATCTAGTGTTCAACGACATTTCCAGATAAAACATGAATCGTCATTTAAAGATAACGCTGATAAAAGGGAGGCAATACAAAGAGCAAGTAAACAATACGAGAAACAGTCAACATTCTTTAGTAAAGTTTTCCAAGGAAAAAAATCAGGTAACTGAATGCAGTTTCAAAATTGCACAATCGTTGGCACAAAAGGATAGGCCGTTCACTGATGGAAAATTTATGAAGCAAACGTTTTTGAGTACTGGCGAGATTTTATTCGACGACTTACCCAATAAGGATACAATATTGGCCAGGATTAGGGATATACCGGCATCAGCGCGGACCATCGAGAGACGAATTACCGAAATGACACAAAATGTCCAAAAACAGCAGAGAGACGCTATCAAACGGAGTTTTGTATTTAGTGTAGCATTGGATGAAAGTGTCGATATTAATGACATTGCCTGTCTGGCAATCATTGCGCGATACTCCGATGATGGCAGTGTGTATGAAGAGCTGATTTGTCTGCTCCCATTGCAGGGAACTACAAGAGGAGAGGATATATTTTCAGAATTTGTTAAACATTTTGAAAAGCGGAACATTGATTTAAATAAAAATTTTTGCGTAACGACAGATGGCCCTCCTGCTATGATTGGGAGACATAAAGGATTTGTTTTTCCTTCTTATTGAACGCATGGGTCGATCAGTTTTGAATTTTCATTGCATAATTCACCAAGAGAGTTTGTGCGCTAAAATTTCCGCTGGAAGTTTAAAATCCGTGATGGATAGGGTGGTTAAAATAGTTAACTACATTGTCGGTCGTTCTTCACTGATCCATAGACAATTTAAGGCGTTTCTGCAGGAATTAGAAAGTGCATATTCAGATATACCATTGCACAATAATGTGCGCTGGTTCAGCCGTGGTAAAGTGCTCTCTAGATTTGTGCAATGTCTGGGCGAAATTAAATCGTTCTTGTTGGAAAAAAATCAAGTGGATGCTTATCCTGAACTAGAACATAAGAACTGGATCTGTATGTTAATGTTTTTTACTGATATTACAAACCATCTCAGTGAACTCAACTTAAAGTTACAAGGTTTAGGCAAAACAGTTCTGGATTTATACGAATCCTGGAAATCATTCAAATTAAAAATAGATTTATTTATCAGCGATATTACTACAAACACCTATAAATATTTTCCAAATTTAAAAACTTATATATCCAGTGTCGACGATGGTGCACTAATAGACGAAATTCTTCAATATATGACTAATGTAAAAGAGGAGTTTATCGAGAGGGGTCAGGATTTTGATAAACATGGCCCTATGTTCGCTTTTTTAATCAAACCAGATTTAATGGATTTTTCCACCAGTTGCTTTGACATATCTCTTTTCTCATGGATGGACATTAATGATTTTGATCTTCAATACATTAAATTTAAAAGCTCCGAGTTATGGAACACGAAATTTGTAGAATTAAGAAGGGTATTAGAAGGTGACTGCCAGAACCATTCAAACGAGATAATCAGTTGTTGGATGAGTTTCCCATAGAAATTTATTTGTCTTAAGAAAGTAGCGTTTGCCATGCTTACAGCTTCCGGATCATCCCATATCTGTGAACAACTTTTTTCCCATATGAGAGTGATTTTTAAACCCTTATCGAAGCAGGCTGACAACAGACAACTCGGAAGCATGTGTGACACTGAAAATAACCAGACATGAACCGGATATAAGAAAACTCTCTAAAGAACTTCAAGCACAGGGTTCACACTAGGTCCTAGGACTAGTATAATAAAATTATTTGTTAAATGTTAAAATTCTTTTGTAATTAAACTTTCTAAAAGCAATATTTTAAGTTAATTTTTGTTAATTTTAGTTGTAGTAAGTACCTATGTCGGCACGCAAAAATGTTGTATGGATGAAAAACTGGCACCCCTTAGTTACAAGGTTGCCGACTCCTGGCCTAGAGATAAACCATTTAAAAAACAGGTTACATTCTAAATGAACAAACAGAAATAAATATGACCGATGGGAAATCTCCATTATTATATTTATATACCTTATAAAGTTCAGTATGAATTCCAAGAATACCCTAATTAACTATTTGTATTGTAACTAATTGTAAAAGTAGATAATAAGGTGGAATAAAACCTAATTTTTTGTTAGCTGCAATAAGCATCAGAAGAAGTTACCGTGTAACGAAACGCGTCATGCAATTTTGTAGTAAAAAGTGGAAATTTTTATAAATTGTCTTTTATTACGATAAATGGATAACTTAAAAAACACCCCTGTACAATGACTGTAGAGTGAGAATTTTTATGTCAATAAATTTAAGTATCTATCTTCGCGTTAATCGTCCAAAAATCGATACCATACCTTAGGCGCGAGTGGATATAAGAATGATACGCCATAATAGCTGTCTCAGAACATAACTTGAAAACCACTTTCATATTTTACATTACTTATTCGGATAGGTTTGTCTATGTTATACATTAATGTTTTGAGCTTCTAAAGGTTTTTTTTAAAACTAAATGGTAAAAACCGCTATAAAATTCGTTTTTCAATTAAAACCTATTTTTTAATTTTTATAGGCGATTAAATTCTCTTTAGTTTTTAGTTTTAAATATTAATTTCCATTTCCACAGTCACCCAAAAACAAATCAAATCGTCCATCAGAGCACGATTTATATTCAAAAAATAATCCATACATTCGGATCCAGCTTTGTATGTTTCCGTTCCTTTCTATCCCGTTTGGAATAATTAGTGTTACAATTTTTATTCGAAAATTTTAAATTAAAAAACTACACTCAGAAAAAAAGAATACTGATTGGTTAATTTTTAGTGTTCCGTACGGAACACTTCTAAGATCACTTCGGTGTCTGTCTGTCTGTCTGTCTGTCACACCCGATTTTCTCCGAAACTATTTGACATAGAAAGTTGAAATTTGGTAATAATATAGGAATCGATGGCCTCATCAGAGCCATGTAGTTTTTGAGAGTTAAATTTTGACTTAAGGGGTTAGTTTTTGGGGGTGAAATCGGAAGTGAAGTGAAAAAAAAAAATTTACTAGGTAATGAAGTGTGGTATCAAATGAAAGCTTGTGAAAACACGAGTAAAAAATGTATATATAATGTAATACTTGCGCGCACTTTTCTTTGTATTATTTTTAAAAAATCGCGAAAAATCGCTGTCCCAAGCCTTATCTCGAAAAGTACTTATCAAAAAATTTTGAAAAAATTCCGGAATATTCTCCACGGGGTGTAGATTGAACGAAAATTATCACGAGTGCATTACCTTTAATAATTTTTCTGGTATTTTAAAAAAAAAACAAAAATTTCAAGGTCATCAGATTTCAGTATAGATTGGAAACATGTTGAAAACTCATTTGGGGTGTGTTTTGTGAAGTCACTGATCATTTTATATATCTGTAACAAAATTTTTTATTTTAAAAGCAGTCAACGTACGGAACACTAATTGCGCAAGTTCAACTTGCACTTGACCGGTTATTGTCTTTAAAAACCTTATTGAAGATATTTTTAGTTTATACAGACTCCTAAACAAACTTTAATTTTGGTAAGTTTAATAAATTGAGAATTTTTTTATGAAATCTATTGCGTTTTGCAGTTTCCACGTTTTTTTTTCTGCCAAAGAATTAGCGAAAGTAATTCGGAGTTTCCAATGTTTGATAAAGAAGCTGAAGTATCCGAAACGACAGTTTTCAAGATTTTTGGATGAAAAAAGTTTTTGCATGATGCATCTCTAAACTCTCTACATTAAAGCAGAAACTGACAAGGAAATAAATTTCTCAAGCACATTTGGCGACTTTATAAAATGATGGGAGTTATTTATCGCGAATCGTCACAGACAGTGGGGGATCCCCCACCGCTAAATAGGGTTGGATGCAATGAATTCATATAGAAGATGAAAATTTAGTTGGCTTCGGGAAAGTTAATCGTGATCATTTTTAGTGTTCCGTACGGAACACTTATAAGATCACTTCGGTGTCTGTCTGTCTGTCTGTCTGTCTGTCTGTCACAACCCGATTTTCTCCTAAACTATTTGACATAGAAAGGTGAAATTTGGTAATAATATAGGAATTGATGGCCTCATCAGAGCCATGTAGTTTTGAGAATTAAATTTTGACTTAAGGGGTTAGTTTTGGGGGGTGAAGTCGGAAGCGAAAAAAAAATTTTTTTACTAGGTCATCGAGTGTGTGTCAAATGAAAGCTTGTGAAAACACGAGTAAAAAATATATATATAATATTATACTTGCCCGCACTTTTCGTTGTGTTATTTTTAAAAATTCGCGAAATATCGCTGTCCCGGGCCTTATCTCGAAAAGTACTTATCAAAAAATTTCGAAAAAATTCTGGAATAATTCTCCACGGGGTGTAGATTGAACGAAAATTATCACGAGTGCATTACCTTTAATAATTTATATGGTATATAAAAAAAACAAAAATTTTCAAGGTCATCAGATTTCAGTAAAGATTGGAAACAAACTTTGTTGAAAACTCATTTAGGGTGTGTTTTGTGAAGTCACTGATCATTTTATACCACCGTAACATAGATTTTAACTTAAGGGGTTCGCTTTGAGGGGTGAAATCGGAAGTGAAAAAATTTTTTTTTTACTAGGTCATCGAGTGTGGTGTCAAATGAAAGCTTGTGAAAACACGAGTAAAAATATATATATATATATATATATATATATATATATATATATATATATATATAACTCGTATATAATGTAATACTTGCGCACACTTTTCTTCGTATTACTTTTAAAAAATCGCTGTCCCCTACCTTATCTCGAAATGTACTAATCAAAAAATTTTGAAAAAATTCTGGAATATTCTCCACGGGGTATAGATTGAACGAAAAATTATCACGAGTGCATTACCTTTAATAATTTATTTGGTATATAAAAAAAAAAAACAGAATTTCAAGGTCACCAGTTTTCAGTAAAGATTGGAAACAAACTTTATTGAAAACTCATTTGGGGTGTGTTTTGTGAAGTCACTGATCATTTTATACCACCCTAACAAAAATTTTTATTTTGAAAACAATCAACGTACGGAACACTAATTGTGCAAGTTCAACTTGCACTTGACCGGTTTTTTAGAACCGCGAAGGCATTTTTTTATTGAATATGTGAATATTCTACATACGTTCCAATACAGTAAGACATCCGAATTCATGGAGAACCAAAACTTTGCTATTGTACAACTACAGGATTTATATGGCTCGCACAGTTGACGCCAAGGTTTTCGATTTAGTGCCCTGCGACTTCTGTTGAAAGTCCTGAGAGGGTGAACATTTTTTCCCAGGTAATTAGGAAGTCGCCGTAGCGTTTTTTGAGGCGCAAATAAAGGTCGTTTTGGAAAATGAAAACTTCGAGAAACGCTGAACTAAGTGTATTAGTGTAAACTGTAGTTTTGTAGAAAAGTTGATTTTTTTTTAAGGGATAATGCCACTCTAGAGCTAAGAAAAAAAGCCGGACTTCGACAATTTTTATTTAAATATAATGAACGCAATCCAAAATTTATTCGAATGCTTTTATTATATATACTTTAAAGTACATTTACAACTTTTTAAATAATTTTTTTCTACAAAATGGCGACACCACTACTCAATAAAGGAAGATGCATCTTATAAATAGTACTTTGCGGCTGGAAAGATTTCTCCTCCAATTTTTTACCTGGAACAAAAATGAGTTCTACTTAAGAATTTCTCGGGAAGTACGTAGAAAAATTAAAAAATATTGATTTTTTTATGAATGGTCCATGTTTTGAAGAAAGGGTTTCATTTTTCGGTAAAAAAATCACGTAAAAAATCGTTTATAAAAACAAGAGTTCAAAACAAATTGTAAAATTTTATTTAAATCAATGTTCCGCTTTTCAAAATGTTTAATAAATTCTGAAAATGTATCCTTTCCTCTTGTAGTTCCCTGCAATGGGAACAGACAAATCAGCTCTTCATACACACTGCCATCATCGAAGTATCGCGCAAACGATTGCCAGAAGGGCAATGTCATTAATATCGACACTTTCATCCAATGCTACAACTAAATACAAAACTCCGTTTGATAGCGTCTCTCTGCTGTTCTTGGACATTTTGTGTCATTTCGGTAATTCGTCTCTCGATGGTCCGCGCTGATGCCGGTATATCCCTAATCCTGGCCAATATTGTATACTTATTGGGCAAGTCGTCGAATAAAATCTCGCCAGTACTCAAAAACGTTTGCTTCATAAATTCTCTGTCAGTGAACGGCCTACCCTTTTGTGCCAACGATTGTGCAATTTTGAAACTGCATTCAGTTACCTGATTTTTTCCTTGGAAAACTTTGCTAAAGAATGTTGACTGTTTCTCGTATTGTTTACTTGCTCTTTGTATTGCTTCCCTTTTATCAGCGTTATCTTTAAATGACGATTCATGTTTTATCTGGAAATGTCGTTGAACACTAGATGTCGGGAAAACTACGCTTTTCCGACATAGGACACAAATGGCCCGATCGTTTTGCTGTACAAACCCGTAATCTGTTGTCCATGAAGTTTGAAATGATCGAACGTCTACCTTCTCTTTCTTCGCGGCCATAACGCAACGTAATTTTAATTTTTAAACTTTTCGACGACTATTGACTGGAACGGATGTTACTTCTATACTAAATGATCCAAACGTGTAGCCGCTTGCTATTATAGAAAAATAATGTTTCCAGAAAATTCCAAATATTACGTTTATTAAATTTTTTAGAACAAAAATTATTATCTACATCGCGCCTATTGCAATCAAAGAGCCGCCTAGAAGTTAAATCTAACAAAAACTAAAGTTCGGCAATGTAAAAAGAGTTGCGGCGCGCGTCGGAACGATTGAAGTCAAGTCAAACAAAAACCGCCTTATAGCGGCTCTTTTGATCTGAATTGAGGACGTTTATTTGTGTTTTTGCCTAGGCTTATATTTTGAGGCTTGCCGTCTTTAATACTTGCCGAAATTGAAGCCAAACCAATGCATTCAGTAAAATTATAAATTACAAAATATATATTTTGTAGTTTTTGGTAATAATACCTAGTGACCTATATAATATATCGTTTTTGTTTGTATCGTTAAAGTAATACTGTCTTCGATTATTTACTTAATTTCGAAACATGTCACAGATTACAGACTTAATGTGTAAACTTTGAATAGGTACGCGTGCCATTCAAAATTGCTTGGCGTGCCAGAGATGGCACGCATGCCATAGGTTGCCGACCCCTGCCATAGAGCATTTATTTTCATTAAAAGTGTGTGTCTGCATATGAAAGTTTCCGTGTATCGAATACAGTCTCCGACAAAAATTAAATACTCTACCATTGGGTATTTTAAACTTTTTGTATTTATTATCGGACTCTGATTGTCACGAGTGAACTACCTTAAGCAATGGTAGTTTCTTTTCATAACTAAGTAGATAATTAAAAAAGTGATTTTTTTCCATTTTATTAATCGCAAGAGCTTTAAATATTTACTTTACATGGATTCTACACATCAGTTGTCACCAGACTCTTTATTTTTTGCTAAAATAAAATATTTAGGCTAGTGGTTATAACCGTTGAATAATGTTATTGTACCAAAGGTTCCACAATCTCAACGTAGTTTATGTTGACATTTAAGTTAAGCCTTACATCTGCTTAAATTATTTTAAATAACAACTCTTACTATAACATTGCATTAGGAAATTTAACTTGCTTCTCATATCCTAAATATAAATCTGTTCGTGAAATTTAATTTGAATTTAATACGTAAACAGCTACATAAGAAAAAATCTTGTTATAAAGAAAATAAACCTGTCTAAATAAGTACTAAGAGTGGAATGGAGGAAACACTGAAACAACATATAAAGTCGGAGGGAAAAAAGTTTTCCCGACTATTTCGCGGTACTTACAACTTTGTTAAATTTATTTGATAACTTGAAAATAAATTCGGTCAACCACAAGCTCGCTTTGAGGTTAACCGATAAAGTTAAAAAGTTATCTTTTTGATGTTTTTAATACTTTTTAGAAAATGGTGTTTCCTTAATGTCGACAATAGGTAGGAGTGCAATATTATTTATGTTTAGTATTATACTGTCGTGTATATAAAGGGTGATTCATTTAGAGGTACTTTTTTGTGATGGGGATTTAATTGCAGATTGCGCATGCGTCGTGTCAACTGAAGTGGCATTCCTGTTCAGTAGTGTTTGACAATTCATAATGGAAAGACTTAGCCCGGCACAGCGTCTACAAATTGTTCAACTTTATTACAAAAATGGGCGTTCTACGAGTAATGAGTATCGGGCGCTTAGAGCAACTTATGGTCCACATAATCGGCCTACTGAACGCACAATTCGCTCTACCATCAATAAGTTTGAGACCCAATTTTCATTATTGGATAATGCTCGACCGAATAGACCACATCCAGCACGTAGTGAAGAAAATATAGGGGCGGTAGCGGAGAGTGTACGCGAAGACCGTGAAGTGTCGATTCGTCGGCGTTCTCAACAGCTTGGCCTGTCATATTCAACAACTTGGCGTATTTTACGTAAGGATCTTTCTTTAAAAGCATACAAAATTCAACTAGTGCAACAACTGAAGCCGACCGACCTTCCGAATCGTTTCCGTTTTTAGTCGTTGGGCTCTTGACAAGCTTGCAGAAGATCCACTGTTTTCGAGAAAAATTTTGTTCACCGATGAGGCCCATTTTTGGCTTAATGGGTTCGTGAATAAACAAAATGCCCGTATTTGGGGTGATGAACAACCTGAAGAGGTTCAAGAGCTGCCATTAAATCCAGAAAAAACAACTGTTTGGTGTGGTTTATGGGCCGGTGGAATAATCGGTCCATATTTCTTCAAAACAGAGGCCGGCCGGAATGTTACTGTGAATTTTGACCGTTATCGCGCCAGACAGACTATTTGATGACAGAAATTGAAGCCCGTGGTCTCGACGAAATTTGGTTCCAACAAGATGGCGCCACTTGCCATACAGCCCGTGAAACCATGGCTTTACTGCTAGAGCAATTCGGCGAACAGATCATTTCACGTTTTGGACCAGTGAATTGGCCGGCTACATCATGTGACATCACACCTCTTGACATTTTCCTTTGGGGCTATGTAAAGTCCAAAGTCTACATGGATAAGCCAGCTACAATTGAGGCATTGGAGGCCAATATTACTCGAGTCATTGGCCAAATACCACTCGAAATACTCACACGCGTCATTGAAAATTGGAACTTCAGAATGGACGTTGTTAACCGTAGTCGCGGACAACATTTGAAAGAAATTATCTTGAAGAAATAATTGTAAAGAATGGTTTTTTTATATGATAATAAAGATTATAAAATAAAATTGTTTTTATACATTTTTTTTTTTTTTTAAAAAGTACCTCTAAATGAATCACCGTTTACAATTCACATTATTAAAGGACATAAAGTGACAGAACTCTCGTCACTTAATCACTACATATTATAAAACAAAGTCCTGCGCCGCGTCTGTCTGTCTTCGCGATAAACTCAAAAACTACTGAACGGATTTTCATGTGGTTTTCACCAATAGATAGAGTGATTCATGAGGAAGGTTTAGGTATATAATTTGTCAAGGTTTTTTTTGTAAATTGGTTGAAATATAACGATAATTGTTGGAAGTGTCGGAAAAAGTCAAGCCGCTTGGGAGCTTTCATCGAAAACGCTGCCTAATCCCTTTGAGATATAACAAAACAATGCATGGTGGGATATTCCTCTTTTATAGATCTACAAAAAAGTCCTCGATGGCATATATCTATCTTTTAAGGATAGCTTACTATACCCATTCTATCTTCTAAAAAAAAGGTCCCGTACAATGCGGTAATTGGAAAGCTATTTAGACGGATACAGTATTAATCCTTATCAACTTAAATACGTTAGTTACCTTAAGCATTTCATGCACATTATTATAATCTTTTACACCATATAATTTAAATGATTATCTTAGGAGTTATCGCAAAAAATTAACGCGCGCGAAAATAAATTCAAGCGTGTTTCTCACACCGATGCACAGTGTCTCGACTAGTACAAGCTAGCGGGACAATATTATTTCTTCACTTATTTCAATTGTTTATGTATATTCCAGGTTTCTTAAGCTATTTTAAGAAAAAAAAAAGTTGAAAAATGTGTACTGTATGTGTATTAATCGAAATATATAGCTGCAAGACGGAAGTGGTTTACCAATGTGTCTCATTTGTTCACTATTGTCGCTAATTGTTCTTTAATTAGCTACATACGTCTACCTACTCATTATGTGTGAAAAGTACAATCATGTTTGTTTACAAAGAAATTTCTAGGAAAAAAATAAAAATCATAATGATAGTACCCACATTTATTAATTTACAAAATATTATTTCTTTTAAAATAAATTAGTACAATAACAGTATCTATATATCAATTATTTACAATAACAAGATGTATAAGTAAAAGAAATATAATATTAAATAACTTATGTACTAAACACACAATAAAATAAGAATAATAATTACAATAAAAAAATACTTAAACCTACTAATCACCATCAGATGAGTCGTCATCACTGCTCTCCCATTCAGTAGAATATTCAGAGAGTAAATAATCCTCCTCATTTAATTCGTGATGATGACTTACTGATGGTGTTTCGGATGACAATGAAGGTGGGATAATCAACTGCAGAACATCCGATGGCAAAGAAGTAAATTTTCTTCGCGGTAATTCTCTATACGAGTTGATAACAGGATCAGACGTAATTAAAAGCATTCTCAAAAGATCTGTATTTGTGACAATACGTGACCGCTTCCTGATGTGCCGTTCACGGAATCTACGGCAGTCTTTATTTCTTGCCTCCTGGGCTTCTTCGGAGAGTTGTCCAATGGGAAGAAGAAAAGACTTTATAACTTCCGCGCTGTGTACAAGAATTTTATGCACAGTAACCGGCATGGAATACCACGAATACAGATCAAGGTATAATTTTCTAGTATCAACACAAAACTTTTCGAATTCTATATAATTTATGTCATATCCCGATGACAAAGTTCTTAAAATTACATGAAATCTACGAATAAGGTTTACGTCTAATCTTGTAATTTCGCTGCTCAATTCAGCTTTGGAAAAAATCTACGTGCTGTGTTTCCATCGTTTGTGTTACCATACCCAGGTTTTGGTTTATCTACAATGAGACCCATACGATCTTTAAACACTTTTTGTATCTCTTGTGAGCGTTGCTTCACAATAGCTTTGTCGTTATCTCCCCTGACTTGCCACTTTTTTATTTCTAAACGATAGCTGATGTGAAGCAAACATTCAAACGTGCGGATCCATGCATGTAAAATAGATAAACCAAATGCAAGGCGTTCTTCGTTGCTGGGATATTTCTTTGACTCCTCGTTCATAGTAGACGGGGTGGCACCGACTTGTGTCTCTTAAGGCATTGCACACTTTGCCATCAGTCATTGTCAACAACAAATCGTGTTTAACAGAGATTTGAGATCCAGCAACGTTACATAATGTTGGAAGAAGCTGACTTACTTCATCTAAAATTTTAGAAGTTTCTTCTTTCGTAAACTCTTTTGTCTCCTTGGCAAAAATAAACTTAATAGGACGGCAATATAAAGTAGAGGAATGTCTTGGATTTTGCCAGATCACAGTTTCGCCATCAAGCAGTCTCAAAGGGACAAATGAGTATACGAACAAAAATTCGTCTGTAGCGTTAGTGTTCTCAAATTTCTGCTTATACGTGCTATGCCCCGAACTCCCATCACAGCCCCATTTGCTTACCAACGTATAATATGAACGAGGTAACACACTTCTAATGACTTCCGTCTGAGCTTTAACTAATCGTTCAGCCGTTTTATCCAAAATCGCGTCGAAGTTTAATTTCGGCTCGAGATTCAGTCACAGAAATATATTCGTCAGAAGGACAACAAGAAGCTTTGGACTTACCTAAACTATAAAACGATGGATACACTTGATGTCCCGCTTTCATTGACCATTTTCTTGTTTGTTTATATGAGTGAGAAGTCGATTTCGAGTCCACATAATAAGCTAAAGCTTCGTGTGTGTTAACTGCCGACTTTGTTCAAAACACTTATTCTTTTCTCTAGTTTCACTGACCGCGACGTTATGGACCTGTTTAGCAACACTTCGATGCTCTTCTTTTCGAGTAGCTAACTCATCTGCTGTAATACGCTCACTTGCACTTCGCGATTCCAAAAGATCTTCTACTCTCCGTCTCTTCGTTTTCGTTGATGAGTCTTCAAATGATTTTCTGGGTCGCCCTACGGAAAGAGCCGCTGATGATGTTGAAGTGCTGGTTAACACACATCTTTATTTCGATTCCGGATCCCTCTAACCAATCTTTATGTTTGATTAGAAACATTTCTTTGTTACGCTTTAAAGAAGTCCACTTTTGATTGAATTTTGCTGAAAGGCTTGATATTTTCATTTTGAGTCGTTTTAGAGAAACGTCAGAAACATCAGACATATTGAATTTTTCACTTATATAATAAAAAATGCCACGGTTTCGTTCAGTTTTGTCATGTTTTAGCCATTCTTCAAAAAAACTCCATTTTCGTCATAGTCACGACTCGTTCTGAAAAAAATAAAATAATTTTACTTTCGGGCCTTTTATTTAGGTGGATATATGTGGATAAAAAAAGTTGCTACTTTTAAAGTTTACAATTAATGTAAAATTTGCTGGATTTATCTATACATTTACAAATTGATATTACACCAAAAGTATACATATTTTTTTATAAAAAATATAAGTCATAATAGAGTACATACCTTCAACAGAATATTCCATCACAAAAAACTCGTTTCACTTTGCTACCAATTTTAAAATATGTTATCACTGATTTGCAAATGAAAATGACCTCTCTTATAAGGGTTACTTTGACCCCCTGATAAGATACCTTTATGAGGTGATAAACAAATTAATTCTTGGAATTCGTTAAATGGGGGGGGGTTGTTTACAAGTCGTTATCAGTGGTTCCTGGAAATTACGTCATGAATATTGTCCCGCTAGCATGTTCTTGCCGAATCACTGTGCGATGACGGGACTCGCTTGATGCAATCACCCCCGTGCGAAGCCGGGGCGGGTCGCTAGTACTAACATAAAGTAATTTAACGTCACCTTCACCATATATGAATAAGAATTACGTAAGTAATTTGTTATACACTTCGTACAGCATGTTATTTTTAATAGGAAAATTCTACAGGTTACAGAGCTTATAGGTTTTTTCTGGATTTCTCCTATGTTGATTGAATCCATAAAGCTCAACCTCCCCCCACTCCGGTCTAGTAATATAAAAAGCGTTCAGATGAGAGAATGAGTAAATGGTCTTTGTGTCGATGTCGTTTCAATAGTATTTTGAGAATCTTCCCTGGTTCTTGATTGCAATATTGGATATTGGGTCTAAAGGGATGAGGTAGGGGGCTAAAAGGGGATTGCGTATATATTGTAATATGCGGGTACTTCTATTTCAGTGTGTATTACGGAATTTCATTGAAACTAAAATTCTGAAAAATCCTAAATAAAGCCGTGTTTAAACTATCCAAAAAAAAGTTTCAAGAGACATCCTAAAAAAAAGTTTATTTGAATCCCTCTGTTACTAGTGGGATTTCATGGGTAATAAAATATTTCACATTCTTAGAAACGTGGAAACTTTTATTTCATGAGATATATAAGCTATAGATATATATTTATGTAGTGCATTTTGTGTCGTCTGTTTCTGAACTACTTGTCCCCCTGAGACAGGACGTTGTTATTATTAATGATTGGGCGGAATATTTGTTCTAAACTAATTCTGTAATGAGAACTATTTATTCCTCTAATATGAAACAATAGTATACAGGCGCCGACCACATTCCACTTCTTTCCTATTTTTCCAAATGAACATTTTTACCTCTAATTTTTTTTAAATGATCGAACACCTAAAATTAAATGGTATTGAAATGGCGCATTTAATATAATTACAATTATTTGTAGCAAATATATATATATATATATATATATATATATATATATATATATATATATATATATATATATATATATATATATATATACAGTCCCTGGCCAAATTATTAGACGCACTGTATTTTTTTTAGTAATTTTATGTTTCTTAAGAGTTTTTATGCAATAATGGTATATTTAAACTACAATATTATTGATTTTTATTTAAAAGAATTGTTGTAGACTACATATTTGTATTTATTTTTAACATATGGCAACACTGTGTTGACAAAGTGATACATGAACGTAAACAAGTACAAACCTGTATCAGTCGCGATCGGAATCGAGTCAGGTACGGACGTGTTTCTGTGGCTTTATGGACTGTGATTGTTTGTTTAACAGTTTTATACTACTCAGTTATTAGTTTATTTTGTATGCAGTGTTTTTAAAAAAGTAATTGGACTATTTTCATTATGGGTAGAAAAGGCGATCTTTCACCACGTAAAAAAGCTGAAGTGAAGGCCCTTGTGATTGCGAAAACATTTACAAACCGAGAAATATCACGAAGATTGGAGGTTTCTGAAGCTAGTGTACGACGCATAAAAAAGAAAATTGAGTCAGGGAAGGAATTAAGTCCGAAAAGAAAGAAAAGATGCGGTAGAAAACCAATTTTCACTCCACGGTCAGAGAGATGTTTGAAGAAAATTTGTGTAGAAAACAGATTTTGCTACCACAAAGGTAATAAAATCACAACTCCAGAATGCTAGCGTAAATGCTTCTGAGCGCACTGTTCGAAGAAAGAAAATTGAAAGAATTAGATTTTAAGGCCTGTCACCCCGCCAGGAAGCCCAAAGTTAACAGCTGCAATGAAAGCAAAGCGCCTGAAGTGGGCCAAACAATGGCAAGACAAAGATGTGGACTTCTGGAGATCGGTAAGATACAGCAATTTAATCAATAATTGATACATTATTATCATTTTCAGTTAAATAAAGCAAATAAACATGGAAGTTTATATATTTTTCCTATTTTTGACAGGTCTGCTTCAGTGACGAAAGCACATTCGAAATTTTGCAGAATAAAGCTCAGTATGTGCGTCGTCGTCATGGAGAAAAGTTTCGTCCTGATTGTGTCGTCCCGACGGTTAAACATCCCACCAAAGTGATGATTTGGTCAGTCATCAGCGGCAAGGGCACTGGACGTCTGTACGTCGTCAAAGGAATAATGAGGCAAGATCAGTACAAAGAAGTATTACAAAATCGGTTGATTCCGCAGCTCAGAGAATGGTTTCCAAATGGGGAACCATTCACTTTCATGCAAGATGGAGCTCCCTGCCACACTGCTCGGTCTATTAAAGCTTTTTTGGCAGAAAAAAATATCCCTCTGTTGGATTGGCCGGGGTAATAGCCCCCATTGAAAATGTGTGGGAGCTGATGAAAAGAGAAGCGGCTAAAGATGTGATTACCAACAAAACCCAGCTCCTAGAAAAGATTATTCATGTGTGGAATCATCATCCTCAAATGCAGGAGACAGTACAATCTTGCATTGATAGCATGCCGCGCAGAATTAAAGCTTTGATAGCGGCTAAAGGTGGCTCAACTAAATATTGACTTTTACTGACATTAATTTCACTTTTCTTTAAAACTTAATAAACTTATGCTTTTCTAAATTAATGCTGTTTTATTTATGTCAAATAAATAGGTAATTGATTGGATAATATAAAAATAAAAAAACAAATCAATTTAAAATAATAAAACGGTACAATATCACTCGGTAATTAATATTTTACATGAAATCTTGCAGTGCGTCTAATAATTTGGCCAGGGACTGTATATATATATATATATATATATATATATATATATATATATATATATATATATATATATATATATATATATATATATTTATATACAAGGTGACCCATATGTATGGAATAATGATTCCACAGTATTTATTAATCAATGTTTTAAAAAAAATGTTTAAATAAAAGTTATAGGGTGTTATACGGCGCATATGCTGACATTGATAATAAACTTTTTTGAACTGTCGAAGAAATTACGCCATCTTCATTTTTTTTTTAAACGGAAAGCCCAGTATATTATTTTATTTTTGAGTCCTACTAAAAATTCTCGATATTATTTATCTAATATACCATATGTCTAAATTGAACTGTTTTGGAATTTATATATAATATTTGAAATTTAAAATAAAAAAAGACAAAAAACTATTAATAAATACTCTAGCTTTATTTTTAAGATAACAATTGCTCAAAATGGCTACCGTTAGCAGCGATCTGTGCTACTTTTGCATTGAATTCTTTGTTGTAAATCTTCTACAGTTTCAGGTCGACTTCGGTAAACTTTGATTTTCAAATCATAAAAAAAATCGAGTGTCGTAAGATCGGGACTCCTTGCAGGTCATTCTACAGCACCTCTTCTGTCTATCCATCGATTAGGAAAAATCGCATCCAAATATCTACGAACATTGATTTCATAGTGAGGAGGTGCTCCGTCCTGTTTATACCACAGATTCCTGTTAGGGATATCCAAATTATTTTCATCGGGAGAAAGACCTGCACAAGTTGGAATAATTTGCTCTCGGAGTAACTGTAAATACCGCTGTCCTGTAAGATTTCCATCGATAAAAAAGATACCAATGATATGAAGTCCACAAATCTCTGCCCACACGTTTATCTTTTGTGCTCTTTGAGAATGACTGTCGATTATCCAGTGGGGATTCTCAGTGAACCAGTATCGGCAGTTATGCCTGTTAACTCTTCCTTTAAGATAAAATGTGGCCTCGTCAGAAAAAACAATACTACGAATTAAGTTTAGTTAGAATCTTCAGATAATTCTTGCAATAGAATGGGTTTTTATGGATGCAATTTTTCTTCATTCAGTATACTACTTAAGGTACCTTTACTTATGTGGTCTAGGCAAAGCTGACGAGTGGCTGGATGGGATAATTTCCAATAAAAATAAGAACTTTTTATCATCGCTTGTTTTAACTTTTGGAGGTCCAGATTTAGAACGATCCTTAACATAACCTGATTTTCTAAATCGTTTTAATGTTTTGCTAATACGGATTGGGTAATAGATTGTCGAATCGGATATTCTGCGTTAAAAAGATCACACACCTCCTGTTGTTTTCTCCTACGGTCTCCGTAATCAACCATTATTAACAAAGTGATTCTTTCAGTTTCTATTAAATGTACCATTATGATATTACGCTAAAAATTGCAGTTTCACAAAATGAAGCAATAAACGTTTTCGTCAATAAATCATGCTTTAACGCGTTAAGTCGTTAGCTGACAGTAAATGTTTGACACATGCCAGCATAAAAAAAAAATTAATTTGATCACTTTAATTTCAAATATTAATAATTTCAAAACAGTTCAATTTGGACATATGGTATGTTAGACAAATAATATCTAGATTTTTTAGTAGGACTCAAAAATAAAATAATATACAGGGCTTTCCATTTAAAAAAATTTAAGATGGCGTAATTTCTTCGAACTAACAGTTCATTGTCAACGTCAGCATGTGCACCCTAAAACTTGTATTTAAACATTTTTTTGATACCCTGATTAATAAACTGTGGAATCCTTTATATATATATATATATATATATATATATATATATATATATATATATATATATATATATATATATTTATTTATTTATTTATTTATTTATTTATTATAGAAACCACCAGAGGAGACGGCACATCTGGATAATCCCTCAAATTTCAGTCAATGATATTTCAATATGTGCTCTCTCGACTACATGAATATTTATATCGAGACTGTACCTAGTCAGTTTGTCGCTGTATGTCATTCTGTCGTAGAAACAATTTACTCCTAAGCTAAAAGCCGAACATTAACGAACATCAATGCGTCGGCAAATTCATTAAAACGAACTTAATTAATTCAGGAGACTCCAGTGTGATTAATGTATTCGAAAATGAGGGAATTGGCAAATTGGAGGTGCCTGTTTTTGGTAAGAGATTGTTATCATACGTATACGAAAGAGCAGAGACGTAATCAGGGGTGTAGTATATAGTATATATATATATATATATATATATATATATATATATATATATATATATATATATATAATATATTAAAATTCCGGGTTTCAATCCGTTCACCTAACAATAAATTTGCACGACGTTTCACCAAAATCTCATTTGGCATTTTCAAGTGTTCTTACTGCTGCTGTTGAGTGGCCGCTATCGAGTGGCAGCAGCAGCACTTGAAAATGTAGAATGAGATTTTGGCGAAACGTCGTGCACTACTTCTGCATATGCACCACTCCTATAGCCATTTCGGATTTTTTTTGTAGTATGTGTGATATTTCCTCATCATATCAGATATAATGTTATAAAGAAACTGTAATAAAAAGTAAGTTTTTTTAAGATTTTTGTTTTGAAGAAAAGATGTTTTATTCATAAATAAAGGTCTCAAAAAAAAACTAACCCTCGGCATTCTTTCATATTATTTGGAATTTGGTTAAGGGTTGAAGGAATACGGGCAAAAAATTTAACTGCAAAATAATTTTTTTCTAAAGACTAAATATATATTTAGGCATTAAGACCCTTCGTGATCAAAATACATTATTAAGATAAAATTGGCTATCGACTGGGGAATGTTTTTGCAATATAGGTGGCGTAAATTGGGCTTTTAAAGAATTTTTATGCTCTTTTTAAATTTACAATAAAATGGGGATTATGATTACCTATATCGAATAAATTATGGAATCTGATAGATTTCGTAATTTGCATTTAAAACGCTATTCCTGTTGCATTCTTTTTTAAAGAATAAGGGTAAAAAACCAGAAAAAAAGAAATTGTTATTGACAAATAATTAAGACTGTCCCATTACCTTGTTGAGACAATTTTTAGGATTGGAGCTTAACCAAATAGAAATTACTTTCCGATGTTCTATGTACGATTATTTTTTATATTTTTGTAATATAATCTCTATAACATTAAATAATAATTCTTGGTCGTCGTAAAATGTTATTTTGGAAAATCGATTGAATATAACATATTAGCTGTTTTTCAAAGGCTCTCAGAAATTACAATCAAAAAACTAGTAACGTTTAATATTTACGAGAGTATTTTTTCAGTTATTCATCTCGCCATGAAACCGAGTTTTATATATATAAATATATATATATATATATATATATATATATATATATATATATATATATATATATATATAACCCAAGTAATGAAAGTACATCGATTTTACATGACGCTTCTAATACTATCAAACCACATTTAAATAGTGAACCGTCCACTTCGAGATTTAACGATAAGCTCTAAAAAAAAAAATAAAATCTTTATGGCCAATACTACAAAAAATACTGTACAAAAAACTATGGAAACTATATCAAGTTCTTACAATATCAATAAATAAAATAAAAAAAAAAGTCACCACCAACAACAAAAATAATTTCAATAACGATCCAAAACTTCCCCTACAAACCTGCAATATAAAACCGCACTGAGCTGGCATCCAAAAAAATGCTTTGAAGCGTCACTGCGCCGCTGTCAAAAGGCTGTATTAAAAAATTTTCCCAGCAGACTAAATTAAAAAATTTCCCTAATTTTAATAACAATGGTCCAAATGCCTTCATTAAAAAGAAAAAAATACTAATAATCATTAAAGGATAAACAGCTGTTTGGCTTTGGGCAAAATAAAAACGGAGAGTCAAATAGATTTTTCTCTTAACTTTTCTGAAATGGTAAACGATTTTCTTGTGAGAAGATTTTTTAATCTTAAAGTGAAAAAGCATATTAGTTTTATCTGCCTTAAATCGGTAATTTATTGTTTACGTGTTATATATATATATATATATATATATATATATATATATATATAATATATATATATATATATGTATATATGTATATATGTATATATATATATATATATATATATATATATATGTATATATATATATATATATATATATATATATATATATATATATATATATATGTATGTATATATATATATATATATATATATATATATATATATATATATATATATATATATATACTACTTTTTAGGTATAATTCCTTTAGGTAATTTAATTTAACTTCAGTTGTGCTGTTTACAATGTACATCCTACGAAATAAATAAATAAATGCATGTTAAATATGCAGTCGTCGATCCTCATATGAAACATCCTGAGTTGTCAGTGACATATTTACAACTACCAAATGACACAATTTATCACACTTGCTGATGACACTCTCTACAAATTTACATACACGTCTTTAAAAAAATTAATTCACACATCTTTAAAAAAATCTATAATAACATTGATCTTTACGTCGCATTACCCACAGCATATTGCAAAATTTGTGAACATTCGCCGACAAGAAAGCAAATAAACTAAACTGGAATATGAAGTTTCGTTAGAAAGCGGCCACTTGCGGCAAAAACCCTTTCATGTCCGCGTGGAATGCCGGCAACCCGGAAATCCTCTGTCGGTTTTAGAATAATAAAATAATAAAAAGATTTCAATATTTTTTTTCAGAAAAGCCCACTTAAATCTCAACCTTACGTCTGACTAACGATTTTCGATATTGGGGAGTTCTAGCGCTGACCAGTAACGGCGTGAAAAAAATATTCATGACATCATTTCTTAAGGGTCGGTCTACAAGGATCTTCCAGTTCCAACATATGCAGTGAATTTCATAACACCCGGTACATATGTTTCAATATAACTACCGTCTATTATAAAATTCAAACAAAAATTCTTTTATTCGCACCTCAAAAATAACCCTTCAGGGGCTTTCTACTCATTATCTCATCGAAATTTTCGGTCAGTGATGTCTTTCTACAAATTTTTGACCAAAAGGATATTACATTGTGCTGAGTTATGGCTATAGATGTCGTAGCTCGGTGGATTCGCAGTTAACCTCAAACAGTAAAAAGTTGCGGTTCTTCATAAATTCGGACGCTTTTTTCTCTAATAATTGTGGATCATTTATCCATGTACTCAAGAAATAAAATTTTCTTTCAGTCCCAAAAAACGATCGGAATCAACTTTCCAAAGGACGATTGATTTTTTGCCTTTTTTTAGAGGTGGAGGGCCGTTATAAACCCATTGCATTGAGTCCTATTTTGTCCGGGTATCCCAACAGAACACCCGAATGTTCTCGCTTGTGACAATTTGCGAAAAATAACTCTTATTGTTCTCTAAAGCGTCCCAAATATTCGATCGATATCCCAGTTTATCCGAGAGTTATCATTCCAATAGATCGACAGACTGACACACAGACAGATAAATATACTGTTAATGTCTCGAGAAATGTCTATGAAATTGGTTTTTAAAGTTTTGTTCAGAAGGGGGGCTAAAAATCCATCACAGGCTTTCTGCTTAAGAAATTGCACAGTTTTGTATTTAAAATATAAGCGTCTTAAATAAATGTGAAGTTCGTCGGCAAATATTTTATCAACCTACGTAAACCCTTTCAGAAAGTTTCTTAAAGCAAAATTCTTCTCCTAAATTAAACTTTTACACTCGTCCTTTAGTAGCTGAGATACGTCTCCGAAATTTAAAATTTAAACGAAGCTTCCAGTTAATACATAAGTAGCTACATAAACAACCTTGGGTTAGTGGATTAGAACTTTTCTAGAGAGGCGAAATAAAAATAGGTATACTTACATATACAAAAGGTTAGAAAAAGGGTCTTTCGGGAAGATCTAGAAATGAACACTGACAAATTTATTCGATAAGTTTGGAATACCGAATGGAAATAAATCGCTTGCTAAAAAGTGTTCACTAAATCAGACGATTTTACTGCATTGTGTATAGTAGTAGTCAAGACAGATCCTTGTTCTGTTTTAAGATATAAATTTGTATTAATAATTTATATATTAGTTTGTTACTTCATAGGAATAATAACAAATCGCTATATGATCGTAGATGCAAATAAATTGTCTTCTCATTTTCCAACCCACAAGGAGACATTGTTCTTTCTGAATTCGATTCACGCTGATGGCTCCCTTCTTAAACTTTTTTCGACTACCTAACTGTCTGCTATCTTATTACGTCATAGAGTTAATATTTCCTACAGTGAATAGCACTGTTAAATATTACATATTATTCCTGTGGAGAATGTGGAGGCCTTGAACAGGTTTTCAACTGGAAGCGACCATCGATTGGTGAGGTCAAAGATAAGACTGAACATAAAACAAAAATGAGAAAAACTTACAAGGAAGAATATTAAAAATAGCAAATGGAAGCAGATTGAAAATTCAGCAGAATGTTCAAAGACAGTAGAACAAAATTTGCAGCAGTTGGACGTAAATTCTCTAGAACACCTGAATAATGCTCTTGTTAAAGCAGTAAAAGATGCAATAGAGAACCATTCTCCAAAACAACCCAAAAAATTGGAAAAACCAACCGACAAAGAAATTACACTGCGTTACAAATTCTTAAAAAAATTAAGTACCCACTTAAATATTTCCTGTTTATTTATTCATACACACCACTTATTATACATAAGTTCTTTTTGTCTATCACGTACTGTTTTTTAGGTACAATAGTTAACAATTTTAAGTAAAATAATTAAGGAGTAAAGTACAGTGTACACGTAGCTTCGTTAAATGTTCCAATAATTCGAATAAAACTGCTAAAAAAACTTATTATTAATACATTTGGACACAACTTAACTTAATGACATTCGGCAACCCATCTTTTTGTATGCTCTTAACAAATCGTTCTGCAATCTCGGCTCTATGATTTTCTAAAAAACCTTTTATCACGGCTTTTAATGATGTCCATGCGCTTAGTTTTTCGTCATTTAGTGTTTGATCAAATTTGTTGTTTTTCATTAATAGGCGTATTTGTGGACCAATAAAAATACCTTCTTTCAACTTTGCGTCACTTAATCTTGGAAAAAATAGATTTTAAATATAAAAATCCTTCGCCATTTTTATCCATCGCTTTCACAAAATTCTTCATTAAGCGGAGTTTTTTTTATGTGTAGAGGAGGTAAAATGACGTCTTCGGGGTTGATTAAAGGCAGGTATTTTATATTTGACTTCCCACACACAAATTCCGTTCGTTTTGGCCAGTCTTTGTTCAAATAGTGCTTATCAGTAGCTCTACTGTCCCAGATGCAAAGAAAGCAGCAGTACTTAGTAAATCCACCTTGCAAACCAAGTAACATAGCTATTACTTTGAGGTCAGCGCACACTTTCCACTTAAAATTTTTGTATTTAATTAAATCCAATATTGATTTCATATTTTCGTATCTCTTTTAAAACAGCTGAATAAGCCATTGGTATTGACGGATATTTATTACCATTATGAAGTAAAACTACCTTCAGACTTGTTTTTCGAACCATCAATAAAAAGACGCCATTCATTTGTATCATAGGGAATTTCTAACTCACCCATCAAAGATACAGTGTCATTACAAAAACACATGTTTTCTGAACTAGAGTAAAAAGTTGCCATTTTTTTACTTAGTTTTCGTTGTACAGATATTTTTGTATCTGGTGCCAACAAGTGCCATTCCTGTAGTCTTGATCCAAGTAATTCGGCTTGTCTAACAGACAAATTCAAGTCCCGTATCAAATCATTTAATTCCCGTTGTTGAATTAAATGCGGTTGGCATAGATCACTTGAAGAGGATAAAAAGTCTGGATCTTGGTTGTTAACTTCCATGCCTTGTCCATCGTTATTTTCATCGCTTGGTATATCTAACTCTTCAGTTAGACTTTTCTTAGGAGGCAAAGGAGGAGTCATGTCTTCACTATATGGTATTGGTTTTGATACAGAATTCACAGAAGGGTGCTCGATATTATGCTTAATTTTCTTTGAAAATTCTCGTACATCAGTCATGCAGAAGTAGCAATCGTTAAAATGATTACTAGGTTCGCGCCACACAGTCGGTACTGCAAATGGCATAAATGTTTTGTTTCCGTTCAACCACGACAGGAGAGTAGCATAACATGATACACAAAACAGTTACGGAATTCAGGGTTTATCTTGATGTACAGTACGTCCAAAATATAGAAAATACGCAGTTTATTCTTTTTCAGATATTTTCTTTTCCTTGAGACTTGAGAATGTACTGTCCACACACGTAACAAAACTTGTTTGGTGAAGTTTTGCATTGACGGCGACTACTTTTTTCAGTATTCATCTTTAAAACTGTATTATTACACTCTTAATCAGGTAATCTCAAAGAAACTAACAAGAAATGAACATATCCTCTCAATAGATTATCTAGCGATTACATTTATTAATATGAACAATATGAGGGTAGGTTATGAAAAGGTTATCGGTGTGTACCTTAAAAACAAGACGTGATAGAAATAAAAGACATCCACTGCTTACATACTATAACTAATAGGAAACTCTAATAGCAATCAGTTTTTCGGGTACCAAAATCATGTCACGCAGTGTTATTAAAGAATCAACATCAGTATCTATATCAGTAAGAAGAGATATTAGAAAGTTTAACACCGAACAAGTAACAAAAGTAATCGAGGAGAATAAAAGTCTAAACGTTTTGAGATCAAAATTATCTACTGAAACAAAAATTATACAAAAACTAAAGAACGAAAATGGAAGAATGTTAACGGATAGGAATATTGTTGAAAATTTTTATAAAAATACTAATAACGACGCACCGTTTGTGATTCCATATATTCAAAATCAAGGTTCAGAAGATCTTCCCGAAATAACAGAAGATGAGATCATACAAGTCTTGAGTGAGATGAAAAGTAATAAGTCTCCAGGTAAGGATGGTATTGTGGTTGAAGCCATAATGCTGACTGGACCTACTGTCATCAGGGTCATCACAATACCGTTTAACCTATGTCTTATTAAGTCTATAACACTAACGCAGTGGAACAACGTTATTGTCATTTTCCTCCATAAAAAAGGCGATTCAACAGATCTATCAAATTACGGTTCTATAAGCATCCTCTCCCATGTTTATAAGATATTCACAAGAATATTGATAAAACGTTTGACCTCAAAGCTAGACTTCTACCACACACCCTATCAAGTTGGATTCCGGGTAGGCTGTGATGTCAATGATCACCTTTTGACTTTTAAGTTAATTGTTGAGAAATGTGTCGAATATAACAGGCCTTTAATATTAAGCTTCGTGGATTATGACAAGGCCTTCGATTCAGTGAACGAGGATATGCTTTTTAAGGCTCTTGCTGAATGCCGCATAAGAGTCAAGGCACATCGAAATCCTAAGACATAACTATTCTCAGGCAACATCAACGGTTAAATTGTATAAGGAAACAAACAAATTCCAAGTCGAAAGAGGTGTGCGTCAGGGGACACTATTTCCCCAAAGTTGTTTATCAGCCTTCTGGGCATAAATATAAATGGAGAAATGTTGAATAACTTCAGATTCGCCGATGACATAGTCCTGTTAACAGATCGCGAAGATTATGCGCATGTCATGCTTAACACCCTAAAAGAAGAGTGTGATAGAATTGGCCTAAAGATAAATTTTTTGAAGATCCAGTTTATGACAAATCTAGTTTTTACCAAGCCTCTATCAGGGGGTAACCATAGAGCAAGTCATAACATATAAATGTTTGGGACATGAAATTAAGTTGGGCAGAGATAATCAGACTCAAGGAACTACAATGGAGGGTCACTCTAGCTTGGGCGGCATTTAGCAAACTACGAGAAACACTTAAATCAGGCATACCTATTTGCCTTAAACGAATGATCTTTAACCAATGCTTGTTGCTTGTGCTTACTTATGGAGCAGAAACTCTAACTTTGATAAAGAAGCCAATAAATAAGATAAGGGTAACTCAAGCGGCAATGGAGCGGTCAATATTGGGTTTGTCTCTTCGAGATAAAGTCCCAAATAGAGAAATTAGGAACCGAACGAGAGTGATGGATGCAGTTGAGAAAGTTCTATCTCTGAAATGGAATTGGGCCGATCATCTAGCCAGAACGCAACATGACAGATGAACTAGGAAGGTGTTGGAATGACGACCTAGACAAGAAGCGTGAAGGAATAGAGGAAGACCGATTTAACTGGAAAGGATTAAGGTAGGCATATGTCCAGCAGTGGACGCTAAAGGCTGATATATGCTGATGATGATGATGTGGTAAATTTTAATTCATTCTCTAAACTGCCGTTTATAGAAATTGGAAACAGAAGCAAGAACTTTGGTTTCTCCTATACTAATGGTATGACTTGTAGAGTGTGGATGTTCAGCTATAGCTCACTGGATAATTTGTTTCTTTTTGATATATTTTCAGGTTCCTAGCTAGTGTTGAAGATTCTGCTAGTGTTCGATCTTTCAATTAATTTGGCTATATTGTTTACAGTACTACGTGCATATTGTAAAACTTCAACAATGAATACTTATTACCATCTTAGCTGGTAGTCAAGCGGTTTAACAAACGTTTAATATCATAGGGAGTTCCTCCATATTAACACGGTTTAATTCCACGAATCACGATTTCTCATCTGGCAAGTGTAATCGGAGATCTTACAGTTGTAAGACTTCGCTTTGTTTTTTGTGCTTAAATACTGTTTTTTTTTTTAAACAGAGCTATAGGGCCGGATTTTGTGAGTGGTTTTTACAATAAAATTATATGAACGAATATTTTCCTAGAACAATAGTCCATTTCAACTATAATGTTCAATAGATTTATTGAACAACACAAAGTTGGTAAAGAATATTATTGAAAACAACAAAAATATGAAAGTTTTAAAATCCCACTTATCAAATGGAAGAATGAAATTAAGTAAATTGAAGAACAACAGTGGTACCGTAGTTAATATTAGAACGGAAATTGTTGCCATAGTTCAGGACTTCTATAAGCATCTCTACAGTTCCAAGTCCCAAGGTCATCAGTACAACAGACGGAAAATTCAAAATATTGGATCCGAGGAAATTCCTGAAATAGATACCAATGAATTAAGAACAGCGCTCAACCAAATGAAATCTCAGAAATGTCCAGGAGAAGATCAAATCACCACTGAAATGTTAAAAATGGGAGGAGAATATCTATTAGAGAGTGTACGAATCCTACTCAACAAATGCATAACCGAAGAAAGAATTCCAACAAAATGGAACAACGCCGAGGTTATTTTACTATACAAAAAAGGAGATAGAAATGACATAGAAAACTACTGTCCTATTAGTCTTCTATCACACTTATACAAGTTGCTAACAAGATTACAAAAATGCCTTCGACTCGGTCGAAACTTGGGCAATATTGAGAGCTCTAGACAACGCAAAAGTAGACACCAGGTATTCAAATCTCATCAAACACATATACGAAAACGCGACCATCCAAATAACACTGGACGAAGATACAATGACAGATAAGATATTGGTTAATAGAGGCATACGTCAGGGCGATACTATTCTCCTAAACTCTTCACACTAGCCTTAGAGGACATTTTTAAGAGTTTAAATTGGCAATCCAGGGGCATAAATATAGATGGTGTGCGTCTGAACCATTTACGATTCGCAGACGATATAGTGATTATAAGCGATAAAACGGAGGAAATTCAGAGCATGCTGGAAGAATTGCATCAGGCATCCTTAAACATCGGATTCGAGATGAATCTACATAAAACAAAAATAATGAGTGTGGAAAATATTCAGGTAAACATCGGAAACCAAACACTGAAAAACGTATCAGAATATATTTACTTGGGACACAAAATACAACTTGGAAAAGAAAATTAAAGCTCTGAAATAACTAGAAGAATAGGACAAGGTTGGGCTGCGTTCGGCAAGTTGGGCTATGTACTTAAATCTAGAGAAATCTCAATAAATCTTAAACGTAAAACATACGACTCATGTATTCTGCCGGTCCTTACGTATGGTCTCGAGACGATGGCACTCACCCGAAAAATCGCTGACAAGCTTCAAGTGACACAACGAGCAATGGAGAGATCTATGCTCGGAATTAGCCTGAGAGACAGGATACAGAACGAGGAAATTAGAAGAAGAACGTGTGTGACAGATGTCCTCAGAAGAGTAGCTCAACTCAAATGGCAATGGGCTGGCCATAGAGCTCGTCAAAGCTCAGAAAGATGGACCAGCAAAATGATAAACTGGCGTCCAAGACAAACCAAAAGGAGTGTTGGAAGACCTCCAAAAAGGTGGCGCGATGACATCCAGAAAATTGCGGGGGGAAATTGGATCCAAACAGCCCTAACAGAACGACGTGGAAAAGATTGGAAGAGGCCTTCATTTAGGAGTGGATGAATATAGGCTGAGGAGAGAGAGAGAGAGAGATTTATTGGCTAATTGGGCTTGCCTGCATTACCCTATTGATTAACTCACGTACTTTCTTGCATTTTCTTAGGATGACGCATCGCAGATTGCTTCGTGTTAGGTTTTCTCGAAGATAGGTGGGGCGAAATAAACAATGTCTTTGTCGTAAGATCACCATACACAATTTCTATGATTTTTACTCGTGAGATTATATAGAAGATTGAAATTAAAAAATGAAGAAAATGTACTATATTTAATGAATATTATGATCCGTGGAATGCTTCATTTTAGAGGATACCCCGTATAAATCGTTGGTGCACATCCATGATCCAAAACGGGACAACGTTCTTTAAATATAGAACAACATAGTATATTTATAAAAAAAATCCAAAAAAACTGACGACAATGCGTTATTCATAAGCTTTACAATTAAACAGATGGCCTATTTAGTCGTGCTCTGAATTCAAATAAATGAAATAATAACTTTCCGGCCTTTTGAATTCATAAATTTAAAGTCCGTTTTTGCCGTTTGTACGTTTCGTTTCTAGCTAAATTCATTAGCTCTCTTATTCTAGCCTGGATGTTGTCAAAATTTAATTACATCGCCTATGTCCAGAAAATTAATCTTCGTTATAAGAAGAAGTGAGACAGAGAATAATGTTTTTCGCCGGACCGTTTTCAAAAGAGAAAAGGAAATAAGCACCAACTATTTATTTTCTGCCCTCGGGCTATAGTCAACTATATATTTGACTTTTGGGGTAATTAATTAACGTTTAAATAAAAGCACTTCGTAATAGTGAACTGGAAATAATAAGAAATATATATATTAATAAAGAGAAAGAGACATTTGTGCACTTATAAAAAAGTATACAATTAGAATATAACTCAACAACTCAACTTTGAGTTTCGGATCGCGATGTGTGTACATGTGAATCGAACGCCCGGCAATAGTCAACTCGTTCAACCAGCATTAATACGGTAGTGTTTCGATCTATTTAATTATTCCAGTCAAGAATTCGAATATTTCCCAAGGGTATGGTATAGGTATATGGATGATATTTTCGCGATTTTTGATACAAAGAAAGCAAATATTGATGATTTTGTTTCTAGATTAAATAGCCGGTATGATTCCATTAAATTCACTTACGAAGTTGAGAACAAAGGACAATTGTCTTTTCTAGATATTTTAATTATTAAAAATGATAATAGATTAGAATTTGATATCTATGGGAAGGACACAGTAACAGATAGATATATTCCTAATGATTCATTTCATTGCAAACAACATAAATTAGCCTCATTACATTTTTTAGTTCATCGTTTGGTCACTTTCCCTCTGAATAGAGTAAACTTTAATAAAGAAAGGAATCGTATTAGAAATATAACTAGAGTTAATGGTTATGACGATGATTTAATAAATAAGCTAATAAATAGACATAAGTTTAGGTTTAATATTCAGAATTCCACCTTTTTCACACGCGAAGAAAATAACACCAAGTATGTCTCCATACCATATAATCCGAAATATAGCAAGGGACTCAATAAGGTATTTAATAAGGTAGGCCTCACCTTAGTCTATAAGTCATCAGACAATCTGAGGAATATCTTAGATTCCTAATTGTGAGAAAAGTGGAATTTATGAAATTAGTTGTAATGATTGTGACAAAAAGTATGTTGGGCAAACTAAAAGGTCAATTAAAACAAGATTTAAAGAACACTTAGCACACTTAAAATACAATAGAACAGAAAAGTCTAGCATTGCCGAACATGCCCTTGAAGCTGATCATACTGTAACATAAGATAATCTAAGATTAATAAAAAATGTATCTGATAGGAGATTGTTGAACGCATACGAAAGTATGGAAATCATAAAATGTAAAATTAGTTTAAATAAAGACAGAGGGCCTATTCCTTATAGTCCCCTCTACTGGTTACTTGACCGGAACTGATGGCCTTGCCTATGTCATTAGTTCCGCTTGAGTAATTCAAGGGTTAGGCTAAGTATAAATAGGGTAGATTTGTAGTTTAACTTTAATCAATCATCGCTCCTGATGAAGCTAACATGGTTAGCGAAACGCGCGTCGAGCGCAAAAATACAGTGTTTGGTGTAGTGGTGATATATACTGAGTAGAAACGGAAAATTCAAAAGAAATTGAAGCATATAGCAGAGAACGAGAGCCAGAATGGAAAAAGGGTGAAAATAGGATATCAAAAAATCGTAATCGAAGCAAGAGAATATAAATGGGACATTGAGGAAAAAAAAACGGAAAGAACAAACAAAAAATACTACGAATATCAAGTCAAAAAACTGAAAAAAAAGGAGAGAAATAGGTAGATTGACGACGACCCTGGTAAAGATAAAGGATTCTGTAGAGAGGACTAGTACAAATAAGAAGATAATCAAAGAAATAGATAGGAAGAAAGAAATGGGAAATAATTATCGAGTTTTTAGATTGACAACTCGGAATAATAGGGATATAAACGGAAAAGAGGATGAACTGACAGAAGAACAACAAATACACTATGTAGGAATCACTGAAACAGAAAGGAAAGGAAATGGATGTAAAAAATTATAGGGAAAAGTATACAAAAATCAACAAAGAGACATAATACCGGAACAAGATACAGAACTCACACAAACAGAAGAAACAAAAGAGGCAATCAGCAATTTAAACAGGATGGAAGGATAGAGAAAGAAATATGGAAAAGACAGTTATAGAATAACTCAACTCTACGGGTCTTACACTCCTCAAGGGGTAGAAAGGCATAAGGATTAAGTAAGTAGAATATATCACTTTGAATCTCCAATATAGAGTCCGTTTAGAAGGTGTTAAAGCTGGTGAAAATTACCTGTAAATCGGTAAGGTGTACTTTCCTTGCAAACATGTAGTTCTAAAATAAGTACTGAATAAAATTTATGAAGTTTGCGGTCGGTTCTAAGTGAAACATCTTAATATTTACACTTTTTAAAAACAAAATACAGTTTTAAAAAGTGTAAATATTAATATCTGACTGCAAACTCCATAAATTTTATTTATAATGCCAATAAAGCAAAACTCGCGGTTTTATACCAGAAAATTCTACTTAAGTTTAAAAAATGTTCAATTATCTATGGTACAATAAACAGTGTCGAAAAGAAAAACTTCAGGTTAAATTTATGAAGATTTCGTGCCACAATCAATCGAATGAAGCACGGAAAGCAACCGAAGCAGCTACCCATAAATGGAAAAATAAAGTAATTCACAAATGGTACCGTAACCGAAATAACTTCCAACTACATTTAAAATTAATCCATGAAGAACTGGTAACCAAACTCGTCTACGATGATTTCCAAGCAACCGATAGAAAAATGAGAGAAGAAGTCCACAAACAATACTTAATTCAACTCAAGAAAATACGTAAGCTAAAACAAAATAATCATTCCAACACCCTTATAGAACCCCAACATAACATTGACTCTTCTCCATTTTATAGAAGAGTAGCTAATCTTAGTAATGTAATTTAATACGTTAACATATTTCCAACCGCGAACCTAAGAACGTTACAAGTAATGAACCCTATAACCCCTGTTATGTATGGAATGCTGAACTTCATAAAGAAAACATACCAATGAGACCAGTTGTATATAAACGCTTACAAACTATGTAAGTAACTCAATGCCGATCTACCTAACATCATAAACTACATTTCACCTCATTCAGTAAAAAAATTCGTTGGAATTAGTCAGAAAACTAAACATGATCAATTTACCCACGAACTGTAAATTTATTTCATTTGATGGAAAAAATCCCCCCCCCCCATAACAGAGGTAAAACTAATAATAAAATTCTTTATAAATAATAGTGATCTGTCTAATCATAACAAAAGTAATTTAATCAAAATTCTAGATATCTGTCTAGAATAAAATTACTTTAAATTTAACAGTAAAACATATAAACAAAACAGTGGCCTACCAGTGGGAAGCCCTTTGAGCCCCCTTCTAGTGGGAGCATTCATGACTAACTTCGAAAAAAAACCTTTTCTCAAATGAAAACTATAGTAATGTAACCAGACATGTCCACTTTTGGGCAAGATATGTTGCCGATATTCTCTGCATTTGGAAAGGAACTGATAGATAATTGTCACAATTCCTATTAACTTTAAATAAAATCAGTCATAGCATCCAATTCACAATTGAAATTGAAGTAGATAAATCACTTAGTTTTTTAGACTTAAAAATTTCAAATGTAGAGAACAAAATAGATTTTGATATTTCCCGTAAACCAACTACAACAGACACCATTATACATGCTAAATCAAATCAATCCTGGCAGATAAAAATGTCAACCTTCCATAGGTTCATTACACGGATTAACTAACATTCCTGTAAGTACGGACAATTATCTAAAAGATCAAATCAAAAGAATAGCCAAATACAACAGATATAATCCAATTATCTATAATATATATAAAATGCAACGTCTCTGTCTGTCTGTCTGTCCGTTAGTGCGCTTATCACTGGAGAACCACTTATCCAATTTACGTACTTTTTTTGTTTTAAAACATACATATGTTCTCTGGCAAGGTTATAGGCTATATTTTATTACGATAGGTAGCATAAAGAATGAGCAGTGACGATAATAGTGAAATGAAGTCGGAGAAAAGTTGGCCACTAGCGCGTTCCCGTGCAATACACAGCCTAAACCAGTAAATATGGAACAATATTATGTAGCAGAGAATATCTATAATCAATAATCTATAAAATAATATATATTAGTGCGTTTATCACGGAAGAAACACTTATCCGATTTACGTATCTTTTTTTAAATTCATACATATATTCTTCGGCCAGGTTATATAATAATAATAATAATCTATATCTATAATATATATAAAATGCAACGTCTCTCTGTCTGTCTCTCTGTCCGTTAGTGCGCTTATCCCTCGAGAACCACTTATCCGATTTACGTGATTTTTTAAATTCATACATATGTTTTCTGACCAGGTTATAGATATATATTTTATTACATCTATAATATATATAAAATGCAATGTATCTCTGTCTGTCTGTCTGTCTATCCGTTAGTGCACTTATCACTGGAGAACCACGTATCCGATTTACGTGCTTTTTTTTAAAACATACGTATGTTCTCTGTCCAGGTTATAGGATATATTTTATTACGTTAGGTGACATAAGGAATAAGCAGTGACGATAATAGTGAATCAAGTCAGAAAAGTTTGCCGTTAGCGCGTTCTCTTGCAATACACTGTCTAAAGCATTAAATATGGAACAAGGTCATGTAGGAAAGAATATAATATATATAAAATGCAACGTCTCTTTGTCTATTTGTCTGCCCGTTAGTGCGCTTATCACTCGAGAACCACTTATCCGATTTACGTGTTTTTTTTTAATTCATACATTTATTCTCTGGCCGGGTTATCATAATCTTCTATCTATAATATATATAAAATGCAACGTCTCTTTGTCTATCTGTCTGTCCGTTAGTGCGCTTATCACTCGAGAACCACTTATCCGATTTACGTGTTTTTTTTTAATTCATACATTTATTCTCTGGCCGGGTTATCTATAATCTCCTATCTATAATATATATAAAATGCAACGTCTCTCTGTCTGTCTGGCTGCCTGTCTCTCTGCCTGCCTGTCTGTCTGTCCGTTAGTGTGCTTATCACTGGAGAATCACTTCTCCAATTTACGTGCTTTTTTTTAAAACATACACATAAAACATCTCTGGCCAGGTTATAGGATATATTTTATTGAGTTAGGTAACATAAAGAATAAGCAGTGATGATAATAGTGACTCAAGTCGGAAATAAGCGCGTTCTCTTGCAATACACTGCCTAAACTATTAAATAAGGAACAATATCATGTTGCAAAGAATATAATATATATAAAATGCAACGTCTCTCTGTCTGTTTGTCTGTCCGTTAGTATGCTTATCACTTATCCGATTTACGTGTTTTTATAAATTTATACATATGTTCTATATAATTCGATATAAGCCTAGATAATGGGAGATAAGGTGAGATAATGGGAGATAAGGTGAGATAATGGGAGATAAATATAAATAATGGGTCATAAGAAGAAATAATGGGAGATAAGCAGAGATAAGTTTAGATAATGGGAGTTATGGTGAGATAATGGGAGATAATGGGAGATAAGGAGAAATATTGCGAGATAAGTCGAGATAAGCCTAGATAATGGGAGATAAGTATAAATAATAGGAGATAAGGAGAAATAATGGGAGATGAGCAGAGATAAGCCTAGATAAAGGAAATTATGTAGAGATAGTGGGAGATAAGGAGAAATAATGTTAGATAAGGAGAAATAATGGCAGATATTTTATTACGTTAGATAACATAAAGAATAAGCATTGACGATAGTAGTGGGTCAAGTCCACGCGAGCGGAGCCGCGGGCACGGCTAGTTATAGATAAACTGGAAAAAAGTAAAAAAAAAGATATAAAAATATATTTAAACAATTTTGCGCACCAGACGCAAAACACGAAAACAAAAAATGGTTTGCTATGAACTATGTCGGTGGTATTAGTAACAAAATCAATATAACCTTAATAAGTTAGAAATGAACTGTATAAGTGTTACTAAAAACAATATAGCCCGATATCTAGTTAATAACAAAGAAAGATCTAACAAATATGAAAAATCGGGTATAAATGAACTTGATTGTGACGACTGTGACGCTGTCTATGTGGGACAAACGGGACGGAGCCTACAGCAAAGATTAAAAGAAGACAGACACTTTATTTTAAATAAACAAAAATTAACAGGCTTTGCTGAACACCGTATAAATAATAATCACCTTTTTAATAACGAGAGGGTTAAGTTGCTATACAGTGCTCAAAAAGGAAAACATATGGTTTATTTAGAAATTCTTAGCATAAAAAAAGCCATTAAAACTAATGAAAATAACAAACACCCAATTAGAATTTGCAAATACCCCCATATTAGACGCCGTATTAAGATAGACTACCTGTAATTAACCCAATTTTATTACCTCTTAATTTAAATTTAGTACCAATTAACCATTCAAATCTAATATCGTTTAGAACTTGAGTTGAGTCTTATTGACACACGTATCAGAGTGATCTGAATAAATTCTGTACTGTATTTTATTTTTAAAAACTGTAAATAAAAATATAAAAGTAAAGAGAAAGTGTATTTTCATAATATGAATAAAATCATACAACATATCGTCACCTTCTTTCCTTGAAATGATATTGCTCAGAAACTATAGGTTTCATCCCGATTTCAAATATTATACAGACCGAAAGTCCGACAGTCGAATAGACAGACAAATGGAAATGAGAATATATATTTTTCACAATCTGAAAGTACTGAAACGTAAAAAAAGCAAAAATTGTAGAGGGTAAAAACAGTAATTTACCTATTGTGCCGGAGGTACTCGTACCTAAATATAACTCTTTGTATTTCTAAAACTTTTTCTAAAATCAACATACTACTTCTGTGAAAAAAACTCTGTAATAGAATACATATATATTTACATACACAGGGTGCCCCATTTTTTTTTTTTTTTTTAATTTGATCTCCATAATTTCAAATATCAATAATTCCAAAACAGTTCAATTTAGACATATGGTATGTTAGAGAAATAATATGTAGAATTTCTAGTAGGACTCAAAAATAAAATAATAATACAGTGCTCTCCATTTAAAAGAAATCAAGATGGAGTAATTTTTCCGAACTGACAGTTCACATTTTATTGTCAACGTCCCCATATTTAAACATTTTTTTGATACACCGTTTAATAAATGCTGTGGAATCATTATTCCATACATATGAGACACCGTGTATATATTTATATATATATATATATATATATATATATATATATATATATATATATATATATATATATATATATATACAGTGCGACCTCGATAATCCGGACTAATTAAAACCGCTGCTTACTGAAGCATTATTTATATTAAAAAACGAATCATTTAATACGAAACAACTAAAAAATAGTACATACATAAAATAATATTTAAAATAGAAGTATATCTTATCAAGTTTTTATCTTATTTTGTAAAAAAATTTGTAATTTTTGTTTGCTTGACCCTTCTCTGGTTCATCATAAAAGCAATTTCTTTTAATCTTTAAAGTACAAGAACATCACTTAGAGGGATATCATTTTCTTGTGCCCATCTCACGCACACATTGAAACTTTTAACTACCTCATCATTCTTCACAGTGTTCTTAACAGTCTGGTTTGTATTAGTATTTAACTTTGAACCTTCATTATCATTCTCGTGTTGTTCATCTGTATCATCTATGTCTTCCAGTGGTAACAAATCTTCATCATTTTCAAGCCAATTACATATTTCCACGTTCGTGAGATTCTGCTCAGTGAGAACCTTCAGCATATCTGAAACATCTGTTAAATATTTACGAATTAACCAAGAAAAATACTAAAAGAAAAATTTCAGGCTTTACTTTTCATTTCTTCATTCGTGGAAAGCAAATTGTGCCGCAATTCACTCAGAGGAATCAGATTTTCAGCATCATATTCAGTGTCTGGGTTGGTATCTGCCATATAAGCCATAATTTTGTGCCAGCACTTTTTCAAGACTTCAGGGGAGACTTTTTCCCATGAATTGGCATACAGCATCTTTTAGGTTAATGCTTTTTAATAACCTAACAAGGTTCTCTTCATTATTTGATAAAATATGGGCTAAAAGACTTTTCCGATAAAATAATTTTGTCAGTCTGATTGCATTCTGGTTATGGACCAGTGCAAAAGTGCAGTACAATTTGGTGGAAGAAATAATGTTGTAAACTGTCCATCTTCACTAGTCAGCTCTTCTATAGTTCCATGGCTCAAAGCGTTATCAACGATTAGCAGGGCTCTTTCAGGCAAGTTGAGACTTCTTAAATGACTTTTGACTTGACGAATAAAAGAATGTTGAAACCAGTGTAAGAAAATTGCTGTAGTCATCCATGCATTGGCAGATGATTTGTACTCAACAGGTATGTTCATATTTTTAAAAGCCCTCGGATTTTTTGCCTTTCCTATCACTAACAACTTTAATTTTTGTGATCCATCAGCATTGCAACATGCTAGAAAGGTAACGCGTTCTTTGTTTATTTTTCGACCTGGTGCGGTCTTTTCCGGAGAACGAACCAGCGTTTTTTCAGGCAACATTTTCCAATACAGAGCTCATTCATCTGCATTGTATATTTGAGTAGGTCCAAGATTTAATTCTTTTATCTTATCTGCGAATAAAGTTAGGAAAGGATCGACGGCACTTTCATCATTGGATAGTTTTTCGCCACAAACTTTTAAAGCACACAGACCATGTCTTTTTCTAAAGTTGGAAATCTAGCCTCTGCTAGCTCCAAATGTATCATTCCCGTAGGTTTCACTGTAAAACTGTTTTGCTTTGCCTGATAAAATTTCGTAGGAAATTGGGACGTGCCTTGATCGTTGCGTACAAAACCATGTATACAAACGAGTTTCCATTTCTGGATATTCGGCTTTTCGTAAGGTTTTTCTGGCGCCAGGACCGGAATCACATTTGAAAATAAATCTAAAGAAGTTACACGTCCATAGTGAGTGTCCAAAATTATTTTTAAAATAAATCATATATACATACCTTTTGATTTTCCCTTGCTTCTTTTTTTATATTCGAAATTGTGGATGTTCCTACTCCGTATTTATTTGCCAACACTTTTCCGCTTTCACCAAGAACTAGTCTTTCTAATATATCGGACTTTTGTTTTATTGTTAGTGTAATATGTTTTCTTTTAGAAGGCATTTTAATATATAGGTACATATACGTAAAAAAAAACGTTTACATACTTATATGAACCACATAAAGTAAAATAGGACGTAGGTATGTTGTACTTGTGACAATAAACAAACAACTACAAAGTCCTTAACCTTTAGACGCGATACGCGATGCGTTGTAGGCAAATCAAAGGCACTTACAGTTTGTGTGAATCCCAGATGTATTAGACTGGAAGTTAGGGGATCCCCTGACTATCGATTTCAGTTTTCCCATGTAGTTTAAATTAAGTAGATGTCTAAAAACGCAGGTCCGGATTACCTAGTACTATCAAATCCGGATTATAAAGTGCAAATGCAATAGAAATGTTTGTCCGGATTATTAAAGAATCCGGTTTAATGGAGATCCGGATTACCTAGTACTATCAAATCCGGATTATAAAGTGCAAATGCAATAGAAACGTTTGTCCGGATTATTAAAGAATCCGGTTTAATGAAGACCCGGATTATCGAGGTGGCACTGTATATATATATATATATATATATATATATATATATATATATATATATATATATATATATATATATATATATACTGCTGTCAAATATTTGACTGACTAACTTATAAAATAAAATTGCTTTAAGTTAAAATTAAATTTTGGCTGATAATGCATATTGAAAAGGATCCCCGAATTTCACTTTGATTACCTCATAAAATTTAAACCCTCCTAAAATGATAATAAAACTTTCTACGGCCCCAGAGATATGCCAGAAACACCTCTCATCCCTTATCTACTTGAGCAACTTCTTTCAGCAGCATATTTTAAAGTATTTGGTTTGGCTGAAAATTCCAAACATAAGATTTTCAAATATTGTAAAATACGGATTCAGAACAAGGAGTTAAAAAATATTTGGGTGCAATGGTGTGCAAAACAGATTTTCTCCTTTGTTGTGATCCTATTATAGAAAAGATGCATTTGCAAAAATGCCGATTCTTGTTTATCCTGAATATTCGGGAAACGATCGTTTTTTTCTAGCCTTCCTAAGAATTACGGTTTTTGGCGAGTTTTGAGACGGCAATAAAACGAATCGCGTCTTTTAGTTGTAATCTAGCAAATGTGGAGTATGTTTGAAGGCAAAGCTTTACATATAGGCAATATTTCATTGTCTGTCCAAATTAAACTTCGAATAGTATATAACCTTTCAGTTTGGGGACATATGGTCTAATTATTTTATTCTTTATTATTATTAATTAAAAATAATGGGCGCAAAGAGTATTCCTGGCGGATCTTTCTACCGGTATTGGTTTTGTGAGATCGCTATTTATTTGAGTTACAATATCGTTTTAGAGTAAATATTTTCCATGGATTAGTACGTGTCTTTCGTAAAGAACTACTGCTAGGTCATTTAGTTGCATTCGATCGAAGGCTTTTTCTAAGTCAGTTCAACATAACTGGCCTGTGGCTTCTATCCATTTTTGATAATTTGTCTCAAGATGAATTCATTTTGTTCAATTATACATTGTTACCCTCGTAGATGCGTTATCAGAGCTGTAGAGGTGACATTTGGAGTTTTTCCATCAGTATGTTAATATGAAAGCAATAGAACATATGTAGTCTTAGCGCACATCGACATGTATATTCATGGCATTGGGAAGAAGTCGAGCCGTAGTCATCCACCCTGCCAAATAAGAGGTAATTAAAATTACGATAGCTCGACCTGAAAATAACTTTAAAGTGAAGTCGATTGCCAACCAAGCCAAGTAATTAATCTCTATTGACTTAAGTAAGAAACTTTACCATTTTCCCCGTATGCCATTCCTGCTCTTGAGACGTATTTTATACTATAATATCATTTATTTTTTATATATCTTCTTGAAAGGTAAGGGTCTCTACATGCAAAAAATGTACCTTTACGACATCTAACAAAAAAAAAAAGGTATTGTGCTTCTCAAAAATGGAAATTTAAATCCCCTACTGGGATTTTTAAAAAGCAGTCTTATTTGGTTACGGAAAAAAGGTAAGAAAAGAGATATAATAAAATATATATAGGAGATTGTTGTGTTAGCTCGGTTGACTTCGTTATTTGTGATATAGTAGGAATACTGTACTGAGTTTAATATTTGTTTTTATTAAGATATATGGATTTAAACATATGTTAAAAAGTTTCCCGTTTACCAATTGCAAGTTAGCGCACTTCTCTTATAGCTTTATCACCACGGTGTTTTTTTTTTAGTCATCTTCCTAGATGGGAAAAAAACTGGCAGAGCTTTAAATTTTTTTTTCTACGGTCTACGCTGTTACCAACGTTTCTCGAGGTGTTTCTTAGTTTTCAGTAATGGTTTGATGGATGGCTATGAATTCAGATGATCTTCGTTAATGACCTGCTTCAGGTTTTGGATCGTCCCTTCGCAACCTCTACATTAATTTTGGACCGACCGGACCCCTGTTCCATACATTCAAAAAATAAAATTATTTCGTAGGCTCAGCAAACGGTCTTCGTTAACTTTCCAGAAGACGAGTGCCTTTTTATCTTTTAAGGAGGTGGAAAAGTATTATGAACCCAGTACGTCGATCTTCCCTTCATTGTAGGATCCCAATAGAACACCCAAGACTCGTTGTCTGCGACAACTCTTGACAAATAACACTTATCGTTCTCTAAAGAGAGCCAAACTTCCTCCGAAATTTCTATTCTAGTTTCTGCTCCAAATCTTCGAGGATAATCTTGGAAACTGTAGTTTGGGATACTCAAGCTTTTTAAGCAAACACTGGAATCTTCATTTTTTGATCAGCAAAAAGTAAATTCTTTTCTTAGTTCTTGCCTTCCTGATCTAGGCTTATCGTAAATTGGGTTTCGGCCCCATTGAAACTGACATATATATGTGTCAGTATACAATACCCTTTAACCCTGCGGGCGGGGCGCCTAGCCTCTGAGACCCGACGCTCCGACAATCAGTCGGCAATTTTCGTAACATCGTTGCAACCGCTTAGCGGTTCGTCTACCTGTTCATTTTTGGCCTCAATACCCGCATAACAATCGGTGGTTGTGTACGTATTTTAGTTTTTAAATTATTTTGATTTTGGTCTGTGAGACCCGGCGCCCCGGTTTGCGCTTTTCTTTTTACATTCGGCTGGTTTTACTTTTCAACGGTAAGTTAGCATAAATAAAATTTATTTTGCATTATTTTATGCATATTAATTATTTATTAGTTACTATTTTATAAAAAATAGAATCTCTTTTGTTTAGCAGCGATGTCTACTTATTATGAGAAAGAGCAGGAGAAACTCCGCCAATTATGGGAAGAAGCTGATTCAGATGAAGTGCCGGATGACGAAGAAGAGGAGTTAGCTTTAGAAGAAAATATAGTAGAAACCCGAAGTACCGATAGTGAATCAGAACAAGAGTGCGATGATAGCAGTGATGAAAATGTACCTCTTGCAAAATTACCAAGAATTCCAGCTTTCATTGGTAAAAACGGAACCACGCGATGGCAAAAACATTGTCCAAACAAAACCGTAAGAACGAGAAAAGAAAATATTATTGTTCGGCTACCAGGCGCCAGGAACTGTGGGAAAACGCCAAAACAGCCATGGAGTGTTGGTCATTATTTTTCACAGATGAAATGCTTAACATTATAGTGGAAAACACAAATCTCTACATTTCTGGATTGGCTCAAAATTATGCAAGAGAGAGAAGAGGGAAACCCACGGACATTTGTGAAATAAAAGCTTTTCTTGGATTATTATATTTGGCGGGGACCCTCAAAAGTGGACGACTTAATACAAAAGAGCTATGGCAAAGAAACGAACTCGGGATTGAAAGATTTTGGTTGGTAATGTCTCACGATCGATTTCATTTTCTTCTTCGATGCCTTCGTTTTGATGACTTGACGACAAGAGAAGCAAGGAAACAATTCGACAAGCTAGCTCCAATCAGAAGCCTATTTGACCTTTTTGTTGAAAACTGTAAAAAAAAAACACATATACTGTTGGAGCAAACACAACAATTGATGAAAAGCTTGAGGCATTTAGGGGGCGATGTGATTTCAAACAGTATATTCCAAGTAAACCTAACAGATACGGTATAAAAATATTTGCTTTAGTTGTGTCCTCTACATCTTATGCTTCAAATCTGGAGGTTTACGTCGGAAAGCAGCCTGAAGGTATATATGAACGCCCTAACGATCCACAAAGTGTAGTTTTGAGACTAATAGAACCTATATCTGGGACTAATCGTAATCTTACGTGTGATAATTGGTTTACCAGTGTTGAATTGGTAAAAAAATTACTTGTGGAGCATAAAACCACGTACGTGGGTACAATAAAAAAAAAATAAAAGGGAATTGCCTCTAGAATTCTCCAACACAAGAGCTCGCCCTGAATTTTCTTCAATATTTGGCTTTCAAAAAGTTATGACTATTGTGTCATATATTCCAAAGAAATATAGAAATGTTGATCTTATATCCAGTTTACATCACGATGATAGGATTGATCCCTCTACGGCAGAAAAATGCAAACCCGATATAATTACTTATTACAATCATACCAAAGGAGGTGTAGATAATCTCGACAAATTGTCTGCTACCTATAACGTAGCAAGGAATACAAGAAGGTGGCCGATGGTTATTTTTTTTTCAATTATAAATATGGGTGCTTGCAATAATAAAACTTATTGATTGATATATATATAAGATTGAAAGACGATTATATCTAAGAGATGTTGGACTATCCTTGACAAAAGAACACTTGGAGCGACGTTCTTATGAAACAAATGTTCCAAGGTCGGTAAGGGAAAGAAGACAAGAAGTTTGCTGGAACACAAGAACCCAATAGAAATGAAGAAGTCCAACCAGGTAACAGAAAAAGATGTTTTTTTTTTGTAAAAAAGATTCAAACACCAAATATTTTTGCAAAAAATGTAGAAAATTTGTATGTCTTACTCATATCCATGCATGGTGTTCTGAGTGCTCAGAAATTGAAATGAATCAATAAAATCTGTTGATTTATGATATTTTTACAATGTTTTACTAAACATTTTTTTTTTCATCTTCAAGTTATTTTGTTTGTAGTTTTTAGGAAATGTTTAATTTTTTTGACAACAAATATTTAAAAATTAGATTTTTTGACTGTGTATACTTAAACCAGTTTTATAATATAAGGTTTTGTATTTAAAAATGTGTATTTTTTTTTTCAATAAAATATTAATTTATCACTTTTTTTTTTTAACAAGATTTTTTTATTGATGGGTTTGCGAGACCCGGCGCCCTGGTTGGAGATTTAGTCGGCGGCGCCCGGCCCGCAGGGTTAAAAAAATCTTGGAGAAATTTTTATTACGGGTTTTAATTAATTGAAATTCAACTTCAACATAGCTCATGATCGCCTTTCTTGTGATACACAAACATTTTTTCAAAAAAATCGTAGAAAACTGGCTTATTTGTTGAAAATTTTATGAAGTTTTATAAGCCTTCGTCAATTTTACATAAGTATGCAAAGTATTGGTAGTCGGTTTGAACCATAGGTTTCCAGCGAGGGCGGTACCCTCCCCCCGTGGTCGCTGGAGCCTTTTATGGGGGGCGGTAGCGGGTCCAGAATAGGAGGGGGGGGGGGGGGGGGGCGTTAAGACAGTCAAGAGGGGCGGACGTGGCGTACCTACCTATTTAGGAAATCAATATAATAAAATACTTTGAAAATATCTACTGTTATCTAGCTATCTAAAATTTTTATCTTATTGTTATCGCGTAAATAAGCATTAAAAAATTTAAATTAGCATTAGGTGTACATATACCTAATTCGGTTTAGTATTGTCGGTGACAAGCCTTTGCAAGTTGGTAAGCAAAGACGCGATTCACGCAATCAAGCATGTTTCGACAAAAATATGGTAGCTTGTAATGACTTGTTTTCAGAGCAAGTGCACCGGCATCGCAAACAAGCAAAGGTATACAAGTTAATGCGTGTACGAAATAAAATCTCTAAAAGGCAAGGATAGCTCTAGGAATGTCTTATTATTTTTGTGTGCCTCGCCAATCATCCATATTCGTGAGTCAAAGTGATAGAAGTCATTATAGCCATTATTTTTATGATTATCTATAAACCTGCTGAAAAGTTAATTTATTTAAACGGTGGCCAATTTTGTATTTTAAAATGTCTGAATCTAAGAAGAAATGCCGGCAGTACAGTATTGAGTATTTAAAATATGGATTTACGCACTCTTCTACAAACTAATCATTACCTATGTGTTTGCGTAAAAGTTTTTTCAAATGAACCCATACAATTTTCTAAGCTACAAGAACATTTGTATAAAATGCATGCTGATAACAAAAACAAAGATTTATCCTATTTTCAGGGACTGGAAAAGAAATATTTAAGACGGACTATTATATCAAACCTTTTTTGCGTCGTCTTCTAAACAAGAAGGTGATTGACTACGAGCCTCATATAATATTTCATTGTTAATTGCAAAAGCGGGAAAACCACACACAATTGGCGAGGAATTAATCTTGCCGGCTATCAGAGAGGTAATAAAAACTGTTTTTCATCATAAGACACCGTCAGATATCAGAAAAATTCCTTTGATTAATAATTCGGTGCAAAGAAGAATATGGCTGAAGAATGGTTAAAGATGTTGAAATATCATTATGCAATTACTTAGAGACTTGCAAATTTTCTATTCAACTCGATGAATCAACTCTACCAAATAACGAAGTACTACTGTTATCATACGTTTGATTCATAAAAGAAGAAAAAATTTGTCAAGAGTTTGAATTGTTGTGGCTGTTACTTGATGGAAATTCATAACGAATGTAATGAAAGACTGATTTTGTCAAATTTCCACTTTATTTAGTTTCACTGAAACTGTATGACGCGTTTCGCTATACTATAGCTTCTTCTGATACAAAATGATATTTGAATATTAGTGTTGTTACATTTATACAAATACCCTAAGGTAGATAGGTAATAAAATTAATACTATATGCTAATGAATATTGCTGGGAAATCTATTCTGAATATTAATTGTACAAATTGAGTAAAGGGGAGTTACCATGGGCCAAACAGGTATCTTTTTGTTCGTTTAAGATGATGTCTGAATTTTTAATTGTATTTATTTCTAAATTTTCTAATAGTTTTAATTTTACGCCTTTGTTTTGTATGTGTAGAATTTTAAATTTATCGTCAAAAAGATGATTTGATTCTGTAAAAGGATTACTGTACGCTGAGTCAGTTTTGTTTTTTAAATAGCTTCTTTTATGTTCTGAAATTCGAGTTTCGAATGAGCGACCTGTCTGACCTACGTTTGTTTTTTTTTTTTTTTATTGGTCTAGCACACGTGCTGCAGGGAAGTCCCTAAAGCGCTCCATGAGCGGCACAAGTGCGGAAAAAGCGATTCACGTTGTTCTTGAATCGCTGTAAATTGTACTCGGTGGGAAACACAGCGCTGGGCAAATTATTCCAAAGGGATGACGTTCTCCATATAAAAGATTGCTTGAAAAGCGTTGTACGCGGAGTAACAAGCTGAACCTCATACGGATGCGAAGCACCAGCGCGACGTGTATTTCTAACATGCACCGCTTTGGGAGGAATTAAGCGAGCTACATCCTTCGAACATTTTCCATGAAAATACTTGTAGAACAAACTCAAGTCGCCAACCGTTCTTCGATGTTCCAGCGAATCAAGGCCGCCGGTCAATTCCGGGTCCCCAATCAGACGGACCGCTCTTCTCTGAACACAATCCAACAAATGCAGTGTATGTTTGGGAGCGGAGCCCCAAACGTGGGGTATAAAGCTTTCTGGTTCTAAATAATATTCCCAACTTTTGAGAAGCTCTCCTTGCTATGCCTGCAACATGTTCATGCCAAGACATATTTGCTCCCAAATTGAGCGACGATGGTAGGGGAATGGAGTGCCCCGACATAACTATGTCGGGTTCAGCAACGTTAACTTTTTTAGAAAAAACTGCCGCTTGGGTTTTTGTAGCGTTAAATTCCACTTGGTTACTGTCACCCCAAGATAGAATTTCTTCCAGGTCTTTGTTAAGTTGAATGACCTCCTGCTGTCTGCGGATATTCGCCTGAGCAGCCGATGTCCGAGCGTTCAAGGTGAATGAAGAGACAAGCGTACTGTCATCTGCAAAGCTATAGACTGGATTCCCGGTCTTTTTCAGCAGATCGTTAATGTAAATGAGAAAGAGAGTAGGAGACAGTATGGAGCCCTGGGGCACACCAGCGTTGATAGTGAGGGTGTTAGAAAGAAATCCGTCGACCGCCACTCGTAAAGAACGCTCTCTGAGGAAATATGAGAGCCACAAACAGAACCTTTCAGACATACCATAAGAGCGCAACTTAGCCAACAGTCCATCGTGCCAAACACGGTCGAATGCCTTGGATAGGTCAAGAGCAACCGCTCGAGATTCTCCAAAGTGTTCAATTGCGTTGTTCCAAACATGTGTTACATAAGTCAGAAGATCTCCTGTTGATCTATGTTTACGAAAACCATATTGGTGATCGCTAATAATATTGAATCGTTCAAGATATTTTAGAAGATGCTCATTGATAACCTTTTCCATGACTTTCGATATTATTGAAAGCAGTGCAACTGGTCGGTAGTTATTTGGCAAGGTCTTCTTACCTTTTTTAGGTATCGGCTGAACCGTGGCACATTTCCAGCAGGACGGAAATATTCCCTTTCTGTAGGATAGGTTAAAAAGTCTACAGAAAAACTGGTGTTAGTTCCCTTGCACAGTTTTTGAGAACTATGGCAGGTATTCCGTCAGCGCCAGAGGCCTTCTTGGTGTCTAGCTTCATTAAAATACGCTTTATGATGCGCTGTCTGAAGACAACATCGGGCATCCTTGACTGCAATATGGGAATAGTAGGTGATGTTTTTCCTTGGAAATCGACAGTAGAATGCGAAGCAAAGAGTTCAGCCAACAAGTTCGCTCTCTCAACAGGTGTGGTTGCAATGGAATTATCTGGCCGTGTGAGTGGTGGTATGGTGGATTTGGTAAAATTTTGACTAACTGCCTTAGCGACTGCCCAAAAGGACCTGGAATTGTTGGAATATGTAACTTTTATGACAAGAACCACAATTCAACTGATACACTCCAGATCTTTTTGATGTATTTTGTTTTCCCTTTGCGTTTTTAATGAATTTTCCTAATGAGTTGTTTGTTCTAAAAGCTATGTTGATATTATATTTGTTTAAGTGGTTTTTAATTTTCTCTGACATCTTACCAAAATAGGTTAAAACATGTTTTTTACCTGTGTTTTCTTTCTTGGGGTATACTCTGGATAACCTAGAAAAACAAATACATCGACAAGAATTTAGCAAATCATTTTTATATTGGTACCGATATGTAGACGACATCTTTGCTTGTTTTAATGGTACAAAGCGTCAGCTTGACAATGTTTTTAACTATATAAACTCAATACATAAAAATATTAAATTCACTATGGAACTAGAAGTCGACAATAAAATTAATTTTCTTGACTTAACGATAACCAGACATTACATCAAACACAAATTCTCTATTTTTCACAGACCTTCAGATACAGATACTACAATAAACATAAAATCAGCTTACCCCCTACAACACAAATTGGCAGCTTACCACAGTATGTTGCATAGACTTGTAAGTGTCCCCTTATCTGTAGATGATTTTAACAGAGAATTAAATCTAATAAAACAAATTCTCCTGACACCATAGACTCAATTCTAAACAAAAAATTAAAAAATAAAGCTATTTCTTTGGTATACCCCAAGAAAGAAAACACAGGGAAAAAATATAATGTTTTAAACCTATTTTGGTAACACGTCAGAGAAAATTAAAAACCACTTAAACAAATATAATATCAACATAGCTTTAAGAACAAACAACTCGTTAGGAAAATTCATTAAAAACGCAAAGGGAAAACAAAATAGATCAAAAAGATCTGGAGTGTATTAGTTGAATTGTGGTTCTTGTCATAAAAGTTACATAGGTTAGACAGGTCGCTCATTCGAAACTCAGATTTCAGAACATAAAAGAAGCTATTTTAAAAAACAAAACTGACTCAGCGTACAGTAATCATTTAACAGAATCAAATCACCTTTTTGACGATAAATTTAAAATTCTACACATACAAAACAAAGGCGTAAAATTAAACCTATTAGAAAATTTAGAAATAAATAGAATTAAAAATTCAGACATCATCTTAAAGGAACAAAAAGATACCTGTCTGGCCCATGGTAACGCCTCTTTACTCAATTTGTACAATTAATATTATGAATGGATTTCCCAGCAATATTCATTAGCATATAGTATTAATTTTATTACCTATCTACCTTAGGGTATTTGTATAAATGTAACAACACTAATATTCAAATATCATTTTGTATCAGAAGAAGCTATAGTATAGCGAAACGAGTCATACAGTTTCAGTGAAACTAAATAAAGTGGAAATTTGACAAAATCAGTCTTTCATTACATTTGTCAAGAGTTATTATTTGATAAAAATTTGGAGACCGATACAAAGGGAAAATCGTAATTTATCACATAGGCTGAAAAGTGTTTGGTTTGACACACAGATGTCCTCCTTTTCAAAAAATTCAGATGATTTTTAAGAAGTATCAACCTTCAACGGATACGTATTAGAATTTCATGATATTTCGACGATTAATTTAAAAGTTACAGTGGTTTTAATGACGCTGCTTTTCATATTTTCAAAATAATGGAAAAAAAAACAAATTTCGTGTGTTGATTAAACTCTGTTTTTTGATGGGAAAAAATACCGTTCAAGCAAAGCAATGGCTTGATAAGTTTAGAGGATTCTGCCCCTGGAAAATCACTCATCATTTACTGGTATGCTGAATTTAAACGCGGTCATACAGACACAAATGATGCTGAATGCTCTGGAGGCCCAAATGATGTGGTTACATTGGAAACCATCAAACAAATCCACAAAATTGTTTTAGATGACCGTAAAGTGAGATAGCTGACCCTCAAAAATCAAAAAAACGTGTTGGTCATATTTTGCATGAACATTTGGGCATGAGAAAGTTCTGTTCAAAATGGGTACCGCGTTAGCTCATAGTGGACCAAAAACAACAACGTGTTCATGATTCTGAGCGCTGTTTGGACCGGCGTAAGCGCAATACTTTTTATTTTTTCAAGCGATATGTGACAATAGATGAAACATGGATCCATCACTACACACCGGAATCAAATTGGCAGTCAGCTGAGTGGACAGCAGCCGGTGAAAGCCGCCCGAAGCGACCAAAGACATAACAGTCGGCTGGGAAGGATTTGGCCTCTGTATTTTGGGATGCGTATGGAATAATTTTTATAGACTATGCTGAGAAGGGAAAAACCATCAATAGCGAATATTATATGAAGTTATTGGGGCGTTGGAAGGCAGAAATCGCAAAGAAACTGCCCCAAATGAACAAAAAAAGGTACTCTTTCATCAAGACGATGCACCGTGTTAGAAGTCGATGGTTACGATGGCAAACTTGCATGAATTGAAGTTCGAATTGCCTCTTCATCCACCGTATTCTGCAGATTTGGCCCCCAGCGACTATTATCTATTCGTAGGCCTCCAAAAAATGCTCGCGGGTAAGAGTTTTGGCTCTAATGAAGAAGTTATTGGCGAAACTGAGGCCTATTTTGAAGGCAGAGACAAATCCTTCTACAAGAAAGGTATCGAAATGTTAAAAAAAACGTTGGACAGATTGTATCCCTCTTGAAGAAGACTATGTTTGTGAATAAAGTCGAATTTTGCGAAAAAAATGTGTTTTAAGTAGCTAGATCAAAAACTTTTCAGCCCACGTGTTAATACCATGAACAAGTTTTTTCAAGGGAAAGAAATTCGTATTCGTAATATTTTTTCAGCTGTTACTGATGATGCTCCAGCAATGACGAGGTGTCATGAAATAAGCAGTACCAAATGTACTCGCCATACATTGTGTTATTCATCTTCAGCATTTGGTTGCAAAAATCTGAATGAACGCATGCATACGTCGCTTCATGACGTTATTAGAGCAGTCAATAAGATTAGAAGCAGTTCATTGTATGACAGCTTATTTGGCCAACTTTCTAGTTAAAATGATTAAGGTTACAATCGCTTGCTGCTGCACACAGAAGTTCGTTGGCTCTCAAAAGGAATTTGCCTGAATCGTTTTTTCAATCTATTTGACTCAGTGCTGGACTTCTTTGAAAACAGAGACAAAAAACTGCGCGAAAATCTGATTACATCCAAAAATGACATCGCTTATTTGACAGACCTGTCTAAAATATTGAATGAAGTAAATTTACAATTGCAAGGTGATGAGTTGAATTTAATTAAAACGATAAAAGTCATAGCTACTTTTGTCGGAAAACTTCTTGTATTCAAACGAAATCTAAGTAGAGGTGAATACTGCCACTTCCCCACATTATCAGCAATCTCTGTAAAATAGGAAGATTTACTTACTTACTGGCAACACTTCAACGTTCTTCATGCTGATTTTACGGAGCGATTCCAGGATATTTTAAACATGAATATACCAAATTGGGTTTTAGATCCTTTCGCAAATGCAGATACAGCAGAACCATCAAATTTAGAACAGGAACTCGTAGAACTCACAACTAACGAACAACTAAAAGTAAAATTCAGAAATGGATACTAAGAGTTCTGGCTTCAAAATCAATACCAGCTCTCTGCCCTGGATTGCGGGCAAGAGTACAGAAATTTTTAATTGTTTTTACTTCATCGTATTTAGCTGAGCGTGGGTTCAGTGCAGTTTCTAATTTACTGTCTAAGGAAAGGAACTGACTGCACATCAGTGAAGGTAGCAATTTGCGATTGATGTTAACGAAATTGGAACTCGTCATTAACAAATCGTTAAAACTCAACCATCTCATTAATTTTTTTTATTTTTTATTGATTTTGTGTTAATTTGTAAATTTTTAATAAACAATTTTTTACATCTGATGGTCGTTTTAATTAATTCTTAATAGATAGATATACAGATAAAATAGGTGTAGATAATATACAACAATATTTTAATATTTGGTATAATTAACTATTATGGAAGAGAGGGGGCGGGGCGTTGGAATTTTTTTTCCTTGTAAAGGGGGCTATGGTCTAGTAAAGGTTGGGAACCTCTGGTTTAATCTTTCAGTATTCACCACTTTTTTAATGCGTGCAAAGTTTCTAAAAAACCTGTTTTATGTCGACACCTTCGCTACATCACTGCTTTTTTAATCCGAAATATTGCTTATAATGATTTTTTTTCCAATAAAATGAGTAAATCTTTAATATTCTTTGATGCAAAGGCAATTTTAAAAATTCTTTCAATATAAATTAAACCCAATTTGCTTTTCCAGTACTAAATTGATGGTTAAGTAGAAGAATATTATCGTTCTGATTTAGATGTCTAATGAACTAACTTCATGTTTCAATTTTATTGTTTTAATGAAAAGTTGCTATTATGAATATGTGTGTATTTTGTAAATTAAAGTTTTTTTTCTTATAAATAACATTAAAAAATAATTAAATATTTAATTGTGGGTTTTGAATTTTGTTTATTTTCTATGTCGTTATGAGAATTTTTGGTTGAGATAATGTATAAATTTTAAACCTAAACATTTATAATCAAACATTAAAGTTTGTTTAAAGAAGTGAGGATAGTGTTACAGGGGTTGCTCCGTATATATCGTCTTTTACGCCCTTCTTAGGGTTCTTGGAATCGAGAAATCAAAGAAAGTGTTTCTTTCTCGTTATTTTCAATTTTATTTATGGTCAAACACATAACCAGTTAATGAGATTTGGTTAAAGGGATAACTTCGTATATATTGTATTATGTGTCATTTTAAGGCTTCTTAAAGTCGACAAATTTAGATTTTCTTGGTTTTTAGAAGTTTCTTCTGTGTTGAATGTTTATAGTCCAAAGAAGCTGATTTTAATTTTGTCATATTTTCTATGTTTATATAGGCTCTTTCACTTAATATAAGTAAGTTACAATAATTTGCATCTCTGGCTACCGAAGCCTATTTTTGAAGGCATACTTGCCCTCTGCCAGGAGTTGTTTAAGGCCACAGACCAATAAAGGAATTGTTCGAGGAGTTGCTAACCTCGCGTATACAAAAATTAACAGCAACTGTTATATTTATATATTATATATAAGTTCGCGGTTATTTCTTGTTCTCTCATGTGTCAATCCATGTATTTACAGTCGCTGAAAAATTTTTTTTTTCCTTCAAAATTAGGTTTACAGCAGCTAGAGATGCAAATTATTCTACCTTACTTGTTTTTTGCCCTAGTACTGTTATAAGTACTTTGAATTTTGTTCTATTTTCTGTCGATTTTAGCTCTGCTGATTAGGCGTGATACGGCAAAACACGTCTCGACTTGAGAGAATAGTCGTTCAAATATGGATTTTGTTCAATTCTAATAGTTGATATTGCGTTTCATCTATAATTTTGCGGCTGTTGCAACCTCAGCGGTATTATTACATACTAGCCGTGCCCGCGGTTCCGCTCGCGTGGACTTGATTCATTTTTATCGTCACTGTTCATTCCTTATATTAGCTAACGTAATAAAATATATTCTATAACCTGGCCAGAGAACATATGTATGAATTAAAAAAAAAACGTAAATCTGATAAGTGGCTCTCGAGTCATAAGCGCACTAACGAACATACAGACAGACCGAAAGAAAGACGTTACGTTTTATATGTATTACATCGATTATTATTATCATATAAGCTGGCTAGAGATCATATGTATGAATTAAAAAAAAAATAGGTATATCGGATAAGTGGTTCTCAAGTGATAAGCGCACTAACGGACAGACAGACAAACAGAGAGGCATTGCATTTTATATATATTATATTTTTTGCTACATGATATTCCATATTTAATGGTTAAGACAGCGTATTGCAAGAGAACGCCTTAGCGGCAAACTATTATCGTCACTGCTTTTTCCTTATGTTACCTAACGTAATAAAATATATATCCTATAACCTGATCAGAGAACATATGTATGTTTTAAAAAAAAAGCACGTAAATCGGATTAAGTGGTTCTCGAGTAATAAACGCACTAACGGAGAGACAGACAGAGAGATGTTGCATTTTATATTTATTATAGACTAGCCGGGCCCGCGGCTCCGCTCGCGTGGACTTGATTCACTACTATCGTCACTGCTTATTCCTTATGTTACCCAACGTAATAAAATATCGCCCATTATTTCCCCTTATCTCCCAATATTTCTCCTTATCTCCAATTATCTCTACATAATTTCCATTATCCAAGCTTATCTCTGCTCATCTCCCATTATTTTTCCTTATGTCCCATTATTTCTGCTTATCTCCCATTATCTCACCTTATTTCCCATTATCTAGGCTTATCTCGACTTATCTCGCAATATTTCTCCTTATCTCCCATTATTTCTCCTTATCTCCCATTATCTCACCATAACTCCCATTATCCAGACTTTCTCTGCTTATCTCCCTTTATTTCTCCTTATCTCCCATTATTTATATTTATCTTCCATTATCTCACCTTATCTCCCATTATTGAGGCTTGTCTCGACTTATCTCCCATTATTTCTCCTTATCTCCCATTATCTCACCTTATCTCCCATTATCTAGGCTTATATCGAATTATATAGAACATATGTATAAATTTATAAAAACACATAAATCGGATAAGTGGTTCTCGAGTGATAAGCGCACTAACGGACAGACAGACAGACGTTACATTTTATATATATATTATATTCTTTGTTACATGATATTGTTCCATATTTAATGCTTTAGTTATTTGCAAGAGAACGCGCTAGCGACAAACTTTTCTCCGACTTGATTCACTATTATCGTCAGTGCTTATTCCTTATGTCACCTAACGTAATAAAATATATCCTGTAACCTGGCCAGAGAACATACGTATGTTTAAAAAAAAAGCACGTAAATCGGATAAGTGGTTCTCCAGTGATAAGCGCACTAACGGACAGACAAACAGACAGAGAGACGTTGCATTTTATATATATTATCGATATTCTTTGCTCCATTATATTGTTCTATATTTAATGGTTTAGCATGTTTAAAAAAAAAACACGTAAATCGGATAAGTGGTTCTCCAGTGAGATGCGCACAAACGGACAGACAAAGAGACGTTGCATTTTATATATATTATACATATCCTTTGCTACATGATATTGCAAGAGAACGCGCAAGCGGCAAACCTTTTACCGATTTGATTTACTATTATCGTCACTGCTTATTACTCATGTTACCTAACGTAATAAAATATAGTCTATAACCTGGCCTGAGAACATATGTATGTTTTAAAAAAAAAGGGGGGGGGGTGGGGGGGGGGGGGGGGGTACAAAAATCGCATAAGTGGTTCTCCAGTGATAAGCGCACTAACGGACAGACAGACAGACAGAGATACGTTGCATTTTGTATATATTATAGACGTAATAAAATATATATCTATAACCTGGTCAGAGATCATATGTATGAATTTAAAAAAATCACTTAAATCGGATAATTGGTTCTCGAGGGATAAGCGCACTAACGGACAGACAGACAGACAGAGAGACGTTGCATTTTATATGTATTATAGATATAGATTATTATTATTATATAACCTAGCCAAAGAATATATGTATGAATTTAAAAAAAGACAGGTAAATTGGATAAGTGGTTCTGGCGTGATAAACGCACTAATGCACAGACAGACAGAGAGACATTGCATTTTATATATATTATAGATTACAGATTATAGATATTTTCTGCTACATAATATTGTTTCATATTTAATGGGTTAGGCTGTGTATTGCAAAGGAACGCGCTAGCGGCAAACTTTTTTCCGACTTCATTCAATATTTTAAGTCACTGCTCATTCCTTATACTACCTATCATAATAGAATATAGCCTATAACCTGGCCAAAGAACTTATGTATGTTTAAAAAAAAAGTACGTAAATCGGATAAGTGGTTCTCGAGTGATAAGCGCACTAACGGACAGACAGACAGACAGACCGACAGAGAGACGTTGCATTTTATAGTTTAAAATATACAAAAAGTTCAGTTTTTATTAAAATATATTGGGAAATTACAATTAATAAACAGGAGCTTCTATATTTGTGTGAGTTTATCGCCACGTCAAGAGTTGTATTAATAAAAATTTAAAGTTTATTTTGGAACAATTGCGAAAACTGAATAATTCAACCAAGTGAAGAAACTACATTTTCTTTTAAAAAGGCACTAAAATTATAGCTGAAGAGAGAATAATATATAATTTAAAGGTTATCAGGGGGGTATGAATTTTTAATGATGTCAGCTGTGGTTCTCAATTTATGGTGCATGCTTGTTTGCATGTAATTTAAATTTGCACAGAATGCAGTGTAGTGTTAAATATTTTACCAGCCATAAAGCTAGACACCAAAAAAGCTGGCTGGCGCTGATGGAATACCTATCATAGTACTCAAAAAATGCGCAAGCGTACTAACTCCAGTTTTCTACAGACTTTTCAACCGATCCTACAGAAAGGGAACATTTCCTGTTAGAAATGTGCTACAGTTCAGTCGATACCCAAAAAAGGCAAGAAGATCTTGCCAAAAAACTGTCAATCGCACTGCCTTCAATAATATCAAAAGTTATGGAAAAGGCTATCAATCAGCATCTTTTAAAATATCTCAGAAGGATTTAACATTATTATTTCGTAAGCAAAAAGTCACAGAAGAACTTTTAACTTATGTTTGGGACAATGCAATTAAACATTTTGAAGAACCTCAAGCGGTTGCACTTTTATATCCAAGGCATTCGACCGTTTTTGGCATGACTGCTAAGTTACTCTTTTATGGCATGTCTGAAAGGTTTCGTTTATAGCTTTCGGGCTTCCTCAGAAAACGTTCGAGTGACAGTCGACAGATCTTTTTCTAATACTTTTACTATCAACGCCGGTGTGCTCCAAGGCTTCAGATTATCTCCTGTTCTCTTTTTCATTTACATTAATGATCTGCAGGAAAGAACCAGACACCTAATCTTCAGCTTTACAGCTGACAGTACGTTTATTTCTTCATTTACGTTGAACGCTTGTACGTTGGCTACGCATGCGAATATCTGCAGACAGCAAGAAGTTGTTCAACTTAAAGAACTGGAAGAAAGTCTATCTTGGAGTAATAGTAACCAAGTAAAATTTAACGCTAAAAAAAGTCGCAGTTTTTTTCTAAAAAGAAAATGTTAAAAAAAAACTTAACACATGCTCACTCAAGTTGCCGTCTTGCACGAACATCTCACATGTATAACAACTAGCAGTGCCCGCGGCTCCGCTCGCGTGGACTTGATTCACTACTATCGTCACTGCTTATTCCTTATGTTACCTAACGTAATAAAATATCTGCCATTATTTCCCCTTATCTCCCATTATTTCCCCTTATCTCTACATAATTTCCATTATCTAGGCTTATCTCTACTCAACTCCCATTATTTCTCCTTATCTCCCATTATTTCCCCTTCTCTTCCATTGTCTCACCTTATCTCCCATTATCTAGGCTTATCTCGACTTATCTCGCAATATTTCTCCTTATCTCCCATTATTTCTCCTTATCTCCCATTATCTCACCGTAACTCCCATTATCTAGACTTATTTCTGCTTATCTCCCATTATTTCTCCTTATCTCCCATTATTTATACTTACCTCCCATTATCTCACCTTATCTCCCATAATCTAGGCTTATATCAAATTATATAGAACATATGTATAAATTTATAAAAACACGTAAATCAGTTCTCGAGCGCACTAACAGACAGACAGACAGATAGAGAAACGTTGCATTTTATATATATTATATTCTTTGCTACATGATATTGATCCATATTTAATGGTTTAGGCAGTTTATTGCAAGAGAACGCGCTAGCGGCAAAGTTTCCGACTTGATTCACTATTATCGTCACTGCTTATTCCTTATGTCACCTAACGTAATAAAATATATCCTATAACCTGGCCAGAGAACATATGTATATTTAAAAAAAAAAAGCACGTAAATCGGATAATTGGTTTTCCAGTGATAAGCGCACTAACGGACAGACAGACAGACAAACGTTACATCATATTGTTCCATATTTAATGGTTTATCATGTTTAAAAAAACAGAGAACATATGTATATTTAAAAAAAAGCACGTAAATCGGATAAGTGGTTCTCCAGTGATAAGCGCACAAACGGACAAACAAACAGAGAGACGTTGCATTTTATATATATTATAGATATTCTCTGCTACATAATATTGTTCCATATTTAATGGTTTAGGCTGTGTATTGCAAGAGAACGCGCTAGCGACAAACTTTTTTTCCGACTTCATTCACTATTATCGTCACTGCTCATTCCTGATGCTACCTATAGTAATAAAATATAGTTTGTAACCTGGCCAGAGAACATATGTATGTTTTAAAAAAAAAGTACGTAAATCGGATAAGTGGTTCTCCAGTGATAAGCGCACTAACGGACAGACAGACAGACAGGCAGACAGACAGAGATAAGTTGCATTATATATATATATATATATATATATATATATATATATATATATATATATATATATATATATATATATATATATAAATATATATATATATATATATATATATATATATATATATATATATATAAATATATATATAATATATATATATATATATATATATATATATATATATATATATATATATATATATATATATATATATAAATATATATATATATATATATATATATATATATATATATATATATATATATATATATATATATATATATATATATATATATATATATATATATATATATATATATATATAATATATATATATATATATATATATATATATATATATATATATATATATATATATATATATATATATAAATATATATATATATATATATATATATAAATATATATATATATATATATTATATATGTAATAAAATATATATCTATAACCTGGTCAGAGAACATATGTATGAAGTTAAAAAATCACGTAAATCGGATAAGTGGTTCTCGAGGGATAAGCGCATTAACATACAGACAGACAGACAGAGAGACGTTGCATTTTATATATATTATAGATATAGATTATTATTTATTATTATTATATAACCTGGCCAAAGAATATATGTATGAATTTATAAATATACACGTAAATCGGATAAGTGATTCTCGCGTGATAAACGCACTAATGGACAGACAGACAGAGAGACATTGCATTTTATATATATTATAGATTATAGATATTCTCTGCTACATAATATTGTTCCATATTTAATGGTTTAGGCTGTGTATTGCAAGAGAACACGCTAGCGGCAAACTTTTTTCCGACTTCATTCACTATTATCGTCACTGCTCATTTCTTATGCTACCTATCGTAATAAAATACAGCCTATAACCTGGCCAGAGAACATATGTATGTTTTAAAAAAAAAAGTACGTAAATTGGATAAGTGACTCTCCAGTGATAAGCGCACTAACGGACAGACAGACAGAGAGACGTTGCATTTTATATATATTAAAGATGAGAGCTTTCCAAAAGATAGGAATACCATTTCGAACTGGCAAGCTTTACACTCCCCAGCAACTGTTAATTCTGTACAAATGTTTGGAGCTCTACTCTCAAGCATACCCTGCATTTGTTGGATTTTATTCAGAGAGCTGTTCGTCTGTCTGAAGACCTAGAACTCGCCAAAAACCTTGATACCTTGGAACATTGGGGAACGATGGGTGACTGAGTCTGTTTTACAAGTATTTTCAAAAAAAGACGGATTTGGCCCGCTGAATTAATACCTTCTAGAGCGGTGTATGCCATTAATACACGACGCGCTATTACATCACATTCGTATGAGGTTCAGCTTGTTACTCCTTCTACAACATTTGTCAAGCAGTCTTTTATATGGAGAACATCGTCCCTTTGGAATGATTTATCCAGGATTGGGTTTTCCACCTAGTAGAAGTTACAGTGATTCAAAAACAACGTCAATACTTTTTCCGCACACGCGTGACTCCTATAGGGCTTTAGGGATTTCCCTGCAGCAACATAAAAAACTACGATTTTTCTTAAAAATATCTTTATAAAAATTCCTCATTTTAACAATTTAACAATGCCCCATCGAGAATTCTGATATAAGAACAATACCTGTGTTTTTATTACGTTTCGTAAAAGCTTATTTATTCATTCGAGAGGTGTCACATTTTATAAAAGTGGAAATAAAAATGATTGATGTCTTAAAGAAAAGCTAACAGGAAGTCAACATCGATATGCTTTATGCAGTAAGATTGTTATTAAGCACAGTATTTACAGTTTTTTTTTTTGGAATTTCGACCACACATACTGAGCGTTCATATAGGTTACATCTTTTTAATTAAAAAAAAATGTTAGTGATGTACCCAGTAATTTATTTATTTAAACATTCGGGATGATAACACAACAAATGTCCCAAAGAAGCGCATCCACTATTTACAATATAATAATTACCGAAAAAATGTATTTAATCTAACTTAATCTAAAGTCCGTTTGTTTGAAATTGATAGCACACAACATGGGTTATAAACATTAAAATGTCATAAACCATAAACGTCCGAAATTTCTCTACCAATTATTTGCATTTTTAGTTTTAATCACCTTTATTTTCTATCTCTATACAACAGTGCGACCTTTTTCTAAAAAATATTTTATTACATGCCTTCTAAACTTTACAATAAGCTATATAAATCAAGGCATTTCAAAGTTTATTTTAATGAGTAATTGGTGAAACTAAAAATCTTATTTGTATGATAAAGGCCTAAACGAGTACAATTAACAATTCTTAAGAACTAGAAATCTACAGGGTTATAAAGCCTAATGATAATAGGTACAATAAATTTATTTGAGATTTTAGCAGTTATTGGAATATATTTAACCAAAGTACTTATCGGTAGGTAGGTGCCTAAGTACCTAAGTATGCAAAAAAAATATTCTGCGTAAGTATAAAAATAAAGCAAAAACATATAATATGCTTAGTTCAAATCAGAATAGCGATGGCTTCAACTTTCAGTTTTGTCCCGGTCAAACTTCGCGGAGTCTGTAAATCTGCATTTTCCCTGCGAGAAAAAACAATGATACTTAACGTCCACGATGCCCTAGTGCATCAACAGCCAACAAACCAAGTCCGTGAAATTGTGGAAACCTGTGCCAACATGACGGGAGTTGGATCAGCAACTATTTTTAGATTTCTAAAAGAAAGAAAACGCGGTCCTTGCAATGAACTTCAGAAACACAAAGAAAATGAACCTTTAGAGGTCGATCAAGGCTTTAAAAACGCAATAAGAAGAAAAGTACGCCATTTTTTTATTGAGAAAAAAATACCTACACTACATAAAGTTTTGCAAGAAATCAGAGAAGACCAGGACTTACAAGATTTTAAAAAATGGAAGTTATGGAAAATCCTTCATAACCTGAATTTTCGTTGTGAGAAACAGAATAGAAAATCTGTTTTTAACGATAATACAGAAATAATTTGTTCACCAACGAGCAATGGAAAGGAAGATGTTGAGTGTTACTTTGAAGGACAAGAAAACTAATAAATGAATTAGACAACAAATAAAGGTGGATGATATCACCAAACGGATAACATCTCTGAAATGGAGCTGGGCCGGCCATGTAGCGAGAGCGACGTATAAGTGGAGTGGCAAGATCACTAGGTAGAGACCATGGGGTGAAAAGCGAAGCATAGGAAGACCCCAACAGAGATGGAGCGACGATCTGAAGAGAATCGGAGGGCTTAACTGGCATCAACAAGCACAACATAGAGAAAAATGGAAAGATTTGAGAGAGGCCTATACCCAACAGTGGGTAGAGAGCGGCTGAAGGAAAAAGAAAAAGAATAACCCGTTTTATTATTTTTATTTTTTGATCACAGTAGTATGTTACTCGGGCCTGTTCAATTCAGGAATATATTTCTTTTCTTGGGTGCCACTTGTCATTTATGTTTAAATGAGGGATTATAGTGGTAGATTTTTCTTTGTTATTACCATCCCCTTGGTTTTTCTCATCTGCATACTTAAATCAAATCTTTCGCTGAGAGGTGTCTGGCGTATATGGAGAATATTTACGAGCAATCAGGAAATTTCGAGCCGAAAAAAGAAATATATTTTATTTAGATCGGACTTGGGTTAATGAGGGACACACAGTGAAAAAAGTCTGGATTGACAAAAACATTAAGAGTGCCAAACAAGCTTTTATGTAAGGTTGTTCAACTGGATTACAACCCCCTTCAGGAAAAGGTCGCAGACTTATTATAGCACATATTGGTTTTAAAAACGGGTTTCTCGACGGTGGCTTGTTGGAATTCAAATCAAAGTCAACTAAATATTACCATGAGGAGATGAGGGCCGAGGTTTTTGAGTAATACTTCCAACAATTGATTGAACGTATATCAGCAGAATCAGTTATAGTATTAGACAATGTCCCATACCTTTCTTGATTATTAGAACGATTCCCGACAAATTCATGGAAGTAAGCGGATATTCTTCAACGGATAAGAGACAAAAATCTCAAACATAAGGATGGTATGTTAAAAGCGGAACTTCTCAGAATTACGAAACAAAATAAGGCACAGTTCAAGATATACTCAGTCGATGAGATGGCAAAGGAACGGAATGTCACAGTGCTTAGATTACCTCAATATCATTGCGAATTAAATCCCGTAGAGCTAATTTGGGCACAAATGAAAGGTTTCGTTGGAAGGGAAAACACTACGTTCAAATTTGAAGACGTAAGGCAATTATTACTCGCCGGAATAGAGAGGAGTAGAGAAGATAATTGGAAAAATATCATTCGACATGTTATAGAGGAAGAAAATAAAATGTGGAAACTTGACGAATACATTTAAGAAACTGTGGAAATAGAACCCTTAATTATCAATTTAAGAGAAGTTGAGTCTTCAGATTTTGAAGATGATGATTGTTTTTGATTGTAATTAAATTACTTATATATCGTAAATGGTGAATTTGTATATATACGTAGATCTATAGATAAAAGAATTTTTGGTAATAAATCTTATATTTCTATAACTTTATTTTTAAGATAATTTATTTATTTATAATTTATTTATTGAACATTAAAAGCAGGTTATGCTCGGACGGCTATGCTACCAATGAACTATTATTTGCATTTTATGACTTTATTGTATAGCGGAGGGATTCTGCCTAAAATAAGGTTAGCCCTTAAAAATAATTCAAAACAGGTAACAAAATCCAGTAAAATGAATAAGAAATCTCTTTTTTTTGGGCGTACCCCAACATGTATTTATATCAACAATGAGAGTATTCTACTATCAACTCCAAACAAATACACTTTAGGTTTTGGCCTCTCTTCAATTACTTCATATACACCAAATTTCAATTCGATTTTTCATTCCTTTCAGAAGTTATCGCTCTATTTAATACACATTCCTACCTAAAAGTTGTATTTTTTGTTGTCAAGAGATCTTAAAACGCAAGAAAATTCATGAATCATGAGGTAATTTTTTTCAGAAACACCACACTTCGCTTACCTAATGAATTATACTTAATTTCAAAACGACGTAAAATGTTATATTATAATTTATCCCTAAATTTTAAGATACTCGTATCTGGCACGTCAAACTCCCCCAATCAAAAGCAGCTGTTCATCAAATGTGGGATTTCAGATATCCAGATTTCCACTATTTGCAAATGATTTGCATGAGCACACGATTCGAACCACTCAGAAAGCAAATTATCACGATTGTCAGCGTATTTCTCTGAAATTATATTCTGAGTTATACAATTCGGCACAATCGACGCTAATTTCGCAGAATCGAAATAAATTTATTTTGGCATTAAACAAGTATTGAAAAAGTTCAAAAGTATGATGAGAAGTATTTGAATAGAACTTGGCTTCTGTGAGTAATAATATGGAACTTTTTGTAGTATTTTAATAGCCTTAACTTTTTTAATGTAAAAGTTTCATTTACTTGTTAACAAATGGTCTTTTTTAAAATTATACCAATACGAATAAAAATATCTTCTTCTTCTTCACGTGCTTTGTCCGTTGCGAACGTTGGCATTAACATGATGATTTATTTGCGGCAGATCTGAACAGTTGGGCAGATGACAGCCTGAACCAATGGCACAAGTTCTGGAGCTAAGAGTGTCTTTTCTCCCGGGTCTCCTCCTGCTGTCTACCTTTCCTTGAATTATTAACTGAAGTATCCGATATTTACTATGTCTCATAAGATGTCCGACGTGTTCCAGCTTTCTTCTCTTAATAGTTATTCCCACCTCTCTTTCCTTACCCATCCGACGCAGTACCTCCTCGTTAGTGATGTGGTTCGTCCAAGATATTCGCAGGTTACGTCTGTACGTCCACATTTCAAAGGCCACAACTTTTTTATGAGCGTTTCGGTCATTGTCCACTCTTCTACTCCGTACAATAGTACTGGAAATATATAACATCGGAGCAGTCTGATTTTAAGAGGTAGGGTTATACTGTTGGAAATAAATATGATCTTCATACTATTAAACGATCTTCTCGCTCTTTCTATTCTCACACGTATTTCTGTTGCCTGGTCGCATCCTGAGTTAATTCTTGTTTGCAAATAGGTGCAAGATTCTACGTGTTCAAGTCTCCGGTTGTTTAGTATTAATTGTCTTGCTGGTTGATGGTTTTTACTTATAAACGTCCATTTGGTTTTCGCGAGGTTTAGGCTTAGCCCATAATCTTCACCTGTTCTTTGTAACCTTACCATCAGGCTATTTGACTCATCTATCTTATGTTATTAAGTATGTCTCCATTTAACTTTATGCCTTCGGTAGTTTCTTCTAGCGCTATCTTGCATACTTCTTCGAAGTAGATGTTAAAGAGGAGGAGAGACAAAATGTAACGCAGACCTTACTTTCACTGTAGCCGACTGTCCCCAGTAGAGATTCGCTATAGTCCGGATATCTCTGGAATCGATTCCGATCTGTTGGAGTATTTCTAGCAGTTGATCGTGCTTAACATTATCGAAAGCTTTAGTGTAATCTATGAAAGACAGATATACATCTTTATTCATGTTTCTATAGCGCCGAATAAGAACCTGTAAGCTGAAGAGCGCTTCTCTTGTGCCAAGGGCATTTCGAAATCCGGACTGTGTATCTCCGATGTTTTCTTTACATTTTTTGCAAATTCTATTGTTCATAACATTGGTGAATGCTTTGGTTAATCAGGCTTATCATTCGGTGTTGATCATAAGATTTTGTGTTCGGTCAGTTCGGTATGGTCACAAAGGTTGACTGTAGCCAGTCCTCAGAAAATTTCCCGCTGTTGTATATATTATTGAAAAGCGTGGTGAGGATGTCGAGAAACTGGCCGTTCATTTGGCACAAGATTTTCAGAATTTCGCCGTGAATGCCATCGTTGCCTGGTGTTTTGTTGTTTTTAAGAGTTAAGATAAAAATATATTACTATAAATTCCCACTTTATCTCGGGTAAATTAAGTTATAAAGATTATTTTTGAAATATAACGCCGATATACTAATAGCTATACATAAAGTTGCATTTGAAGTTCTGGGAGAGATAATAGTAAGTAAAAAAAACGACAAACATGTCTAGTTTAACGAATACATTGAAAAACTTATCAACATAAACAAAAAGAAAGTTTACGTAATTCTTTTAGTTGAGATCAGACCTTAGTTTGCTTAAGAATATGAGAAAAGTACTGATAGCAACCAAAATTAACCCTTTTTCTTTAGAAGAAATAATGAAGAGTACCAGAAAAATGGTAGTGCAATTAGACCCGGCAATATTTCAATGGGAACTAATTAAATCTGGTAGACAACAACTGATTGAGGAAATGGTTAGTCTTTTTAATGAATGAATCAATTATTTTTTCTGAACGAATGGAAAGTATCGTATATTAGCTCTTTATAGAACAAAGTGAGCCAAGTTAGTCTAAAAATTAAGACGGATTGAGCGTGAATTGCTCACTTAGTTAAGTATTTGGGAGGGTATTGCAAAAACAGCTAAGATCGGTGACGTAATTGGAGAGGATCAAAGGGGTGTTACGTCAGGACAATGCTAAAGTGGAAATAGCATTTATCGGTCTAATGAAGGCTTTTGATACCGTGTCAAAAGATAAACTCTAAGAAGCATTGATCCGCAGTCGGATATAGTACGCACCTGATCCGTATCAGTTTAACGTCGAGATACTGCTATTATTACACAACATTACAACATCACAAAGACAAATCCAAACAAATAAATTCCATAATTTAAAATTTCATTACTCATAAAGAAATTAAGATTATGTTAAAAAAAAATAATTTTTAGTACCTTTTTCTTCCTAAATAAGACACACAGAATATATCTGAATTATTAGAATCACGATTCTTTACCGATTACAGGCGGTTTTCAATTTTCTATAACGTTGAAACTTTAACCATAGTACTTTAATAAATACTGGTAATAAGGAAAAATCTTTGGCACGCTATAGTAAAATAACGAATATATATTTTAAAATTATAGTTGATTTGTGATAGATATTACGAGCATATACAACTAGCAATGAAGCAAAATTTTTATATGATTTTTAGTTCAATTTACACTAAAATGTTTTATTCAATATTTCTGTTTATTATTTATAATTACTGCCGTATCTAACAGTGTATTTAGTTTTTGTACGTCAATGATGCCGAAGAAATCTTCAAAAAATGCTAAGACAAATAATACTTCAAATGTGGTAAGTGAATTTATTTAAAAGTTATTTACATCATTCGACAGTAAAGGATTGCCATTAAAATGCTAATTATTAAGCAGTTCTTCCAGTCTCCATATTTCCGCATATTCTTGGGACAAAGATTTCCATATTGGCCGAATTTTCGAGCTGACAGCTGCTTCTGTATCTTTTTCCTACGAAGCTTCTGCTTGATGTTTGACCACACGTTCTCGATTAGGTTGGCATCGGCGGAGACGGCCAATCTATTATGACGATACTGGATCCCCCTCTCCACTGGCTCCACGTTTTACTCCGATGTTTGGAGTCATTATCGTCTTCAAGAATCCACTCCTCATTTTTATCGACAAACCACTATTTGACCGTCGGTGTTAATGCCTTCTTGTAATTCTGGATCATTTTTTCTGCATTCAAATTGTAGGTAAAGATGTAGAGTCTCCTAAAAACCTTTTTCCCAAAGAAAGTCCCAAATATGGATCTTTCCAGGGTGTTTCACGGTGCGCTGAACTAGTCGGTTAGTGGAAATTGACTAATCTCGTGGTGTGATAACATAACCCAAAATGAAGCTTCAACAGAAAAAATTACATTGCTCTGTATATATATATATTTATATATATATATATATATATATTATATATATATATATATATATATATATATATATATATATATTATATATATATATATATATATATATATATATATATATATATATATATATATATATATATATATATATATATATATATATATATATATATATATTTATATATATATATATATATATATATATATATATGTATATATATTTATATATATATATATATATATATATATATATATTTATATATATATATATATATATATATATATATATATATATATATATATATATATATATATATATTTATATATATTTATATATTTTTATATATAGATATATATATATACATATATATATATATATATATATATATATATATATATATATATATATATATATATATATATATATATATATATATATATATATATATATATATATATATTATATATATATATATATATATATATATATATATATATATATATTATATATATATATATATATATATATATATATATATATATATATATATATATATATATTATATATATATATATATATATATATATATATATATATATATATATATATATATATAAATATATATATATCCATTTCGTCTTCTTCTTCCCATTCGTCAATTTTTTCAGTAAAACTTGCTTTAGAAAAGCAGTTTTTGATAGTTTTCTGAGAAACATTTTCACTCCATACTTTAGCGACTTTGGTTATACACTCTTTAAGGGTAATCAATTTTTGGATTGGAAGGTTGTTATCAATCGCATTAACAATTTTGTGAACAATTCTGTTTCGGTAATGATGTTTTATGTTTTTATAATACCCTGGTCCATAGGTTGCAATTTGGAGGTCATGTTTGGTGGAAAAAAGATCAATTCAATATTCCTTAATTTTTTACTTACAGTAACTGGATGTGCAGGACAATTGTCTATAAACATCACAATCTTTCGCTTTTGGCTTTTCATTTTCGTGTCCAGTTCTTTGATCCATCTTTCGAAAATCTCAGAAGTCATCCATGCCTTTTTATTATTGGCGTAATCTAACTCCATAGATTTATCTCCTTTTAAACAACGGGGATTTTTTGCTTTTACCTATGAGCAGTAATTTCAGTTTTTCTGAGCCATCCATGTTTGCTCCAACATAAGTTTCACCCTTTCTTTACTTGTTTTAACACCAAAACGTTTATCACTTTTAAAACCAAAAGTTTTATTTGGCAAACATTTAAAAAACAAACCGGTTTCATCACAATTGAAAACGTTTTTTTTGGCTCGTACTTTTTAAAACAGTTTCAGTCCAAATGTCACAGTCCTCCTGACTAACGCTTGCACTCTCGCCAGACACCACCGTCTTGAAAACAATTGAATTGCGAGTCTTCCAGGCACTCAACCACCCTTCACAAGCTTGAAAATTAACGCATTTAAATTCTTTAGCAAATTGTAGAGCCTTTTGCTTTATTAAATTTCCCGATATTGGTATGTTGTGATGCGTATGGGCCACTTGAAACCATCGTAAAACTGCTTCATTTACATCCTCGTAAGTACTCACCCGTACTCGTTTTCGACTGTTTGAAACACTAGGTTTCTTGATAATACTGTCGCGACTTTTTATTATCAGAGAGACGCAACTTTGAGAGAAAACACCAAATTTTGCAGCAACATCAATTTTTTTGCAGCCTTTATCAACTTCCTCCAAAACTTTAATTTTCTCAGCTAAACTTAAACACACTTGCTTGGACATCTTACTTGATTCTTAAACAAAAAGAAACTGAACCTGAATTTGCGAATTACTAGGCCTCGACTATAAAATGGGTTTTTCCCCGGGTTTCTATAAAATGGGTTATTCCCCGGGTTTCTCATAGAAATCTACCTGATTTATTGCCAACCACTAGGCGTTATAAACGCGTTAAGAACCTTTTCAAAAGAATGCGTCATAAAAATGGAATTCGTGCTAATGTTAGATAAAAATGGGAAACCCGAAATGGCCAAAATCTCAATAAACGCATAAAAATTTATACATAAAATTCCGGTAAAAAATTTTATTATATAGAGTGTTACTATATTACAGATTCACTATATGCAAGGCTTTTTACATGAAATTTCATTAAAATATTGAAAAAAATTGCACTATAAAGAGTTTTTCACTATGTAGAGTTTCACTATAAACAGTGTCGACTGTATACACATATATATATATATATATATATATATATATATATATATATATATATATTATATATATATATATATATATTATATATATATAAATATATATATTCAGTGAAACAGTTATACTGTATTTTATTTCAAAAGTGTATAAATATAAATAAATAAATGAATATATTATATATATATATATATATATATATATATATATATATATATATATATATATATATATATATATATATATATATATATATATATATATATATATATATATATATATATATATATATATATATATATATATATATATATATATATATATATATATATATATATATATATATATATATATATATATATATATGTTACAATAGAGGTTTTCACGGATGGTGAAATGTAATAGCTTAAAATTTCGGGTTTCAATCCATTCATCTAACAATGAATTTGCTCTTGCTATTGCTGCTACTCGATACTGTGATCTTGCTGCTGCTAACTTAGTTAGTTTGAAGCTTTGCGAAAGAAGTTCAGGGTAATCAATTAAAATAATGTTATCTATTACATTGATTAACTACAAGATATATATATATATATATATATATATATATATATATATATATATATATATATATATATATATATATATATATATATATATACATATATATATATATATATATATATATATATATATATATATATATATATATATATATATATATATATATATATATAAATAAATAAATAAATAAATAAATAAATAAATATCGTCTTTATTAAGATGTTAATCACATGTGATGTGAGTACATATTACCCACACACATCGTGTGTAGAAGAGGCGAGATTTAACCATCGGTTACTCTTACATCTAACCTCTTCAACACACAACGCGCTTACAAACAAAAATGAAGCAACAATTACATACTAACATAGTAAAATCAATAATCAACAAGAAACATCAAAATACAAATAAACTAAGTCTGAGAATTCTGCTTATTTAACAGCTCTTCCCTATATAATCGACGAAGTCGGCCAATAGTGCACGTTTTCAGTTCTGGATTCATAGTATTGTATGTATTTACTGCACTATATGTAAAACTGCGCTGAAACAAGGCAGTGCGATGCTGAGGCATAGTCAAGCGATCAGGCCGTCTAATATACCTATTATGCACCAAATTTCGGGGATACTAGCTTCTCCCTTAAATAAATCGGGACTGAAGTTCCTAAGAGCCTCATCAAGAATATTACGAAGTGCAATTGCACAGTATTAGCAAAATTTAACCATTTTAACTCATTTATTTTTAAAGATATATGATCATATTTTCTCAAATGGAATATAAACCTACAGCAGACGTTCTGTACATACTGCAAACGTCTCCTTGAAAGCGCATCCAAGCAAGGATAGTATACAATACTACAATAATGAAATGAAGACAAGACCAAAGATTCACACAATTTTTTCCTCATCTTAAAATTCAGAATAAAACGATTTGCATATAAAACCTTCATTTTCGCATAACTTTTTTTTGTAGGAGCACCCTAACATGTTCCCTGAATCTGAGATGTGTATCAATGCAAAGACCCAAATTCTTGGCACAATCAGAAAATAGCAAATCCTGATCAGCCAGCCTCAGTCTCAAAGCCATGCTCAAGGTTGGTCGCCGATTTTCCTTGCAAAACAATAAAACTTGAGTCTTGTCTGGATTTAGCCTCAAATTATGTTCATCCGAGTAAACTGACAAAGCCATGAGATCCTGATTTAAATTTTCTGCTGCAGACTCAGGATCCGATGGTTCAAAGAAATGAAGCAACTGTGTGTCATCAGCATACGACTGAACCGATGAATATACAGCTGTTTGGAATATATCAAAAGTATATATAAGAAACAGAAGAGGCCCCAGTATTGAACCCTGGGGCACTCCGGAGACAATTTTACCAGCAGCTGAACAAACATCACCCATTCGCACCCTCTGCCATCTACCCGACAAATAGCTATAGAAAAATTGTACGGAGTGATCAGCGAAGCCCAGATAGTGCAGTTTAGCACAAAGTAGGTCATGATCCAGCACATCAAAGGCTTTCGAATAATCCAGCGAGACTGATATAACAGCCATATTTTTATCAATAGCTCTGATTATGCTATCCGTTAAATTCAATAAAGCCGTTGATGTGCTATGACCCCTCCGGAAGCCAGATTGATGCAAGGGGAGCAACTCATTTGTCAAGAGATATTCTGAGACCTGTGTATGTACTGCCCTCTCCAAGACTTTTGACATAACTGGTAACAAACTAATTGGACGCAAATCTCTGACGGTTAAAGGATTTTTAACTTTAGCAACAGGGCACACAATAGACTCTTTCCAGCTCTCCGGAAAATACCCACTCTCCAGGCAACAATTAACAATATGGGTTAGATGATATAAGATAACAGGTAAACTAAGCTTAAGCATAAAAAGTGTCAAAACCATCATTTCCAGCAGCATTGGACTTTATACTATTAACACACCTGCAAATTGACTCAGGGGTTTCCATTAGGAAATTAAAGTTCAGATCTAAATTCCTCTTATTGTTGCTGTAATAATATATTTTACCAGCACAGTTGTCAGACTTTCGGAAAACGCTCAAAAAGTATTCATTTATATCATTCACATTGGCCAAATGTGCAGGCAGACGAGGGGTATCTTTTGAACCCGTGTGAACATTGCATTGCTGAAGTCCCTTCCATAATGATTTTGCATTCTTTTGTGTCTCTAAATATTCAAGATATCCCAATTTTTCACGACGCACACTGTAAAGGGTGAGATTTCTCATTTCTTTATAATATTGATGACTCTCCTGAGTTTTATTTCTCTTAAACTGAGCTAGTGCTCGGTCTCTTTCTATCATTAGCGCTTTCAAAGCAGGTATTAGCCAGGGAGCTGGAGGCTTGTTTACTCTTACCGTTCTGAGAGGACAATGGTCCCCAAACACGCCCGACAAATGAAAATTAATAAATCTGACCTTGTCCCCAACATCCTCAATATAATAAATGTCATCCCATGATATGCGCTGTAGGTCAGTATAAAAATTATCCTCATTAAAGTGCTTAAAATCTCTGTAAGTTATGAATTTTTGTCGGCATAATTTTGCGAAAATATTTAATTTACAATATGTTAATTTATGATCACTTATATTTTCCGCGTCTAAAGTGCCCACTGAGACAACACACTCCTCATCCATAACAAAAATAGGATCCAACAATGTTGAAGTTTTTTGAGTAACTCTGGTTGGCTCATTGATGACTTGGGCAAAACCAAGGGTGTCAAACACTTCTGACATAGGATTAGGTAAACAATCCGGCATCATGTTAATATTTAAATCACCTAGAACTATAACACGTCCATACAATGCCAAAACCTCAGGGAGAACCTGGTCAAGAAAATTAACAGAGTCGAGAATATTGTTTTTGGTGCGATATATTACACCTACCACACAACATGATTTAAATTTAAGTCTTATCCTTACCCAAAGGCTCTCAAGACCATCTACCCGCTGCGGCATCTGCAAGGGGAGCAGCTCGCTCTGCAAGGAATCCCTGACATATACTCCCACACCTCCACCCCTGCCATCTATTCGATCGCATCTATAAAAGTTATAGCCGTTCATTCGCACCGCATCATCCGTCACATTCACGTTTAGCCATGTCTCACTGACCGCCACAACATCAAAACCATTTGTCGCTACAATATCTACAAATTCATCAAATCCAGTAAATATAGATCTTAAATTTAAATGAGCTACACTAAAGACTGATGAATTACTTTCCCCATTCATTTTACTAACTCTTGAGATTCACACAAATAGTCAATCTTTTTATTTTCAATTTCCATCATTTTAAGAAAAACAGGACAAAGCCGATCCAATGAACCGTGATGAAAGTCAGCATTACGATTCTCATCTTTTGAAACTTTAGTGCAGTTTACACATTTTTTAGTCCCGGATTGACAGTCTTTGTAAGAATGGTCTTCAGATGAACAAATAGAACAGACTCCATGGGACTTACAATCTTTGGCAAAATGACCAAAATCCATACAGTTATAACACTGCAAAATGCTAACATGGTTAAAGACTAGGCATCTCGACCAACCAATACAAATTTTATTATTTTTTAGGAGCACATTATGTGTTTTTGGATCCGTCTCTAATAGAAGATCCACTTTGCCATGCTTATTTCTACACTTTTTTAGAATTTTTATGTGCGTACGACCGTCATTAATTAAATTATTACACTGAACAATCTCCTTCACTATGTCCTCATCAGCATCTTCAGGATCAACATCGTCCTTGTTTATATTGATAATCTTCAACTTTGGATTTTTTAAACGGGGCTCTTCAACAACGTACTTTTCACCAAGTCTGTCCTTCAACCGCGATTTAAGAGTACCGATTTGTTTCTTATCCTCGCAACCAATCACTACTTTACCATCATAACCCTCTCTAAATGTTGACACACTAAGACCAGACGGATCTACATGACTACGTATATATTTCTTTGTGATGGAGCCGGCTTGTTTTTGTTTCGGTTTCACTATCACTATAGATTCTGCCTTTCCCTGACCAAGAGCCTCAGCATATGATTTAGGTTGCTTGACAACTGCGTTACGTCTTTCCAGTGAAGAACTTTGAATGAGCTTTAGATCACCTTTTATTTCTTCTAACATGCTAACAATGAGCGGAATTTGCTTCGCTATTAATAGACAGTTGTCACACAAGAATACCAACAGGCGCTTCTGCAAGGGCATACACTTGGATTCAGACGGAGCCAAGCGTGCACAAGCCTTATGAACATGACTACAGCAAATATCACACTGATAAAACATATCTTTAAGTAATATCTCTTGCTGACATTTATAGCATTGCAAAGGAGGATCACTCACCTCGCCCGCATCCTCATCCTCGTCATCCGCCATTACACTCCACGTGCTGAATCTACCAATTTTTGCAGCAACACAATATATGGAACAGACTATGTGTTCCTCAAATACGATGAGCGCACCAAGCAAATCTCACCGAACACGCCGGGTGGCACGCACTATACAGGTCTTTTTTGTAGACAGTACTATATGTGTCTGCACTAATCACGTAAAAAAACTCAAATATTTCTCGTCGAAAATGAAACACTAATTATTATTTTTTTTACTTCAGACAGTTCACTCGGTTTTAATAATTCTTCAATGTCAAACAGTAAGTTTTACGTGAAAGTCCTCGAAAGGCTGAGGAAAAGAATGCAACGCGGTGTCCGGTGTTTACTGGTATGTATATATATATATATATATATATATATATATATATATATATATATGTATATACATACATATATATATATATATATATATATATATATATATATATATATATATATATATATATATATATATATATATACATACATATATATATGTATGTATATATATATATATATATATATATATATATATATACATACATACTTGAATAAACCATACCTTGTAACTATTGTAATAATGTGCTGAATGTTCAACAATACTGTTATTTCTTTTTTCTAACAGACAAGTTTCATCTCGTTTAAAATATTTAACGGCCACTGAGTTTTTCTGCGTCCTTTTTTCAAATTCGTTTTTTACGCTGATTCGCAATGTTCACGAGATTTTCTTATATTTATACGGCTACAAAGTTTTATCCGCCATTTTAAGATAAATATCTAAAGTATTATGGCATGTAGGGGCGCTTAGGCTTTACAGATTACGAAGATATACAGAAAAAAAAAAAACTATCATATATCTGGGAAAGTAACGATTGCTGGAAAAAGAATAGCGGTATTGCAGCAGCTTTTATTTAAAAGCACAGTACATACACTGCTGTATGCGTGTATGAAAATAGCAATTTATATTGGTTTGAATCGTTGCAATTTTTACTTGTTAGAATACACAACCTCGAGAAATTTCAAAAGTTTAAAAAGAGCAATAAAATTATGCCTTTGTTTTTTAATAATACGGCTTTTTATTTATTACAATATCTAAAATCTGTAATTCAATGTAGAAGTTAACACGTGCCGAGGTTCTTTAACCATTTTTACTTGCTTCCTTAAGAGAAGTTTGGCTTGCATTCATAAAAAAAACACGCTCCGAAACTTGCACATTTCTTTAAGTTTTGGGGTCTCTAGATCACGATAACATCACGTCCAATTTCCGCTGGTTTGTTTGTCATCCTGTTCGATAGTTTCCGAAAGAAATGAGGCATCAATATCAAATTGGGTGGACACTTCAGGTGGGGACGGAAAGGAACGAAGCTAATCGCTTCAGTGTAAGGAAGTGAAAGGCACAGAGATTATTAACTTTTACACAACAGTATTTTTTCTTGGTTTTTAGTTAAAAAATTGACAAATCCTAAGCATAATTATTTATAATCAATAGTATAAGATGGATGGATGGATGGATATTAAGAAGAGGCGCGTCGACGTCTGTGGTCATTTGGCGCCGTATTTCTGGATGGTGTTTTGAACGTGTTATATGTTTTGTGTTATATTAATATCTTTTAGGTATTTAAATAGTGATTTTATGTGTTCCTGATCCTGAGCTCGAATGTGGTGTAGTGGGTTGTCTATACCATATTTTAGTCTTATCAGCTGGTAGTGTGTTGCAGTGAGTATGTGTTTTACTGTTAGGGTTTGATTGCAGAACTGACACTTTGGTGGTAATTCGTTCTTGAGTAAGTGAGAGTTGGTTAAGTGTGTATGTTCTATTGCGATTCTTCTCAATATGGCATTCTCTCTTCTGGTGAGGGTATCAGATTTCATAGGAGGAAAGACAGTTAGTTTGAACTCGCTCAATTTATTTGGTCCTTCCAGTAGGTCCCATTCTAGTTGAAAGATGTTTTGAATAGTGCTTTTTATGATTGATATGAAATCTTGAGGGGTGCTGGAGGTGGGGATTAAAGTTCCTCGGTGGATGGCTTCTTTGGCTGCAAGATCTGCTCTTTCGTTTCCTTTGATGCTGGAGTGGCTGTGGACCCACATGATTGTGATGTTTATTTTTCTTTGGAAACCAATTTGTATTAGATCAAAGATGTCAAGGACGTACCTGTTTTTAAAGTTTTTTGATATTATTAATTTGATTGAGCTTAGTGAATCCGTGACTATTAGGTATTTAGTGGATAGCTTGGATGTTATGGCTATCTTAAGGGCTGTGGTGTGGATTGGCAGTTTAAATCTTTTTGTGGTAGAGTTAGTTACTAATGCTTCTCCTACCCCTGATTGAGTTCTCGAGCCATCTGTATACATATGGTAGTGATCACTATATTTTTGAGATATTAAAATTTTGAAAGTTTGTCTTTTTAATTCATTTGGAGTGTTTTTGTTATCTAACTTCAATAAGAATAAATCAAGATTTGGATTGGTTGCTATCCATGGTGGAAATATAGGGAAGCTTGATGAGTCTATGGTTTTTAGTATTATGTTATGTAGGTTGAGAAATGATTTTATTCTATATTGAATGGTATTCTTTTTTGGTTGGATATTAGTTAGACGGTTTAGGTGTAAGGGTTGCTTGATGTGCTGCTTGAACATTCCTGTTGCGTAGAAAAGCATTAACGATTTCTGTCTTATTAAATATAGTGGAGGTATCGAGGCAATACATTGCAGGCTTGCAATAGGTGATGTCCTATAGGCGCCAGTGGCCAATCTCAGTGCCTGGTTTTTGTATTGAGTTTAAGGGTCTTTTGTATGATTCAAAAGTGGAGTCGTAGATGTAATCGCCGTACTGAATCTTAGGAAGAATAAGACTATTATAGATTTTTATTAAGGCGAAAAAAAGAGCTACCCCACTGATTACTGGCCAACATTCTCATCATGTTTAGGTCATTTGCCTTCCTTTTTTTTATCTTTTTAATATGTTCTACCCAGTTTTAGTTTTGGAGTCGAAGATCATTCCTAAAATGTTAATGTGTTGTTTTTGTTGAATGTCTTTGTTTGACAATTTAAGAACATTAATCCTTGGGAAATTCCTTTTTTTGCAAAAGTGGATGACGGCAGATTTGCTTGTGGAGAATGAGTATCCAGCTTGGTCGGCCCAATTTTGGACATGGTTCAATGTGGTTTGCAGTGTTATAATTAATTCATTGTTGTTTGGAAGTGATTTGTATATTAGTATATCGTCTGCGAAGAATTTTGTCTTGGAATTTGAGGGAATGTGGTCCTCGAGCCCTTGGATAGCCAATGCAAATAATATTGGGCTCAAAACGGATCTCTGTGGAATTCCATTGCACAGTGATGTAGGTTTGGAAAGAATTCCATTTGCCTTAACTTTTATTGTGTGTGGTTTCAGCAGGTTGATGATATACTTTGGGAGAAAGCCTTTGAGTTGTATTTGTTTAAGCCTATTGATTATTAAGTCTTTGTGGGTTGTGTCGAAAGCGCTCTCGAGATCTAAAGAGATGGCTACCACGTGGTTGCGATTGTTAAATGAAGTCTTTATGTCGTTTAAATAGTCTAGTGTTGATCTGTTTTTCCTAAATCCAAACTGTTGAGCCGATAGTAGATCTTTTGTTTCAGGCAACCAAATTAATCTTTCCTTGACCATTCTCTCTAGAATTTTCGCCAGATGACTCGTTAGTGTAATTGGTCTGTAATTGTTAGGTGATCCCCTGGGTTTGCCTGCCTTGTGTATGGGGACTATAACGGAAGTGGTCCAGCTCAGTGGGAAATCATTCTCCAGCCATATATGGTTGTAAATTTCCAGGAGGATTTTAAGGGCAGATAGCGGAAGGTTTTTGATCGTGGGTATATGAATATCGTCGGGCCCAGGTGCTGTTGGTTTTGCATTGTTGATGGAGGTTGTGAGTTCGAGAAGAGAGAATGGAAGGTTGTAGTTTAAGGAGTCGTTAGTGTCAAAATTGTTGGATGAGAGATGAAGATTTTCGATGGGGTTTGGCGAGTTGGACGATGAGCTTTTTGTTTTGAAAGTTTCTGCTAGAAGATTACTAATTTATTGGGGATCCGAGATCCATACATTGTTCGATTGTAAACCTTGGATGAACCTGAGCCTTTCATTTTTTTTATTTCTTTCCATAGATCTGAAGAGGTGATTGTTGAATTTATGGATGATGTAAATTTTTGCCAAGAGTTTATTTTAGATTGTTTTATGACTCTCTTTGCTAAGGCTTTTTTCTTTTTGAAGCCTATAAGATTGGCAGGTGATGGTTGTCGCTTGGATTTATTTAATGCCTTCTTGCGATTTCTGATGGCCATAGAGCATTCCTGATTCCACCATGGGACTGGGATTTTGTTGGGATTTTGAATGATTTTGGGAATTGCTGCGTCAGCTGCAGAGAGTATTTTTGCCATGAAATCTGAGAGGTAGCTGTTTATGTCTGCAATGTTGGATGGGGGTAGGTGTAAGTTGCGGGCAATGTGCTGCCAGTCAGCTTTGTCAAAGTATAAGAGATGGCTAGTGGGTTAGAGTGGTAGCCTCTAATAGGTAATGTTATATGTGTTTGCCATGGTCCTTGAGGTCCAATAGTCAGAAAATTATTTAATTTTTTTATTGTTTTTGTTACATACTAGATGTAGAAGAGGTTGGGATGTGGTTAATAAAAAAATCAACATCGGTATTTGACTTTTTCATTATTTTAAATTCAGAAATAAAACTAATTCAAAGTGTTTTTTTTACGTATAGGGGATATAGTAATTTGGAAAGGGGGTAAGTGGAGGTCGCTTTGATTGTGATCAGATTCTTTTTATAATATTTGGTGGAAATAGTTTTAATAGTAGCGGGATTCAATTCCGGATGACCTCAGATCAAGAAAATATATTAAGGCAGAAACTGAGGAAACCATAAAGTTTATTGAGGATTTGCTGTTGTCGGAACGGCAAATGAAAATTCCAGTGCTTGCCAAAAATGCTTGAGTATCCTAAACTATAGTTTTCCCAATTCTAAATGAAGATTGGCTAGAAAAGAACTTTTCCAAGATCACTTGGCCACTCTAAAGAACGGTAAGAGTTATTTTTCGCGAATTGTCACAAGTGACGAGACTTGAGTGTTCTATTGGGATTTTCCAACGAAGCAGGATTCGATGCAGTGGGTACATAAGGACTATCCATTTATAAAGGAGGAGAAAGGTCAATCGTCTTCTGGAAAGTTGATGGGGACCGTTTTTTGCAACTGCGAAGGGACGCTGTTTATTGAATATATGGAAAAGAGGTTTACAATTAATAAGGAGATTTATGGAAGAACGAGTGGCAGTCGACGGATTTCTTTCTAACACCTTCACTATCAACGCCGGTGTACCCCAAGGCTCCATACTGTCTCCTACTCTCTTTCTCATTTACATTAACGATCTGCTGGAAAAGACCGAAAATCCAATCTACAGCTTTGCACAGTACACTTATCTCTTCATTCACTTTGAACGCTCGGACGTCGGCTACTCAGACGAATATACGCAGTCAGCAGCAACTTAACAAAGACCTGGAAGAAATTCTATCTTGGGGTGACAGTAACTAAGTGGAATTTAACGCTACAAAAACTCAGGCGGCAGTTTTTTCTAAAAAAGTTAACATTGCTGAAGCCGACATAGTTATGTCGGGGCACTCCGTTCCTCTAACATCGTCACTCAATTTGTTGGGCCTTAATTTGGGAGCAAATATGTCCTGGCATGAACATGTTGCAGGCATAGCAAGGAGAGCTTCTCAAAAGTTGGAAATATTATTTCGAACAGAAAGCTTTACACTCCACAACAACTTTTAATTCTTTACAAAGCTCAAATTCGACCAACTATGGAATACTGCTCCCATGTTTGGAGCTCCGCTCCCAAACATACACTGCATTTGTTGGATTCTATTTAGAGAAGAGATGTTCATCTGATTAGAGACCCGGAACTGACCGTCGGCCTTGATTCGCTGAAACATCGAAGAACGGTTGAGGACTTGAGCCTATTCTACAAGTACTTTCGTGGAAAGTGTTCGAAGGATGTGGCCCGCTTAATTCCTCCCAGAGCGGTGCATGTTAGAAGTACACGTCGCGCTAATTCTTCACATCCGTATGAGGTTCAGCTTGTTACTCCTCGTACAACGCTTTTCAAGCAGTCTTTTATGTGGAGAACATCATCCCTTTGGAATAATTTGCCCAGGACTGTGTTTCCCACCGAGTACAATCTACAGCGATTCAAGAACAACGTGAATCGCTTTCTCCGCACACATGTCGCTCCTGTAACGCTTTAGGGACTTCCCTGTAGCACGTGTGCTAGACTCGTAAAAAAAAAAAAAAACTACAAAATCTGAAGTAGGCCATCAGAGCAAAAGGCCTAAATTAATGGAGACCGAAAACTTGCTGTAGCATGACAACTATAGGGCCACAATGTTTGCTTAATTCAAGTCACTACCGAAACCTGTGGATTTACGAGGTTACGTCATCTACCCTGTAGCCCTGATTTAGTATTCTGTGACTTATGTTTATTCAAACCTGTAAAGAATGACCTTAGCGACAGAAAATTTTCCACAGTTCTATATATTTAAGCGTCGTTTTTCGAGGCGTAAAAAACGATTTTTATGCGCGGACTGAAGCAACTTGAGAAAGTTTGTACTAACTTAGTTAATGAAGGCGGTTGTTATGTTGAAAAGTATTTTTTTTAATGTCTGCAACTTTTCCTTCATAGATAACTTTAAAAAAAACACCATTGTAGTACGTAGGACATAGGGGGAATATTAATTTTATAATTAGTATCAGTACTGATTAAACAACTGTACCAGTTTTTCTTTTTACTATAAAAAGAAGTAAAGATGAATAAGGCGTTTTAAGGTAGTTCACTCGTAACAATCGGAGCCAAAAGTATAGTCCGATAATAAATACAAAAAGTTTATGGTACTCAATTACAGAATATTTTATTTCGATTTAGAAACACCGGGATTTTCAAGTACAGCTGATATTTTGCAAATACCGGCGAAATATCGGGATAAAACATTCAATGTTTATATTAGGCCTACGCAACCGATTAATTACTGCGCTTTCAAAGTTACGGACTTAAAACATATTAATGGCGACCTATATTTATATGATAAACCTATCAAAACAATCACTTTAAAGGATGCACTAATTTTTCTCCAAAATTTTGCGTACTTGTTGGCCATAGTGCACGTTTTGATTCATCCCATTTAATTCAAGATATAATTAATTTTGCAATGATTGAGGATTTTAAAAATATTGCTGATTTCTCGGACACAGTAAGTCTTTTTAAAAAAAACACTTTCCTGGCCGAAAAGGCTTAGAAATGTTTAAGCTCGGAAAGTTAGCGCATGATTTATTGCAAATAGCACCAAACGAAAAATTCCATGAGTCGATATATGACGTTAAAATCCTTGAGAATTTGGCAAATGAGTTTTTGAAGAGAAAAGATTTAATTGTAAATTACGTATCGTATAAAGTGTGCGTCATGGAAAAAACTAATATTGCCATCGCTAATGCCTTTAAAAAGTGTTATTTCAGATCTTATGCGTCTGAATGCATAACTTTGAAAGTTCTAAAAAGTTCTTATGATAAATTGGGTTCTACAGGATTAGTGCAATTAGTATCTGGTCGAAAAAACAACGACAAACGACGTATAACCAAAGACACGCGAGTAGTAAATAAAGTAATTAATTAGTTTACAAATAGTTTATAGTACTTTATTTATTTATCACTAGTATCATTAATTATTTATTTAGTTTTAAGGAGAAGATTTATAAAACCGTTTTTAGTGTTCCGTACGGAACACTTATAAGATCACTTCGGTGTCTGTCCGTCTGTCTGTCCGTCTGTCACACCCGATTTTCTCGGAAACTATTTGTCATAGAAAGTTGAAATTTGGTAATAATATAGGAATTGATGGCCTCATCAGAGCCATGTAGTTTTGAAAGTTAAATTTTGACTTAAGGGGTTAGTTTTGGGGGGTGAAATCGGAAGTGAAAAAAAAATTTTTTTACTAGGTAATCGAGTGTGGTGTCAAATGAAAGCTTGTGAAAACACGAGTAAAAAATATATATATAATGTAATACTTGCGCGCACTTTTCTTTGTATTATTTTTAAAAAATCGCGAAAAAATCGCTGTCCACCCGCCTTATCTCGGAAAGTACTTATCAAAAAATTTTGAAAAAATTCTGGAATATTCTCCACGGGGTGTAGATTGAACGAAAATTATCACGAGTGCATTACCTGTAATAATTTATCTGGTATATAAAAAAAACAGAAATTTCAAGGTCATCAATTTTCAGTAAAGATTGGAAATAAACTTTATTGAAACTTATTTGGGGTGTATTTTGTGAAGTCACTGATCATTTTATATCACCGTAAGATAAATTTTGACTTAAGGGATTCGTTTTGAGGGGTGAAATCGGAAGTGAAAAAAAAATTTTTTATCATCGAGTGTGGTGTCAAATGAAAGCTTGTGAAAACACGAGTAAAAAATATACATATAATGTAATACTTGCGCACACTTTTCTTCGTATTACTTTTAAAAAATCGTGAAAAATCGCTGTCCCCTACCTTATCTCGAAAAGTACTGATCAAAAAATTTTGAAAAAATCCTGGAATATTCTCCACGGGGTATAGATTGAACAAAAATTATCATTACCTTTAAGAATTTATCTGGTATAGAAAAAAACCAAAATTTCAAGGTCACCAGTTTTCAGTAAAGATTGGAAATAAACTTTGTTGAAAACTTATTTGGGATGTGTTTTGTGAAATCACTGATCATTTTATATTACCGTAACATAAATTTTGACTTAAGGGATTCGTTTTGAGGAGTGAAATCGGAAGTGAAAAAAAAATTTTTTACTAGGTCATCGAGTGTGGTGTCAAATGAAAGCTTGTGAAAACACGAATAAAAAATATATATATAATGTAATACTTGCGCACACTTTTCTTCGTATTACTTTCAAAAATCGTGAAAAATCGCTGTCCCCTATCTTATCTCGAAAAGTACTGACCAAAACATTTTGAAAAAATCCTGGAATATTCTCCACGGGGTATAGATTGAACGGAAATTATCATTACCTTTAATAATTTATCTTTTATAGAAAAAAAAACAAAATTTCAAGGTCACCAGTTTTCAGTAAAGATTGGAAATAAACTTTGTTGAAAACTCATTTGGGGTGTGTTTTGTGAAGTCACTGATTATTTTATACCACCCTAATAAAATTTTTTATTTTAAAAACAATCAACGTACGGAACACTAATTGTGCAAGTTCAACTTGCACTTGACCGGTTTTTTTAATATATATTCAATATTATTATCAATTGATATGTAACAATATTGATAAATAAATATAATATATAATAACTTAAAATATTGAAAAATTATTGAATCTGCAAATATATTTTTGTTAAATATAAATCTTTTAAATACCAAAGAAAAAAATAGTAAATATCAAGATACAAATTCAAATTTTTAATTAATACATTTAATATTTTTATTTGATGATTATAAATAAAGTTGATATTGTGTTTATTCAATAAATTATTTAACCTACAAATGAATTTCTCTTTAAAAGTTAACCATTTTAAATGCTGTTTGAATGTTGGCGCGTAAAATGTGACGACATACAGTGTTGTCAAATTGTGATATTTGTCCCTTACTACGAGGTTATTCTTTTAAACAAATATCAACTTTAAATATTTATATCTTTTTAACAAATCGATAAAAAAAAATTTTTTTTTTTTTCAAAATTTTTCTGATTTTTTTTTTTACTAAATATAAGTTTTTTAAAAAATTCCTAAGAAAAGTTCTTAAGACATACACAAAACTATGCCTTTTTTATACTTCATTGGCCTATTGCATGTTAATTATGTGCACTTTAATTATGAATATCTCGCTTCGCAATCGGTCAATTTTTTTTTAATTAAATGATGAAAAACATTTAGATTAACATCATATTTCAATTTCATCAGATTCTTAAGAAAAATAGATTTACGAATGAACTACCTTAAAATGGGCAATTCACTAGACGACTGGAACTCAACTTACGATTGCAACCTGTCTTGAGAGTCACCGTTCATTCTCCATACACCGGATAACTTGTTGGGATTTTTCTCAGTTCTTCGAATTTCCCAACCACATAAATAAAAAAAGCCTTCTTAAGCAAGTTATTATCTACGAAAAAGTAGCACAAGAAAAGTAAAAATTAAAAACTCAGGATTCATTTAATACATGAAAAACTCTGTCGCATGCTTTTCAGATAACTGGTCTTAATTCCATTATTCAAGTCCAAAATGTTACCATCTGTTTTTCGACGCTTTTATATTTTTTTAAGGCTAAGATAAAATATTAAGAGTAGTAGCCTATAAAACACTCCTAAATATAAGATTACCTTTGAAGATCCACAACTACAAAACACACAAAAAAACTCCTTAAGAAAGCGAATTGCCGTAAGAAAAGGGCATTAGAAAAGTAAATAGAAAAAATTCAGGATACGTTTAATACTTGAAAAAGTGCTGTCGATGAGGATTTTTCACCAGAAAGCGGAAGGAAACACCTGGACGATTTTCCTTGGCCTTAGAGAAAAGTAATATTAATCATTTTGGGGGGATTTTCTCCGTTTTATTGGGTCATCAAAAAACAATTTATCAGTATCTATTTAATAAAATATTCAATGTGGGTGAAAAGGAAAGATCATCTATAGCCTTGTTTTTAGTCTTTATTTTGAGATCTTTTATATTACAAAATATTTCCAACTTCTCCCGAGTTTGTTTACAATACGCTATTTTTATATCAAATTAATTTACATAAAAATAAGGGGCAGGTGACTACTGCGGGGTACACGAAAATTTTAAGGTGGTTTCTTGCTTACAGATGCTTTACCAGCAGAATACTGCGCTGTGAAAATTTAATTCCATTCGCAAATAAATCTTTGTCTAATATTAGGTGTTTCTTCCCAGTCGTTATAACATACACTTTACGTTCTAATGACCAGGCTTGATTTTTTTTTTTGCCATTTTTTTAAAATTATTCTTAAGACCTCATAACAAAATCGTTGAAATTATGTAATAATGAAAAAAATAAACTGGGACACTAGTAGGAAAATTAATGGTTTAACTGAGACACTAGTAGCGTGTGTTGCCTCCCCTATTTCGGATAACAGCGTTTATGCGCCTAGGCATGCTTCTAATTAAATTTTGGATAAAATCTTGAGGAATTTGCTCCCATTCTGTGATAACTGCATTTTCAAGTTCCCTCAGGTTTCTAGGTGCAGGTATATGACGTTTAACATTTTTCTTAAGGTGATCCCATACATGTTCTATGGGATTCAGATCCGGGCTTTTTGGTGGCTATTGCATAATGGGTATATCAACTTGATTAAGATAATCGAGTACCTCCCTAGCCACGTGAGGTCGAGCGTTGTCTTGCATAAACAGGAAATTGGGCCCCACAAAATGACCGAAAGGCATCACATGTTCTATTACAATATTCTCAAGATAGTAGTCAGCATTCATGGATTTCGTACGGACAGGAACTAACTCTGTGCGAGCATCAAAGCAGATGCCACCCCAGAACATAACAGAGCCACCGCCGAATGGAATCCTTGCAGAGATATTGCAAGGAGCAAACCTCTCTCCTGGTCTTCGCCATACTCGCTCACGACCATCAGGATGTTTTAGACTAACCCTAGTTTCATCTGTGAAGAAAACTTGTTTCCAATCATCCACAGACTAGTTTTCGTGATTTCGAGCAAAACGTAACCTGGCAACTCTGTTCTCTCTAGTAAGCAAGGGCGCAGTGGCTGGTCTCCTACTGTTTAATCCAGCTTCATTTAACCGTCTTCTAACTGTTTTAGAAGAAATTCTGACATTGCGAACAGCTTCGAGTTCGTTTCTTATTATAGAACTAGTGACAGTCCTGTTTTTTTAAAGCATATTGTCTTATAAAACGTTCATCTAGGTCGCTAGTGCATCGTTTTCGCCCTTGCCCTAGCCTTCTAGAATAAGTCCTATTTCATTCAAGCGTCTTACCATACGACTTATTGTGGAATGATATTTGCCTAACAAATTGGCAACATAACTCTGACAATATCCCTCGTCCAATCAAACTGAGGCTCGCACTACCTCGTATTCAGTTAAATTCCTTGTTCGATTCATTTTTCTAATTCTTCGGGGTCAAAAATAAAACAGTCTACCACAAAAACGTATTACTTTGAAAAAGGGAACAATTTATAAGCTTATTTTTAAAGAAAATCTATCGCATTATTACAGAAAATTGTTTATCTTCTAAAAAATTCTTTAAAACTGTAAATCTAAACGAATTGTTTTGATTTCTGTCATGAACAACGAAACAAAATATGCATAGCCTACTATTCAAATACTCGATAAACTTTAAAACTGACATAAGAAAAAGATAAATTAATATTCAGATTGTTGCGTTAATTTTGTCCAGGAGTTTATATATCAGATTATAGATAATCTGGACAGAGAACATATGGATGAATTAACAAAAAACACGTAATTCGGATAAGTGGCTCTCGACTGATAAGCGCACTAACGAACAGATAGACAGGCAGACAGACAGAGAGATTTTTTTTTTTACATATATTATAGATTATAGATAACCTGGCCAGAGAACATAGATATGAATTACGAAAAAACACGTAAATCGGTTAAGCGGCTCTCGAGTGATAAGTGCATTAACGGATAGACAGACAGACAGAGAGACATTGCATTTTATATATATTTTTCTTTACTGCATGATATTGTTCCGTATTTAATGGTTTAGGCAGTGTATTGCAAGAGAACGCGCTAGCGCGACTTGATTCACTATTCTCGTCACTGCTTATTTCTTATGTTACGTAACGTAATAAAATATATCCTACTAGCCGGGCCCGCGGCTCCGCTCGCGTGGACTTGATTCACTACTATCGTCACTGCTTATTCCTTATGTTACCCAACGTAATAAAATATCTCCCATTATTTCTCCTTATCTCCCAATATTTCTCCTTATTTCCCGTTATCTCTACATAATTTCCATTATCTAGGCTTATCTCTGCTCATCTCCCATTAATTCTCCTTATCTCCCATTATTTCTCTTTACCTCCCATTATCTCACCTTATTTCCCATTATCTAGGCTTATCGCGACTTATCTCCCATTATTTCTTCTTATCTCCCATTATTTTTCCTTATCTCCCATTATCTCACCATAACTCCCATTATCTAGACTTATCTCTCCTTATATCCCATTATCTCTCCTTATCTCTTATTATTTATACTTATCTCCCATTATCCCACCTTATCTCCCATTATCGAGGTTTATCTCGACTTATCTCCCATTATTTCTCCTTATCTCCCATTATCTCACCTTATCTCCCATTATCTAGGCTTATATCGAATTATATAAAACATATGTATAAATTTATAAAAACACGTAAATTGGCTAAGTGGTTCTCGAGTGATAAGCGCACTAACGGACAGACAGACAGACAGAGAGACGTTGCATTTTATATATATTGTCTTCTTTACTACATGATATTGTTCCATATTTAATGCTTTAGGGAGTGTATTGCAAGAGAACGCGCTAGCGGCAAACTTTTCTCCGACTTGATTCACTATTATCGTCACTGCTTATTCCTTATGTCACCTAATAAAATATATCCTATAACCTGGCCAGAGAACATACGTATGTTTAAAAAAAAAAGCACGTAAATCGGATAAGTGGTTCTCCAGTGATAAGCACACTAACGGACGGACAGACGGACAGAGAGACATTGCATTTTATATATATTATAGATATTCTCTGCTACACAATATTGTTCCATATTTAATGGTTTGGACTGTGTATTGCAAGAGAACGCGCTAGCGGCAAACTTTGTCCGACTTCATTTACTATTATTGTCACTGCTCATTCCTTATGCTATTTATCGTAATAAAATATAGCCTATAACCTGGCCGGAGAACATATGTATGTTTTAAAAAAAAAAGTACGAAAATCGGATAAGCGGTTCTCCAGTGATAAGCGTACTAACGGACAGACAGAGATACGTTGCATTTTATATATATTATAGATGTAATAAAATATATACCTATAACCTGGTCAGAGAACATATGTATGAATTTAAAAAATCACGTAAATCGGATAAGTGGTTCTCGAGGGATAAGCGCATTAACGGACAGACAGACAAACATTGCATTTTATATATATTATAGATATAGATTATTATTATTATTATATAACCTGGCCAAAGAATATATATATGAATTTAAAAAAAGACAGGTAAATCGGATAAGTGGTTCCCGCGTGATAAACGCACTAATGGACAGACAGACCGACAGAGAGACATTGCATTTTATATATACTATAGATTATACATTACAGATATTCTTTGCTACATAATATTGTTCCATATTTATTGGTTTAGGGTGTGTATTGCAAAGGCACGCGCTAGCGGCAAACTTATTTCCGACATCATTCACTATTTTACGTCACTGCTCATTCCTTATGCTACCTATCGTAATAAAATATAGCCTATAACCTGGCCTGAGAACATATGTATGTTTTAAAAAAAAAAGTACGTAAATCGGATAAGTGGTTCTTCAGTGATAGGCGCACTAACGGACAGACAGACAGACAGATAGATGTTGTATTTGATATATATTATAGATAATCTGGCCAGAGAATATATATGTTTTTTTTTTTTAAAAAAAAGCACGTAAATCGGATAAGTGGTTCTCCAGTTATAAGCGCACTAAGGGACAGACAGACAGACAGAGAGAAGTTGCATTTTAGATATATTATAGATTATAGAAGAAAGGGAAATTACTGAATTTGTTACTGACACTTCAACCTAATTTTCTATCTCATATTTGGAACTAATACACTAATTCGAGAAAACTGTATAACACCTATAAAATAGAATTGTCGATATCTAAATAAAAAAATACTTAAAAATTCTTGGACAATTTTCTTGGCTCTAGAGAAAAATTTGATTAATCATTTCAGGGGTCTTCTCCGTTTTATTGGGTCATCAAAAAACAATTTATCAGTACCGTAAAATTTATCCTTGTATAAAATATTCAATATGGAAGAAAAAAATAAATCTTTAATAGCCTTTAAAATTTTTTACTTTTCATTTTATATCATAAAAAATAGCGCGTTTGTAAACATTGTTTGTGTCTAAATAATAAAAAAATATGTATTGATGTAGGAAAGGGTGATATATTGAACAGTAAATATTTTGTATGTTTGCTGAACGTGAACACACGGTAAACTTATTCACCGTGTACTTTCCTTGTAAATAAAAATAGTAAAATAAATATGAAATTTGATTTTATCGCTAAAGAATAATCATGAAAAATTACTATTGTCAAAAAGGAAATGATACTTTAGGATGAAACATTAACCAAAATAATGGAAACGACACTTTATATCTCGTATCTCTGCGATTGAAACGAGTTACGCATAAAATTAGCATTTTTTCTAATCAAAAACAAGGAGTGGAATAATGCTATTGATTTTTTAGCTCACTCATAACACAGCCCCACAAAAAAAAAAGTGGGGTATACTTTTGATGCGATATATCAGATCCGTAGTATTTTTGCCCGCTGATCACGAATCTGACGTCAGAATATCGCCATCACATCTCATTTTTTTTCTAACCTCAAAAAATAGGTAAAAATTAGTAAAAATTAAGAAAAATATACTCCTAAAAAATTGATTCAAGCTTTTTCATGAATCCAAAGATGTATTAATATGTATTCGGACACGCTAAGCTAATATTCATCGGTTGGATTAAGCCATACAGTTCTGTTTTCCTTCTGACCTCAATAAATCAGACAGATATAGTGCTTCTCGAATGCAAAAACGAATTCAAATTAAAATTCAACCGATCCTTACCAAATTTGGTACACGGGGATTTTTTGGGTCGCTGATCACGAATCTGAGGTTGGATTTGCAAAATTCAAGATGGCAGATGTTTTCGCGCCATTTTGAACGCCGAAAAAATTCATCGGTCGATTTTTATTCTTCTACCTGCATCCAGGGCACCTCCACGTGGTGACGGTGGGCAACGGTGTTACTCCACTAGCCGGCAGAGTCCCTGGATAACGGCTTGGATGCCGTCATGGCAGGTAGAAGAAAGAGAATTACGATGCAGGGACTCGGAAACCCAGTATCGGCGGTTGGTCAGGGTGGGAAAGCGGGCCCGCAGCCGTCGTCATCCAGCGACCGTAGCTCTTCATGTGTGGGTGACTTGGCTCATGTAGAGTATAATGCTACAAGAAAACGGTCTCACGGTACAAGGACTTTTCATAAGTGCGATAAAAACAGTGATTCATTTTGTTATATTTGCTGTCAACACGTATTGAGTAAAATGGGGGTCACCGATAACAGATAAGATTAAAACCTTATATAAGGATTGTTTTAACATTGAAATACAGCACCAGGATACAGATTGGGTTCCCCACATCATTTGCAGTTCTTGCAAAATAATGTTGTACATCAATAAGAAGGCGATTAAATATTCCAGACTAGCAATATGGAATAGACCATACAGTGAAAATGATTGCTACTTTTGTATGAATGTTGTATCTAGGCATAACCGAAAAAATAAAAGCACTATTACTTATAACGATGTTTCGACAGTAACAAGACCAACTAAACTAATTCCACCTCCTGAACCACTTGATGCTGATGTTATGGAAACAAATGATTTCACCTTATCAGTTCATGCCGAAAACATTGAGACTGTCGAAAAAGATTCAAACACTGTTACTAATGAATGTTCTAGTGACAACCTATCATATACTAGTGACACAGATAAAGAATTTCTACCATACAACCGTAAACCAGAACCAATACTCGTATCACAGTCAGAACTTAGTGATCTAGTCAGGGATTTAGGCTTATCTAAAGATGGTTCAGAGCATCTTGCTTCCTTTTTAAAGAAAATACATTTACTTAAGCCAGAAGCTACGATTTCTTATTATAGAAACAGAGATGAAGAATTTCGAAAATATTTCACAATGGACGAGGAATTGTCACTTTCATATTGTACCGATGTAAAAGGTCTAATGGATGAATTTCAAAATAACTCATACGATCCTGAAGAATGGAGACTGTTCATTGATTCTTCTAAACGGAGCATTAAGGCAGTTTTGCAGCATAATACCAACGTTTACGCTCCCATTCCGATTGCTCATTCCACAGTTATGGAAGAGCAATATGAAAAAATGAAGCAGCTTTTGATAAAAATAAAATATGCTGATCATAACTAGAAAATTTGTGGAGATCTGAAAATTGTAACAATATTGCTTGGCCAACAGTCAGGGTTTACACTTTATCCCTGTTATAAATGTCTGTGGAATAGCAGAGACAGGGAACGTCATTATAAGAAAAAAATTTAGCCAACAAGAGAATCGTTCACTCCTGGTGAAAATAATGTATTGTTTCCACCATTGGTAGATCCAGGAAAAGTTCTTATTCCCCCGCTTCACATTAAGCTTGGACTTATGAAGCAATTCACGAGAGTATTAGATACAAACGGCCCATGTTTCAAATATTTGCATAAAAAATTTCCGAAATTTTCTGAAGCTAAAATTAAGGCAGGCGTATTTGACAGGCCACAAATAAGAAAATTGTTTCAAAATTCATTATTTGTTACTAAAATGAATAAAGTTGAAAAAGCTGCTTGGCTTAGTTTTAAAGAAGTCGCAACAAACTTTTTGGGAAATAATAAAAGTCCTAAGTACAAAGAATTAGTCGAGAAAATGGTAAAAAAATTTTCAAACATTAGGTTGCTTAATGAATCTAAAATTACATTTCCTGGACTCCCACATCGATAATTTCCCAGATAATCTTGGTGACTACAGTGAGGAGCAAGGGGGAACGTTTTCACCAAGATCTGAAAATCATAGAAAATCGGTATCAAGGACGATGGGATGACCATATGCTAGCGGACTCTTGCTGGTCGCTAAAAAGAGAAACAAGTCCTCAAAAGCGTTTGGGCAGAAAGCCTTTGAATAGGTCATTCGCGGGAAAAAGAACAAGATACAGCCAAAAAAAGGAAAGTTAGGCGTGGGTCTAACCTTCGCAATTCTAGGGCTTAAGGGTCTACTATTTGAGAGTATATGGTTTAAAAGTCCTGGTTTTGAGTTTATTGGGTCTCATTTTTAAAGTTACAGGGTTATTGAGGTCTATTTTTTGAGGTTACAGGGTGTGGGAGTCTAAGGTTTCAGGGTTTAGGGTTTAAGAGTATCAGGTTTGAGGATTCCCCAACTGTATACCAAATTTGGTAGGAATCGGTTGGTTTTCAAAAATTTTGTCCGCCATCTTGGATCCGCCATTTTGAATTTTGCAAATCCGACCTCAGATTCATGATCAGCAACCCAAAAAACCCCCGTGTACCAAATTTGGTAAGAATCGCTTGAATTTTATTTTGAATTCGTTTTTGCATTCGAGAAGCACTATATCTGTCTGATTTATTGAGGTTAGAAAGAAAACAGAACTGTATGGCTTAATCCAACCGATGAATATTAGCTTAGCGTATCCGAATACATATTAATACATCTTAGGATTCATGAAAAAGCTTGAATCAATTTTTTAGGAGCATATTTTTCTTAATTTTTACCTATTTTTTGAGGTTAGAAAAAAAATGAGATGTGATGGCGATATTCTGACGTCAGATTCGTGATCAGCGGGCAAAAATACTACGGATCTGATATATCGCATCAAAAGTATACCCCACTTTTTTTTTTGTGGGGCTGTGTAATCACTTCCTAATCTGCTCGACTACGAGGTCATATTGATAAATTTCTATTCAAGCATAGAAAGAACAAGTGAATCTCCAAAACGAAAATTGTTTGTTCAAAACAACACACACAGTGGTTATTAAATAATTAACCTTTTTTAAAAAAAATGTCTTGGTTGGCAAACTATTATTTGCGGCGTTAGTAAATTTCACACCAAGACTACCTGCGCTCTTAATACAACAGGTAAATTCCACACTATCCTTATAAGGGTGCTTAAATCTTACAGGTAATTTCCACACCAAGTAAATATAATTATGCTTTATTCAACTAAATAAAATTGGACGAATTTCTTTTAAATCAGTTTTTATTGAAAATTTTAGATATTTGCAAAAATACATGTTTTTATGTCATAGTAGAATAATATTGATAAAACATGAAGTTTTTGCTAAATAGATAAAATACAATTCGACAAATTTCCTTACATATACTAGATAATGCTACAAACCTATACATATATATTTATATATATTTACAAAACAGGTTGAGAAAAATAGTAGACACATTTTAAATAACCGGTCAAGTGCAAGTTGAACTTGCGCAATTAGTGTTCCGTACGTTGATTGCTTTTAAAATAAAAAATTCTGTTACAGATGTATAAAATGATCAGTGACTTCACAAAACACACCCCAAATGAGTTTTCAACAAAGTTTGTTTCCAATCTTTACTAAAATCTGATAACCTTGAAAATTTTTTTTTTTTTTTTAAATACCAGAAAAATTATTAAAGGTAATGCACTCATGATAATTTTCGTTCAATCTACACCCCGTGGAGAATATTCCGGATTTTTTTCAAAATTTTTTGATAAGTACGTTTCAAGATAAGGCGGGGGCGCTGTCCCCGCGATTTCCTAAAAATAATACAAAGAAAAGTGCGCGCAAGTATTATATTGTATATACATTTTTTACTCGTGTTTTCACAAGCTTTCATTTGACACCACACTCGATGACCTAGTAAAAAAATTTTTTTTTCACTTCCGATTTCACCCCCCAAAACTAACTCTTTAAGTCAAAATTTAACTCTCAAAACTACATGGCTCTGATGAGGCCATCAATTCCTAAATTATTACCAAATTTCAACTTTCTATGTCAAATAGTTTCCGAGAAAATCGGGTGTGACAGGATGGAAATTGAAACGATTAATATTCCCTAATTGTCTTTGTTCATAAAGATTTTTTAAATGTTTTAATTTTTGATTATTATGATTATTACTTATTTTAGACTCGTCGACACTTTGTATTTTTTATATATACGTTAATCTGAAATTCTTTCAGCCTATCGATAAAAGTATACAGAGACGGATGTGTAGAATAAAAAGAATTATTTAGATGGGAATGGAAGGACTCACAACAGTTAGTCGTTCGAGTTAAAGATGGACTCGATTCTGCCCATATTTCAACTGGAAAATCGGCTCCTTCCTCTATATACGTTTCTAGTAGATAATCACAAAATTTATTTAAACGTTCATCCTCAGGTTTTATAGAATATAAATCGTATGCAAAACTGTCACCTAATTCTTCGGGTGCTAAATAGGACAAGCCGAAACAATACTTTAACCAACGACCAATTTCAGAATTTTTGTTGCAATATTCTTTAGCTAGACCTAGATTCTGTATCTTGCCAAACCAAGATTGGTGTAAATGAAATCTACATCCTAACACTTTAGCATTTGGCCAAACTTCAGATACTGCCTTATGAATAGATTTTTCGAAGTCAATAGTAATTTTCTCTGGATTGAAATACAGTGTATCTGTTGAATAAATCTTACATTTTAAGAATGTGAAGAGGTTTTTGTATGATTCAGCTCTCTTATCACGCAATAAGCAAAATAATAATGGAATGTAATGACCGTTTGCAAAACCATGCACTGTAAATAACTGCGTAAAATATTTAGTGCAGTATGAAAAGGTGCCGTCCATATATATATTGGATATTTTACACAACATATTGACATTTGTAGTGCAAGAAAAAACAATAATGCTACTTTCGAGGTCATTGATATATAGAAAATTCTCACCCTTGCTAGTTTTGATTTCAAATATCTCTAAAACACTATGCACCTCCTCAGCACTTCTTGGATTACGTCCTGGCAAAAATTTTCGTCTATGGTTATAAATGTTTTTTTTCTAATATATTCGACATCTTTTTCTGTTACTGTTTCAGGCATCGTGTTTTGTAGTTCTTGTCTGATAATTTTAGATGGCCTTTCACTCATATGCTCTCCGGCTTTTCTTTTGCAGGAATTACTAATTATTTGCCGATTCAGCTTCTTGGTGTCGGATTCGTGTGTATGGAGTCCTTCACTTCTGGTAACTAAATTGTCGGGCCCAACGGTGAAGACTTTTGATTTGCAATCTTTTTTTGAACATCTCCAAAATGTTTCTCCACATTTTAGCACCTTTTGTCGAAAGTAAGTGTAGTAATTCACACATAATATGTCCTTTCCTCGATTACTTTTTATTAACTTTGCTTCCGTATTAGCAACACTTTAAAAAATATACGCACAACCAAGTAATAATCACAAATTAATAATATGTACTAAACTGATATGTAGAAGGGTTTAATAATGATTTAATTGAACAGGCCGGTGCGTACCACCACCCATTTATCAACCCTCATCCTCTACCTGAAAGTACTCGGTGTGGAATTTACTTCTGCAATTACAATCCCTTAAATATGTCTAGGTCATAAACGGATTAGTAGTGTGGAAATTACCTGCGCCCATTATTCGGCAACATTTTGTTACTTCTTTATTTAAATTAAAGTGGGAATAGGTAATAATCCGAGGGAACTAAATAAGGGATGTTCAATCAGTTCAAAGCCTAACTGGTAACAAAACTAACAGCGATTTGTGAGCTGGGGTATTGCTTTGCCAAAGATACTTTTCCTCGGTGTTTTTTCTAATTTAATAATGAAGAATAGTATTCTCCAGTCTTTTTATCTCAAAAAAAAAACGGAAGCAAGAACCCTGCTGATTTCTGTAAGCGAAACTTCTTGAAGCAAAGTGGGCCAGCATGTTTCCACTTCTTTGACTGTTATTTTATCTCTGAATCGTAACGATCAACCCACGTTTCTTCCATGGTAGAATCAATTTTAAATGTTGTGACTCTCAGTCGTTTTTGACCGGCGGCGTTCCGACATTTAGGGACTCATCAGAAAGGATATTGTGAAAAACTAGTTCGTATGAACTATTCAGTTTCTGCTATACGTTTCAGCGCAATTGGTCGATTCCCCAAAATCATTACATGTACATCGTCAACATTCTCTCGGGTAGAGTATCTGAAACGGATCCTGCAACATGGTGTTCATCATTGATACAGGTTCTTCCTCTTTTGAAATTTGCAACCCGTTTTTTGATAGTGATTTAGGAAGGACATTGTTTCTTTAATGTACTAAGCATGTCATTGGTTACTTCTTTAGTAGACAGTCTTTTCAAGAAGATGTATTTTATGACAGTTCGATATTCGACTTTACTATGTTTACAATTTTTGTGGGTCATATCACTTTCAAAATTCACTGCAAATAACGCAATAAAATCTGGCCCATCAAATTTACTAAATCTCAAACTATTATTTAAAATAACCCCATTTGTTGGTGACAATTGGAAGTGGTCTAGGCCAGAAGTTTCCAACCTTTTCTGGACTACCGCCCCTTTTACAAGAAAAAAAAATCCAATGCCCCCTATTCCATAGTACTACTCAGTACATATCACCACTGCACCAAATACTTTATTTTTGCACTCGACGTCGAGTGCAAAAATAAAATGTTTGGTGTATTGGTGATATATACTGAGCAGTGTTATTGTGCCAAAAATTCCACATTCCCAACATAGTATTCCACAATAGTTAATTATATCAAATATTAAAATATTTATGCCTTTTATCTATACCTATTTTATTTGTCTATCTATTAAGAATCACAAAATAGAAATTAATTAAAACCACCATCAAATGTAGTAAAAATTATTAAAAATTTAAAAATAATCACAAAATCAATAAGAAATAATGAGATGTTTGAGGCTGGTGAAGTTTTAACAATTTGTTAATGTCGGGTTCTAATTTCGTTGGTATCAGTCGCAAATTACCATGTTCAGTGATGTGCTGTTTGTTCCTTTTCTTAGACAGTAAATTAGCTACTGCACTGAACCCACGCTCAGTTAAATATGATGAGGAAAAGCAATTAAAAATTCCTGTACTATTGCCCACAATGCAGGGTAGAGAGCTGGTATTGATTTTAGAACCCAGAACTCCTGGTATCAATTTCTGAATTTTACTTTTAGTTCTGCGTTATTTGTGAGTTCTACGAGTTCCTCTTCTAAATGTGATGATTCTGCTGTATCTGCATTTGCGAAAGGACTAAAACCCAATTCGGTATATTTATTTTTAAAATATCCTGAAATCATCATGAATCATAAATAATAAAATCAATGTAATATATATTTTGAAAAAAAGTTATAAGAAAGTAACTGAGTTTATTTTGAATTTAATTTGTACTATCAATTAAATAAAGATGTTTCTTAAAATTATTTTAAAACATCACAATTTACGAGGGCTCACTCAGTATTGGCTATGGTAAATACACTATTTATTTTAAATAATTTTGTCTAAAATTGGCATTTTTTAAGTAACAAGCAAGGTGTGTAAATATAGGGTCCCATACCTTGCGTAATGGAAATAATTTCCTCTAGCTCTTACTAAAACAGGTTGAAATGTTTTTCCTGTTGAGACTAACTGCCATGAGATTAATGGTAGTTGTAGATATCCTTGGTAGTTGTTGATTAACGTATACTTTTAAATGAAGCCGCACAGATATAACAATAACCTAAAAACACACAATTCGTAACAACTGAGAGACAATCATATAGTATTCTAAAATGAGCCTGCCCTACTTCTTGGATGTATTCTACATCTTAACAAATTCATATAAATTATAAAAAATGATTTCTGAAGGTACTAGAGTACAAAATAACCGGCCAAGTGCAAGTTGGACTTGCGCAATGATTGTTCCGTACGTTGATTGCTTTTAAAATAAAAATCAGCATGAAGAACGTCCAAGTGTTGGCAGTAAGTAAGTAAATCTTCCTGTTTTGCAGAGACTGCTGATAATGTGGGAAAGTAGCTGTAATCACCTCTACTTAGATTTTGTTTGAACAGAAGAAGTTTCCCCACAAAACCAGCTATGATGTTTATTGTTTTAATTAAATTTAACTCATCACTTTGTAAATTGACTTCATTAAATATTTTAAACAGGTCTGTCAACTAAGCGATGCCATTTTTTTTTTTATTTACTTATTTACGGTTCATTAGAACCTAATTTAACTATCGGATAGGCATATTCTTACAATGTCGATATAATAGTTGCTTAAACTTATTTATGGTTTCACAATTTTTAATATTATTTGGTAGGTCATTAAAATGTTTAAGTCCTTTATAATAAAGATTTGCTCGATCAGCTTCATTTGTAATTCCCACTACTCGGAAGTCATTTCGTCCTCTGGTGTTGTAGTTGTGTATCTGATTGACGTATCTAATTTTCTCAGTCAAATATGTGGGACAATTTTCTATCTTTATATTATAGATGAATTTCATTGCGTAATAAAATAAGCTCTGCTTTACACTCAGCCAATTTAATCGATCTAACATATCTTTTATGTGCGTATCTCTAGACTTCCGCAATATAAATCTCATTGTGTATCCTTAGCAAGAAATAATACCGAAAGACAATAAATAAAATGCGGCTCAATTATGCTTCTATATATATTAATATTTTATGGTATTCACTTATGATGTGGCAAGTTCTATATATGAGATAAAGTTTTTGGTTTATTTTATTCACTAAATATTGAAAGTATGCATCAAATTTAAGTTTACAATCTATCATTATACCCAAGTATTTAATTTCGTTTACTTTTTCTATTTCACGATTATTTATGTATAATTTATGATTATTATTATAGTTATTGTGTGATATTATCATATATTTAGTTTTATCTGTATTTAGTTTTAACATATTTATACACATCCACTTGTAAAGAATATTCATATCAGACTGCATTTTATTAATAGCCACATCCAAACTAACATCACTAATTGCAATCAGTGCATCGTCTGCAAATAGTCTAACATCCCCATACTTTAAACCGTCTTTAATGTCATTTATGTATATGAGAAACAGTACCGGCGCAAGGACAGAGCCTTGCGGTAAACCAATATTCACTGGTATCGCTGATGATGTCGTGTTTTCAATTTTTCTTTGTTGCTTTCTATTCGAAAGATAATCTTCAAACCATTTTAATTCCATATCACGCACTCCAATTTTGTGTAGTTTCATAAGCAATAATTTTCTGTCTATAGTTTCAAATGCTCTTTTTAAGTCTATGAAAGTTGATACAATGTATTTTTTATTCATCAAATCTTCACACCATTCACTTATAACATAATTAATTGCAGTTTCACATGAGTGTTTGCTTCTAAATACCGATTGCTCTGGAATAATAATATTGTTATCATTCAAATATTGCAGTAACTGATTTTTTATCACTGTTTCAAGGATTTTTTCGTCACTTGGAAGCGTATTTATTGGCCGCATCTCTTCAGGTTTTATAGTATATTTTATTTTTTCAATTGGCACAATTTTGGAAATTTTCCATTCGTTAGGCACTTTTCCTTGCAGCAGGCTATTATTATAATTAATTTTTGGAGGCAATCAGATTTTCGCGCAGATTTTCGTCTCTGTTTTTAAGGAAGTCCAGTACTGAGTCAAATAGATTGAAAAAACGATTCAGACAAATACCTTTTGAGAGCCAACGAACTTCTGTGTGCAGCAGCAAGCGATTGTAATCTTCATCAATTTCACTACAAAGTTGGCCAAATAATGTGTCATGCAATGAATTGCATGAGTAATCTTATTGGCTGCTCTAATGACGTAATGAAGCCAAGATGCAGCATTCATTTAGCGTTCATTTAGATTTTTTGCTGTCAATAACACAATGTACAGCGAGTACATTTGGTGCTGCTTGTTCCAAATGCGCTATGAAACTTGTATGATGCTCCGTTATTGCTGGAGCACCCTCAGCAACAGCTGACGAAATATTACGAATAGGAATTTCTTGCTCTTGAAAAAATTTTTTCCTGGTATTAAATATCGATTCTCCCTTTGTATCGGTTTCCAAATTTTTAGCAAATAATAACTCTCGACAATTTTTTTCTTCTTTTAGGAATTGAACGTATAGTAAAAGTAGCGCTTCGTTATTTGGTAGAGTTGATTCATCGAGTTTAATGAAAAATGTGCAAGTCTTTAAGTAATCGCATCATGATATTTCAACGTATTTAGCCATTTCATCTATTCTTCTATGTACTGAAGAACAGTTTTTATTACATCTTTGACTGCCGGTAAAATTAATTCTCCGCCAGTTGTGTGTGGTTTTACCGCTTTAGCGATTAACAATGAAATATTATATGAGGCTCGTAGTCCGTCATATCCTTATTTAGAAGACGACCCAAAAGGTTTGATATAGTTATCTGTTTTAAATATTTCTTTTTCAGTCCTTGAAAATAGGATCAATTTTTGTTTAAGTTAAGTGAACAGTAAAACAACAATTTTTTTCCGTTACATTTCTTTACTGGTAAACTCCACATTATAAATATGGAGTTTACCAGTAAAGGAAAAAAATTATTGTTTTACTGTTCACTTAACTTAAGCTTAAAGGACCTCCACCAAATATCGGCCGAAACAATTCAGTTATAAATTTTTGTCCTTTTCATCAGCATACATTTTATGCTATTGTAGCCTAGAAGGCTTCATGGCTTCATTTGAAAAAAACTTTTTGGCAAAGTAAACATATAGGTCAGGGGTCGGCAACCTTTTAACTAAGGGGTGCCAGTTTTCATCCATACAACATTTTGCGTGCCGACATAGGTACTTACTACAACTAAAATTAACAAAAATTAACTTAAATTAACTTAAAATATTGCTTTTAGAAGGTTTAATTACAAACAAATTTTAACATTTAACAAATAATTTTATTATACTAGTCCTAGGACCTAGTGTGCTTGAAGTTCTTTAGAGAGTTTTCTTATATCCGGTTCATGTCTGGTTATTTTCTGTGTCACACATGCTTCCGAGCTGTCTGTTGTCAGCCTGCTGCGGTACGGGTTTAAAATCACTCTCATATGGGAAAAAAGTTGTTCACAGATATAGGATGATCCGAAAGCTGTAAGCATGGCAAACGCTACTTTCTTAAGACAAATAAATTTCTCTGGTAAACTCATCCAACAACTGAGTATCTCGTTTGAATGGTTCTGGCAGTCACCTTCTAATACCCTTCTTAATTCTACAAATTTCGTGTTCCATGAGAAAAGAGATATGTCAAAGCAACTGCTGGAAAAATCCATTAAAACTGGTTTGATTAAAAAAAAAAGCGAACATAGGACCATGTTTATCAAAATCCTGACCCCTCTAAATAAACTCCTTTTTTAAATTAGTCATATATTTAAGAATTTCGTCTATTAGTGCACCATCGTTGACAGTAGATATATAAGTTTTTAAATTTGGAAAATATTTATATGTGTTTGTAGTAATATCGCTGATAAATAAATCTATTTTTAATTTGAATGATTTCCAGGATTCGTATAAATCCACAACTGTTTTGCCTGAACCTTGTAACTTTAAGTTGAGTTCACTGAGATGGTTTGTAATATCAGTAAGAAACATTAACATACAGATCCAGTTCATATGAAACATTAACATACAGATCCAGTTCTTATCTTCTAGTTCAGGATAAGCATCCACTTGATTTTTTTCCAACAAGAACGATTTAATTTCGCCCAGACATTGCACAAATTTAGAGAGCACTTTACCACGGCTGAGCCAGCGCACATTATTATGCAATGGTATATCTGAATATGCAGTTTCTAATTCCTGCAGAAACGCCTTAAATTGTCTATGGATCAGTGAAGAACGACCGACAATGTAGTTAACTATTTTAACCACCCTATCCATCACGGATTTTAAACTTCCAGCGGAGATTTTAGCGCACAAACTCTCTTGGTGAATTATGCAATGAAAATTCAAAACTGATCGACCCATGCGTTCAATAAGAAGGGAAACAAATCCTTTATGTCTCCCAATCATAGCAGGAGCGCCACCTGTCGTTACGCAAAAAATTTTATTTAAATCAATGTTCCGCTTTTCAAAATGTTTAACAAATTCTGAAAATATATCCTCTCCTCTTGTAGTTCCCTGCAATGGGAGCAGACAAATCAGCTGTTCATACACACTGCCATCATCGAAGTATCGCGCAACGATTGCCAGACGGGCAATGTCATTAATATCGACACTTTCATCCAATGCTACACTAAATACGAAACTCCGTTTGATAGCGCCTCTCTGCTGTTTTTGGACATTTTGTGTCATTTCGGTAATTCGTGTCTCAATGGTCCGCGCTGATGCCGGTATATCTCTAATCCTGGCCAATATTGTATCCTAATTGGGCAAGTCGTCGAATAAAATCTCGCCAGTACTCAAAAACGTTTGCTTCATAAATTCTCCGTCAGTGAACGGCCTACTCTTTTGTGCCAACGATTGTGCAAAATTGAATTGAAAAAATTAAAAAAATCTAAACAAAAAATTAAAAAATAAAGCTATTTCTTTAGTATACCCCAAGAAAGAAAACACAGGGAAAAAATTTAATGTTTTAACCTGTTTTGGTAACACGTCAGAGAAAATTAAGAACTACTTAAACAAATATAATATCAACATAGCTTTTAGAACAAATAACTCGTTAGGAAAATTCATTAAAAACGCAAAGGGAAAACAAAATAGATTAAAAAAATCTGGAGTGTATCAGTTAAATTTTGGTTCTTGTCATAAAAGTTACATAGGTCAGACAGGTCGCTCATTCGAAACTCGGATTTTAGAACATAAAAGAAGCTATTTAAAAAACAAAACTGGCTCAGCGTACAGGAATCATTTAACCGAATCAGATCATCTTTTTGACGATAAATTTAAAATTCTACACATACAAAACAAAGGCGTAAAATTAAACCTATTAGAAAATTTAGAAATAAATAGAATTAAAAATTCAGACATCATCTAAAACGAACAAAAAGATACCTGCCTGGCCCATGGTAACTCCCCTTTACTCAATTTATACAATTAATATTCAGAATGGATTTCCTAGCAATATTCATTAGCATATAGTATTAATTTTATTACCTATCTACCTTAGGGTATTTATATAAATGTAACAACACTAATACTCAAATATCATTTTGTATCAGAAGCTATAGTATAGCGAAACGCGTCATACAGTTTCAGCGAAACTAAATAAAGTGGAAATTTGACAATATTAGTCTTTCATTACATTCGTTATGAATTTCCATCAAGTAACAGCCACAACAATTCAAAGTATAATATGATATATTCGATATACCTTCCTCAGACCCACTTCTTTACCCTTATACATTTGACTATGTGTTAATGAGATGAGAAATTGTAGTTCTTGAGATTAAACCGTGTTAATTTGGAATTTTCCCCTCATATATTTATGTTTTTTATATTAAGTAATTTGAAATTTTACTGGTAAACTTGGGGTAGAATTGATACATATTAAATCCTTTCTTTATTAACCTAATAAAAATCAAAGCAACCGAAATGAACAATAAAGCTTTTCTGCCTCGCTAAGGGAAATGCCCAGGTGTTTCCAGTTTACTTGGGAAAATCCCGTTCGACAGCACTTTTCCAAAGAGTCTAGCGAATGCTAAGTTTTTTGCATCAGCTTTTCTAATACCGTTCTTTACGTTGATTTGCTTTCTTTTAAAGGATTTCCCTATGTTTGCAGAACTTTAAAGTTTTATCGGAGATTTTGGGATAAATGATGTCTGAAAGTGTAGCAAATGGAAGGAAATGATCAAAAAAAGTTAGTAGAGTATTTAACAAGTGTGGAAAACACGTTGATATCAGTGCAAATTGGAATGATTAATATCTTTATTTACGAGGGTTTTCTAAGTTATTTACCTAGCCATGAAAATGACATCATATAAAAAATAACTTGGTTGTCAAATTATTATCTCTGTTTGTAGTTGTTTCACGAAATTTTGTAACACTTCATTAGGTTTCGTAGTTTTTGATATTTTTTTTTCTTCCGAAACATTAGTAAAAGAAATGTGTATCATCGCGCAGTAATAACGTATCTCACTAAACAGAGACATGGGTCAAAAGTTATTCACGAAAGAATGCCTTGATCTAAGACAGTGACGGCCGATCTTATCTTCAAGTAAAAATTTGGTTTAAACACATCGATAAGACGCAGACGCGATGACTCCAGATCAGGAAAACAGGCCCAGAAAAAAACTGAGGAAATATTCAGTTTTGTTGCTAACGAATGAGGCTTCTTGTACTTGCTAAAGAACCAAGAGCATTCAAAAATAGAATATTCAAAATTGAGCACGAAGAATGAAAGATTACACGGTGAATTTCCAAACTCCTAACACCAAAGCAGAAACCGGAAAGTAATATTTCTAGAGGATGAAATGACTTATTTTTCAGGAATTGTCACAGGCGACGAGACTTGAATGTTCTATTGGGAATCTCCCACGAAGCAGGAGTAGCTACAATGGGTTTTATAAGGGCTCTTCAGCTTCAAAAAATGCAAAAACTGAGTAGTCGTTTTGGAAGTTAATTGCGACCGGTTCTTGAGATACGAAGCAATTTTGTTTTTAGAATATGAGAGAAGTGTCCATAATTAATGGAGAGCTTTCCGGAAGAAGAAAAAACATCCGAATTTATGGGAAACTAGAAGTTTGCGGCTGCACACCTGCAGAGATTACAAGGCTCTTACTTTTTACGCCCTTACTGAACACTGTGGATTTACCTAGTTACAGCATTCATCCTACAGCTTTGAATTATTGCCCTGCGACTTCTGAGAGGTCTGAGTCCTGAGAGACCGAAAATTTTCCGTAGACATTGAATTGAAAGCGGTTGTAGAGTTGTTTTTTAAAGGTGTAAACAAAAATAAATTGTGGATAAAATGGCACAATTCAGGAAACTCTGGACGGAGTGTATTAGTGTAGACGGTAGTTACGTAGAAAAATACATTTTTTTAAACTCTGGGAGTTTTACTTTACAGCAGATAAACTACATAAAAAATACTCTCCTATTATAGTACAGTGTTAAATATACAAGCATGTATTAAACATTAGGTAGAATTTTTTATCTTTTAAAGGATTTTTAAGGAATTCATAAAGGGAAAAGTTTTACGCAGTCTGGAGTACGCCAAATCAATATGTCCACTCCAATTAAGACAAATCGATTATCACTCTCAGGAAAGTAATAGTCTTTTGAGATTAAAGCAAATGTCTCACAAATTGGAAACCGTTTTCGAATCATAAATTTATTGACATTACATTCCAGGTATTTTGTAATCGCGCCTATTAATTTGATTAAGTATTCTTTAAACTCCTAAATGGAGCATAATACTTCTGTGAAGGCTCTCCAACGTGTTCTATTGGCTGCTATTTTCTTTGCCTCTGTCCATGTAGTGTCAGCTCTCCTCTCCATGATAGATCTTCTCCATGTTTGTCTTGGGCGTGCACATCTTCTGTGTCCTTGTGGATTCCACTCTAGGGAGCTTTTTGTTATATCGTCATGGGCTTTTCGCAACGTGGGATCTATCCATCTCCATTTGCTTAGTAATAAGTCTCGGAATCGCACCTATGTGTCATCGCCACTACTTTCCCTTAATCGGGAAGACCATTATTAAAGGAAGTGAATATAAGAAGAACTGAAAAATTACCCCTTGAAGAAGGCACATAAACTTAGATGAAAGTGTTCGGAAAAAGTTGTGTTAATTTCAACACAAATTTTTCTATTAAATAAAAATAATTATATTTAATTATTCGAGTTCTCTTGTATACCTTAACTGATGGGTATTTCCGCAACAAAATTTGTATTAACATCAAGTGCTCGGGCAAGATCAAAATAAAAAACCGGTCAAGTGCAAGTTGAACTTGCGCAATTAGTGTTCCGTACGTTGATTGCTTTGCAAATAAAAATTTTTGTTACAGAGGTATAAAATGATCAGTGACTTCACAAAACACACCCTAAATGAATTTTCAACAACGTTTGTTTCCAATCTTTACTGAAATCTGATGACCTTGAATTTTTTTTTTTTATATACCAGATAAATTATTAAAAGTAATGCACTCGTGATAATTTTCGTTCAATCTACACCCCGTGAAGATAATCCAGAATTTTTTCAAAATTTTTTGGTAAGTACTTTTCGAGATAAGGCGGGTGAACAGCGATTTTTCGCGATTTTTTAAAAATAATACAAAGAAAAGCGCGCGCAAGTATTACATTATATATATATATTTTTTACTCGTGGTTTCACAAGCTTACATTTGACACCACATTCGATTACCTAGTAAAAAATTTTTTTTTCACTTCCGATTTCACCCCCCAAAACTAACCCCTTAAGTCAAAATTTAACTTTCAAAACTACATGGCTCTGATGAGGCCAACAATTCCTATATTATTACCAAATTGCAACTTTCTACGACAAATAGTTTCGGAGAAAATCGGGTGTGACAGACGGACAGACACCGAAGTGATCTTATAAGTGTTCCGCACGGAACACTAAAATTATCTCTTTCTCCTTATTGTTCCTTTCGAGGGCGACACACTCCACCAGATTTGTAGTAGTCGCTTCCGTAGAAAAGGTAGATAAATAGCTTATTTACAGTCCCTGGCCAAATTATTAGACGCACTGCAAGATTTCATGTAAAATATTAATTACCGAGTGATATTGTACCGTTTTATTATTTTAAATTGATTTGTTTTTTATTTTTATATTATCCAATCAATTACCTATTTATTTGACATAAATAAAACAGCATTAATTTAGAAAAGCATAAGTTTATTAAGTTTTAAAGAAAAGTGAAATTAATGTTAGTAAAAGTCAATATTTAGTTGAGCCACCTTTAGCCGCTATCAAAGCTTTAATTCTGCTCGGCATGCTATCAATGCAAGATTGTACTGTCTCCTGCATTTGAGGATGATGATTTCACACATGAATAATCTTTTCTAGGAGCTGGATTTTGTTGGTAATCACATCTTTAGCCACTTCTCTTTTCATCAGCTCCCACACATTTTCAATGGGATTCATACCCGGCCAATCCAACAGAGGAATATTCTTTTCTGCCAAAAAAGCTTTAACAGACCGAGCAGTGTGGCAGGGAGCTCCATCTTGCATGAAAGGGAATGGTTCCCCATTTGGAAACCATTCTCTGAGCTGCGGAATCAACCGATTTTGTAATACTTCTTTGTACTGATCTTGCCTCATTATTCCTTTGACGACGTACAGACGTCCAGTGCCCTTGCCGCTGATGACTGACCAAATCATCATTTTGGTGGGATGTGTAACCGTCGGGACGACACAATCAGGATGAAACTTTTCTCCATGACGACGACGCACATACTGAGCTTTATTCTGCAAAATTTCGAATGTGCTTTCGTCACTGAAGCAGACCTGTCAAAAATAGGAAAAATATATAAACTTCCATGTTTATTTGCTTTATTTAACTGAAAATGATAATAATGTATCAATTATTGATTAAATTGCTGTATCTTACCGATCTCCAGAAGTCCACATCTTTGTCTTGCCATTGTTTGGCCCACTTCAGGCGCTTTGCTTTCATTGCAGCTGTTAACTTGGGCTTCCTGGCGGGGCGACAGGCCTTAAAATCTAATTCTTTCAATTTTCTTCGAACAGTGCGCTCAGAAGCATTTACGCTAGCATCCTGGAGTTGTGATTTTATTACCTTTGTGGTAGCAAATCTGTTTTCTACACAAATTTTCTTCAAACATCTCTCTGACCGTGGAGTGAAAATTGGTTTTCTACCGCATCTTTTCTTTCTTTCCGGGCTTAATTCCTTCCCTGGCTCAATTTTCTTTTTTATGCGTCGTATACTAGCTTCAGAAACCTCCAATGTTCGTGATATTTCTCGGTTTGTAAATGTTTTCGCAATCACAAGGGCCTTCACTTCAGCTTTTTTACGTGGTGAAAGATCGCCTTTTCTACCCATAATGAAAATAGTCCAATTACTTTTTTAAAACACTGCATACAAAATAAACTAATAACTGAGTAGTATAAAACTGTTAAACAAACAATCACAGTCCATAAAGCCACAGAAACACGTCCGTACCTGACTCGATTCCGATCGCGACTGATACAGGTTTGTACTTATTTACGTTCATGTATCACTTTGTCTACACAGTGTTGCCATATGTTAAAAATAAATACAAATATGTAGTCTACAACAATTCTTTTAAATAAAAATCAATAATATTGTAGTTTAAATATACCATTATTGCATAAAAACTCTTAAGAAACATAAAATTACTAAAAAAAATACAGTGCGTCTAATAATTTGGCCAGGGACTGTATATAGCTAATAAGTAAGGTTATAAGGAAGGGTTTTTATGCTTTAAAAGATCCTGTCAAAATGATACGATTCAAAATTCAAATGTAATTTTGTAACTCCAATAATCACTAAAAATGGTTCGCTATATGCGAAGTTCGTTACAAAGAGTAAACAAAATCTAATATTATTTTTCACTACTTTTTTATTTCGATTAGGCGCTAATACGCTAATGAATAATAATAGTTATTAAATTAAAAGAAAACATTTAAAGGAAAATAAAACAAATCACACTAAAATTATTATTATGTATGTTGGTACATATACGAGTAAAAACAAAAACATTAAAATACGTAGTTTATACAATAAAATCAGTAATTTTCGTTCGTACAATTTTACTTGAAAAAGAAATGGTGTTTATATAATTATCAAGGTCATAAAAACAACTCCATATATATTCAGGAATTTCACGAGATTCCAAAAAATTTCGAATTTTAGTCATTTTCTTAGTCATTTCTGAAATGTTATGAAATATGATTTTCTTTTCCAAGCTCGTCTTCGTCGACAGTATCGCTTAAAATCTTTCCAGGAGTCACTGATGTCACAACTTGATCATCAGTTAATATTTCTCTCGTTATTAATTCATTATCAACACATACATATTCTTCAAAATTAAAGTAATTAAACAACTCCAAGCTAATGTACGTAGGATGATTACACAAAAGAAAAATGAAATTTGGGAGAGACGCTGTAACAGAGTAAACACGTATATAGGAGGAGCCAAAAGTACAGAAAGTTGGAGACTTATAAAATCACTGCGCCAAAATACCAAAAAGGAAATTATATCGCCCATCACTTTAATACTCGTAAATTGGGATAAATACTTCAGCTCCTTACTTACGGAAAATCGAGAACTATACAGAGATCCACCTGAGGAAATTGACGCCATAAAAGTGACCGCATCACCGATCCGTATTACAGTCAGAGAAGTAAAAGAGGTGTGCACAAAACTCAAAAACAGAAAAGCTCCTGGACCTGGAAATATACCAGCAGAATTGATAAAATATGGCACACCAAAGTTGTTTGAACATCTAACCAATTTGTTCCAAAAATGCCTCAGCACTGAGCAAATACCACAGGAATGGAAACTTTTCTGACACCCCTACATAAAAAGGGCAACAAAGAGAGCTGCGATAACTATCGAGGTATTGGAGTCATGGGGACAATAAGTAGAATCTACGGAAAAGTGATAAAAGCAAGAATAGAGCGAGAATATGTGGACAGCGAGGCAGAAGAACAAGCCGGGTTCAGAGCAGGAAGATCAACCGTAGACCACCTTTTTTGTCTAACTCAGCTCATAGAAAAGATGACAGCGATGAACAAGGAGTTGCATATTCTCTATGTGGACTTGAAACAAGCTTACGATAGCGTCCCACTTGCAAAACTATGGGAATCATTAAAAACAACAAACATAAACACTAATTTGATCAGAGCAGTGCAAGATCTATACCAAAATTGCCATATTCGAATAAAAATCGGCAATAAAATATCAAAGGGTTTTTCCCCAAATAAAGGTCTATAACAGGGCTGCTGCCTATCACCAACGCTTTTCAAGATTTTTCTTGAGAAGGTGCTTCTTAGATGGAAACTCAAATGTAAAAATATGGGAATCCCGCTCAACGATACTGTTCTCTACACTCTTAGTTTTGCAGATGACCAAATAGTAGTGGCCCAGGAACAAGAAGACTTGGAATATATGACCAGGAAACTTATTGAAGAATACAAAAAATGGGGTTTACAAGTAAATCTATCAAAGACAGAATATATGTGCATAGGGGGTACGCAGCAGGATTTGGTGACAGAAGACAGACACAATTTTAAATCATGCAGTAGCTATAAATACTCGGGTCTAAATATAACCAACAACGGAACTCTCGATGACGCTATCAAAGAAAGGAATATTCAGGGCAGGAAAGCTATCAGGTCTCTGAACAGTATTTTATGGGACCAGAAAATAAACAAAGAGAACAAACCCCGAATATACAACACAATAGTTAAAAGCATTGTAACATATGGTAGTGAGGTATGGCAGTTAAAAGAAAAATCTGTTAAATCCCTAGAGGCCACAGAAATGGACTACTGGAGACGGGCAGCCGGAAGATCTAAGCTGGAAAGAATAAGGAACGAGAGAATTCGTGAAATTATGGGTGTAAAAAAGACCATAGTCGAAGAAATAAGGGTGAAACAACTTAAATGGTATGGACACGTCCAAAGAATGACACCAGAGAGGGTCCCAAAACAAATATTAGATTGGACACCTACAGGAAGAAGAAGAAGAGGTAGACCAAGAATGAGCTGGAGAGAGGGCATTGACAAAGAAATGCAAGAAAGAGGACTGGAGGAAGGCCAGTGGAATGACCGCACCGAATGGAGACTGGGTATCGGAAGACGTCGAAGAACGTTGTGAAACCGATATATATATATAAACATTTTTTTAATCACGATTTCCACTGTACTTTGTTGAATGTCAGCATCGTAAACAAATTCTAGACAGTTAGTGGGATCTTCTCGATGTTTTTTAATCCACTGAGTCAACAGTAGCTCATCATCTAAGTCATAACTACATTCCTTCCTTAAAAATCCGGCATGCTTAAAACAGTTTGCAATGGTTTCTCTGCTGACTTTTTGCCAAGCCATATGGATAAAGTTTATAGCGTCCAAGAGAGTTACAGAAGATATATTACCTTTATCGACCATCTCTTAACATTTTCATAAGTAAAATATTTCTATAATGAGATCTTGATTCATAGGCTGGAGCTTGGCACTTGTGTTTGGAGGCATAAAAACCAATTTTATTTGCTGTCGATCAACTTCAGGGTGCGCTGGAAAGTTGTCAGTCAAAAGTCATATTTTTCTGTTTGTGAATTTTAATTTTTTGTCCCGTCCGATCAGTTCGTTTTTAAAAATTTCTGATGTCATCCATTCCAGTTACCAACACAGTAATCCTTACTTTTGATAATTTTCCACCAGCACAATTCTCTCCGACAAATTTTAATGTCTTATCAGGCGTCACCTTGTAAAATAAACCCGTTTCATCCGCATTACAAATGTCCACATATTCATAACTTTCTCGAATTTCCGGCCATACATTAGCCAACCACTGATCAACAACAGTCAAATCCACTCTTGCAGTTTCTCCTACTATCTTACCCCCACTAATATGTCGCTTTTAAATCGTTCAGTCCAACTTCTAGAACTATTAAACTCGATGTTCTCTATTTTCCTTCTCAATTCACTAGCTTTCTCTTGTAAAGTATAGCCGGTAATAGGAACACGTTTATGGCGTTTTTGACTAAACCATTTAAGGAGTTCTTTATTGATTTGGTCATGTGTAGATTTTCTTACTTTTTTTACAAATAAAGTTTCTTTTATCATAGATTCTTGTCTCTTCTTTAAGATGGTTAATATCCACCAAACTAGATACTAAAGTTTTAAACATAACAGACTCCTTGAGTTCATTACAATCAATCAACTCTTCTACGCATCTTCACCCGATCACCACAGCCATATCTGATCTTATACAAATGGCGTCCAATAGAGGTATCACTATATCCTTCTTATGGGTGCCTAGCCACATTAACATAAAAAGGTAATGAAAGAGCCGACTTACAGGCTAGGGTTGCCATCACCTCGGGCACAATTAACTCAATCCTCGCTCCAAAAGATCTAAAAAACTTTTTCAAACAGAGTTTTGATAATCTATTTTAGCTTGAATGGGACCTGCGGCAGGATTCGTGCAAGTTGTGGAGGTTAAACCTCTAGTTTTTCCGCCCCTTCAGCTCGATGCTCTGTCACGTAGAGAGAATACAATATGGAGAAAGGTCGCTATCGGTCACACCTACCTCACTCATTCTTATTTGTTGAAAGGTGATCCGCCACCCAGATGTCCAAACTGCGACAATATTCTAACTATTAAAAAATATTAAATTACAATTACAATTAGGTGTTCTTTATCATTCGCCAAACAGCAATCACATGGAGTTTATACAATATGTGCACAATATAATTGAAGATATGTAAATTTATGACTTACTCAAACAACATTATGGATGGTGATTTTAATATAGATTTAAATAGAAACTCTATACATGGCAAAGAACTGGAAAATGTATTTAGCTCTGCAGCAATGAAACAAATTATAACATTTGATACAAGAGTGAGTGAAAATTCGAGTACGAAAATAGATCATCTATACACAGATATAAACAACGTAACAAGTACTAAACTAGAAAACGATCAAATATCAGATCATGAAACAACATTATTCAAAATACCAATTGTGAAAAAGTACAAAATGAGATTAACGAAAAAAATTATTTCCTGGGAAAACTATGACTGTGATAAAATTATCGAAATGTTACGAATGATAAATTTCGGTGATATGTTAAACGGTGATATAGATTTTTAAGGTGTTTTTCATAGGCCACGCATTAAAGGATATTATGTTATCGCTAACTGAAGAAAAAACCGTAAATATAAAGTTGATGAACAAATGGTATGATTGGGAACTGACAGAAATACATAGAATAAAGTATGAAAAATACCAAATAGCCAAAATAACTAATGATTGGGAAGATTACAAGACAGTGAAAAAATTATATAAAAATATGATTAAACAGAAGAAAGTGCAATATGTACAGAATAAAATTGAAAATAATCAAAGAAACAGCAAAGAAAAGTGGAGAGTTTTAAAAGAAGAAATTTGTATGTCAAAAAGTACCAGTACAATAAACAGAATCGTTATGAATGGTAAAATAATTGAAAATGAAAAAGAAATTGTTGAACTTTTAAATAAATTCTTTGTTCAGAGCGTCATTGACATTAAAAATGGTATAGACGTTGTGCAGAATACTATGGGAAATACAAATATAATTAATCACCAATTTAAATTTCAAACAGTAGATAGTAACGAAATAATTGAAATAGTTAAAAAATTTAAAAATAAAATTGGCGGTAATAATATTTTATCTGAAGGTGTAATTAAACATTCTATAACGTACACGGCTTTTTTTTTTTACGCCAATATCATCAATAATAGCATGCTGCAAGGAAAAGTGCCTAACGAATGGAAAATTTCCAAAATTGTGGCAATTAAAAAAATAAAATATACTATAAAACCTGAAGAGATTCGGCCAATAGATACGCTTCCAAGTGACGAAAAAATCCTTGAAACAGTGATAAAAAATCAGTTATTGCAATATTTGAATGATAACAATATCATTATTCCAGAGCAATCGGGTTTTAGAAGCAAACACTCATGTAAAACTGCAATTAATTATGTTATAAGTGAATGGCGTGAAGATTTGATGAATAAAAAATACATTGTATCAACTTTCATAGATTTAAAAAGAGCATTTGAAACTATAGACAGAAAATTATTGCTTATGAAACTACACAAAATTGGAGTGCGTGATACAGAATTAAAATGGTTTGAAGATTATTTATCGAATAGAAAGCAACAAACAAAAATTGGAAACACGAAATCATCAGCGATGCCGGTGAATATTGGTTTACCACAAGGCTCTGTCCTTGCGCCGGTACTGTTTCTCATACATAAATGACATTAAAGACGGTTTAAAATACGGGGATGTTAGACTATTTGCAGACGATGCACTGATTGCAATTAGTGATGTTAGTTTGGATGTGGCTATTAATAAAATGCAGTCTGATATGAATATTCTTTACAAGTGGATGTGTATAAATATGTTAAAACTAAATACAGATAAAACTAAATATATGATAATATCACACACAATAACTATAATAATAATCATAAATTATACATAAATAATCGTGAAATAGAAAAAGTAAACGAAATTAAATACTTGGGTATAATAATAGATTGTAAACTTAAATTTGATGCACACTTTCAATATTTAGTGAATAAAATAAACCAAAAACTTTATCTCATGTATAGAAGTTGCCACATCATAAGTAAATGCCATAAAATATTAATATATAGAAGCATAATTGAGCCACATTTTATTTATTGTCCTTCGGTATTATTTCTTGCTAAGGATACACAAATAGAACTACTGCAAAAACTTCAAAACAAGGCAGTGAGATTTATATTGCGGAAGCCTAGATATACGCACATAAAAGATATGTTAGTTCGATTAAGTTGGCTGTGTGTAAAGCACAGCTTATTTTATTACGCAATGAAATTCATCTATAATATAAAGATAGAAAATTGTCCCACATATTTGACCGAGAAAATTAGATACGTCAATCAGATACACAACTACAACACCAGAGGACGAAATGACTTCCGAGTAGTGGGAATTACAAATGAAGCTGATCGAGCAATCTTTATTATAAAGGACTTAAACATCTTAATGACCTACCAAATAATATTAAAAATTGTGAAACCATAAATAAGTTTAAGCAACTATTATATCAACATTGTAAGAATATGCCTATCCGATAGTTAAATTAGGTTCTAATGAACTGTAAATAAATAAATAAATTAACTATATTGTAACTTCAAATGAATATTTAGACATTAAGACAAGGTTATATCTATTAAAACCTCTCGATCAAACATTGATTCCAAATGATACAAATATCTCCAATTTGATCAAATTCTTCAAAGAATCACAATTATTTTCTAAGATTTAAACATCCTACTTATGGCGTCAACTGATCCTCGATATCGACGCTCCAAACTAAAATAATCAATCAATCAATCTTGTCTCTTCTTCCATATGTTAGAGACCGTAGATTTAGTTAAATTCAACTGTTTGCAGACATCACTTTGTTTAACTCCATTTTCTATTTTCCTTATAATTATGTGTTTGTCTTTTAAAGTAAACGCTTTACGTTTTTGTGTACTCACTTTAAAATAAAAGCTTAAACATTCACTTTGTTACTTTGATCAAATATGCATTAGAACCGCACTGCACAACAAGTGAATTGAAAATAATACTGCTCGAACTAGCGACGCGGCGGAAACAAGTAGAATAGGGGTTCCCAGCGAGATTCGGTGAATTCCCTAGATCAAGTCGCGCGACATCGAGCACGGGGAGTGGCAAGTTCGTTATAAACGGACACAAAACATTCAAATTTGGTTGGCTTTATCCGGAAGTTCGTTATAACCGGGTTCGTTATAACTGATAAAAATTTGCATTGGTCTTATGGAAGTCTTTTCGTGCATTGTAAAATAGTTCGTTTTAACTGGAAATTCGCTATAAACGGGTTCGTTATAAGCAGATTTCACTGTAATTCTCAAATAGTTTTAATCAATAATAGTTGTTTTATTTTGTTTTCTCCTAAACCCAAAAATTATACAAATCATGGTTTTCAAGCCGACAATCTTATCGTGCAATATTCAATTTTCTACGTTGTTCAAATTACTGCGGACTAAAACAGGCCTGTCGAGTTTAACTAGTAATTTAAATGTTCATTATACGGAAATCTGGAAAAATGTTTTACACGCTATAATAAATGCATAAATTTGTTAATGGAAATTATATGGCTGATATAAAACAAAAGAATTTTCGTATTTGTTGTTCTATCGTTTTGGCGATGCATTCTGTTGACCAGCTTTTAAAAATATATGTATTTGGGTCAATTCTGAATAAATTACAGTTAGAGTTTTAAAATTCCAAGTAAGGTTTAGTTTTACGGGTAAATTATCATAAACGAAAAAAAAAAAGTTAACTACAGGTAAGTTTCCCAATATTCCTGAAACCTGTTTGTATCGTTTTAATTTAAGTGTAATCCGAAGATGAGATGAGTGTACCTCTTCAGTTTTATACTCATTTTTGTCCGCGTTATTACGTAAAGGAGCTCAAATATTGACATCGACTTCAAATTAAGTCAATTCTTCCTTGCGATCTGCCAGCTAGAGGGTAAATCATCTTAGACAACAATACGTAATAGCTAAAAAATGCGATTCAGGAAAATACATCCATGAAATGTGAAATCTCTCGACTTAAATAAAATTGTAAGCCTTGAGCAATTTTACTGGTAATATTGGCCCTAATTTAATCGGTGGTTTACTGGAATTTTTCTGATAAAAATTCGAACTATAAAATAACTCTGACTTACGAAACACCCTCCGTAATTGTGCTCCCCTAGAAATATTCCCGTTCGATACTAGTTGATTAAAAAATTGCAAAAAATAGAATGTAGGTGGTTAAATTATCTTAAATTGGTATGCATATTAAAAACGGCATACCTCATACTCTTAAATCATGAAAATAACTTCATTAGGTAAATCCAAAGTATGAAACCTGATTATAGTATAATACGTTCACTCTTTAAGTTTTTTATATTTTTGAGTTCAAGTCTTCATAAGACAATATAGTTCGGAAACGCTCTTGTAACTAATCAATGTAATAGATAACATTATTTTAGTTGATTACCCTGAACTTCTTTCGCAAAGCTTCGAACTAAGTTAGCTTCGAACGGCAACAGCAGCAAGATCACAGTATCGAGTAGCAGCAATAGCAAGGGCAGTTGAAAATGCCGAATAAGATTTTAACGAAACGTCGAGCAAATTCATTGTTAGATGAATGGATTGAAACCCGAAATTTTAAGCTATTACATTTCACGATCCGTGGAAACCTCTATTGTAACATATATATATATATATATATATATATATATATATATATATATATATATATATATATATATATAAAATTTTTACCGGAATTTTATGTATAAATTTTTATGCATTTATTAAGATCTTGGCCATTTCGGGTTTCCCATTTTTATCTAACATTAGCACGAATTCCATTTTTTATGACGCATTCTTTTGAAAAGGTTCTTAACGCGTTTATAACGCCTAATGGTTGGCAATAAATCAGGTAGATTTCTGTGAGAAACCCGGGGAATAACCCATTTTATAGAAACCCGGGGAAAAACCCATTTTATAGTCGAGGCCTAGTAATTCGCAAATTCAGGTTCAGTTTCTTTTTGTTTAAGAATCAAGTAAGATGTCCAAGCGAGTATGTTTAAGTTTAGCTGAGAAAATTAAAGTTTTGGAGGAAGTTGATAAAGGCTGCAAAAAATTGATGTTGCTGCAAAATGTGGTGTTTCTCGAGTAGATGTTGTGAAGATAAAGAATAGTAGTTGGATTTATGATTTTTATTTTTAATATTTTTTTTGTTTTTTTTTAATTTTATTAAATATATTATTATATGATTTTTTAAAAATTTTTTTAAATTTTTTTTATTTTTTTGTGTGATGATTTTGGTAAGTTGATTTTTTTATTTGAAAATTTTTTTTTTGAGTTGATGTAAAGTAAAAGGGGCTAGCAAAAAACAAAAGTAATCTAATAAGTGGATGTTGCTTGTTTTTTGTATTCTTGTGCAAAATGTGGTTGCGTCTCTTTGATAATAAAAAGTCGCGACAGTATCATCAAGAAACCTAGTATTCCAAGCAGTCGAAAACGAGTACGGGTGAGTACTTACGAGGATGTAAATGAAGCAGTTTTACGATGGTTTCAAGTGGCCCGTACGCATCAAAACGTACCAATATCGGGAAATTTAATAAAGCAAAAGGCTCTACAATTTGCTAAAGAATTTAACTGCGTTAATATTCAAGCTCGTGAAGGGTGGTTGAGTGCCTGGAAGACTCGCAATTCAATTGTTTTCAAGACGGTGTCTGGTGAGAGTGCAAGCGTTAGTCAGGAGGACTGTGACATTTGGACTGGATGAAACTGTTTTAAAAAGTGCATTGAAAAAGTACCAGCCAAAAAACGTTTTCAATTGTGATGAAACCGGTTTGTTTTTTAAAAGTGATAAATGTTTTGGTGTTAAAACAAGTAAAGAAAGTACACTTATGGTTGGAGCAAACATGGATGGCTCAGAAAAAACTGAAATTACTGCAAAAATCCCCGTTGTTTAAAAGGAGTTAAATCTCTGGAGTTAGATTACGCCAATAATAAAAAGGCATGGATGACTTCTGAGATTTTCGAAAGATGGATCAAAGAACTGGACACGAAAATGAAAAGCCAAAAGCGAAAGATTGTGATGTTTATAGACAATTGTCCTGCACATCCAGTTACTGTAAGTAAAAAATTAAGGAATATTGAATTGATCTTTTTTCCACCAAACATGACCTCCAAATTGCAACCTACGGACCAGGGTATTATAAAAAACATAAAACATCATTACCGAAACAGAATTGTTTACAAAATTGTTAATGCGATTGATAACAACCTTCCAGTTCAAAAATTGATTACCCTTAAAGAGTGTATAACCGAAGTCGCTAAAGTATGGAGTGAAAATGTTTCTCAGAAAACTATCAAAAACTGCTTTTCTAAAGCAGGTTTTACTGAAAAAATTGACGAATGGGAAGAAGAAGACGAAATGGATCTCGCTACCTTAAAAAGGCAATGGGGTATTCTACAAAAAACTGCTACCGTCGACGCAGCTTTTTACTTGAAGATTTCTTAGAAATCGACAATGATGTTGGCACCACAGATCTCCCAACTAACCAAGACATAATTGACGATATAAAAAGTATAGAAGATCATGAAGAAGAAACTGAAACCGGGGAATGTCCTGCTAAATTTACTAAAAATGAAATAAGAAATGCATTTGACATTGTGCGAACTACTCTTAGGGGCCAGGAAAGTGTACCTGATCAAATCTTTATGCATTTGAATAAATGCGAGAATTTTGTTGAGCAACAATTATTTTTCAAAAGTAATGTTCAAAAGAAAATAACTGATTATTTTTCCTAGTACGTATGTACGTAGTATGTACATATGTATTAACAGATTTTGTATTATTCTTTTTATTTCGTATGTAGTATATACATACATAAAGTCCGTACGTTATATCTTTACACGTGCGTCATAGTTTTCAGGCAATATCCCAGACGACTATTATATTTTTTGTCTTTTTTTACCAATACCTACGATTTATTGGTGAAAAGAGACAAATAGTATAATAGTCGTCTGTTATATGGCCTGAAAACTATGACCCACGGGTAAAGATATAACGTACGGACTTTATGTATGTATTTAGCCCTGTACATGCTATGCACTATTTAAACCTTCAAATGTTTAATAAAATCTTTTCTAATAATTCAATTTTGCAATTTTTTTTGTTGCTTGTACCTTATAAAATACAAGTAAATGATTACCAATATACATACATAGCAATATATACGGATTTTTTTCTTTATATAGTGAAAAACTTTCTATAGTGAAATTTCGGTCAACATTTTGGTCTTTCACTATATAGAGTGTCGACTATATATATATATATATATATATATATATATATATATATATATATATATATATATATATATATATATATATATATATATTTATTTATTTATTTATTTATTTATTTATTTATATTTATACACTTTTGAAATAAAATACAGTATAACTGTTTCACTGAATTTAGTCAGAGACTCTGAGACCTCTTTCGGTCTCGCGACCATTTTCGAAAAGATTTACAATAAGACTAAACTTAAGTTCTGAAAGGTATTACATTTAGATGGTTAATTGGTACTAAATTTAAATTAGGAGGTAATAAAATTGGGTTAATTCCTATTTTAACACGGCGCGTAATATGGTGGTATTTCCAAATTCTGTTTGGGTGTTCGTTATTTTTATATTAATTTTAATGGCTTTTTTATGCTAATAATTTCTAAATAATCCATGTTTTCCTTTTTGAGCCTGTATAACAACTTCACCCTCTCGTTATTAAAAAGGTAATTATTGTCTATGCAGTGTTCATCAAAGCCTGTTAATTTTTATTTATTTAAAATATGTCTGTGTTCTTTTAATCTTTGTTGTAGGCTCCGTCCCGTTTGTCCTACATAGACAGCCTTGTAGTCATCACAATTAAGTTCATATATTCCCGATTTTCCAAATATTTTTTTTATTAATTAGATATCGGGCTGTATTGTTTTTATTAACACTTATACAGTTTATTTCTAACTTATTAAGGTTACTGTTGATTTTGTTACTAATACCACCGACATAGCTGACAGCAAACCATTTTCTGCTGTTTTACGTCTGATACCTAAAATTTTTTAAGTATATTTTTATTTTTTTCGTTTTTTTTTTCCAGTTTATAATAATTGGATAATAATAATAATAATAATAATATATATATTACCATTAAATACAACAAAATGTACATTGGTTCGTCAAATATAGTATAATAATTATAATTATAAATATAATAAAAATAAAAATAGTGTAGGATTATCATAAATCATACACACCATAAATATACGGACAGACAAAGAAATTGTACAAAGTCGGACAAAACAATGTTAAATTTAATATTTAAGAGCAGTAAAAATACAAAAGTAATTAAAAGTGGTATTTAGGTATACCTTGGTTTAAGACAAGATAATGTAGGTAGGTTCAGGTTCATGACAGCAATACCTAGAAAGAAATCTCACAACCAGCACTCTCTTAGAGATCATCAGGCCCCGTAGAAATCCCCTATCGAGTAGAAGGCATTTTCCAGTAAGAAGGACTTTAGCCGAGATATAAATCTTGGACCACGCATATTTCGCAGTTCTGCAGGCATTCCATTATGAAGGCTGATGCAACTATAGAGGGGAGAGCCTTTGAAGAACGTTGATCTATGAATGGGGACCTTTAATACACTATTACTCCTGGTGTTATATGTATTTGTTGCTCCCAGCATCTCAAAAAGGTGTCTATTATTGTTTACAAGAGTTAAGCACCTTAATATGTAAAGACATGGAAAAGTTAGGATTCGTTGTTTTATAAACGTATCTCTGCAGCTTTCACGAAAATTTAGATTAAAAATCAAACGGATTATTTTCTTTTGGTTCACAAATATGTTTACTTTTCACACCAGCAGCACCCCAGGATACAACATTGTTAGACATGTGACTAAAAGCTAATGAATAATATACAGCCAAGAGACCGTCACTATCAAGGGTACTTTTTAAGCTTAAAATTGCAAAGTAAGCTGAGTTTAATTTAGCACATATGTGATCTATATGGTGCCTAAAAGAAATCCTATGATCCACAAACGTACCGAGGAACTTGGCTTTCTCCTCAAGGTTTACACCAAGGGAGTTGGCAAACATCGACGCTAATGGTTTTTTATTAAATATATTCATATAGATAGTTTTCTCAACATTCAGTACAAGGCCATTTCTTCTGCACCATGCTTCCATATCCCTGCACACACATGAAATATCATCATAAAGACCATCTACAGTGTCCGAAGCTGTCATAATGGTGGTATCGTCTGCATACATAATCACTTGCCCTGTTCTAATATTTAATGGCAGGTCATTTACATATAGTATAAATAACAAGGGTCCCAAGACAGATCCCTGTGGAACGCCAAGATCGACCGCTTTCTTTTCAGAAACAATGCCATCATATTTCACCACCATCCCCCTGTCGGTCATATATGACCCTATCCACTCCAGCAGGCTGCCTCGAATGCCAATATTGTATAATTTTTTCATCAGCGATGCTTTGTGTACCGTATCAAAGGCTATAGAAAGGTCAAAAAAAAGCGTTATAACATATTTACCGTCATCAACATTGCGGAAAACCTGATTTAAATAGTGGAAAGAGGCAGACTCAATTGATCTATTAGGCAAAAAACCATGTTGTGCGGAGTGTAGTAAGTTGTATTTGGTAACAAAATTGATTACTCGTTGGTACACAATTCTCTCAAATATTTTTGAGAAAGTACTAAGTATAGATATTTGCCTATAATTCCCTACATCATTACGGTCACCCCTCTTATAGACCGGGATAACATTAGCGGTTTTGAAAACTTTAGGAAAGATACCCTTATTAAGACTAAAGTTTATTAAGAACGAAAGCGGTTTAGCGATTGAATACTTAATATTTTTTACCACTTTAGTAGTTATATCATCAGATCCAGCTGTTCGTTTATTCTTTATTTTAGAAATAATTTGGAGAACCTCAATCTCAGTAACAGATTCCATAACCATAGTATTTGATGTTATTGGCGAAACGGTACAATCTTTCACGTTAGCTGATCCATATTTATTTCGTAGTTTGTTTTCAGAGATAGTGCTAAAATAATTTACAAATGTGTTTGCAACCACGATTGGTTCACAAGTAAGCTCAGAATCTACAAGAAGCGAAATAGAACTTTGTGTGTTGTTTTTATTTAAAGCATTATTAACTATAGACCAAATAGTTTTTGATTTGTTATCAGAATTAGTTATTTTGTTTTTATAATAGAGTTTTTTTGTCAAATTTATTCTAGTTCTATACTTCTTTTTAAGATTACGGTATTCAGTTAAAGCCTTACTGTCATTATTCCTGCGGTGCAACCAATATAGATGGTCTAATTTCTCTTTCAGGCTAGCTAGGTCTTTGTTATACCATCCTTTTGGAGACAGTGGCGATGTTAAATACTTCTTTTTGTATGGACAACAACAATTTAGACAGTAGACGATAGTATCAATAAAAAGATTCCACAAGCTATCACAGTCGCTAGATATGCTCAATATATTTTCCCAATTTTGCAGCCTAATCATATCGGCAAAGCTACTTATATTCTGTTCAGAAAAAACACGATACATTTTAATACCTGCAGATTGCTTTTTAGGTTTCCCTTTTTCTGGGAGACTGACAACAAATTTATGCGAATAGTGATCGCTGATATGGGGGTTGAAAATAGAGCACTGATATAAAGTTTTGTCAATATTTGTAACTACATAGTCAATCACTGATACGCTTGTGTGCCCATTGCAGTTTGTATACACTCTTGTTGGATCTGTGGTAGTTACTTGTAAGTCAAAAGAATCAAACAGATCACAAAGCTGCATTTTTACCTCATTATTGACACAGTAATTAATATTCAAATCTCCACAAAAAACAACAGACTTGCTGCGACCAAAAACGGCAGAAAGAGAATGGATTATATCCATTGTTTTTGGTTATTCTTTTGTTTATATTCAGTTCTTTTAGATAATTATCCGTACTTAGCGGAAAGTTAGTTAATCTGTGTATGAGACTGTGGAAGGTTGACATTTTGATCTACCCAAATTGATTTGATTTACCATGTATACTCGTAATGCTGTATGTTATAGTTGGTTTACGGAAAATATCAAACTCTATTTTGTTCTCTACATTTGAAATTTTTAATTCTAAAAAACTAAGTGATTTGTTTACTTCAATTTCTGTTGTGAATTGGATGTTATGATTGATTTTATTTAAAGTTAATAAGAACTGTGACAATTATCTATCGATTCCTTTGCAAATGCAGAGAATATCGTCACCATATCTGGGCCAAAGTGGATATGTCTGGTTACATTTCTATAATTTTTATTTGAGAAAAGGTTTTTTTTCAAAGTTAACCATAAACGCTTCCGCTAGAAGGGAGCACAGAGGGCTTCCCATTAGTAGGCCACTGTTTTGTTTATATGTTAAACTTAAAGTAATTTTATTATAGACAGATATCTATAATTTTGATTATATTAACTTTGTTATGATTAGACAGATTACTATTATTTATGGTATAAGGAATTTTAGTATCAGTTTTACCTCTGTTATGGCAATTGATGTGAAAAGGCTTTTTACATCAAATGACATAAACTTACAATTCGTGGATAAATTGATCATGTTTAGTTTTCTGACTAATTCCGAATTTTTTACTGGATACGATGAAACGTAGTTTATGATGTTAGGTAGATCGGCAGTGAGTTGTTTACATAATTTGTAAATTTATATACGATACAGCTGGTATGTTTTCTTTATGAAGTTTCGGCATACCATACATAACATGGGCCGTAGGGTTCATTACTTGTAACCTTTTTTGGGTTCGCGTTTGGACATATGTTAATATATGTTTGAATTTCTTTATTTATAGTTTAACTAGCCGGGCCCGCGGCTCCGCTCGCGTGGACTTGATTCACTACTATCGTCACTGCTTATTCCTTATGTTACCCAACGTAATAAAATATCTGCCATTATTTCTCCTTATCTCCCAATATTTCTCCTTATTTCCCATTATATCTACATAATTTCCATTATCTAGGCTTACCTCTGCTCATCTCCCATTATTTCTCCTTATCTCCCATTATTTCTCCTTATCTCCCATTATCTCACCTTATTTCTCATTATCTAGGCTTATCTCGACTTATCTCCCATTATTTCTTCTTATCTCCCATTATTTTTCCTTATCTCCCATTATCTCACCATAACTCCCATTATCTAGACTTATCTGTGCTTATCTCCCATTATCTCTCCTTATCTCCCATTATTTATATTTATCTCCCATTATTTCTCCTTATCTCCCATTTTCTCTCCTTATCTCCCATTATTTCTCCTTATTTCCCATTATCTCACCTTATCTCCCATTATCTAGGCTTATATCGAATTATCTAGAACATATGTACAAATTTATAAAAACACGTAAATCGGATAAGTGGTTCTCGAGTGATAAGCGCACTAACGGACAGACAGACAGACAGAGAGACGTTGCATTTTATATATAAATTGTATTCTTTACTACTTGATATTGTTCCATATTTAATGCTTTAGGGAGTGTATTGGAAGAGAACGCGCTAGCGGCAAACTTTTCTCCGACTTGATTCACTATTATCGTCACTGCTTATTCCTTATGTCACCTAATAAAATATATCCTATAACCTGGCCAGAGAACATACGTATGTTTAAAAAAAAAGCACGAAAATCGGATAAGTGATTATCAAATGATAAGCACACTAACGGACAGACAGACAGACAGACGGGCAGAGAGACGTTGCATTTTATATATATTATAGATATTCTCTGCTACATAATATTGTTCCATATTTAATGGTTTGGACTGTGTATTGCGAGAAACGCGCTAGCAACTTCATTTACTATTATTGTCACTACTCATTCCTTATGCTACCTATCGTAATAAAATATAGCCTATAACCTGGCCGGAGAACATATGTATGTTTTAAAAAAAAAGTACGAAAATCGGATAAGTGGTTCTCCAGTGATAAGCGCACTAACGGACAGACAGACAGACAGAGATACGTTGCATTTTATATATATTATAGATGTAATAAAATATATACCTATAACCTGGTCAGAGAACGTATGTATGCATTTAAAAAATCACGTAAATCATGGTTCTCGAGGGATAAGCGCATTAACGGACAGACAGACAGACAAACATTGCATTATATATATATATATATATATATATATATATATATATATATATATATATATATATATATATATATATATATATATATTATAGATATAAATTATTATTATTATTATACGAGGCATGTTTTTTAAGTAAGTACCGTTTTGCGATTCCGCCGCCGCAGCGATACGGTCGGCGTTCCGCGCATGCGCGCTGGTAACCTACATCTCATGTCTACGCACTGACGCCATTACAGTCTGATTCTTCATTGTATACGTTGTTTACTGAGTGTTTAAGATGCCTCCGACAATCGTGAGTCCCGCCGATTGTGAAGTACGGGCTGTTATACGATTTCTTAGTGCTAAAGGCGTAAAACCGATCGATATTCATCGTGAGATCTGTGAAGTTTACGGACAAAACATTATGAGTGATGGAATGGTAAGGAAATGGGTGAGAGCATTTAAAGATGGCCGCACAAATGTGCATGATGAAGAACGGAGTGGGCGTCCTTCGGTCGTTAATGAAGATTTGTTGCAGAAAGTGGACGAAAAGGTGAGAGAAAACAGACGCTTTACAATTTCATCATTGTGCGACTGCTTTCCTCAATATTCTCGTAGTGTTTTGTATCGCATTGTGACCGAGAACTTGAATTACCGGAAATTGTGTTCACGTTGGGTTCCAAAAATGTTGACGGATTTGCACAAAACCCAACGTTTAGGCAGTGCATTGACTTTCCTTGAGCGGTACCACAATGAAGGTGAACATTTTTTAGACCAAACTGTTACTGGTGACGAAACATGGGTCGCCTACGTCACACCAGAATCGAAACAACAATCCATGGAATGGCGACATTCATCATCACCCAAAAAAGTGAAGTTTAAGCAAACAATTTCTGCCCGCAAAATCATGTGCACAGTTTTTTGGACAGAAAAGGAGTATTGCTAGTGGAGTTTCTGCCTCGTAATGAGACAATCAATGCAGCGTCTTATTGTGGGACATTGAACAATCTGCGTCGTGCAATCCAGAACAAAAGACGTGGCAAGTTGAGTAAGGGTATCGTTTTGCTGCATGACAATGCCCGTCCACATGTGGCTAATCGGACCAAAGATCTCATCAAATCTTTTAAATGGGAAACTCTAGATCATCCTCCATACAGCCCTGATCTGGCGCCCAGCGACTACCATTTGTTCCTGCACTTGAAGAAGCACCTGGGTGGTCAGCGTCTTCAAGACGATAACGAAGTCAAAACATTTGTGATACAGTGGTTAACAAGTCAGGCGGCAGAATTTTATGAGGAGGGTATTCAAAAACTGGTGCCACGTTATGACAAGTGCCTCAATATTCACGGAAATTATGTAGAAAAGTAGATTAAGGTACAGGCTTTCATGTAAAAATAAAATTATAGCGATATCTTTGCACGTCTTTTTTTAATTCCAAAACGGTACTTACTTAAAAAACATGCCTCGTATTAAGTACTATAGTAGGATACAACGAATTGTATTAAGTACGCATACCTATTACTCCATTGAAAGCTGACACAGCAGCTTTCGAGCCGACAGAGTGGTTGACACAATCAACGCTTAAAGGCAGGTAGCGCTTTTCGAGGGATACTTCCTCAGGCATATATAGTTATTTTAAAGCAACTGAAAATAGACAGAAGTCCATATTTCAGCAGTTTACTAGTTGTTTTCTCTTGTCCGTCAAATCCGTCCCGAGACCCGTTCTTTGTATCCTACCATCGTACTCCGTAATTTCTGGGATAAGAACCAGTTGATTCCGTTCTCTTGTTTGTCAATCATAGCCTCACTTACGAGCCGTGGTACGGCGAAACGCGTCTCAGGATGGATTTGACGGACAAGAGAAAACAGCAGATTTGATTGCTCGTAGATATTCTCTTCTCCAACAAATTATTTCTGTTTTACCGATAAGAACAGATTTTCTATTGTGTTTTTCCCAACGAAAATTCAAGTTATGAATTATTTTCCATCATTTTTAGTGTTCCGTACGGAACACTTATAAGATCACTTCGGTGTCTGTCCGTCTGTCTGTCCGTCTGTCACACCCGATTTTCTCCGAAACTATTTGTCATAGAAAGTTGAAATTTGGTAGTAATATAGGAATTGATGGCCTCATCAGAGCCATGTAGTTGTGAAAGTTAAATTTTGACTTAAGGGGTTAGTTTTGGGGGGTGAAATCGGAAGTGAAAAAAAATTTTTTTACTAGGTAATCGAGTGTGGTGTCAAATGGAAGCTTGTGAAAACACGAGTAAAAAATATATATATAATGTAATACTTGCGCGCACTTTTCTTTGTATTATTTTTAAAAAATCGCGAAAAATCGCTGTCCACCCGCCTTATCTCGGAAAGTACTTATCAAAAAATTTTGAAAAAATTCTGGAATATTCTCCATGGGGTGTAGATTGAAGAAAAATTATCACGAGTGCATTACCTGCAATGATTTATCTGGTATATAAAAAAACAGAAATTTCAAGGTCATCCATTTTCAGTAAAGATTGGAAATAAACTTTGTTGAAAACTTATTTGGGGTGTGTTTTGTGAAGTCACTGATCATTTTATATCACCGTAACATAAATTTTGACTTAAGGGATTCGTTTTGAGGGGTGAAATCGGAAGTGAAAAAAAAAAAATTTTACTAGGTCATCGAGTGTGGTGTCAAATGAAAGCTTGTGAAAACACGAGTAAAAAATATATATATATATAATGTAATACTTGCGCACACTTTTCTTCGTATTACTTTTAAAAAATCGTGAAAAATCGCTGTCCCCTACCTTATCTCGAAAAGTACTAATCAAAAAATTTTGAAAAAATCCTGGAATATTCTCCACGGGGTATAGATTGAACGAAAATTATCATTACCTTTAATAATTTATCTGGTATAGAAAAAAAACCAAAATTGCAAGGTCACCAGTTTTCAGTAAAAATTGGAAACAAACTTTGTTGAAAACTCATTTGGGGTGTGTTTTGTGAAGTCACTGATGATTTTATACCACCCTAACAAAATTTTTTTATTTTAAAAACAATCAACGTACGGAACACTAATTGTGCAAGTTCAACTTGCACTTGACCGGTTTTTTATTTTTTAAAGTCTGGTAAGTCCTGGTCTTCTCTGATTTCTTGCAAAACCTTATGTAGTGTAGGTACTTCTTTCTTAATAAAAAAATGGTGTACTTTTCTTCTTATTGCGTTTGTAAAGTCTTCGTCGACCTCTAAGGATTCCTTTCCTTTGTGATTCTGAGGTTCGTTGCAAGAACCGCGTTTTCTTTCTTTTAGAAATCTATAAATAGTTGCTGATCCAACTCCCGTCATGTTGGCACAGGTTTCCATAATTTCACAGGCTGTTGGCTGTTGATGCCTAGGGCATCGTGGACGTTAAGTATCATTGTTTTCTCTCGCAGGGAAAATATAGATTTACAGACTCCGTGAAGTTTGACCGGGGCAAAACTGAAAGTTGAAGCCATCGCTGTTCTGATTTGAGCTAAGCATATTATAAGTTTTTGCTTTATTTTTTATACTTACACAGAATATCTTTATTGCATACTTAGGTACTTAGGCACCTATCTACCGATAAGTACTTTGGTTAATTATATTCCAATAACTGCTTAAATCTCAAATAATGTTATTGTACCTATTATCAGTAATCTTTATAACACTGTAGATTTCTAGTTCTTAAGAATTGTAAATTATACTCGTTTAGGCCTTCATCATGCAAATAAGATTTTTAGTTTCATCATGTACTCATTAAAATAAACTTTGAAATGCGTTGATTTATTTAGCTTATTGTAAAGTTTAGAAGGCATGTAATAAAATATTTTTTAGAAAAAGATTGCACTGTTGTATAGAGATAGAAAATAAAGATGATTAAAACTAAAAATGCAAATAATTGGTAGAGAAATTTCGGACGCTTATGGTTTATGACATTTTAATGTTTATAACCCATGTTGTGTGCTATTAACTCCAAACCACTATAGTTAGCAACTAGGTGCCGCGGTTTAGATTGCAGCAAAAAAAATGCGCGCAGGTAATTTCCACACCACTAATCCGTTTATGACCTAGACATATTTAAGGGATTGTAATTACAGAAGTAAATTCCACACCGAGTACTTTCAGGTAGAGGATGAGGGTTGATAAATGGGTGGTGGTACGCACGGGCCTGTTCAATTAAATCATTATTAAACCCTTCTACATATCAGTTTAGTACATATTATTAATTTGTGATTATTACTTGGTTGTGCGTATATTTTTTAAAGTGTTGCTAATATGGAAGCAAAGTTAATAAAAAGTAATCGAGGAAAGGACATGTTATGTGTGAATTACTCCACTTAGTTTCGATAAAAGGTGCTAAAATGTGGAGAAAACATTTTGGAGATGTTCAAAAAAAGGTTGCAAATCAAAAGTCTTCACCGTTGGGCCCGAGAATTTAGTTACCAGAAGTAAAGGACTCCATACACACGAAGCCGACACCAAGAAGCTGAATCGGCAAATAATTAGTAATTCCTGCAAAAGAAAAGCCTCCTCAGCCTCCTATGAGTGAAAGGCCATCTAAAATTATCCGACAAGAACTACAAAACACGCTGCCTGAAACAGTAACAGAAAAAGATGTCGAATATATTAGAAAAAACATATATAACTATAGACGAAAATTTTTGCCAGGACGTAATCCAAGAAGTGCTGAGGAGGTGCATAGTGTTTTAGAGACATTTGAAATCAAAACTAGCAAGGGTGAGAATTTCCTATTATCAATGAACTCGAAAGTGGCATTATTGTTTTTTCTTGCACTACAAATGTCAATATGTTGTGTAAAATATCCAATATATATATGGACGGCACCTTTTCATACTGCACTAAATATTTTACACAGTTATTTACAGTGCATGGTTTTGCAAACGGTCTTTACATTCCATTATTATTTGGCTTATTGCGTGATAAGAGAGCTGAAACATACAAAAACCTCTTCACATTATTAAAATGTAAGATTTATTCAACAGATTCACTGTATTTCAATACAGAGAAAATTACTGTTGACTGCTGAAGTGTTAGGATGTAGATTTCATTTACACCAATCTTGGTTTCGCAAGATACGGAATCTAGGTCTAGCTAAAGAATATTGCGACAAAAATTCTGAAATTGGTCGTTGGTTAAAGTATTGTTTCGGCTTGTCCTATTTAGCACCGATTTATATTCTATAAAACCTGAGGATGAACGTTTAAATAAATTTTGTGATTACCTACTAGAAACGTATATAGAGGAAGGAGCCAATTTTCCAGTTGAAATATGGGCAGAATCGAGTCTATCTTTAACTCGAACGACTAACTGTTGTGAGTCCTTCCATTCCCATCTAAATAATTCTTTTTATTCTACACATCCGTCTCTGTATACTTTTATCGATAGGCTGAAAGAATTTCAGATTAACGTATATATAAAAATACAAAGTGTCGACGAGTCTAAAATAAATAATAATCATAATAATCAAAAATTAAAACATTTAAAAAATTTTTACGAACAAAGACAACTAGGAAATATTAATCGTTTCCATTTTTTAAAATGTATCTCCTATTTTTCTCAGCCTGTTTTGTAAATAGATATAAATAGATATGTATAGGTTTGTAGCATTATCTAGTATATGTAAGGAAGTTTGTCCAATTGTATTTTATGTATTTAGCAAAAACTTTATGTTTTATCAATATTATTCTACTATGAAATAAAAACATATATTTTTGCAAATATCTAAAATTTTCAATAAAAACTGATTTAAAAGAAATCCGTCCAATTTTATTTAGATGAATAAAGCATAACACAGCCCCACAAAAAAAAAGTGGGGTATACTTTTGATGCGATATATCAGATCCATAATATTTTTGCCCGCTGATCACGAATCTGACGTCAGAATATCGCCATCACATCTCAATTTTTTTCTAATCTCAAAAAATAGGTAAAAATTAGTAAAAATTAAGAAAAATATACTCCTAAAAAATTGATTCAAGCTTTTTCATGAATCCAAAGATGTATTAATATGTATTCGGACACGCTAAGCTAATATTCATCGGTTGGATTGAGCCATACAGTTCTGTTTTCTTTCTAACCTCAATAAATCAGACAGATATAGTGCTTCTCGAATGCAAAAAACGAATTCAAATTAAAATTCAACCGATCCTTACCAAATTTGGTACACGGGGATTTTTTTGGGTCGCTCATCACGAATCTGAGGTTGGATTTGCAAAATTCAAGATGGCAGATGTTTTCGCGGCATTTTGAACGCCGAGAAAATTCATCGGTCGATTTTTATTCTTCTACCTGCATCCAGGGCACCTCCACGTGGTGACGGTGGGCAACGGTGTTACTCCACTAGCCGGCAGAGTCCCTGGATAACGGCTTAGATGCCGTCATGGCAGGTAGAAGAAAGAGAATTACGATGCAGGGACTCGGAAACCCAGTATCGGCGGTTGGTCAGGGTGGGAAAGCGGGCCCGCAGCCGTCGTCATCCAGCGACCGTAGCTCTTCATGTGTGGGTGACTTGGCTCATGTAGAGTATAATGCTACAAGAAAACGGTCTCACGGTACAAGGACTTTTCATAAGTGCGATAAAAACAGTGATTCATTTTCTAATATTTGCTGTCAACACGTATTGAGTAAAATGGGGTCACCGATAACGGATAAGATTAAAACCTTATATAAGGATTGTTTTAACATTGAAATACAGCACCAGGATACAGATTGGGTTCCTCACATCATTTGCAGTTCTTGCCAAATAATGTTGTACATCAATAAGAAGGCGATTAAATATTCCAGACCAGCAATATGGAATAGACCATACAGTGAAAATGATTGCTACTTTTGTATGAATGTTGTATCTAGGCATAACCGAAAAAATAAAAGCACTATTACTTATAACGATGTTTCGACAGTAACAAGACCAACTAAACTAATTCCGCCTCCTGAACCACTTGATGCTGATGTTATGGAAACAAATGATTTCACCTTATCAGTTCATGCCGAAAACATTGAGACTGTCGAAAAAGATTCAAACACTGTTACTAATGAATGTTCAAGTGACAACCTATCATATACTAGTGACACAGATAAAGAATTTCTACCATACAACCGTAAACCAGAACCAATACTCGTATCACAGTCAGAACTTAGTGATCTAGTCAGAGATTTAGGCTTATCCAAAGATGGTTCAGAGCATCTTGCTTCCTTTTTAAAGAAAAGACATTTACTTAAGCCAGAAGCTACGATTTCTTTTTGTAGAAACAGAGATGAAGAATTTCGAAAATATTTCACAATGGACGAGGAATTGTCACTTTCATATTGTACCGATGTAAAAAGTCTAATGGATGAATTTCAAAATAACTCATACAATCCTGAAGAATGGAGACTGTTCATTGATTCTTCTAAACGGAGCATTAAGACAGTTTTGCTGCATAATACCAAAGTTTACGCTCCCATTTCGATTGTTCATTCCACAGTTATGGAAGAGCAATATGAAAAAATGAAGCAGCTTTTGATAAAAATAAAATATGCTGATCATAACTGGAAAATTTGTGGAGATCTGAAAATTGTAACAATATTGCTTGGCCAACAGTCAGGGTTTATACTTTATCCCTGTTATAAATGTCTGTGGAATAGCAGAGACAGGGAACGTCATTATAAGAAAAAAATTTGGCCAACAAGAGAATCGTTCACTCCTGGTGAAAATAATGTATTGTTTCCACCATTGGTAGATCCAGGAAAAGTTCTTATTCCCCCGCTTCACATTAAGCTTGGACTTATGAAGCAATTCACGAGAGCATTAGATACAAAATATCCGAAACACCACAAATAAGAAAATTGTTTCAAGATTCATTATTTGTTACTAAAATGAATAAAGTTGAAAAAGCTGCTTGGCTTAGTTTTAAAGAAGTCGCAACAAACTTTTTGGGAAATAATAAAAGTCCTAAGTACAAAGAAATAGTCGAGAAAATGGTAAAAATTTTTCAAACATTAGGTTGCTTAATGAATCTAAAATTACATTTCCTGGACTCCCACATCGATGATTTCCCAGATAATTTTGGTGACTACAGTGAGGAGCAAGGGGAACGTTTTCACCAAGATCTGAAAATCATAGAAAATCGGTATCAAGGACGATGGGATGACCATATGCTAGCGGACTATTGCTGGTCGCTAAAAGGAGAAACAAGTCCTCAAAAGCGTTTGGGCAGAAAGCCTTTGAATAGGTCATTCGCGGAAAAAAGAACAAGATACAGCCAAAAAAAGGAAAGTTAGGCGCGGGTCTAACCTTCGCAATTCTAGGGCTTAAGGGTCTACTATTTGAGAGTATATGGTTTAAAAGTCCTGGTTTTGAGTTTATTGGGTCTCATTTTTAAAGTTACAGGGTTATTGAGGTCTATTTTTTGAGGTTACAGGGTGTGGGAGTCTAAGGTTTCAGGGTTTAGGGTTTAAAAGTATCAGGTTTGAGGATTCCCCAACTGTATACCAAATTTGGTAGGAATCGGTTGGTTTTCAAAAATTTTGCCCGCCATCTTGGATCCGCCCTTTTGAATTTTGCAAATCCGACCTCAGATTCATGATCAGCAACCCAAAAAACCCCCGTGTACCAAATTTGGTAAGAATCGGTTGAATTTTAATTTGAATTCGTTTTTGCATTCGAGAAGCACTATATCTGTCTGATTTATTGAGGTTAGAAAGAAAACAGAACTGTATGGCTTAATCCAACCGATGAATATTAGCTTAGCGTGTCCGAATACTTATTAATACATCTTTGGATTCATGAAAAAGCTTGAAGCAATTTTTTAGGAGTATATTTTTCTTGATTTAATACCTATTTTTTGAGGTTAGAAAAAAATTGAGATGTGATGGCGATATTCTAACATCTGATTCGTGATCAGCGGGCAAAAATACTACGGATCTGATATATCGCATCAAAAGTATACCCCACTTTTTTTTTTGTTTGGCTGTGTAATTATATTTGCTTGGTGTGGAAATTACTTGTAAGATTTAAGCACCCTTATAAGGTTAGTGTGGAATTTACCTGTTGTATTAAGGGCGCAGGTAGTCTTGGTGTGAAATTTGCTAATGCCGAAAAAACATATTAACAAGAGAATGGGAATAAAACCGTAAATCATATTTTACATGAGTAAAAGATGACTTATTAAGATTAAAAATACAAAACACTTTAGAAGGCCCTAGTTTTTCTTTGGTGTTTAACTTGTTTATGATACAAAAAAGTAAACGACTATTTGCAATTAAAGGGCATATAAAAGTATACGATTTCCTGTATTCCTAACTTATCGTATACCATAAATCCTTATAATCCCCCATCGACCCGGATATACATGTAATTTGTAAAACTGTCTCAACTTTGAGCCGACATAAAGTTACCATATCCGTAACTTGTAGAAGCTCACAACTGTCATAACATTTCCTCAAAACAAAATTAAATCTAGAAACATGTGCTACTCGTTAATTCGGCGTGACCCGAAACTGTTCCCTTAATTTTGTTTTGAGTTAGTTATTTCACCCTCGGCGGCTGCGGTCATATTATTTCGAGGATAATTTCGACTATGTGACAAAATAATTTTATTTAAGTTTTATAATCTTCTGCAGGACTTGATTTGTTTTTTTTTATTACTAACATTATTCCTTTTTATTCAACGTAAAGTTAGTTTGTGATAGAGCTTTAAGGTCGTAAAATGCATTATAATTCGTAGTTAGTGGTGGTTTCTCCAGCTTCAATTGGCTGTGTTCGGTTTGAAGCTCACTGCAAACCTAGACTAATTTGATATTATTAAGGAAATAATCTCTTAATTTCCTATTATGTCTTCTGTTTATAATTTAAAATCGTCTCCTATCGACTGTGATTGACCAGTCGACTATGGCAACCTGTAGAACTATTATTTTTTATTTTTCTTTAGTTAACTTCTAAACGTAGATGAGCTTTTATTTATTTATTTTTTCAAATTTTCTGATCTTTTTAGTTTATATTTTTCGTATTTGTTATCGTTCTTATATTTAACAAACTCTTAAGAAGCGTTTTATTGTGATAGTACCGGGAGTCAAGCAGAGATTCAATGAAAATATGACGAATGAGAATGGCGAATTTTTGATAAACATCTCCGCACAAAATGAGTTCCGAATAAATAACACCTTTTTTAAACATAAAGAACAACATAAATATACATTTCAAAATACGAGAGGAGATAGATCAATCACAGATTACATTCTAACAAATAGAGAAATACATTATACACAGATATTAGACTACTCAGTATATATCACCACTACACCAAACACTTTATTTTTACACTCGATGCGCGTTTCACTAACCATGTTAGCTTCATCAGGAGCAATGATTGACTAAAGCTAAACTACAAATCTACCCTATTTATACTTAGCCTAACCCTTGAATTATTCAAGCGGAACTAATGACATAGGCAAGGCCGTCAGTTCCGGTCAAGTAACCAGTAGAGAGGGGACTATAAGGAATAGGCCCTCTGTCTTTATTTAAACTACTTTTACATTTTATGATTTCCATACTTTCGTATGCGTTGAACAATCTCCTATCAGATACATTTTTTATTAATCTTAGATTATCTAATGTTACAGTATGATCAGTTTCAAGGGCATGTTCGGCAATGCTAGACTTTTCTGTTCTACTATATTTTAAGTGTGCTAAATGTTCTTTAAATCGTGTTTTAATTGACCTTTTAGTTTGCCCAACATACTTTTTGTCACAATCATTATAACTAATTTCATAAATTCCACTTTTCTCACAATTAGGAATCTTATCTTTGGGATTTCCGAAGATATTCCTCAGATTGTCTGATGACCTATAGACTAAGGTGAGGCCTACCTTATTAAATACCTTATTGAGTCCCTTGCTATATTTCGGATTATATGGTATGGAGACATACTTGGTGTTATTTTCTTCGCGTGTAAAAAAGGTGGAATTCTGAATATTAAACCTAAATGTAATGAAAGACTAATATTGTCAAATTTCCACTTTATTTAGTTTCACTGAAACTGTATGACGCGTTTCGCTATACTATAGCTTCTTCTGATACAAAATTTTGTATCAGAAGAAGCTATAGTATAGCGAAACGCGTAATACAGTTTCAGTGAAACTAAATAAAGTGGAAATTTGACAATATTAGTCTTTCATTACATTCGTTATAAATTTCCATCAAGTAACAGCCACAACAATCCAAAGATTAAACCTAAACTTATGTATATTTATTAACTTATTTACTAAGTCATCGTCATAACCATTAACTCTAGTTATATTTCTAATACGATTCCTTTCTTTATTAAAGTTTACTCTATTCAGAGGGAAAGTGACCAAACGATGAACTAAAAAATGTAATGAGGCTAATTTATGTTGTTTACAATGAAATGAATCATTAGGAATATATCTATCTGTTACTGTGTCCTTCCTATAGACTCTTAAGAAGTGTTTTATTGGATATCCATCTCGATAGGTAAGAGCAGTTATCTAAAGCATTTAGATCTCTTAAAAGCCCACTATGCATCTGTCTTATTTTAGGATTATGGCTAGCTAACATCCTTCAGACAAACCAACATCTTTCCATATTGACTCTGTTTTATATAATACTGTTCCAAAATTAAAGACTTCGGGGAAGTTTACCAAGTCATCGTAATCATCGAATAACACGTAATTAAATGGGAAGTCGTTGCTTTCCTTCTAGCATCATCTGCATACTGAATTACCTTTGATCCCAATTCAAATAACTAAATTGGAGAACAGATACGTATTAGTTTTGTCATTGTCTATAGACAGTACGTATTTACTCATATGTATTTTTCTGTCTAGAGTCCTATTCTTAGATAAATCGTTTTTGTTAATCCAGTCCCCTCTCTCCCTCACTCTCTCTCTCTCTCTCTCTCTGATATCAGAATATTTAGATTCTTAATATTATGCGTTCTTTAAGAAATCTGAATTCTTATCCATGGAAGAAGATAATCTGCCACTGTTTTGGCCAATAAGTTGCGATTTTGTGTTACTTCCGGCAGAACAATAATTAATTTAAGTAATTATTAAATAAAAGCTGTTTATTAGTTAGGCTACTTTGTAAATAAAACTTACATATTTTTTCAATATAAAAACACTATTTTCTAATTTGTCAAATACAATTTTTTCAATTTAACTGTGAAATGAACTTTTGGTCGTGAGCTTTCAACAAGGTCTTGGGAAATCTTCCAAACTGCAGTTTAAAAACCATTACATTATCAAACAATTTACAAAGTTCAAGTCTCAAATTTCAGGAAAGGGAAAAGTTACTCGACCCTTAACAAATAAAACCCCACAACTGTCATAACATTTCTCGGAAAATAAATTAGGAGGAGAAACCATGTGACACCAGTTAATTTGACATGACCGAAAGAGGCTTGCTTGCCCTTTATTTTTGTTTAGAGTTCGGTGTTGATTCTCTTTAACGAACGGAGATGTATATTAAGTTTTAGTAAGTTGGTTCCAAGTTTTATAGTGATTATGACTTGTAAATTTGTAATCGTTCCGACTTTTAATATTATTAGTTTTGTGAGTAATTACTAAACAGAGATAATACATAATTTTTGCAAGTCTCACATGTTTTAAGTAATTTTAATAAGTTCATGATAATTTATTTAATATTCTTAACGATCACCAAAATAGCTTTTATACAGATACACATGTATCGGGTCTTCCATTAAGGACTTGACAACTTTTTTTTGAAATAAAACGCAACCCATTTGAGACATTTCGAAAATTTTACTATCGGCTTGAAGTACAATCAAAACATTTATGTAATGGAATTCGACATCATTGATATGTCCACCACGGGTACGTTTGCAGCGCTCGATTCGTTCAACCCAATTTTCGATGACTCGGCCACACATTTCGACGGAAACGTCCGCTATCTCTCTTTCAATATTGGCTCTGAGCTCCTCTAACGACGCAGGCTTGTTAGCATAGACCAATGATTTAACGTACCCCCATAAAAAGAAGTCTAGAGGTGTAAAATCACACGATCTAGGTGGCCATTCGACGGGACCATCTCTCGATATAACACGTTCACCGATTTTAGATTGCAGTAAGTCGATTGTTACATCCTCTGTGTGGCTTGTGGCGCCGTCTTGTTGAAACCACATATCATTAGTGTCTAGCCCATGCAATTGATCAAAGAAATAACGTTGCAACATGCCTCTGTAGCGATCTCCATTGACTGTAACGTGACGGTTATTTTCATCAACGAAAAAGAACGGCCCAATGACACCACCGGCATGAAAACCGCACCAAACAGTAATTTTTTGTGGATGAAGTGATGTTTCTTCAAGCACATGAGGGTTTTCACCTGACCAATAACGCATATTCTGTTTGTTGACGAAGCCGTTTATCCAAAAATGCACTTCATCACTAAAGATGATTTTGCGATGAAATTGGTCATCTTCTTCCAACATTTCTAGAGCCCAATTCGAGAACGTACGTCGCTTCATATGATCGAGTGGCTTTAGTTCTTGAGTTAACTTTAACTTATAGGGGTGCAGGCCAAGATCCTTTCGCAAAATTCGCCTTAGTGTGGTCTGAGCGATGCCCAATTCTTGAGAACGCCGTGAAATCGACTCTTTGGTTCGTTTGAGATGGACGCTTGAACGGCAGCAATATTCTGGCCACTTCGACCAACCCGTTGTCTCCCTGGCACGGGAACATCCAGCAGCGAATATGTTAACTCAAATTTTTTCACTAGACTATGAATTGCTTGTCTACTGGGACGAGAATTACGACCAAAATTGGCGTTAACGCTCTTAAAGTTGCAGTCACCGACTCCAAATTTTGGTAGTAAATTTTAATTATTTGTAAACGTTGTTCGTTCGTGTACTTCACCATGATGAAAATGTTGACTTTACTGAATGTTTTGACGTTGACAGTTCGGTGATTGGCTTAAGGGTGCGTTCACAGTGAAATTTCAAAGTTGTCAAGTCCCAAATGGAAGACCCTTTATAACATGAACATAATTGAGCATGATTGAGAGTCTCGTTATTTATTCAAGGTGTTCGACAGCCTTTAACCTGACAAATATTTGGTTTAAGATTTGTTCTTTTTACGCAGGGATCCTTCTTTGCAAGTGGTAATTAGTGTATTTCTTGTCCACAACTTCACTAACAACGTCTATGTACCTCAGAGCTCTATACTATTTTCTGCCTTCTAACCTTTATATAAGAAAGCTGTTTATCCCATAACAGCTTCTAATGGTGTACAAGACCAGCGCCGGCCCTAGCTTTTTTGCCGCTCATTTGGGGTGTGTTTTGTGAAGTCACTGATCATTTTATACCACCCTAACAAAAATTTTTATTTTAAAAACAATCTACGTAAGGAACACTAATTGTGCAAGTTCAACTTGCACTTGACCGGTTTTTTAAAATCCTATGATAGTGCTTTTCACTAAATCTTCGATTTGGATTTTAATTGTGAAACGGGAAATCGTAATGGAATAAAGGAGATAATAGACCTTTTCTAACTAAAAATATTCGATCTGAGTCGCTCGTACGATCGGGCTATAGTGCTGTGTCTGATGATAGAGTTAGGTTGAGGCTTCCTGGCTCGGATAACTCGCAATTTTATCTTTATAATTGGTGTCAACTTGATAATCCAAATCCAAATCAGAATCAACTGTACTGTTCAGATTCCGGCAACCGCTTGACTCTTTGTTTGGTTTGGAACTACTTGCATCTTTTAAGAAGCTATGCAACGCTCTTGCCTGTTTTTGAAGTTGAATTTGCTTCTTCAATCTCTTTTTTTCTATTGACACCAGATAGCATTTTTCTTCCGTCAAACATTCTAAAACAAAATAATCTATTTAAGTATCTGATACCGTAATACGACAAAGGCATGATTCAAAGCTTAAAAAATCGACCCAACAGAGGGCGGAACCTAACCATAAAATTTACGTTTAACAATAACGAATTTATTAGTACATGTACAAGATATTATTAGCGTAGAAAAATCTCAAGTAGCAAGATTACAATACGAATCTAAAGTCTCTCTTATCTTTTAGCAAAATGAAATCACTACTTTCCACATTCACTACACTTGTAACTAACTAACTCAAACTGTATCACCACCACAAAAGAGACGTTGATGCATAAATAAAGCATTGTTTTAAATTTGACTCTCTCTTATACATGAGTGGAAAAAGCTTGTTGAATCCTGTCTGCCGTGCCGCCGCGAGCAAATCTCACAATTTACGTATAGAAATACCCAGAACTTCTAGATATTTCTATAGACAGGCATAGACTGGCTTCTGGCAGAAGCCTGTCTATTCCTATTGTATTTGATTTTACTACTCATTTATTTTCTAGATTCAAGTATTCGAAATATATTTTTGAGGGATGTGTTTATTTTTTTCTACGCTCTAGTAGTTCAGGCGGTTTTGCCGCCCCTACATTTTGCCGCCGTAAGCAGTTCCCTACCTTGCCTACCACCTAGAGCCGGCCCTAACAAGACGCAAATTTAACCGTCGATGAGTTAGGGGCTCGGTTTCCACACTTTATATTTGCGATATTTTCCGTCCAGATTCCTGCGATTAGAAAACCAAAGAACACCAGAAACTTTAATTCATTGAAGCATATTAGGTGACTGGTATCTTTTATAAATATTTTCCTAGTAGGTGTTTAACTAATCCTTCCGAAAGCAACTAAGAATACTCGCCACCTTAACATTGTAGCAGTCTTATAGAAATGGTATTCAATTTTAGTCTATAAATGTTTACCTCTCTTCTTCTTCTTCGAGTGCCAAATTGGGGAAGTTTACATTCGACTATGAATGGAACAAGGTAATGATAATGATACTTTGGAGAGTCTAATTCTTTCGAAATGGACTATTGCGGGTATCTCATCGATATTCCAACGATTTGAGAACTTGTAACCAACTACGTGAGACTGTATGACAGTATTTCAAATTTAAGGGATCAAATCTAATTTTTTTAGCATAAAATTCAATTAGAATTGATAGGAGAAAATTTGGCCTAATTTTATTTGGAATTGACATGTTTAGTGAGATAAGTTATAGCAATAGTGACATGTTTGTGAACTTTTAACTTACTTTTTTTGATTACTAAGGCCCCTCGCACACTAGCAACTTTTTAATTGAGCTGATTAAATAGTTTAGTTGCTCTTAGTTGCTTCAACTAATAATGGGCGCACACTTGCAATTAAATAGTTGATCTTCACTGAGTGAAACAATGGATTTTATACGGACCGCATGCATTTGTGCTTTGAAATTTAGACGAAATAAGAAGCGACAAAAATTATGGTTACATCCACTATTAAGTAATCGACTTTGCGATGGGCAATTTTACAAATTGTTTGAAAGTGTACGAAAATATGAAACAAAGTTTTTTAATTATTTTCGCACGAGTGTGGATAGTTTCGATAAACTTTTGGCGTTAGTTGGACGAAATATATTATACCAAGATACTGTATTAAGAAAGGCTGTTCCCCCAGAAGAAAGATTGACTGTAACTTTAAGGTAAGAAAACAATATTTTCATTTTAGTTAGTAACATAGTTTATTAGTAAATGACAAGAAAAGAAAACCGAAAGAAAAAATTGTAAAATTGTTAACCTTTTTTTCAAATTATAGTATAAACAGACGAAAGTTCTGAATGGTTAATATATTTGAAATTGCGATTCTTCTGGATTAAAAGTTGAGAAAAGTGAGACCCAGTAGGCGAATGATGTGATCGTTGCAACTGTAATCCTTGGTTGAGAGATGGTATTGGGCGGTGCTGCACAGTTGTCGATGCTTGTACATTTTGATTTGTTTGACTGCTCTGATTCTCCAAACTACCAGATATTCGAACACGTCTCATTACATTCATTATTTCTGTCCTGGCAATGAATTTTTGGTCCTCCGTAAATTTTTTGAAGGAATGTACTAGTGATAATAAGAAATATTTATCTTCATCAATTTCTTTATCGTCATCTTTTTTTTCCCTCAAAATCTTCGTACGTGATGGTACTATTTCGAGGGGCCCTCTTTCGGCAATCTCTTTTTTAGAAATTATTGGACCTTCACTGGTATCTTCCTAGTCACATGTAATATCAATTGCGTTTTCTGAATTGTCAACAACAAGACTGTTTGAAGTTTTTCGATTTTCAACTATGTCTTGTAAAAATAACAGGTTATCAAAGTAGATATATTTGCGCCTTTTTGTGGTTCCAGAACCAGAGGGGGCGTTTTTTTTTTTTGAGTATCGTACTCTCGCTTGAAACAAGTCCTTAGGTTTTTCCGTCCTTACCTGAAAGAAAGGTTTATGTACAAATTACACATTAATAGAACAACTAATTTTTTTCTTTTTTTTAGGTATTTAGCAACGGGCAACAGCTTTGCATTACTGCATTACGAATTTTTACTTGGTGATTCGACAATAAGAAAAATTATTAGATAAACCTGTGACGTACTTTGAAAATGTTTATTACCACATTACATGCCAGCAATGGATTCCAATTCTTGGCTAGAAGTTTCACAAGATTTTTTTGAGAAAACGCAATTTCCAAATTGTATAGGCGCGGTCGATGGGAAACATATTAGAATAAAGAAGCCTAATCAAACGGAATCTGAATTTTATAACTACAAATCATTTTTTTTCACCGTCCTTTTAGCCATAGCAGACTCTAGTTATAATTTTATTTATGTTGAAGTTGGAGCTTCAAGTGATTCAAACCTTTTTTTAAGAAATCACTATTTTCACGTAAACTTGTAAATAGTGAATTAAATATTCCCGAATCTAAATGTTTTCCAAATGATGTAAATGGTAAGGTAATGCCATTCGTAATTACAGTCCCTGGCCAAATTATTAGACGCACTGCAAGATTTCATGTAAAATATTAAATACCGAGTGATATTGTACCGTTTTATTATTTTAAATTGATTTGTTTTCTATTTTTATATTATCCAATCAATTACCTATTTATTTGACATAAATAAAACAGCATTAATTTAGAAAAGCATAAGTTTATTAAGTTTTAAAGAAAAGTGAAATTAATGTTAGTAAAAGTCAATATTTAGTTGAGCCACCTTTAGCCGCTATCAAAGCTTTAATTCTGCGCGGCATGCTATCAATGCAAGATTGTACTATCTCCTGCATTTGAGGATGATGATTCCACACATTAATAATCTTTTCTAGGCGCTGGGTTTTGTTGGTAATCACATCTTTAGCCACTTCTCTCTTTTCATCAGCTCCCACACATTTTCAATGGGGTTCATATCAGGGCCAATCCAACAGAGGGATATTTTTTTCTGCCAAAAAAGCTTTAACAGACCGAGCAGTGTGGCAGGGAGCTCCATCTTGCATGAAAGTGAATGGTTCCTCATTTGGAAACCATTCTCTGAGCTGCGGAATCAACCGATTTTGTAATACTTCTTTGTACTGATCTCGCCTCATTATTCCTTTGACGACGTACAGACGTCCAGTGCCCTTGCCGCTGATGACTGACCAAATCATCACTTTGGTGGGATGTTTAACCGTCGGGACGACACAATCGAGATGAAACTTTTCTCCATGACGACGACGCACATACTGAGCTTTATTCTGCAAAATTTCGAATGTGCTTTCGTCACTGAAGCAGACCTGTCAAAAATAGGAAAAATATATAAACTTCCATGTTTATTTGCTTTATTTAACTGAAAATGATAATAATGTATCAATTATTGATTAAATTGCTGTATCTTACCGATCTCCAGGAGTCCACATCTTTGTCTTGCCATTGTTTGGCCCACTTCAGGCGCTTTGCTTTCATTGCAGCTGTTAACTTGTGCTTCCTGGCGGGGCGACAGGCCTTAAAATCTAATTCTTTCAATTTTCTTCGAACAGTGCGCTCAGAAGCATTTACGCTAGCATCCTGGAGTTGTGATTTTATTACCTTTGTGGTAGCAAATCTGTTTTCTACACAAATTTTCTTCAAACATCTCTCTGACCGTGGAGTGAAAATTGGTTTTCTACCGCATCTTTTCTTTCTTTTCGGGCTTAATTCCTTCCCTGACTCAATTTTCTTTTTTATACGTCGTACACTAGCTTCAGAAACCTCCAATCTTCGTGATATTTCTCGGTTTATAAATGTTTTTGCAATCACAAGGGCCTTCACTTCAGCTTTTTTACGTGGTGAAAGATCGCCTTTTCTACCCATAATGAAAATAGTCCAATTACTTTTTTAAAACACTGCATACAAAATAAACTAATAACTGAGTAGTATAAAACTGTTAAACAAACAATCACAGTCCATAAAGCCACAGAAACACGTCCGTACCTGACTCGATTCCGATCGCGACTGATACAGGTTTGTACTTATTTACGTTCATGTATCACTTTGTCAACACAGTGTTGCCATATGTTAAAAATAAATACAAATATGTAGTCTACAACAATTCTTTTAAATAAAAATCAATAATATTGTAGTTTAAATATACCATTATTGCATAAAAACTCTTAAGAAACATAAAATTACTAAAAAAAATACAGTGCGTCTAATAATTTGGCCAGGGACTGTATAGGGGACGAGGCATTTGGTGTATCAAAATTTGTATTACGGCCATATTCCGGTAGAAATCTATCAGTTAAAAAACGAGTCTTCAATTATAGACTATCAAGAGCCCGTAGAATGATTGAATGCACATTTGGAATTTTAGCCAACAAATGGCGGATACTTCATAGAGCACTTGATACCTTACTTGATTTTAGTGAATCTATTATAAAAGCATGATGCATTCTGCATAATTATGTTAGAAAACATGACGGGGTGCAGTTTGGAGATACTCTTTATGAATGCCCATTGGAATGTATTCCTTCTGTTGGAGTAAGAAGCAACACCACAGGGATTTCAACTAGAAATTATTTCACTTCACCTTATGGATCTGTTCCTTGGCAGTACGATAAATTTTATCTAAGTTATTAGATAGGCATTTTTTGTTCTGGTTTGTTGTAAAAAAAAAAGATAAATAAATATGCTATTAAAACTTACCTTTTTCACATTTATCTTTATCTTCCAATTGGTTTCACTTTTCAATAAATTGTTGGCACAATTCCGTCCATAATTCCTTTTTTAAAATTTTATTTGAATATTCTTTAAGCTTTATGTTGTATAAAGCTGGACGTTTTTCTACTTCCTCGATAAATAATTCAATATTGAATGACATATTTAAATTTGGACTACAACAAAAAAATGACTACTTCACAATTCACAAGAATGATAAGCACGGATTGGCTCGCAAATCGCAACCAGCTACTATTTAATCGCCGCGCCGGCGCCGGTGTGCGGTGACCTGTCTGATCCTGCATGATTCATTTCTACCGGCAACAGTTGAATCACCCACAAAATAGAACAGTTTGGATATTTTTTAGTTGCTTCAACTTTTTAGTTGCTCGTGTGCGGTCTACCATAAGAAATAATGTGTTGTATTTGGGTGATTAAAAAGTTGCTAGTGTGCGGGGGGCCTAACTGCCTTTGAATTACTTGACCATATATATAAGTCGAAAAAAATTAAAATAAACTTCAACCAGTCACGGACAATAAATGAAATATTTATTTACATTTAGTTAAAACTTTATTACAAGTTTCAATTACGATTAAAATAGGCGTTAAAAATTGCCAATTAAACCTGTAATACAGTGTCAATAAAATATATAAAAGAAAAGCAGATTTATCATCTGTTCAAATAAAAGTCGATAATCAGAATTTATCTGTCGATGAATCTGTGATATGACTTCAGCAGTTTAAATTAGTTTTTAAAATTGGATAGTCCGATAGATCGATTAGATCATAAACCGTAGTTTAATAATTGAACAAATTTCCACTGTATTTAAAGTTGAAATTTTTTTTTCTGATTATTTCCCGTTTTATTTGTTGCAAAATATTTTTTTTTTAATATAAAAATAAAGATTATATTTTATTTGTTTTTAACTTGATAAAAATATTTTTGTGTTACCTTTAAAGTCACATACAATAGTAAGTTTGTTAGCTGAACTCTGGCTTTACATTCGATTGTCGATTTTCAGGGAAAAACACCATCCATTATTCCCAATGTGGAGTAAAAAATTCTTGGCGTCATTTTCAGATAGTGGTATAAACCTTCTTCTTCTTCTTACGTTAGGACCATATCCTGTGTTCACGTCAAAGGTTTCCCAGAAACAATTGCGATGATGAAGACCAGCTCTCATACCATCTTATTGGTGGTCTTCCAAGCGGTCGAGGTGTGATTGGTCGTTTCTCTTTTGCAACCTTAGCCAACCGGTCATTTGGCATTCTGTCCACATGGTCTCTCCATTCTCTTCTCCTATTCCTTGCTCATCTCACCACATCCTCTATTTCGCATATTTCCCTTATTTCTTCACATCTCTTCCGGTCAAATAAGGTATGTCTTGTTATCGATCTAAGTGTTCGCATTTCTGTTGTTCTTAGGAGTCGTTTTGTTATTGTGTTCTCCGCTCTGGTTTCTATCGCGTACGTCATGATCGGTCTTACGCATGTTTTGTATATTCTTACTTTGCTCCTGGTGCTCATATATTTGTTTCTCCAAATTATATCTCTTAAGTATCCTGATATTAATGATGCCTTTGTTGTTTGAGTTTTTACTTCCTACTTAAGGTTCCTGGTACTTGTTATGTTTGTCCCTAGATATCTGAAGGACATCACTTGTTCTACACTCTGATCATAAATCGCGAGTTTGCATCTTTTCGGTTCTTTAGATATTGTAAGAGATTTTGTTTTCTTTACAGATATTTGCACATTAAACACTTTTGCTGTTTGTTGGTACTTATGTAGGAGTCTCTGTAAGTTATTTTCGTCTTCTGATATGATTACTGCATCATCGGTAGAGCATATTATTTTTATTTCTTTGTCTCCCAATCGATATCCTCTCCCAGTTTTCTTTACTTATTTCATCCATTATAATGTTAAATAAGATTGGGCTTAGGCTATCTCCTTGCCTGATTCCGGTTGTCATAGGTATTTTATTGTTTAATTTATTTGCCACTCTTACATATGTGTGGTTGTTGATGTTCAACTCTTCGATAGTTTTTATTATATTCGGGTGAATTCCCCTTTTTTGTAGTAGGGTTATGACATCAGTTAACCGTACCCTATCGAATGCCTGGGTAAGATCAATGAAACACATAAAGGCTATCTTATTAAACTCTATGGCTTTTTCGGTAATTTGGCGGATTATAAATATGGCTTCTATAGTAGACCTGTTCTTTCTGAACCCTTGGTGTTCTTCGCAGATTCCAGTTAACATTATTTCTCCTGCTAAAATTTTAGTGAATAATTTTAGTACCGCACTCATTAAGCTGATACCTCGATAGTTTTTTGAAAATTGGTATCAAGATGCTTTCTTTCCATTCGGATGGTATAATCTGGGCTGTGAGTATTTTGTTAAAGAAAATTTGTAATTCTTCTAGTAATTTATCACCTCCATATTTGATCATTTCGTTCTTAATTTTGTCCATGCCGGGGGCTTTTCTGTTTTTTAGTTTCGCTGCCATGTGCTGTATTTGATTCAAGGGAATGGTCCTATTTGGTTGGGCAGCATTTTCATCTTCATGCAGTATTTCCTGTGTTAATGAATTGGTTTCTGATGGACTACAGAGTTTTTCGAAATATCTTTCCCATTCTTCCACCGTATTTTTTTGTATAATTGGTATAAACGAATCTTAACAAAGCTAAGTACTAAGACGCCTCTGGTACTGATGAAATGCTTGTAACCGCACTTAAAAAATGCACCAGTAAACCCTACAGAAAATTATCAATTTCACTCATCATCTGAAATATTTTGGTTTAGCTGCAGAGTGGCACTTTTTTCCAATATCCCATGGCAAGGGGGCGTGCGATGGCTTGGGTAGGACTTTGAAAAAATTGGCTATTAGAACCAGCCTTCAAAAACTTACCAGTTCAATGCAAACGCCAACACAATCATTGGAATTGGCAACTGAATCTCTTTCTAACATGTTATTGAAATTTGTAGAGAATAAATATATACTGAAGAAGCAAAAAAATTAAAGACAATATTTAAAATGACTCTAACTATAAAAGGGACGTTAACATTACATGATACCAGCCACGAAAAAAAAAGCAAAAGTAAAGCATTTTTCTTTGCAGGAACATTCAACTGAAGTTAAAGTTATGAAATAATTACTTACTTTGTAACATATCGTCGAAAATTATATGTTTGGTGTAGTGGTCATTGTGCCAAAGATTCCACATTCCCAACATATCTGACAATAAGGATCACTTTTAAACTTTTTCGTTTTTTGGATATTGTATATATAATTTTCATATAGAAGTATTGGTATAAAAGGATGACGTTTCAAAAACAAGAAATTGGCGCAAACGTGAACGGGACTCCGTTAGGACTCTATGCGTGCGCCGCGTGACGCGCGCTCGAAATTATTTAATATTTTCCGGCCTAATGGAAACCCAATTTCCAAAAATATGGGTTTTTTCGATTAAAATGTTTAACGAATATAATGGTCATTTATTTTATTACCGATATCGGATAAATTATTTCTTTCAATAATAGTCTAGTTTTTGTTAAAGTCGATGGTAATATCACATATTCCCCTGTATACACTGAAACTTTATCAATTCGAAGGATAATATATCTATTTCGATTAAATGTTCTTGTACAAGCATAAAGAAAACTTTACCACTAAAACACAAACGAAAAATCTCAAACTGCAAACACAAAGTTTTTAGTATTCTTTTCGTTCTGTTAGTTTACGTTTTAAAGACAAAGTTTGTTCCTCAATCGACTGACCGGAACTTACAGTGTTTAATTGGTTGCAGACAAATAGACGCAACCGATCAGAACATGTGTATTGTGTTCGAATTTTAGAAGAACGAAAATTAAATTGAGTTTATATTTAGTTGGTTTTATGTCAAGAATAAAATAAAATTGCTGCAAGAAATGTTATTATTGCTTAAAATTATTTGAGTGTATATTAAGTTTGTAAAAAATGGGAGATTATTTTTCAGCAATCTAAAGATTAATCTGAATATGCAAAATGTTACTTGTGCATTTAATGTCGAAACTAGACAAATAATAAATGCAAAGTATTAAAACCTAATCATTTTGATGTTACAATTTTTTTTTTTAACCCACAACATTTTTTAAAGCGTGTTTTTATTTATTTATTTATTTATTTTCGGGCACACCCATTTGATACGTAGTTGTTACAGAAATTACAATAATACAACAATTATAATAATACATATATATATATATATATATATATATATATATATATATATATATATATATATCAATCGGTTTTATAACGTCTTCCGTCTTCCGATGCCTAATTTCCACTCCTCCCGGTTTCTCCATCCCTCCTACTCCAGATCTCTCTCCAGTACTTCCTTGTTGATTCCTGCTCTCCAGCTTTGGCGTGGTCTTCCTCGCTTTCTTTTTCCAAGAGGGTTCCAATTTAAAATCTTTTTAGGCAGTCGGTCTTGTGACATTCTCTGTACATGTCCGTACCATACCAACTGTTGGGTTCTGATTTCGTCCACTATATCGTGCTTTATTTCTAAAGCTCGCCTTATCGTGTCATTTGGTATGCGGTCTTTTCTGGATTTTCTGGCTGCTCGTCTCCAGAAATCGATTTCTGTAGCTTTTAGTATTTTTTCTGTTCTTTCCTTTAATGGCCACACCTGGGAGCTGTAAGTTATTATACTTTTCACTATTGAGTTGTAAATTCTCTTCTTATTTTCAATGGTTATGTTTTTGTCCCATAGTATACTATTAAGCATTGCAATCGCTTTTCTTCCTTGGATATTCCTCTCGAATATTGCTTCTTCCAGTGTTCCGTCCCTAGATATTCTCGTTCCCAAATACTTATAACTGGCACAGTGTTTGATGGTGTGTCCTGTGGCCAGTTTCAAGTCCTGCTGTTGTCCTCCGACGCACATGTATTCGGTCTTTTTAATATTGACTTCTAGGCCCCATTTTTCATATTCATCCATAAGTTTTCTTGTCATGTATTCCATATCATCGATGTCCTGAGCGACTACTACCTGGTCATCTGCGAATGATAGCGTGTACAATGTAGTATCGTCATCAAGTGGTAAACCCGATACTGCTGTATTTCCTTTTCCAGTTCTTCAGTGCACTCTCCAAATAGATTTTAAATAGCGTTGGGGATATACAGCAGCCCTGTTTGACACCCTTTGTGACCGGGAACCCTGTTGTTATATCATATTTGGTTTTCACACTACTTCTTGCGTCTTGGTATAAGGATTTTACGGCTTTAATTATTTCGGTGCTTACATTACTCTGTTGTAGTTTTTCCCACAATCTCATTAGGGGCACGCTGTCGTAGGCCTTTTTTAGATCAACAAACAAGACATGGACTTCCTGATCAAATGTGGTTTTCTTTTCTAGGATTTGTGTCAGTGAGAAGAGAGGGTCTATTGTGGATCTTCCTGCTCTAAAGCCTGCCTGTTCTTCAGCTTCTACGTCCGCGTATTCCGTTTCTATTCTATTTTTAAGTATTTTTCCGTATATTCTGCTAATAGATCCTGTAACCGTTATTCCCCTATAGTTATCGCAATTATTTTTGTCTCCTTTCTTATGAATTGTTGATATGTATGATATTTTCCATTCCTCGGGGACTTCTGATGTGTTAATGCATCTTTGGAATAAGTTCCTCAAAGCGCTAAATAGCTTTTCAGTTCCGTATTTTACTATCTCTCCTGGGATGTTTCCTGGTCCTGGAGCTCTACCATTTTTTAGCGTTTTACATACTTCTTTAACTTCTGATGTTGTTATCCTTATTGGGGATCCTCGTATAACTATATTTGGGTTTCCATGTTGGATACTTTTGAACTCTGGTCTATCTTCTGTTAGCATATTTGTAAAATATTGGTTCCATTTTTCTGGTGTTATTGGTGAGAAGATTTCTCTTTTCCGTTCTGCTCTCATATTTTTAAGAAGTCTCCAGCTTTCTGTGCTTTTTCTTCCTCCTATGTAAGTGTTGAGTCTTGAGCATGTCTTTTCCCATTGGTTGTTCTTTTTGTCACTAATCATTTTGCGTACTCTAGCTTGGGATTCTTTGTATTTTACTTTGTCGTTTGTGCTCTTTGAACTTAAGTATTTGTGATAGCTTTTCCGTTTTTCTTGAATTTCGTATTTAATTTCTTCATCCCACCAATATGGTTTTTGCTGTTTTTCTTTTTCCCTTTTCTCTTGGTACCCTAATGCTTCCAGTGCGGCTGCGTGTAGGCATTCCTTTATATACTTATATTCTTCTTCTATATTAACAAATCCCGTCCGTTGTATCTTTTGGTCCAGTCTACTCTTGTATAGATTTCTGATACTTTCATTTTGTAAGCTGTCTGTATTATATCTTATTGTTGTTTCACTTGTTGTGTGCTGTGTACTTGTATCTTCCAGTTTGCTTTCCCGTGTTGTTCGTGAGATTATCTTTCCTTTCACGAGGTAGTGGTCGCTGCCACATAAAGCCCCTCTTTGGACTCTTACATCTAGGAAGTTTAATCTAGATCTCTGACGTATTATCATATAGTCGATAATACTTTTTAAATCTCTTGTTGTTTGTCTCCACGTATATTTATGAATATCCCTATGCTGGTAGTGTCCGTTTAATATCCGTTATATATCATAATAATACAACAACAAGCAAATATCATCACAGAACTCAGTGAACTGATAACAGTTTTTTTTTTTTAAGTTTTAAAGAGCGATTAAAAAAATCAAGTTCCGTTTCACCGGCGCTGTTAGTGATTCTAGTGATCGGCGAGAATAGGCCATAATTACATCTATGGTACTTCGGGACGATGAGTGAGTGATCCCTTGTTGATCTTGGTAGAACACGGAAATTTATCAAACTCAGAAGATCGGAACAATCTATATGACCATTTACAAGTCGAAATAAGAAACAGATATCAGCAACTTTTCTACCTCTTGATAGCGATTGCAGCTGGAGTCTTCGCAGCAGGTCCCCATAAGCAGTGATGATCCACTTAAATTTGTAAGAAACATATCTAGCTTACTTCTTCTGTACCCTTTCAATACCTTCAATATCTATAGCATATGAAGGCAACCATACACATGACGGATACTCTACAGAAGATCTTACCAAGGCCTTATACAAAGTATTCATGCTTTCTACATTCTGGAAATCCCTAGTATTCCTACAGACGAAGCCAAGGAATTTTAAACATTTGTGAATATGAAAATCGAGCTTAGTGTCCAAATAAATACCTAAGTCTCATAATGAAGAGACATTTTCCGAAGACAATTATTGATACTGTAGTCATATACCATAAAAGCGGAGTTTTGAGTCGTAATATTGAAGTAAGATACTACAAATTTTATCGCTGGCTTGTAAAAGCCTACCTGTGCTCCGTCGGCGGCAATTGAAGGCCACAGACTGTCAAGGAATTGTTAAAATTAATTCATCAGTAGCATAGCCGTCCGAGCGTTACCTGTTTTTAGTGTTTAATAAATAAAGTTATCTTAAAAATAAAGTTATAGAAATATAAGATTTATTACCAAAAATATTTTAATGTATAGATCTATGTATATATACAAATTCGCAATTCACGATACATAACTACTTTAATTACAATCAAAAACAATCATCTTCAAAATCTGAAGACTTGACTTCTTAAAATGAAAATGAAAATTTCTATTTCCAAAATTTCTTCTATGTATTTATTAAGTTTTCACATTTGATTTTCTTCTATAACATGTCGAATGGCATTTTTCCAATTATCCTCTTTGATCCTTTCTATTCCGGTGAGTAATAATTGCCTTACGTCTTGAAGTTTGAACGTGGTATTTTCCCTTGCAACGAAACTTTTCATTTGTGCCCAAATTAGCTCTATGGGATTCAATTCGCAATGATATGGCGGTAATCTAAGCACTGTGATATTACGTTCCTTTGCCATTTCATCGGCTGCGTATTTCTTGATCTGTGTGTTATTTTGTTTCACAATTTTGAGAAGTTCCGCTTTTATTTTGAGATTTTTGTCTCTTATCTAATGAAGAATGTCCACTTTCTTCCATGAATTTCTCGTGAGTCATTCTAATAATCGAGAATGGTATGGGGCATTGTCTAATACTATAACTGATTTTGCTGGTGTACATTCAATCATTTGTACCTCATGGTAATCTTTAGTTGACTTTGATTTGAATTCCAACAAGTCACCGTCGAGAAATCCGTTTTCACTACCAATTTGTGCTATAATTAATTAGCTTGCAGCCTTTTCCTGAAGCGGGTTGTACGAGTAATCCAGTTGATCAACCTTCCATAAAAACTTGTTTGGAACTCTTAATATTTTTGTCAATCCAGAATTCTTACACTGTGTCACCAAGTCTCATCTAAATAAAAAATATTTCTTTCTTCGGCTCGAAATTTTCTGATTGCTCGTAAATATTCTCTTCTCCAACAAATTATTTCTGTTTTATCGATAAGAACAGATTTTCTATTGTATTTTTTCCAATGAAAATTCAGGTTATGAAGGATTTTCCATAAATTCCATTTTTTTAAACCTAGTAAGTACTAATCTTCTCTGATTTCTTGCAAAACTTTTTGTAGTGTAGATATTTCTTTCTTAATAAAAAAAAATGGTGTACTTTTCTTCTTATTACGTTTTTAAAGTCCTCATCGATCTCTAAGGGTTCCTTTCCTTTGTGATTCGTTGCAAGGACCGCGTTTTCTTTCTTTTAGAAATCTATAAATAGTAGCTGATCCAACTCCTGTCATGTTGGCACAGGTTTTCACAATTTCACGGACTTGACTTGTTGGCTATTGATGCACGAGGCATCGTGGACGTTAAGTATCATTGTTTTTCTCTGTGCTATCAACTCCAAACAAACGAACTTTAGGGTTCTAGGCCTGTATCCTGAAGAAACATTTATATAAAATGGAAATGCACATTGATTCCACAACATACGGACTGTGTAATAAAGAGGAAGAAACTGCTCTGCACATCCTATAGAAATGGCCGCTTTAACTCGGTTCAGACATAAACTGTTCGGAGATCTACAGCGTGGCGATAAATTATCACATGAAGGACTTGCAAGGAAGCTAAAGAATCTTCTTAATGCGACGAAGCTCCTATCATTAAGAGAAGGAATCATAATAAGGTAAAACGCTGCAGTACAGACATAAGAATAATCGCCTATTCTGCCAACAACGAATAAACCAACTAACCCAGTAATAAAAAATCTAGATGAACTACTAAAAATGTAAAAAAGTCCATATTTCAGCAGTGACCACTATTTTCTCATCTATCAATCTATCTCTCGACGCGTTTCGCCGTTTTACGGCTCAGTAGTTGAGCTAATATCAACACACAAGGGTTCAAAACTCGAAGTACTTACTGCAATACTACGATGTAGTTTGTGTAATATATAAAAAACCAATAGCAGGTCCAAGATTAAACAAAGTCCATATTTCAGCAGTTATTCACTGTTCTCTCATCTGACAATCAATCTGTTAGCAACTCGCTGAATATTTCTTTTATCGGTTTATGACCTTAAACAGAGGGCATGTTAAAACTAGGCTTACACTATCCAGAGATGCAAATTATTGTATCTTACTTATTCTTTACGCTAGTAATGTGATAAATATTTTGAGTTTGGTTCACTTTTCTGTCGATCCTATCTTGGCTGATGAGCCGTCATACGGCGAAAACCCTCCCAAGATGCATTGAGTGCTTGATATAGTCTTAATATCTTATACCCAAAAAAATACAATCAAATTTCTATGGGTCTAATATGTCTGTGCATTTGTTCGGAAAACTCTCACTTTCTAATTGATTTTTTTAAAAATAAAATAGTGTTTTCCTCCATAGCTTGGAAAATAATTTTTTCGATATGATTTCAGCATTTTGAATCTTTCTCATGCCACTGTCATTAAGTGAGAGTTTAGAAATAATATCCTGCGATGGCAGCATAGTTTATCGTTAGATGAATATTTCTTCGCAAGTTGGCTTTCAGCCAAAATGATACCAGAAACCTTCTCAGCATAAGCGGATGGGTCGTCAGAGCTGCAAAAAGGACTTAGCCAAAGGAAAGTTCTTAACTATTTTTCCTATTTAGTACAATTTTGTACTGCCAGATTTTTAATGATTTATGATGCATTTCTGTGACCAAATCGTTGTTGAAACGGGGTTTATGGTCGGAACGACCCAACAAAAAATTTACGGTAATATTGTAGATCTTTGGATTGATGGTCATAAAGAGATTAAGAATATTATGACGATTAGGTTTCTTCATTTATAAGCAAAGTAAGGTAACAACTAATGCTAGATAATTTAAGATCACGGTATTGTTTGTCGGTGCTATTAAAATGTGGAAATTTAATGCGCTTAGCAAAGCTATTTGGGCTCTTTTATACATAATCTGTAAAAAATCAATCACGTTTGCAAGAAGTATCTTGAAATTAGTGTCACTTCATGTCGATAAAGATAACAGTTAACCCTGGTTTGTGACATTGTTATTTTTTCACCACATCATAGATCCTGGAAATTGTTTTTGATTAAAATATAGATTCCAAAGTTACTTTAACGTTGAAAATAAAAGTCGTTTCCAGGATGAAGAAAGGTAACTGAGCGATTTATATGAATACAAAAAAAATTGTGTCTTATGCAAAAAATGCTAGTGTTGTAACAGGACTCGTAGGCTTTTTGGACTCTTCTTATATTATCGTTCTGCGACATGCTCTCTCACGGTGCACCACTTTCCGAAATTGTCAGGCGGAAAACTATTACATAATGTTATCATAGTCTAATTTTTGTAACTGTTACATACAGTACTCTATGTTTCGGCGATTTTAAATAAAAAGGTGCCATCTTTCGTTTTTACAGGACTTTTTTTTCCCTTATTTTGCTTTTTATAATAATATAATTAATATTACGACATCCTCGCCGATATCCTTAGGATATTAAAAAAGGTAAAATTCCTATTCAGACGGGGAAATGAATGATAAAAAAAATGTATGAGCGAATTTTTATTAACCGCACTAAAGAATAGATATGCTTTGGATTTTCTGTATTTTAAATCAGTTCTTTGCTATTAGGAGAAATGTTCAGTCGCCTTCAATTAGAAATACATTATGAACATCTTCGCGATTTTGCTTACAAAAGTGTTTATCACAATGCTACCGTATATGAGTACATTTTATTAATTTTCACACAATAATGCGATGTATAGTATGATTCTTATCAACTTCTATAGGAATTAAAGGAGTCTTGGATTTGTATTTTTTTTACTTTAAGTCACAACGTTTCAATTAGGAAATATTTTCAGTCACTAGTAAATATTTGACGTCCTTTCAACAACTTAGCCAACGTGCTTTCAAACGTGTTAGTACAGAACAACGGTATATGATAAAAATTTTGTTTCGTGTTGCACAATAATATGATCTATGGTTAACCCCCCATTAACAGTACTATTAATGCACATATTTCTAATTTGATTTTTTTAGTGTTCCGTACGGAACACTTATAAGATCACTTCGGTGTCTGTCTGTCTGTCTGTCTGTCTGTCTGTCTGTCACACCCGATTTTCTTCGAAACTATTTGTCATAGAAACTTAAAATTTGGTAATAATATAGGAATTGATGGTCTAATCAGAGACATGTAGTTTTGAAAGTTAAATTTTGACTTAAGGGGTTAATTTTGGGGAGTGAAATCGGAAGGTAAAAAAAATTTTTTTTACTAGGTCATCGAGTGTGGTGTCAAATGAAAGGTTGTGAAAACACGAGTAAAAAATATATAAATAATGTAATATTTGCGCGCACTTTTCTTTGTATAATTTTCAAAAAATCGCGAAAAATCGCTGTCCCGCGCCTTATCTCGAAAAGTACTAATCAAAAAATTTTGAAAAAATCCTGGAATATTCTCCACGGGGGGGGGGGGGGGGGGGTAGATTGAACGAAAATTATCACGAGTGCATTACCTTTAATAATTTATCTGGTATTTAAAAAAAAACACAAAAATTTCAAGGTCATCAGATTTCAGTAAAGATTGGAAGCAAACTTTGTTGAAAACTCATTTGGGGTGTGTTTTGTGAAGTCACTGATCATTTTATACCACCGTAACATAAATTTTAACTTAAGGGGTTCGTTTTGAGGAGTGAAATCGGAAGTGAAAAAAAAATTTTTTTACTACGTCATCGAGTGTGGTGTCATATGAAAGCTTGTGAAAACACGAGTAAAATATATATATATATATATATATATATATATATATATATAATGTAATACTTGCGCACACTTTTCTTCGTATTACTTTTAAAAATCGCGAAAAATTGCTGTCCCCTACCTTATCTCGAAAAGTACTGATCAAAAAATTTTGAAAAAATTATGGAATATTCTCCACGGGGTATAGATTGAACGAAAATTATCACGAGTACATTACCTTTAATAATTTATTTGGTATATATAAAAAAAAAATTCAAGGCCACCAGTTTTCAGTAAAGATTGGAAACAAACTTTGTTGAAAACTCATTTGGGGTGTGTTTTGTGAAGTCACTGATCATTTTATACCTCCTTAACAAAAATTTTTATTTTAAAAACAATCAACGTACGGAACACTAATTGTGCAAGTTCAACTTGTACTTGACCGGTTTTTTTTTTATTTTTAATTATAATGTTTCGGTTAAGAAATATTTTTTGTCCCCTTCAATTAAAGCTCTATGTTCTTTTAACAGTATGGCGGTAATAGTTAGCCAAAACTAGTCAATATACCAGTTATTTATCTAATTAAAGAGAAATAATTTTTTTACTATTTGTCCGAAAGAAAAACACGAAATGAGCAACAATTTGTCAAAACATCCATACGAGCAAACCGGCAATATAACTTTATAAAACACACTTAAAATAACGGTGTCTGCCATATATCATTGTAAGTGACATAAACTGAGTTACGACTTTTACATTATACTAATAAAATTCTATCGAGGGACAGGATAAAAAAGAAAAACAAACTAGTTCTACGAACAACGCGGCAAAATTGTCAACAGATGAAAACCGTTGCAGAAATGTTACATGAAAGTTTCATCCAACTTTTAAACAGTTTAGTTAAAAAATAATAGTATTTTCTTAAATAAAAACACACAAATGCGAAATTTGCTCTTAGGAACAATAGCACGTACTATATTTGCAATCTGCAATCAAGAATATCTGTTATCAATTTTAGATTGCGTATCATAAAATGACATAACAAAGTTAAACATTGAAAAAGCGTCTTATCATAATTAAGAAATGGGTGAGTGAACTAACGCTAGCTTATTTTAGGCTTTTTAACTTAACCTAAAACAAAATACATAATTTCTGCTGGAAACAGCAACTAGTGACAATTGATCCCGTAGAGCCTATTACCACACAGTCAGCTAAACTTGTTCTCTCATACCTCTTTTTTTTTTTTTTTTTTATGGGTCTAGCACACGTGCTACAGGGAAGTCCCTAAAGCGCTACAGGAGCGACACGTGTGCGGAGAAAGCGATTCACGTTGTTCTTGAATCGCTGTAGATTGTACTCGGTGGGAAACACAGTCCTGGGCAAATTATTCCAAAGGGATGATGTTCTCCATATAAAAGACTGTTTGAAAAGCGTTGTACGAGGAGTAACAAGCTGAACCTCATACGGATGTGAAGAATTAGCGCGACGTGTACTTCTAACATGCACCGCTCTGGGAGGAATTAAGCGGGCCACATCCTTCGAACACTTGCTATGCCAGCAACATGTTCATGCCAGGACATATTTGCTCCCAAATTACTGCCCAACAAATTGAGTGACGATGTTAGAGGAATGGAGTGCCCCGACATAACTATGTCGGGTTCAGCAACGTTAACTTTTTTAGAAAAAACTGCCGCTTGGGTTTTTGTAGCGTTAAATTCCACTTGGTTACTGTCACCCCAAGATAGAATTTCTTCCAGGTCTTTGTTAAGTTGAATGACTTCCTGCTGTCTGCGGTTATTCGTCTGAGTAGCCGATGTCCGAGCGTTCAAAGTGAATGAAGAGATAAGTATACTGTCATCTGCAAAGCTGTAGATTGGATTCTCGGTCTTTTCCAGCATATCGTTAATGTAAATGAGAAAGAGAGTAGGGGACAGTATGGAGCCTTGAGGTACACCGGCGTTGATAGTGAAGGTGTTAGAAAGAAATCCGTCGACTGCCACTCGTAAAGAACGCTCTCTGAGAGCCACAAACAGAACTTTTCCGACATACCATAAGAACGTAGCTTAGCCAACAGCCCATCGTGCCAAACATGGTCGAATGCCTTGGATATGTCAAGAGCAACCGCTCGAGATTCTCCAAAGTGTTCAATTGCATTGTTCCAAACATGTGTTACATAAGTCAGAAGATCTCCTGTTGATCTATTTTTACGAAAGCCATATTGCCAATAATGTTGAATCCTTCAAGATATTTTAGAAGATGCTGATTGATAGCTTGCCTTTTTCAAATGGCGATGATATACTTACGAGCTTTCAACTTGAATTTAATTTTGGTTCAGGATCAAGTACTCCAGCAATGATTATCCCAAAAATATCTGACACAAACCTTTCTTCACTTCTCTGCTATCCCAACGCTATTTGGGCAAATCATAAACGCAAGCTAAAAAAGAAAGTCTATGTTATTTCGTCAAGGGCATGGCGTGAGTCTGTAGGAGAAGAGTTGAGGAAGAAAGAGGCAATTAAAATTGCGAAGCAGGAGAAGAAGAAGAAAATACAATTAAAAAGGAACAAGCTGCTGCTGCTAAAATTGAAAAAAAGAAGCAACAGGCTATAAAGCAAGGAAAACCGAGGAAAAAGAAGGCTCCGAGAAGGAAATGTAGTTTTATATTTTTGATTCTAAGTATTTTTAATGTCGCTATTGTACTGACTAGATTTAAACTCTAAATAGGTGAAAATTAACCTTTTTTTTTAATGGCATGGTAAACGTTTATTTGATAACAAAATTTATGTTGGGAATGGTAACATGCTGTTCTTATTCTCTGAAAAAAAACCGAAAAAAAAAAACACCCCACTACCTCTTTTAGAGCTGTAGATTTCAATTATTCAGCAAGTGGTCGACTACTGGGCTAAAGGGGTCGACAACTGGTGCTATTACGTCCGAACATTATTTGTTTATTTGTTCGACAGAAAAACAATTATATAATTTTTCAAAATGTAAAGGGAAGGGTTGAAATTCGATATATTGCCACTTAAAGTGTCCAAATACTATGACGGATTTCATTAAAGCTACCATTAACGTAACCTCAACGTTATTCGGCAGCAGACAAACATACCAACAGAAATTATATTTTCCATGATTTAGAAATCATAAAATGTGAAAAAATTAAAAGATGCATTATTTTCCGTTAGCAAGGGAAATTTTTTAAAAAAAATGTTTATGTTTAACAAGTAGCTTTTGCTTAATATATTCGTATTTCTTTTTCAGGTAAATATCAACTGGTCTCCTTATTGATAAATAATCATTTTGGTAAGGATGTTAAGCTTTTTTGTCATTTTCGGTAAGTAGTTATAGTTAAATAAAATAGATTTAAAAATAGGAACAATTTATAGTCTTCCCTGCAGCATAGTTCTATGGAATCTTGTAGGTTTGTATTATTAATATATTTTTTTAATTCACCTTTACGCCTCAGTAGAAGTTTTACCCTTTTCTTATATCTCATTGATATCGGCGAGGTTGTTATGATATCCGTCAGCGTTGTTCAAGTGTCGAAACATACATTTGCATTTCGTGGTAGTACTGTCATGGGCATTGTCGCATTTCCGAAACTTGTCAGAGATTGAACCCGAACCTGCACCGTAAGACCAGACCGTATCACAGATCTAGGGCCACTACGTATTTCATTAAGTGTCGGGAAATAAACAAAAAGGCGATAGAAATAACTATCTTCCCTAAAGTGTCGAAAACTAGTAATTTCTTAACTTCTGACTAACATTTAAGGAATTATTAAACTTGCCTCTTTGAACTAACTTTCCAACGTTTCGCCTTCGATTGCACGAAGACACACAATGTAAAAAACAGGAGAATTGTCTGAAAATTGTTGAAACAAAGAGCGAAGTACAAACACTGATATACATAAATTTGTAATCCAAGCAAAATCTAAAAATCAATTCTCCGACACAAGTAACAAATTTATAACGTATAAATTATTCATACTTTAGTTCTGTTCGACAACGACAAAAAAGTCATGCTTCCTTTTCAATTATTTTAAGCCTTTTGAAAATGCTTCGACATCAAATATCGGCGACTCGAAGAAATTTAATCCTCTCTAAGTCCTGTGAAGCGATTGCTCATCGTTTGGATTTGAGATGTCAGTCGGTGTTTTTGGTCTTATGCATTCTAGCGTGCACACAAAGAAAAATATAGGTGACAATTATATAACAGAATTAACCCGGTAACTGTAACTGGTCTTTCAAATAAAATAAAAAAAAAATAAAAAATCAGTGATTATGTTTTTAGGCAGATCGTTTTTCGCTTACCTTACATCTTAAATTTAAGGTCAACGGTACTTTTTCTTCAATGCACAAAATAACTCTAATTAAGGCGATATTTAAGGAAGGCGTTGAAGAAACTATAGACCGGCAGCTTTACTCCATATATATATATATATATATATATATATATATATATATATATATATATATATATATATATATATACTCTCCGTGCCCGCGGCTCCGCTCGCGTGGACTTGATCCACTATTATCGTCACTGCTTACTCCTTATGTTACCTAACGTAATAAAATATATCCTATAACCTGTCCAAAGAACATATGTATTTTATAAAAAATCACGTAAATCAGATAAGTGGTTCTTGAGTGCTAAGCACACTAACGGACAGACTGACCAACAGACATAGAGACGTTACGTTTTATGTATAATATATAGATTACTAGCCGTGCCCGCGGCTCCGTTCGCGTGAACTTGATTCACTTTTATCGTCACTGCTTATTCGTTATGTTTATATTATCATATAGCTCAAGGGGCCTTAGAGGCCCATGGCTTGGTCGCATACTTGTCTCCACTTCTTTTTGTCTCCTGTTAGCTTTTCCCAGTTCAGGATTCCCATCAACTCCGGATCTTGGTTTACTGCCTGAATCCATGTAGATCGAGGTCTACCCTTGCCTCTTCTTCCAACCACTCTTCTTATTAGGGTTTGCTTTGCCTGTCTTTCTTCCTTCATCCTTGCCACGTGTCCCAACCATCTTAATCGCTGGCTTATTATGATTTGGGTTATAAGGGGTTTCGTATATAGGCATTTTAATTCGTAGTTTGTTCTTCTTCTCCACAGTCCCTCTTCTTTCCTTCCTCCGTAGATTCTTCTCAAAGCTTTCCTTTCTTACACCTCCAACGTCTCCTTTTCTCTTGCATTCAGTTTCTACGTTTCGCATCCATATGTCACCGTGTTTCTGACAACTGTCGTATATATTCTTTCTTTTGCTTTTCTTGATACATTCTTTAATTTCAATATTGAATTCATTGCCCCCAAACATCTCTGTCCTTTCGCTATTCTTTCTTGTATCTCCGTCCTTTCTTGTCCACTCTCTGTTATTGTTACTCCCAGATAATTAAATTTGTCTACTTTTTCAAACATATACCTTTTCCCTAAGTTGTTTATTATATCTAAACTTTTGTTGTTTTTAATATCCTTCTTCTTTGTAATTTCCATGTATTTTGTTTTTTCCTCAATTATCTTTAGTCCTTTCATCCTTCCCCTTTCTTCTATCCTACTTATGGCTTTTTTGAGGTTCTCTTTTGCTCTTGCAATCACTGCTACATCATCCGCATAGGCCAAGCATTGGCAGGTTTGTTGGTATATCATTCCATTTGTTTTTATTTCTGACTCCCGGATTATCTTCTCTAGTACCAAATTAAATAGACATGTCGACACTGGTTCCCCCTGTCTTAATCCTCTCTTTACCTTAAACTTGTCTGATACTTTGCCCTCAACCAACACTCTATTTTCTGTGTCATTCAGGGTCATTCTCACCATGCGAATCAATTTACTTAGAATTTTTAGTTCTTCCATTATCTTGTAGAGTCCTTCTCTATTTACAGAGTCATATGCTTCTCTGAAATCCACAAAGACCAAGTGTAGTGCCAAATTTTGTTCTAAGCTATCTTGGATTTGCTTAATCGAAAATATCTGGACTGTAACCGATCTATTTTTCCTGAATCCACACTGGTACTCTCCCAGAATAAACTCGGCTTTCTCTGCTAGTCTGATTTTGATAGTCAACACTACTATCTTGTACACGACATCCAGTAAGGCTATTGGTCTATAATTAGCACATATAGTTTTTTCTCCTTTTCTGTATATTGGACAAATGAGCGACTCTCTCCAGCTTACTGGCATCTTTTCTGTTTCCCATATTTCTTGCACCAATCGGCATATTTCATTTTCCAGATCTACTCCTCCAGCTTTTATCAGTTCTACAATTTCCACCCGGGGCCTTATTTTTTTTGGGTTCTGAGTATTTATCTTATTTCTTGTTTGCAGAGTTTATTTGTCCCCTCCTGCCCTTCAGTTAATTTTGCTTCCTATTTCTCATTCAACTCATTTTCATCTCCATCTTTAAAGTATTCCCCCATCTATTCAATCTTTCTGCGAAGCTTACTGATAAACTTCCATCTTTTTTCCTACATATTAGCATTTTGTCTCTGTTTATTCCCTTTGTATTTTATAAATAAAAAACGGAAATCGGATAAGTGGTTCTTGAGTGATAAGCGCAGTAATGGATAGACAGACAGACAGAGAGACGTTACGTTTTTATATATATTATAGATTTTTTTTGACATATATTAAATTTTAAAAAAATCACGTAAATCGGATGAGTGGTTCTCGAATGATAAGCACACTAACGAACAGACAGAGAGACGTTGCGTTTTATATATATTATATAGATTATTATTATTATTATATAACCTGGTCAGAGAACGTATGTATGAATTTAAAAAAGGACACGTAAATCGGATAAGTGGTTCTTGCTTGATAAACGCACTAATGGACAGACAGACAGACAGAGAAACATTGCATTTTATATATATTATAGATTATAGATATTCTCTGCTACATAATATTGTTCCAATTTAATGATTTAGGCTGTGTACTGCAAGGGAACGCGCTAGTGGCAAACTTTTTTCCGACTTCATTCACTATTATCGTCACTGCTCATTCCCTATGCTATCTATCGTAATAAAATATAGCCTATAACCTGGCCAGAGAACATATGTATGTTTTAACAAAAAAGTACGTAAATCCGATAAGTGGTTCTCCAGTGATAAGCGCATTAACGGACAGACAGAGAGACGTTGCATTTTATATATATTATAGATGTGTATATATATATATATATATATATATATATATATATATATATATATATATATATATATATATATATATATATATATATATATATATATTATCCGTGCTCGCGACTCCGCTCGCGTGGACTTGATTCACTATTATCGTTACTGCTTACTCCTTATGTTACCTAACGTAATAAAATATATCCTATAACCTGTCCAGAGAACATTGTATTTTATAAAAAACACGTAAATAAGTGGTTCTTAAGTGCTAAGCACACTAACGGACAGACAGACCAACAGACAGAGAGACGTTGCGTTTTATATATATTATATAGATTATTATTATTGTATAACCTGGCCAGAGAACGTACGTATGAATTTAAAAAAAAACACAATTGATTTCCGAGTAATAGGGGCACTAACGGACAGACAGAGAGACGTTGCATTTTATATATATTATAGATTAGAAAAAAAGTAATAACTGGGTTCGTTCATGCGGACAGAGGATCTGTATCTAATTTACAGACATGAATTCTGACACCAAAAACTCACAATCAGAGCTGTATATCAGCCTGTATACCAGATACGTGAGCCAATTTTCACACAGTTTTGAGTACTGGGTGTTCCTCGTAAAGTATGGAAATAGGGGTATGGTAAACAAAATAATAGAGGAGAACCGCCAACAAGATATACTAAATAACAGTACCTCCCGTATAATATATCAGTTAGTTGTGGTAAAGGAGGATATCCCACAAGGTTCAATCCTTGGACCCTCTTTTACATTATATATCCAAGCAATTTTCCTAGCAGCTTATTGACGAACCAACACGGATCCCTGATCGAGACGGGGAGTTCGCCAGTCTTCTTGATCTGTTTTTAACCACCAATCCGGAGATTTACACGGTCACCGTAAATCCGCCGTTAGGTTCTTCCGACCATAAACTGCTTTCGACATCGAGTATCCTTCCAATCAGTGACAGAGAGGCGCCTAGGCCGCGCAAGATTTGGCACTACAAATCTGCTAAATGGGAAGATCTCATGGAATACTTTCGAACTTTCCCTTGGATGGACGTTTGTTTTCGATCCGATAACCCATCTGACTGCGCCAGGGAGGTCTCCGATGTTATTTTGGCTGGTATGGAAGCTTACATCCCTTTTTCGAAGAAATGCTCCTCCAACGGCAAGCCTTGGTTCGACCGAAAATGCAAAGAAGCTGTTGCTTCTAAACATATTGCCTACCGACAATGGCGTGAAAATCCTAACACCGTAAATCGAAACATCTTTGTTCAAGCCCGGAACAGATGCAAGGGAATTATCGACGAAACCAAGGAGGCACACAATCAACGAATTAGAAACAAACTTCTCGCTTGTCCCAACAATTCCAGGTCCTTTTGGGCAGTCGCTAAGGCAGTGAGTCAAAATTTTTCCAAGTCCACCATACCACCACTCACACGGCCAGATAATTCCATTGCAACCACACCTGTTGAGAGAGCGAACTTGTTGGCTGAACTCTTTGCTTCACATTCTACTGTCGATTTCCAAGGAAAAACACCACCTACTATTCCCATATTGCAGTCAAGGATGCCCGATGTTGTCTTCAGACAGCGCATCATAAAGCGTATTTTAATGAAGCTAGACACCAAGGAGGCTTCTGGCGCTGACGGAATACCTGTCATAGTTCTCAAAATCTGTGCAAGGGAACTAACACCAGTTTTCTGTAGACTTTTTAACCTATCCTACAGAAAGGGAATATTTCCGTCCTGCTGGAAATGTGCCACGGTTCAGCCGATACCTAAAAAAGGTAAGAAGACCTTGCCAAATAACTACCGACCAGTTGCACTGCTTTCAATAATATCGAAAGTCATGGAAAAGGTTATCAATGAGCATCTTCTAAAATATCTTGAACGATTCAATATTATTAGCGATCACCAATATGGTTTTCGTAAACATAGATCAACAGGAGATCTTCTGACTTATGTAACACATGTTTGGAACAACGCAATTGAACACTTTGGAGAATCTCGAGCGGTTGCTCTTGACATATCCAAGGCATTCGACCGTGTTTGGCACGATGGACTGTTGGCTAAGTTGCGCTCTTATGGTATGTCTGAAAGGTTCTGTTTGTGGCTCTCATGTTTCCTCAGAGAGCGTTCTTTACGAGTGGCGGTCGACGGATTTCTTTCTAACACCCTTACTATCAACGCTGGTGTGCCCCAGGGCTCCATACTGTCTCCTACTCTCTTTCTCATTTACATTAACGATCTGCTGGAAAAGACCGGGAATCCAATCTATAGCTTTGCAGATGACAGTACGCTTGTCTCTTCATTCACCTTGAACGCTCAGACATCGGCTGCTCAGGCGAATATCCGCAGACAGCAGGAGGTCGTTCAACTTAACAAAGACCTGGAGGAGGTTCTATCTTGGGGTGACCGTAACCAAGTGGAATTTAACGCTACAAAAACCCAAGCGGCAGTTTTTTCTAAAAAAGTTAACGTTGCTGAACCCGACATAGTTATGTCGGGGCACTCCATTCTCCTAGCATCGTCGCTCAATTTGTTGGGCGTTAGTTTGGGAGCAAATATGTCTTGGCATGAACATGTTGCAGGCATAGCAAGGAGAGCCTCTCAAAAGTTGGGAATATTATTTAGAACCAGAAAGCTTTACACCCCACAACAACTGTTCATTCTTTACAAAGCCCAAATTCGACCAACTATGGAATACTGCTCCCACGTTTGGGGCTCCGCTCCCAAACTTACACTGCATTTGTTGGACTCTGTTCAGAGAAGAGCGGTCTGTCTGATTGGGGACCCGGAATTGACCGGCGGCCTTGATTCGCTGGAACATCGAAGAACGGTTGGCGACTTGAGTCTGTTCTACAAGTATTTTCATGGAAAGTGTTCGAAGGATGTAGCCCGCTTAATTGCTCCCAAAGCGGTGCATGTTAGAAATACACGTCGCGCTGGTGCTTCGCATCCGTATGAGGTTCAGCTTGTTACTCCGCGTACAACGCTTTTCAAGCAATCTTTTATATGGGGAACGTCATCCCTTTGGAATAATTTGCCCAGCGCTGTGTTTCCCACCGAGTACAATTTACAGCGATTCAAGAACAACGTGAATCGCTTTTTTTCCGCACTCGTGCCGCTCCTGGAGCGCTTTAGGGACTTCCCTGCAGCACGTGTGCTAGATCAATAAAAAAAAAAAAGTTTACAATCAAACACTCTCCGGTTGGTTGATGACACATCAGTCATTTTTTAATTGAATCGAAATAAAAGAGCGTTTGTAAAAATGTTCAATACTCTTCGTGTAGTATTCAGAGATTGTATTTAAGATAAGTACTGAAGAAATAACTTTATCTATTTTTGATTGTTTTAATAATTTTTATAATAGTAATAATTCTGATCCTGTATAACAACATGAGAAGCTTAACAATAAACCGAAGCATTTGGAGAAAATTGGATGCGCTCGTGACACCTTCAGACGGAAATTGATTTTAAAGTGGAAATTCGTCCATTGATAAGGGTTTGACTTCAGGTATTCGATCTCATCGTCGTTCGAACTGTTTTTATTTTAGTCAAAAGAGTGTAAAAACAAGTTTTTGAGATAATTCAAGAGAAAATTAGGTTGCTAAAAAATTAATGGAAGTTTTATTTCTATTGAAAGTTCTGAGATCAAAACTTTGTTCGTTTTTGGTTGTTGATACTGATTTTGACGTATGACTATCGTGCTTTTGTCGGTAATTGATGCCAGCTAAGTTGAACAATTCTCGTCGAACTGTGGCCTTAAAAGTCCCCGACGGAGGGACCATATGTTTTCAAACTTTAGGCTTTCATCAGCCTGAGCTACAATTTGTTGTATCTTACCGCGATGTTAGGCTAATATTGTAATAAATATTGCAAGTTTTGTTCTCTCATTTGTCGATCTTAGCTTGGATAATGAGCTGCTATACGGCTAAATGCTTCCCGAGGTGGATTGACAAATAAGAGAACAGTGCATCACTGCTGAAATATGGACTTTGTTCATTTTTAGTAGTTGATATTGATTTTTATATACTTAAGGTGGAACTGCGTGGTGGTAATTGTTCCCCGCTTAGCTGGTCAGTCTGTGGCGTTAAAAACCCTCGACGGAAGGCAGGTATGCTTTTAAATTGAGGGTTTTATTAGCCAGAGATACAATTCGTTGTATCTTATCGCGATGAAGGTTCTAGATACAATTAATTAAAATTTGACTGTAAAAATAATTTAAAAATCGCTAAAGTGATTTGTCCAGTATATCTATAATATATATAAAATGCAACGTCTCTCTGTCTGTATGTCTGTCTGTCCGTCCGTTAGTGCGCTTATCACTTATACAATTTACGTGCTTTTTTTAAAAAAACGTGCATATGTTCTCTGGCCAGGTTATAGGCTATATTTTATTACGATAGGTAGCATAAGGAATGAGCAGTGCCGATAATAGTGAATGAAGTCGGAAAAAAGTTTGCCGCTAGCGCGTTCCCTTGCAATATACAACCTAAACCATTAAATATGGAACAATATTATGTAGCAGAGAATATCTACAATCTATAATATATATAAAATGCAATGTCTCTCTGTCTGTCTGTCCATTAGTGCGTTTATCACCCGAGAACCACTTATCCGATTTACGTCTCTTTTTAAATTCATACATATATTCTTTGGCCGGGTTATATAATAATAATATTAATCTATATCTATAATATATATAAAATGCAACGTCTCTCTGTGTGTCTGTCTGCCCGTTAATGCGCTTATCCCTCGAGAACCACTTATCCGATTTACGTGATTTTTTAAATTCATACATATGTTCTCTGACCAGGTTATAGATATATATTTTATTTCATCTATAATATATGTTTGAATATATATATATATATATATATATATATATATATATATATATATATATATATATATATAATGCAGCATAAGGAATGAGCAGTGACGATAATAGTGAATGAAGTCGGAAAAAAGTTTGCCGTTAGCGCGTTCTTGTGCAATACACTGCCTAAACCATTAAATATGGAACAATATCATGTTGCAAAGAATATAATATATATAAAATGCAACGTCTCTCTGTCTGTCTGTCCGTTAGTGCGCTTATCACTTGAGAACCACTTATCCGATTTACATGTTTTTTATAAATTTATATATTTGTTTTATATAATTCAATACAAGCCTAGATAATGGGAGATAAGTATAAATAATGGGAGATAAGGAGAAATAATGGAAAATAAGTAGAGATAAGTCTAGATAATGGGAATTATGGTGAGATAATGGGAGATAAGGAGAATTATTGCGAGATAAGTCGAGATAAGCCTAGATAATGGAAGATAAGGTAAGATAATTGGAGGTAAGGAGAAATAATGGGAGATAAGAAGAAATAATGGGAGATGAGCAGAGATAAGTCTAGATAATGGAAATTATGTAGAAGTAATGGGAGATAAGGAGAAATAATGGGAGATAAGGGGAACTAATGGCAGATATTTTATTATGTTAGGTAACATAAGGAATAAGCAGTGACGATAGTAGTGAATCAAGTCCACGCGAGCGGAGCCGCGGGCATGGCTAGTTATATATATATATATATATATATATATATATATATATATATATATATATATATATATATATATATGTATATGTATATATATATATGTATATATATATATATATATATATATATATATATATAATATATATATATATATATATATATATATATATATATATATATATATATATATATATATATATATAAGGCGTTTAATTTCAAAATCCTCTCAGTCCATCATTTTTCGAAAGTCACTTTTGTCATATTTCGTATAGTCTTAGGAGACACTGTAACTGTGAGAAGTCGTTCAAATCAAAACCCCTCCCGAAGCTATTTAAAAAGAGCCGCGAAATTTCACTTATATTTCAAGACCCTCTGAATCCAAGCTTCGAGGACGTTTTTTTTGAGTATCCTGTAAAATTTATAAAAATGGATCGAGAGAGTTTTGAAGCTAAACGCTAATGTTACAATAGAGGTTTTTACGGATGGTGGAATGTAATACATTAAAATTCCGGGTTTTAATCCGTTCGTTAAACAATGAATTTGCACTACGTTTCGCCAAAATCACATTTCGCATTTTCCAAGTGCTCTTGCTGCTGCTGGTACGCGATACTGTGATCTTGCTACCGCTGCCTCTCGAAGCTAACTGAGAAACCGAAGTGCGGTCGCCGTCTTTTATAGGTCGGCGTCTACGCAGATTGTAAGAGGGGGATCAGGAGTGTTTCTCCGGGCATCGGTGTTTGCCGGCTGGGTGCCCGTATCAGTGCTAATTACAGGTTCCGGCGCTATGCTGACTGTTGCCTTCTGGATGTTTTGGTTATTCCTTGGTTTAGCTAGTAGACCCTTCCATGTAGTGGAGATATTTAATGCATCATCCGTTTATTTAGCTGTCTATTCTTTTCGATTTCCAAGGTTTCTCTGACTATGCGTGTTTTATAATGTGAAATCGAGGCTACTTGTTTAGATCTCTTAAAATTAATGTCGTGACCAGTATCATGATGATGCTGAAAAAGACCTGAAGTTGTTTGTTTATTTTTGATACTTATTTTATGTTCTTGGATCCGGGTGGAGATTCTTCTGTTTTGGCAGTCTCCTCATGGGATGCTGTAAACTCTATGATTTTCCAGTTTTCCCTTGTCCTTGAGGTTACCCAGGATGTATGCCAGAGTGTTTTTTGGTTTGTATGCTATACCTATGTTGTGTTTTCTTAGGACTCTTCCAATCCTATCTGTAACTCCTTTCACATACGATAATAGGACCCTACTTTGTTTGAGGTTTCGTTCTTCTGCCCTTATCTGTGGATGGCGCTGCCTTTCTAATACTCTCCGTATGCTTAAGGGCCCTAGTGATTTGTCTAATTTCTTGCTGTCTCGTGACTGATATTGCTATGTATGTAAGATATTCTAGGTCTTGAAAAAATTGCACTATAAAGAGTTTTTCACTATATAGAGTTTCACTATAAACAGTGTCGACTGTATAGTGAAAATGGTTTTATATAGAACGTCAAATGAGCTAACATCTATACGAGTGTATTTTATTTAAGTTATGTACCTAGTTATGAAGGAGAGAAACTCGCTGATCTTAAAAAATATATTTTTCTATGTTATTACCGTCTACCCTAATACTAGGCCAGCGTTAGACAAAGTGTTTCATTGCAGTAAAAAAAGACCCTACAGCAACTTTCAACTCATCATCTGAAGAAAATTTTCAGCCGCTGAAATCTTTCTTCACATGCTCAAATTAAAAAAGTCGTTAGGCACCAAATCAGGACTATGGGGAATTCTGCACAATTATCGTGCAACTACAATTTTGATTTTCCATGAATTCAGATGATTTTATTTAATGACTTACTTCCGGTTTTGGATCATCTTTCCGTAAATGTCTCTGTTAATTGTGGATATACAGTCCCTGGCCAAATTATTAGACGCACTGCAAGATTTCATGTAAAATATTAATTACCGAGTGATATTGTACCGTTTTATTATTTTAAATTGATTTGTTTTTTATTTTTATATTATCCAATCAATTACCTATTTATTTGACATAAATAAAACAGCATTAATTTAGAAAAGCATAAGTTTATTAAGTTTTAAAGAAAAGTGAAATTAATGTTAGTAAAAGTCAATATTTAGTTGAGCCACCTTTAGCCGCTATCAAAGCTTTAATTCTGCGCGGCATGCTATCAATGCAAGATTGTACTGTCTCCTGCATTTGAGGATGATGATTCCACACATAAATAATCTTTTCTACGAGCTGGGTTTTGTTGGTAATCACATCTTTAGCCACTTCTCTTTTCATCAGCTCCCACACATTTTCAATGGGGTTCATATCAGGGCTATTATCCAGCAATCCAACAGAGGGATATTTTTTTCTGCCAAAAAAAGCTTTAACAGACCGAGCAGTGTGGCAGGGAACTCCATCTTGCATGAAAGTGAATGGTTCCCCATTTGGAAACCATTCTCTGAGCTGCGGAATCAACCGATTTTGTAATACTTCTTTGTACTGATCTTGCCTCATTATTCCTTTTACGACGTACAGACGTCCAGTGCCCTTGCCGCTGATGACTGACCAAATCATCACTTTGGTGGGATGTTTAACCGTCGGGACGACACAATCAGGATGAAACTTTTCTCCATGACGACGACGCACATACTGAGCTTTATTCTGCAAAATTTCGAATGTGCTTTCGTCACTGAAGCAGACCTGTCAAAAATAGGAAAAATATATAAACTTCCATGTTTATTTGCTTTATTTAACTGAAAATGATAATAATGTATCAATTATTGATTAAATTGCTGTATCTTACCGATCTCCAGAAGTCCACATCTTTGTCTTGCCATTGTTTGGCCCACTTCAGGCGCTTTGCTTTCATTGCAGCTGTTAACTTGGGCTTCCTGGCGGGGCGACAGGCCTTAAAATCTAATTCTTTCAATTTTCTTCGAACAGTGCGCTCAGAAGCATTTACGCTAGCATCCTGGAGTTGTGATTTTATTACCTTTGTGGTAGCAAATCTGTTTTCTACACAAATTTTCTTCAAACATCGCTCTGACCGTGGAGTGAAAATTGGTTTTCTACCGCATCTTTTCTTTCTTTTCGGGCTTAATTCCTTCCCTGACTCAATTTTCTTTTTTATGCGTCGTACACTAGCTTCAGAAACCTCCAATCTTCGTGATATTTCTCGGTTTGTAAATGTTTTCGCAATCACAAGGGCCTTCACTTCAGCTTTTTTACGTGGTGAAAGATCGCCTTTTCTACCCATAATGAAAATAGTCCAATTACTTTTTTAAAACACTGCATACAAAATAAACTAATAACTGAGTAGTATAAAACTGTTAAACAAACAATCACAGTCCATAAAGCCACAGAAACACGTCCGTACCTGACTCGATTCCGATCGCGACTGATACAGGTTTGTACTTATTTACGTTCATGTATCACTTTGTCAACACAGTGTTGCTATATGTTAAAAATAAATACAAATATGTAGTCTACAACAATTCTTTTAAATAAAAATCAATAATATTGTAGTTTAAATATACCATTATTGCATAAAAACTCTTAAGAAACATAAAATTACTAAAAAAAATACAGTGCGTCTAATAATTTGGCCAGGGACTGTATATATATATATATATATATATATATATATATATATATATATATATATATATATATATATATATATATAATTCTTTGGAGATGGAGTGTCATTATAAACCCACTGCATCAACTCCTGCTTCGTGGGAAGATCGCAATAATAAAACACAAATCTTATCGCTTGGGAGAATTAGCGAAAAATAATCGTTCTATAAAGGAGCAGCAAATATTCTTGAAATAGTTCTTCCCTTGCCAGTTTTTATCTCGATGTAAGAAGTTTGACTTGTGAGTTTGACTTCAACGTTTAAATAACGTGGTTATTATTGCATTCGAATATCTTGTATTATGTAGAAATAAAAAATAAACAAGTTCCAATTTATAAGAAAATAGTCATATTTTCCAGTCAAGCTCATCAGGGCACTTAATATTTATTTGCCACTCTCAATTTATCTTTCGCTTCTTAGCCACGTTTTTATGAATTATTTCCTGAATATACACATTTCCCTTTCCAAGTGAAATATGAGAATCGAAAGGAAACAGATAAAAAGAGGAAAAAAGAACCGTTAAAGGTTTAATGGAAAAAAAAAATTTGATTGAAGATAACGTTCAAAATAAATGTTCGACATATTTACCCTTTTCTGATGGATAATTTGACCGGGACTTTTTTGGAAGGAAAATGCTAAAATAAGAAAAATTGTATTCATAAATATTTAAATTGTTACGTATTTTTATTTTTAATTAATACGAGCACAAATCAAGATTTTTAGTAATAGCAAAATCTATATACGTGTTGTCAAAAGAACTTTTTATATTCAATTTTTTTTATCATTTAGGAAATTTTAAAAATTTTGTAAAAAACACATTTATCAGCCCTTGAGAGACTCCTGTTAACATTGTTGCCAAATGTTCATTTTTTTTAGTAAGGTTATATTTGGTTAAAAAATAAAATGATCGAATTTTTAAGTAAAAAATAATAATGTACGACTGTTGTAACAATATTGTTTTCTTATAGGAATCATAAATACATACAAATAACAGTTAATGTGAGAACAAAATTAAAGTTTTTTACTCTTACCAACCTTGCAATATTAAATGGAACAAAACAACCTTACAATATTAAACGGACACTACCAGCATAGAGATATTCATAAATATACGTGGAGACAAACAACAAGAAACTTAAAAATTATTATCGACTATATGATAATACGACAGAGATCTAGATTAAACTTCCTAGATGTAAGAGTCCAAAGAGGGGCTTCATGTGGCAGCGACCACTACCTAGTGAAAGGAAAGATAACCTCACGAACAACATGGGAAAGCAAACTGGAAGATACAAGTACACAACACACAACAAATGAAAGAACAATAAGATATAATACAAACAGCTTACAAAATGAAAGTATAAGAAATCTATACAAGAGTAAACTGGACCAAAATATACAACGGACGGGATTTGTTAATATAGAAGATGAATATAAGTATATAAAGGAATGCCTACGCGCAGCCGCACTGGAAGCGTTAGGGTACCAAGAGAAAAGGGAAAAACGGCAAAAACCATATTGGTGGGATGAAGAAATTGAATACGAAATTGAAGAAAAACGGAAAAGCTATCACAAATACTTAAGTTCAAAGAGCACAAACGACAAATTAAAATACAAGGAATCCCAAGCTAGAGTACGCAAAATGATTAGTGACAAAAAGAACAACCAATGGGAAAAGACATGCTCAAGACTCAACACTTTACATAGGAGGAAGGAAAAGTACAGAAAGCTGGAGACTTCTTAAAAATATAAGAACAGAACGGAAAAGAGAAATCTTCTCACCAGTAACACCAGAAAAATGGAACCAATACTTTACAAATATGCTAACAAAAGATAGACCAGAGTTTAAAAGTACCCAACGTGGAAACCCAAATATAGTTATACGGGGATCCCCAGTAAGGATAACAACATCAGAAGTTAAAGAAGTATGTAAAACGCTAAAAAATGGTAGAGCCCCAGGACCAGGAAACATCCCAGGAGAGATAGTAAAAGCGCTTTGAGGAACCTATTCCAAAGATGCATTAACACATCAGAAGCACCTGAGGAATGGAAAATATCATACATATTGACAATTCATAAGACAGGAGACAAAAATAATTGCGATAACTATCGGGGAATAACGGTTACAGGATCTATTAGCAGAATATACGGAAAAATACTTAAAAATAGAATAGAAACGGAATACGCGGACGTAGAAGCTGAAGAACAGGCAGGCTTTGGAGCAGGAAAATCCACAATAGACTATCTCTTCTCACTGACACAAATCCTAGAAAAGAAAATCGCATTTGATCAGGAAGTTCATGTCTTGTTTGTTGATTTTAAAAAAGGCCTACGACAGCGTGCCCCTAATGAGATTGTGGGAAACACTACGACAGAGTAATGTAAGCACCGAAATAATTAAAGCCGCAAAATCCTTATACCAAGACGCAAAAAGCATAGTGAAAACCCAATATGGTATAACAACAAGGTTCCAGGTCACAAAGGGTCTCAAACTGGGCTGCTGTATATCCCCAACGCTATTCAAAAATCTATTTGGAGAGTGCCCTAAAGAATTGGAAAAGGAAATGCAGCAGTATGGGATTACCACTGAATGACGATACTACATTGTACACGCTATCATTCGCGGACGACCAGGTAGTAGTCGCTCAGGACATCGATGATATGGAATATATGACACGAAAACTTATGGAGGAATATGAAAAATGGGGCCTAGAAGTCAATATTATAAAGACCTAGTACATGTGCGTCGGAGGACAAAAGCAGGACTTGAAACTGGCCACAGGACACACCATCAAACACTGTGCCAGTTATAAGTATTTGGGAACCAGAATATCTAGGGACGGAACACTGGAAGAAGCAATATTCGAGAGAGAAATATCCAAGGAAGAAAAGCGATTGCAATGCCTAATAGTATACTATGGGACAAAAACATAACCATTGAAAATAAGAAGAGAATTTACAACTCAATAGTGAAAAGTATAATAACTTACAGCTCCCAGGTGTGGCCATTGAAGGAAAGAACAGGAGAAATACTAAAAGCTACAGAAATGGATTTCTGGAGACGAGCAGCCAGAAAATCCAGAAAAGACCGCATACCAAATGACATGATAAGACGAGCTTTAGAAATAAAGCACGATATAGTGGACGAAATCAGAACCCAACAGTTGGTATGGTACGGACATGTACAGAGAATGTCACAAGACCGACTACCTAAAAAGATTTTAAATTGGAACCCTCATGGAAGAAGAAAGCTAGGAAGATCACGCCAAAGCTGGAGAGCAGGAATCAACAAGGAAGTACTAGAGAGAGATCTGGAGGAGGAGGGATGGAGAAACCGGGAGGAGTGGAAATTAGGCATTAAAAGACGTTATAAAACCGATCCTTTGCAATACACAGCGTAACCCATTAAATATGGAACAATATTATGTAGCAAAGAATATCTATAATCTATAATATATATAAAATGCAATGTCTCTCTGTCTGTCTGTCTGTCCATTAGTGCGTTTATCACGCGAGAACCACTTATCCGATTTACCTGTCTTTTTCATTTTATACATATATTCTTTGGTCAGGTTATATAATAATAATAATAATAATAATCTATATTTATAACATATATAAAATGCAACGTCTCTCTCTGTCTGTTTGTCTGTCAGTTAGTGCGCTTATCCCTCGAGAAACACTTATCCGATTTACGTGATTTTTTAAATTCATACATATGTTCTCTGACCAGGTTATAGGTATATATTTTATTACATCTATAATATATATAAAATGCAACGTATCTCTGTCTGTCTGTCTGTCTGTCCGTTAGTGCGCTTATCACTGGAGAACCACTTATCCGATTTTCGTACTTTTTTTTTTTAAACATACATATGTTCTTCGGCCAGGTTATAGGCTATATTTTATTACGATAGGTAGCATAGGGAATGAGCAGTGACGTAAAATAGTGAATGAAGTCGGAAAAAAGTCTGTCGCTAGCGCGTTCCTTTGCATTACACAGCCTAAACCATTAAATATGGAACAATATTAGGTAGCAGAGAATATCTATAATCTATAATATATATAAAATGCAATGTCTCTCTGTCTGTCTGTCTGTCCATTAGTGCGTTTATCACGCGAGAACTACTTATCCGGTTTACCTGTCTTTTTCAATTCATACATATATTCTTTGGCCAGGTTATATAATAATAATAATAATCTATATCTATAATATATATAAAATGCAACGTCTCTCTGTCTGTTTGTCTGTCAGTTAGTGCGCTTATCCCTCGAGAACCACTTATTCGATTTACGTGATTTTTTAAATTCATACATTGTTCTCTGACTTGGTTGTAGATATATATATTTTATCACATCTTTAATATATATAAAATGCAACGTATCTCTGTTTGTCTGTCTGTCTGTCCGTTAGTGCACTTATCACTGGATCCGATTTTCGTACTTTTTTTTTTAAACATACATATGTCCTCCCGCCAGGTTATAGGCTATATTTTATTACGATAGGTAGCATAAGGAATGAGCAGTGACGTAAAATAGTGAATAAAGTTGGAAAAAAGTCTGCCGCTAGCGCGTTCCTTTGCAATACACAGCTTAAACCATTAAATATGGTGCAATATTATGTAGCAGAGAATATCTATAATCTATAATATATGTAAAAGGCAATGTCTCTCTGTCTGTCTGCATGTCCATTAGTGCGTTTATCACGCGAGAACTACTTTATCCGATTTACCTGTCTTTTTCAATTCATACATATATTCTTTGGCCAGGTTATATAATAATAATAATAATAATATATATAAAATGCAACTTATCTGTTTGTCTGTCTGTCTGTCTGTCTGTCCGTTAGTACGCTTATCACTGGATTCGATTTTCGTACTTTTTTTTTTAAATATACATATGTTCTCCGGCCAGGTTATAGGCTATATTTTATTACGATAGGTAGCATAAGGAATGAGCAGTGACGATAATAGAGAATGAAATCGAAAAAAAAGGTTTGCTGCTAGCACGTTCTCTTGCAATACACAGTCTAAACCATTAAATATGGAACAATATTATGTAGCAGAGAATATCTATAATCTATAATATATATAAAATGCAATGTCTGTCTGTCAGTCTGTCCATTAGTGCGTTTATCACGCGAGAACCACTTATTCGATTTACCCCCCCCCCCCCCATGTCTTTTTTTAAATTTATACATATATTCTTTGGCCAGGTTATATAATAATAATAATCTATATCTATAATATATATAAAATGTTTGTCTGTCTCTCTGTCTGTTTGTCTCTCCGTTAGTGCGCCTATCACTGGAGAACCACTTATCTGATTTACGTGCTTTTTTTTAAACATACGTATGTTTTCTGCCAGAGTATAGGATATATTTTATTACGTTAGGTAGCATAAGGAATGAGCAGTGACGATAATAGTGAATCAGATCGGAAAAAAAGTTTGCCGCTAGCACGTTCTGTTACAATACACGGCCTAAACCAGTAAATATGGAACAATATTATGTAGCCGAAAATATCTATAATCTATTATCTATATAAAATGCTACGCCTCTCTGTCTGTCTGCTTGTCTGTCCGTACTTTAGTGCGCTTATCACTCGATAATCATCCGATTTACGTGATTTTTTTCATTCATACATATAGAATATGTTTTCTGGCCAGGTCATGAGATATATATTATTATGTTCGGTAACATAATGAATAAGTAGTGACGATAATAGTGAATCAAGTCGGAAAAATGCTTGCCGCTAGCGCGCTCTCTTGCAATACGCCATCTAAAACTGCTAAATATGGAACAGTATCATGTAGCAAAGAATATAATATATATATATATATATAAAATGAAACGTCTCTCTGTCTGTATCTCTGTCCGTTAGTGCGCTTATCAGGCGAGAGCTACTTATCCGGTTTACGTGTTTTTTTTTTTAATTCATACATAGGTTCTCTGGTTAGGTTATAGGATATATTTTATTACGTTAGGTAACATAAAGAATAAGCAGTGGCGATAATAGGGAATCAACTCTCGGCGAGCGGAGCCGCAGGCACGGCTAGTATTAAAATAAAATCATTCATACTTTTCAAATAAATAATACGTTTTATTAATTAAAATGTCAGATCATTTTGAAATACCCTTTAATTGTTTGCCACCTCTTTTTTGTGTGCGATATACATAGTGGAGAGACATACTGTCTCAATTTGTGTTCGGGCTAAGTTATTATTAAATATTTTAAATATCTTTCCTTTTTACTTTCCCTGCTAAAGGAAAAGTGCAAAAATACATTCCGAGATTTAAAGAATATAATAAAATATCGGACAAACTCTTTCTGCTTTAAGAGAGAAAGAAGAATTAAGTGGCAAAGAAACGAGACTGGAAAAATTTATCAAATAACATTACATTTAACTTGTAAGTTTGTATTATTTGTGCTGACATACAAAGATCAAATCAGAAGTTTTTCGTTTTACTCGAACCGGAGAAAGATTTATATTTATTTGCCACTCCAATTCGTTCCATGTTTAGCCGCGTTTTTATGAATTATTGCCAGAGTGTTTGTCTTTTTCCATTTTTAAACAAAATAAAGAAAAATGTGAAATAGGGAGGCAGAAAATTTAGAAAAACTTGACTGATTGATTAACTATGATGATGATAATTTTCCCAAAAATTTATCACTTTTGATAGGAAACTTCTACAGGTTACAGAATTTTTGAATTTCTCCTGTGTCAATGGACAAAATAATGACGTTTAACCGATCATCCCGTCGACTTCCTTAGAACTTGTCCCGAGAACTGACTATTTCGGAAGTTTCGTGGGAGAGTCTGAAGAAGTCACTTCTCGAGACAAGCTCTGAAGAAGCCGACAGGATGATCTGCGAAACGTAGCTCTTACTAGGGGTTAGATATCGAAATGGAGTAGCTTTCCGTAGTTACATCTACGGTTTTAAATTTAAAAAAAAAAAAAAAAAAAAAAAAAAGGTGTGAACTTGCCCGCTTTTTGTGGCGTTATTTTGTACCGTGTATATTAATTGGTCGCTTTTTGCGGCGTCATTTTGTACCCTGTGAAAATTGTTTTTCCCACGCTTGGGCACAATTTTCTTGCAACCTCTTTTTAATTTCTGAGAATGAATTGAGTGAATAATGATTTTAAAAGAACTAAAGAAATTAAACAAACACTAGCTCAGTTTTTCCTTGGTAGAGAAATATGGGTAAGAGATAATTGTTTTACGTCTTTTTGGAATTATTTTCTATTTTTAAAAAAAAAAGCTTCAGTCGTACAAATTTTGGGCACCATTCATTTTAAAATAGAAAGGATCTAACTTCAGTTAAAAAAGTGAAAAAATACTGAAGAGTTTTACAGATATTACTAAAAAGAATTATACTAGTACGACTTTTCTTATCCTGAAAAGAAAAATAGGTATTCAGTGAGACACTAGCTTTAATCAACAAAAAGAAAAATTTATTCAAGTTTTTAAAAATAAAAAGTTCTAACCTTTGCAGTTTTTACAGCATTACTAAAAAAATTTTAGCCTAACAGGTAGTTATGACATTTAAATTCTGAACTATGACTACCCCCGAAGACGAGAAATAGTGCTTTTCACTTCACTTTTTAGTCTGTTTAAATTGCTGTTAAGGCACTACTCAGGGATATGTCTATTGAAGGATGTTTTGGTAACTTACTGTTCCTATTCCGGCTCCGATGGAACACGACCGATTTCACACTTTTCTAGTAGACACTTAGAGAGCCCACTACGGCTTTTCGTTAAGAAACTGGTGCTTTACTTAGCTCGCATGATGGTTGTTATGAGCTTTTTACTGTAGCTCAGTCGAAGGAAGCCTACTTGGCGGCTCCGATGAAAATTAGTCTGGCTGCGGCTTGATGGTATTCCGCCTACTCGGCGGCTAGTTGGAAATTAGCCTGGCGGCGGCTTGATGGTACTCCGCCTACTTGGCGGTTCGGTGGAAATGAACCACGATCCGAGTCCTCCGGACGCTTAAATAAGTCGTCGCCTTCTCTCGGTCATCTCGCGACGCCGGAACCAAAAATCCGGATACACATTTTCAACCAATCGGCGTGCCGATAGAACCGGTCAATAACCCGCACAGCACACTAATATACCGAACGTCTTGGAATCTCTTGTTAATATACCGTTCGATATAAAAATGAAAATAAGTACAAGAAAAATCTGTAACATTACATGGTCTTAAAATCTAGGAAAAAATGAATGTTACAAAGAACAATGAATATCCTTAGAGCATATTTAAGACTAAATAATTCAAATAACAGCGTCGAGAAGACGGGAAAACATTTATTATATGTTATAATATACAAACGTGTGTTGTCCAAAAGTTGCCGGATAACGCTATATAGAAAGAACGCGAAATAGTATCGATTCATGCCGATATGTGGCGCTAGATACATCCCTAACAACACTGCCTGGCAAATTTCAACTTGTTTGCTTTTTCAGTTTGTTCTGTACGCACGTTTGCATAAAGGCCTAATTGTGTCTCTTTGCGATTTTCAATGAATACAAAAAAAGAGCAAGGCGTGTGTAGATTATTATTTTAAACTATAGGAAGTGTTATTGAAATAATTCTGCAAGCATTTGGGGACGAAGCGCTGAGCGGGACGAAAATTTGCGAGTGGTTTTCATATTTTAAGGTGGCCGAATTTCGATGAAAGAAGACGACAGTTGAGATTAGGGGATTGACTGCAACCACGCCTGAAATCATCGCCAATGTTCAACATAATCATTGATCGTCATCAGATAATTCTGAGTATATCGGACAAGCTTTTTATTGGTTAGAACACGGCCATAGCTTTGAAGCGAGAACGCTTTCTTGCGCAGACGACGCTGCAGGCAGTGACATCATCGACATCATGTTATATATATATATATATATATATATATATATATATATATATATATATATATATATGTATATATATATATATATATATATATATATATATATATATAAATATGTATATGTTACAATAAAGGTTTTCATAGATGGTGGAATGTATAGAGCCTGTAGATCTTTGATTGCTCATCTTTAAGGGCGTTTCCCAGTAATTAAACTTGCGATTGTTGCTTATACACTTCGTCCAACGATGTTCTAGTTTATTGATCCCTTCCGAATAATAGGATTTGTCCAAGTCTGCAAAATATCTATTAGTGTCTGCAATCACCTCCTCGTTTGAATAAAATCTTTGTCCCGCCAGCCATTTCTTCAAATTGGGGAACAAATAGTAGTCCGAGGGAGCCAAGTCTGGAGAATAGGGGGGATGTGAAACGAGTTGGAATCCTATTTCCATTAATTTTGCGACCACAACTGCTGAGGGGTGTGCTGGTGCGTTGTCGTGATGGAAAAGGACTTTCTTGTGGGCCAATCGCGGGCGTGTTTCTTGCAGCTCGGTTTTCAAACGGTCCAATAACGATGAATAATATTCACCTGTAATAGTTTTACCCTTTTCCAGATAGTCGATGAGGATTATCCCTTGCGAATCCCAAAAGACAGTCGCCATAACCTTTCCGGCCGAAGGAACGGTCTTCGCCTTTTTTTGGTGCAGATTCCCCCCTTGGTAACCCATTGTTTAGATTGTTGTTTGGTCTCAGGAGTATAGTAATGTATCCATATTTCATCCACAGTGACGAAACGACGCTTAAAGTCCTCCGGATTCTTCTGGAACAGCTGCAAACCATCCTTGCAACACTTCACACGATTCCGTTTTTGGTCAAGCGTGAACAATCGCGGCACCTATCTTGCGGATAGCTTTCTCATGTCCAAATGTTTATGCAAAATATTATGTAGCCGTTCAGTCGAGATGCCCACAGCACTAGCAATCTCACGCACCTCACCAATATGGCTGAAACTTGGTGTGCGTTCATTCAAGAGATGCTACTAACTAAACATGACCTCGATACGCGCCGGTGGTGCCATCTCTCGGACTTTGCACGGACTTTTCAAACCAGCCTCGTATATATATATATATATATATATATATATATATATATATATATATATATATATATATGTATATATATGTATATATATATATATATATGTATATGTATATATGTATGTATGTATGTGCATATGTCTTAATTTTTTCTTGAATTATAGAATGTATAGACAAAAGTAAATTAACCAAAACGAATCTATTTATTGCCAACCATTTAGTTCAAGAACTTTATCAGTCAAAACTTTTATCCAACATTAAACCAATATGTTTTTCGTTTTCCTTCTTTTTCTACATTCCTATTTGAGATAGGTTTTGATTTGGCTTCAGACACGGAAAAGCAATAATTCAAAAAAACGTGGCTAAACATGGGACGAATTGGAGTGGCGAACAAATATAAATCTTTTCAGAGTCGTATTTAGGAAAGTTTTATATCTAGTTAAAAATACAAGGGCAACTTATAATTTGACCCACCTATATTTGCGTCTATAATTAATTCTATATTTAGATTATTTCCAAAACGATATTTAGTTAGATCCACTATTGATTGGGGGTGTTTTTTTGTAAGTTATCCAACTAGCTTCTTTCTACATAACTACATTTTGCAATAAGGATTTATTCCAGACGTTTACTGTGGCTTCAATCTGACGTCACAAGAAACAACAATCTAAGAAAAAATTTCAGCTCCTGACTGAAGGCTTTCTTCAGCTATTTGAAGGATTTAGGAGAAAAGAAAAGCAAAAAGGTATAAAAATTAGAAGAAATAATGTTCAAATGCATTTTATTATTTAAAGTTTAGTTATAAAAAATGAAGTTATTATTATTATTTACATATACAATTTATTATCAGATCAAAGTGGTAATGGCTTAGATAAGGTGGCCTTTGAAGAGTCAGGAAAAATTTTCCTACTTTCAGATACAACTTGTAACAGAAACTGCCGTTGTTTTTAGTGTTCCGTACGGAACACTTATAAGATCAATTCGGTGTCTGTCTGTCTGTCACACACCGATTTTCTCCGAAACTATTTGACATAGAAAGTTGAAATTTGGTAATAATATAGGAATTGACGGCCTCATCAGAGCCATGTAGTTTTAAGAGTTAAATTTTGACTTAAGGGGTTAGTTTTGGGGGGTGAAATCGAAAGTGAAAAAAAAAATTTTTACTAGGTCATCGAGTGTGGTGTCAAATGAAAGCTTGTGAAAACACGAGTGAAAAATGTATATATAATGTAATACTTGCGAGCACTTTTCTTTGTATTATTTTTAAAAAATCGCGAAAAATCGCTGTCCCCCGCCTTATCTCGAAAAGTACTTATCAAAAAATTTTGAAAAAATTCCGGAATATTCTCCACGGGGTTTAGATTGAACGAAAATTATGATGAGTGCATTACCTTTAACAATTATTCTGGTGTTTAAAAAAAAACAAAAATCAGATTTCAGTAAAGATTGGAAACAAACTTTGTTGAAAACTCATTTGGGGTGTGTTTTGTGAAGTCACTGATTATTTTATACATCTGTAACAAAATTTTTTATTTTAAATGCAGTCAACATACGGAACACTAATTGCGCAAGTTCAATTTGCACTTGACTGGTTTTTTTTATCTTTCGTCAAACAGGAATTGAAGTCTTGAATTAATTTTATACCTCTTTCAGCTGCGTCATTGACAACCTTAAAACTGTTTACTACTTTGTTAGCTTTTAAATAGTGTAAATTATCACACCATTCATCGGGATCGGTATTTAAAAAGTTTGTATCAATTTCAAATCCCTTGAAAAAATTTAGAGTTTGATGAGAAACAAAATAATCAATTTTTTTGTCCAATAAATCATCCACTTCCTCGAGATTGAGCCTTGCTTTTATATCTCTTGTATATCATCGTATCTTTTCTCTTCAACAGAAATAATTTTAGACATTTTGCAGCGATGCTTGTTTTGATATTTTTTTCTAAAGTTTCATCAAAAGATGATAATGCGACTAGCTCCGAATTGAGATACTACAGATGATTTATCATTTTAGACAGTGCCTTGTCTGCAAGTTCTTTATCAATTTGTCTGTATTTCTCAAAAGATTTTGACAATTGTAGGTCTTGGTTTGGGGGCTAAAGTAGGTTTAGGGGTGTTGAATCACGCTTTTACATAAATATTAATTAAAAATAAACAAATGTCTGTGACTTGAAAGCTTCTACTTTTCTATTTTCCGCTGTGCTTTTCGATCTTTTGGCGTTTTTTTGTAGTTTTCTATTCTTCGTACAGTTTTTCTAATTTTGCCACACAATTTTTCAGGTGTCTGATCTTAGCTTTCTCCCAAAAAATTAAAACTTCCTGTATTGTAAATCTTCCAGCTTCTCTGGTGTTTAGTGTCACTTGCTGTATATTATAAAAGTAGCCGTGCCCGCGGCTTTTCCGCTCGCGTGGACTTGATTCACTACTATCGCCACTGCTCATTCCTTATGTTACCTAACGTAATAAAATATCTGCCCTTATTTCCCCTTATCTCCTATTATTTCTCCTTATCTCCCATTATCTCTACATAATTTCCATTATCTAAGCTAATCTCTGCTCATCTCCCATTATTTCTCCTTATCTCCCATTATCTCACCTTATCGCCCATTATCTAGGTTTTATCTCGACTTATCTCGCAATATCTCCCCTTATCTCCCATTTTTTTTCCTTATCTCCCATTATTTCTCCTTATCTCCCATTATCTCACCATAACTCCCATTACCTAGACTTATCTCTGCTTATTTCCCATTATTTCTCCTTATCTCCCATTATTTATACTTTTCCCCCCCAATTATCTCACCTTATCTCCCATTATCTAGGCTTATCTCGACTTATCTCGCAATATTTTTCCTGATTTCCCATTATTTCTCCTTATCTCCCATTATCTCACCATAACTCCTATTACTTAGACTTATCTCTGCTTATCTCTACATAATTTCCATTATCTAGGCTTATTTCTGCTCATCTCCCATTATTTCTCCTTATCTCCCATTATCTCACCATAACTTACATTTACCTAGACTTATCTCTGCTTATCTCCCATTATTTATACTTATCTCCCATTATCTCACCTTATCTCCCATTATCTAGGCTTATATCGAATTATATAGAACATATCATATGTATAAATTTATAAAAACACCTAAATCGAATAAGTGGTTCTCAAGTGATAAGCGCACTAACGGACAGACAGACAGAGACGTTGCATTTTATATATATATTGTATTCTTTGCAACATGATATTGTTCCATATTTAATGGTTTAGGCAGTATATTGTAAGAGAACACGCTAACGGTAGCCTTTCTTCCGACTTGATTCACTATTATCGTCACTGCTTATTCTTTATGTTACCTAACGCAATAAAATATATCCTATAACCTGGCCAGAGAACATATGTATGTTTTAAAAAAAAAGTACGTAACGCACTAACGGACAGACAGACAGAGAGACGTTGCATTTTATATATATTATATATAGATAACCTGGCCAGAGAACATATGAATGTTTTAAAAAAAAGCACGTAAATCAGATAAGTGGTTCTCCAATGATAAGCGCACTAACGGACAGATAGACAGACAGAGAGACGCTGCATTTTATATATATTATAGATATAGATTATTATTATTATTATATAACCTGGCCAAAGAATATATGTATGAATTTAAAAAAGACACATAAATTGGATAAGTGGTTCTCGCGTGATAAACGCACTAATGGACAGACAGACAGACAGAGAGACATTGCATTTTTATATACTACTTATACTTATAGATTAAAGATATTCTCTGCTACATAATATTGTTCCATATTTAATGGTTTAGGCTGTATATTGCAAGGGAACGCGCTAGCAACAAACTTTTTTCCGACTTCACTCACTATTATTGAAACTGCTCATTCCTTATGCTACCTATCGTAATAAAATATAGCCTATAACCTGGCCAGAGAACATAAGTATGTTTTAAAAAAAAAGTACGTAAATCGGATAAGTAGTTCTCCAGTGATAAGGTCACTAACGGACAGACAGAGAGACGTTGCATTTTATATATATTATAGATAAACTGCGTAAAATTTGACAATTAGATGTTAATTAACTGCCACTGATTTGAAGAGACATGCGGCCGATTAAATACACCATTTCTTTCTGCCTGTAGAAGACATTGTCCCGCAAACCTCACAGAAAAGTTACTAAACGAACATTCTTGAAATGTTCACTGCTTGAAAGGCAAACGTCAACTAAAACTCCCTGACTTCTCCCCAGGTATCCCAGATAAGAAACAAAAGAGAAGGGGTGTGGTTTTTGACATTCCAGGTAGAATTCTCTGATAAAACAAACCTTTTAAAGAATAGATCTAAATATCAGGTAGGTACCCACTACTTTGCAATTCGTAAAATTATTTATAAAGTTAAAATAAATGACAATTTTATGTCTTATTATATATTGTATAGTAATGTATTTGTATAATTGTTTAAAATACAAAGGAAACAAAAAATGATCAAAAGTATTTAAGTTAAGTATATTTCGTTTTCCAAACAGGTCGAATTTGAGGATTCGAATCATGTCCCGTTTTAACAAAGAGTAGTAGGAGTAAAACTTTAAAACAACAACATTTCCTATGAAATGAAACAAGTGTCAGGATTCTAGGTGGAGTGGTTTTCATTTCATGGGGGAAAAACCACGATTTTTTTCCAAAAAATCAGCTTTAACCTCGATGAGGCACGGGTTAACGTCATCTAATTGAGCTAAAACTGTGCAAATCCTATTTTTTAGACAAATGGCAAATTTTAGGGGGGTCCCGCCGGCATTATGATAAAAATTATATATATATATATATATATATATATATATATATATATATTTATATATATATATATATATATATATAATGTTGTGAGCTAGTTAAATAGAGTTTTTATTTTAGAACTGAACTGTGTGCTTGCAAGGAAATTACTGGTCGTTTTTTTTTCTTTGTTTTTTTAAAAAAATATAGAATCTAAATTTTCCGTGCAACTATCCACATCAAGAGTTTTATAAACAAAAATTTCCAAGCAAACATTTTTTTATACGTCCATCGACTACTGTTGACACATCGTTTTCCCCGGGACGGTATAGACATTATTTCAATTCGTGAATTTTGCCGGACACCAATGTTATCATTTGATTAGTAACGCTGATGTGATTTCCATCGTATAGTAAAAAGATCGCTCTGTTACCTAACTAAATGGATTTGCTAGGTTAAACAATTACGTTTTTAAATGTATGTTATAAAATGTGAAATAATATAAGTTATTTTTTTATGTTGTCAGCACATTTTCTTATAAATTACATTCTCTCAACTGCAATAATATACCTAGACAACTGTATTCGACTATCTATAGAATACTGATTCGATGTTCATTTGCTAGATTCTATTCAAAAGAGGACAATTCGCTTCAACGAGGATCCGGAACTTATCAGAAATCTTGATCTTTTGGACTATCCCCAAATGATTATTGAGTTGAACCTCTTCTATAATTACTGCCATCGAAAATGTTCTACTTATGTAGTTTACACGATTTCTCTTTCAGTAATATACGACACACCTATACGGTTCTCTTGAACAATTCTTGCACCTGGGAAACTTCGTTCCTTCGGCTACATTATAATGCGAACGTAAAATGGAATGCTGCCCCACTTAAATATTTGTTATTATATTATAGTATGCAGCTCTGTCTTCATGTTATAGTACCATTTTGGCCCACCTAAAACCTTAGGTTCAATACTTGGTAGGTGAGTATACGTTTTGTTTGGTGTTGATAGCACACAACATGGGTTATAAAAATTAAAATGTCATAAATCATAAGCGTTCGAAACTTCTCCACCAATTACACTGCGTGACATGATTTTGGTACCCGAAAAACTGATTGCTATTATAGTTTCCTATTAGTTATAGTATGTAAGCAGTGGATGTCTTTTATTTCTATCACGTCTTGTTTTTAAGGTACACACCGATAACCTTTTCTTAACCTACCCTCATATTGTTCATATTAATAAATGTAATCGCTAGATAATCTATTGAGAGGATATGTTCATTTCTTGTTAGTTTCTTTGAGATTACCAGATTAAGAGTGTAATAATACAGTTTTTAAAGATGAATACTGAAAAAAGTAGTCGCCGTCAGTGCAAAACTTCACCAAACAAGTTTTGTTACGTGTGTGGACAGTACATTCTCAAGTCTCAAGGAAAAAAAATATCTGAAAAAGTATGTACTGCGTATTTTCTATAGTTTGGACGTACTGTACATCACGATAAACCTTGGATTCCGCACTGTTTTGTATATCATGTTATGCTACTCTCCTGTCGTGGTTGAACGGAAAACATCTATGCCATTTGCAGTACCGACTGTGTGGCGCGAACCTAGTAATCATTTTAACGATTGCTACTTCTGCATGACTGATGTACGAGGATTTTCAAAGAAAATTAAGCATAATATCGAGTACCCTTTTGTGAATTCTGTATCAAAACCAATACCATATAGTGAAGACATGACTCCTCCTTTGCCTCCTAAGAAAAGTCAAACTGAAGAGTTAGATATACCAAGCGATGAAAATAACGATGGACAAGTTGACAACCGAGATCCAGACTTTTTACCCTCTTCAAGTGATTTATGCCAACCGCATTTAATTCAACAAGGGGAATTAAATGATTTGATACGGGACTTGAAGGGGAACTAAATGATTTGATACGGCTTGTCTGTTAGACAAGCCGAATTACTTGGATCAAGACTACAGGAAGGGCACTTGTTGGCACCAGATACAAAAATATCTGTACAACGAAAACGAAGTAAAGAAATGGCAACTTTTTACTCTAGTTCAGAGAACATATGTTTTTGTAATGACCTTGTATCTTTGATGGGTGAGTTAGAAATTCCCTATGATACAAATGAATGGCGTCTTTTTATTGATGGTTCGAAAACTAAAACGAAAACAAGTCTGAAGGCAGTTTTACTTCATAATGGTAATAAATATCCGTCAATACCAGTGGCTTATTCAACTGTTTTAAAAGAGACATTGTAACATTCATTTTTTCCTAGATTTTAAGACCATGTAATGTTACTGATTTTTCACTTCAAATTGTACTTATTTTCATTTTTGTATCGAACGGTATATTAACAAGAGATTCCAAGCCGTTCGGTATATTAGTGTGCTGTGCGGGTTTCTGACCGAATCTATCGGCACGCCGGGATTGGTTGAAAATGTGTATCCGGATTTTTGGTTCCGGCGTCGCGATATGACCAGGAGAAGGCCCACGGCTTATTTAAGGGTCCGGTAGGACAGGGATCGAGGCTGAGTACCATCAAGCCGCAGCCAGGCTAATTTTCATCGGAGCCGCCAAGTAGGCTTCCTTCGACAGAGCTGCAGTAAAGGCTCATAACTACAATCATGAGAGCTAAATAAAGCACAAGTTTTTTTTTAACGAAAAGCCGTAGTGGGCTCTCTAAGTGTTTACTAGAAAAGTGTGAAATCGGTCGTGTTCCATCGAAGCCGAAATCAAAACAGTAAGTTACCAAAACATCCTTCCATAGACTTATCCCTGAGTAGTGCCTTAACAGCAATTCGAACTGACTAAAAAGTGAAGTGAAAAGCACTATTTTTCGTCCTCGGGAGTAGTCAGAGTTTAGAATTTAAATGTCATAACTACCTGTTAGGCTAAAATTTTTTAAGTAATCCTGTAAAACTGCAAAGGTTAGAACTTTTTATTTTTAAAAACATGAATAAATTTTCTTTTTGTTGATTAAAGCTAGTGTCTCACTGAATACCTATCTTACTTTTCAGGATAAGAACGGCTGTACCAAACTGATTTTTTTATTTACCAACAGTACACCCTTTCAGTATTTTTTCATTTTTTTAGCTGAAGTTAGATCCTTTCTATTTTAAAATGAATGGTGCCCAAAAAGTCGTACAGCTGAGGTTTCTTTAAAAATAGAAAATAATTCCAAAAAGACGTACAAAAATTATCTCTTACCCATATCTCTCTACCAAAGAAAACTGAGCTAGTGTGTGTTTAAATTCTTTAGTTCTTTTAAAATCAGGATTCACTCAATTCATTATCAGAAATTAAAGCGGGGCTGCAAGAAAATTGTGCTCAAGCGTGGGACAAACAACTTCTCACAGGGTAAAAAAAAAAAAAAAAGATGCCTCAAACTAAGGACAGTTTAGCAGGTTACAACATACGAAAATATGAAATCAATATTGGATTTAATTAAATACAAAAATTTTAAGTGGAAAGTGTGCGCTGACCTCAAAGTAATAACTATGTTACTTGGTTTGCAAGGTGGATGTACTAAGTACTGCTGCTTTCTTTGCATGTGGGACAGTAGAGCTACTGATAAGCACTATTTGATCAAAGACTGGCCAAAACGAACGGAATTTGTGTGTGGGAATTCAAATGTATGTTAATCAACCCCGAAGACGTCATTGTATCTCATCTACACATAAAACTCGGCTTAATGAAGAATTTTGTGAAAGCGATGGATAAAAATGGCGAAGGATTTTTTATATTTAAAATCTATTTTTCCAAGATTAAGTGACGCAAAGTTGAAAGAAGGTATTTTTATTAGTCCACAAATACACCTATTAATGAAAAACAACAAATTTGATCAAACACTAAATGACGAAGAACTATGCGCATGGACATCATTAAAAGCCGTAATAAAACGTTTTTTAGGAAATCATAGAGCCGAGAATGCAGAACTCTTAGTGAACGATTTGTTAAGAGCATACAAAAAGATGGGTTGCCGAATGTCATTAAAAATTCATTTTCTCCATTCCTATTTCTCTTTTTTTCCATCAAATCTTGGAGCAGTGAGTGATGAACAAGGGGAACGATTTCATCAGGATGTGAAAAGGCTTGAGGAACGGTTTCAAGGTCGTTGGGACGTAGCTATGTTGGGAGATCACTGCTGGCTTTTCAAACGAGAAGATATTTCCCAACATAAGAGAAAAAGTTAAATATTTTTAATTTTTAAAGTACAATATAAACTTTTTACCGTATATTTTATATTTAGTTGTGTCCAAATGTATTAATAATAAGTTTTTTTAGCAGTTTTATTCGAATTATTGGAAAATTTAATGAAGCTACGTGTACACTGTACTTTACTCCTTAATTATTTTACTTAAAATTGTTAACTATCGTACCTAAAAAACAGTACGTGACAAAAAGTACTTATGTATTCATAATAAGTGGTGTGTATGAATAAATAAACAGGAAAAATGTGTGGGTACTTAATTTTTTTTAAAAATTTGTAACGCAGTGTTATTTGTATTTTTAGTTTTAATCACCTTTATTTTATATCTCTTACAGCAGGGCGATCTTTTTTCTAAAAAATATTTTATTATATGCCTTCTAAACTTTACAATAAGCTATAAAAATCAAGGCATTTCAAAGTTTATTTTAATGAGTAAATGATGAAACTAAAAATCTTATTTGTATGATAAAGGCCTAAACGAGTACAATTAACAATTCTTAAGAACTATAAATCTACAGTGTGATAAAGCTTAATGATAACACAGCCCCACAAAAAAAAAGTGGGGTATACTTTTGATGCGATATATCAGATCCGTAGTATTTTTGCCCGCTGATCACGAATCTGACGTCAGAATATCGCCATCACATCTCAATTTTTTTCTAACCTCAATAAATAGGTAAAAATTAGTAAAAATTAAGAAAAATATACTCCTAAAAAATTGATTCAAGCTTTTTCATGAATCCAAAGATGTATTAATATGTATTCGGACACGCTAAGCTAATATTCATCGGTTGGATTAAGCCATACAGTTCTGTTTTCTTTCTAACCTCAATAAATCAGACAGATATAGTGCTTCTCGAATGCAAAAACGAATTCAAATTAAAATTCAACCGATTCTTACCAAATTTAGTACACGGGGGTTTTTTGGGTTGCTGATCATGAATCTGCTGTCGGATTTGCAAAATTCAAAATGGCGGATCCAAGATGGCGGACAAAATTTTTGAAAACCAACCGATTCCTACCAAATTTGGTATACAGTTGGGGAATCCTCAAACCTGATACTCTTAAACCCTAAACCCTGAAACCGTAGACTCCCACACCCAGACCTCAATAACCCTGTAACTTTAAAAATGAGACCCAATAAACTCAAAACCAGGACTTTTAAACCATATACTCTCAAATAGTAGACCCTTAAGCCCTAGAATTGCGAAGGTTAGACCCGCGCCTAACTTTCCTTTTTTTGGCTGTATCTTGTTCTTTTTTCCGCGAATGACCTATTCAAAGGCTTTCTGCCCAAACGCTTTTGAGGACTTGTTTTTCTTTTTAGCGACCAGCAATAGTCCGCTAGCATATGGTCATCCCATCGTCCTTGATACCGATTTTCTATGATTTTCAGATCTTGGTGAAAACGTTCCCCTTGCTCCTCACTGTAGTCACCAAGATTATAATCTTCAAATCAATTCTAGGTCTTAAGGGTCTACTATTTGAGAGTATATGGTTTAAAAGTCCTGGTTTTGAGTTTATTGGGTCTTATTTTTAAAGTTACAGGGTTATTGAGGTCTATTTTTTGAGGTTACAGGGTGTGGGAGTCTAAGGTTTCAGGGTTTAGGGTTTAAGAGTATCAGGTTTGAGGATTCCCCAACTGTATACCAAATTTGGTAGGAATCGGTTGGTTTTCAAAAAATTTGTCCGCCATCTTGGATCCGCCATTTTGAATTTTGCAAATCCGACCTCACATTCATGATCAGCAACCCAAAAAACCCCTGTGTACCAAATTTGGTAAGAATCGGTTGAATTTTAATTTGAATTCGTTTTTGCATTCGAGAAGCACTATATCTGTCTGATTTATTGAGGTTAGAAAGAAAACAGAACTGTATGGCTTAATCCAACCGATGAATACTAGCTTAGCGTATCCGAATACATATTAATACATCTTTGGATTCATGAAAAAGCTTGAATCAATTTTTTAGGAGTATATTTTTCTTAATTTCTACTAATTTTTACCTATTTTTTGAGGTTAGAAAAAAATTGAGATGTGATGGCGATATTCTGACGTCAGATTCGTGATCAGCGGGCAAAAATACTACGGATCTGATATATCGCATCAAAAGTATACCCCACTTTTTTTTTTGTGGGGCTGTGTAATAGGTACAATAAAATTATTTGGGATTTTAGCAGTTATTGGAATATAATTAACCAAAGTACTTCTCGGTAAGTAGGTGCCTAAGTACCTAAGTATGCAAACTAAAGATTACCATAAGGAGATGACAGCCGATGTTTTTGAGGAGCACTTCCAACAAATGATTGAATGTATACCAGCAGAATCAGTTATAGCATTAGACAATGGCCCATACCATTCTCGATTATTAAAACGACTCCCGACAAATTCATGGAAGAAAGCGGATATTCGTCAATGGATAAGTGACAAAAATCTCAGACATAAAGATGGTATGTTAAAAGTGGAACTTCCCAAAACTGCGAAACAAAATAAGGCACGGTTCCAGAAATACGCAGTTGATAAGATGGCAAAGGAACGGAATATCACAGTTATTAGATTACCTCCATATCATTGCGAATTGAATCCCATAGAGCTAATTTGGCCACAATGAAAGGTTTCGTTGTAAGGGAAAACACCACGTTCAAACTTCGAGACGTAAGGCAATTATTACTCGCCGAAATAGCGAGGATTAAAGAGGATAATTGGAAAAATGCCATTCGATATGTTATAGAAGAAGAAAATAAAATGTGGAAATTTGACGAATACATCGAAGAAACTGTGAAAATAAAGCCCTTAATTATCAATTTAAGAGAAGTCGAGTCTTCAGATTTTGAAGATGATGATTGTTTTTGATTGTAATTAAAGCACTGATATATCGTGAATTGTGAATTTGTATATATCCATAGATCTATAGATTAAAAAATATTTCTATAACTTTAATTTTAAGATAATTTTATTTATTAAACACTGAAAGCAGGTTACGCTCGGACGGCTATGCTACCGATGAATCGTCATTTACATTTTATGAGTCTATTGAATAGCAGAGGTTTTCTGTCTAAAATAGGGCGAACGCTTAAGAATAATTCAAAATAGGTAGCAACATCCAGTAAAATGCATAAGAATCTTTTTTTTTTTGGGCTCACCCCAACATGTATTTGCATCTACAATGAGAGAATTCTGCTATCAATTCCAAACAAATACACTTTAGTACTGTGTGTTAATCGATTACAAAATGCTGTGAGGCCACAAATCGTATTTTAAGTAGAAAATAATGTTTTATTTGTTTGAAATTTAGAGAACACTGCCAAGTTTTTTTTTTTATTAAAAGTGAACCTAGCGTGTATAACATTAAAAGATAGTAAGAATTATGCACATCAACGAAGGATTAAAAACAAGTTTGTTAAAATAGTATCCCGGGGTTAAGAATCGACTTACTAAATTTCCGGTATTCCATTAAAAATGAAAAATCAAATGCTTTGAGTGTTCTTAAGACATAAAGCTCTCTTCGACAAACACTTTTAATAATTTGTTGGTTGAAATATTTTTGAATGGCACCGCGAACTCGTTAATAATTTGACGACATGCAACGTGCTCTATCTGAGGAAAATAAGTGTGACATTTTAACAAACTTCTGTGGTTTTTAAGTGTTTCTTTTGGGCCGACTCCGTGAACCGCGAGGTTTGCATTCCGTGTGAATGCCTTCGCATTGTTGACACTTTAAGGATGTTTTTATTTTTAAAAATATTGCAGGTTGAGCTTAAAAATTTCAAAATACAAGGGAAGTTCTACAATTAACGAGACAAATGGGTGTGAACAATAAACGGTTTGTACAATGAAATCCACATTAATTTTCAACGTAGTCTCCATCAACAGTTAGGCACTATTCCCATCGTTCTGTCAGCTTCTGAATTTCTGTAGTATAGGATTGTTTCTGGCTGTCTGAGCCAGCTGTAGGACTTTTTGGACTGCCTTGTTATCTTCGAACTTTGTGCTACGTAAAAACTCTATAAGCTGGACCTTCTGTTAAAAATCGTCGTTTGAGTTTTAGAACAAATGCGAATTACTAAATGAATATAACTGAACAGTGTGCAATGCGTATATGTGCAAAACTGCAGTTTTCCTAAAAATGGGCTATAAGTTAAAAAAATTCAAGAGCTACAATTTTAAACTTGTTATGGAAAGTTTATTAGTGAAACAAAACATTTTCTAAGATTTTTGCGTTTCTATACGTTTCAGGGTTTTTAGGTCACGAAAAATATTCCCATTTCTGTCGGTGTCTGCCCGACTGTTAGATTTCGCTTTTAAATTATTTATGTATTTATATATATATATGTGTATATATACATATATATATATATATATATATATATATATATATATATATATATATATATATATATATATATATATATATATATATATATATATATATATATATATTTATTTATTTACGGTTCATTAGAACCTAATTTAACTATCGGATAGGCATATTCTTACAATGTCGATATAATAGTTGCTTAAACCTATTGATGGTTTCACAATTTTTAATATTATTTGGTAGGTCATTAAAATGTTTAAGTCCTTTATAATAAAGATTTGCTCGATCAGCTTCATTTGTAATTCCCACTACTCGGAAGTTATTTCGTCCTCTGGTGTTGTAGTTGTGTATCTGATTGACGTATCTAATTTTCTCGGTCAAATATGTGGGACAATTTTCTATCTTTATATTATAGATGAATTTCATTGCGTAATAAAATAAACTCTGCTTTACACTCAGCCAATTTAATCGATCTAACATATCTTTTATGTGCGTATCTCTAGGCTTCCGCAATATAAATCTCATTGCCTTGTTTTGAAGTTTTTGCAGTAGTTCTATTTGTGTATCCTTAGCAAGAAATAATACCGAAGGACAATAAATAAAATGTGGCTCAATTATGCTTCTATATATTAGTATTTTATGATATTCACTTATGATGTGGCAAGTTCCATTCATGAGATAAAGTTTTTTGTTTTATTTTATTCACTAAATATTGAAAGTGTGAATTTAAGTTTACAATCTATCATTTTACCCAAGTATTTAATTTCGTTTACTTTTTCTATTTCACGATTATTTATGTATAATTTATGATTATTATTATAGTTATTGTGTGATATTATCATATATTTAGTTTATCTGTATTTAGTTTTAACATATTTATACACATCCACCTGTAAAGAATATTCATATCAGACTGCATTTTATTAATAGCCACATCCAAACTTACATCACTAATTGCAATCAGTGCATCGTCTGCAAATAGTCTAACATCCCCGTACTTTAAACCGTCTTTAATGTCATTTATGTATATGAAAAACAGTACCGGCGCAAGGATAGAGCCTTGCGGTAGACCAATATTCACTGGTATCGCTGACGATGTCGTGTTTCCAATTTCTGTTTGTTGCTTTCTATTCGATAGATAATCTTCAAACCATTTTAATTCCATATCACTCACTCCAATTTTGTGTAGTTTCTTAAGCAATAATTTTCTGTCTGTAGTTTCAAATGCTTTTTTTAAATCTATGAAAGTTGATACAATGTATTTCTTATTCATCAAATCTTCACGCCATTCACTTATAACATAATTAATTGCAGTTTCACATGAGTGTTTGCTTCTAAAACCCGATTGCTCTGGAATAATAATATTGATATCATTCAAATATTGCAGTAACTGATTTTTTTATCACTGTTTCAAGGATTTTTTTCGTCACTCGGAAGCGTATTTATTGGCCGCATCTCTTCAGGTTTTATAGTATATTTTATTTTTTCAATTGGCACAATTTTGGAAATTTTCCATTCGTTAGGCACTTTTCCTTGCAGCATGCTATTATTGATGATATTGGCGTAAAAAAAAGCCGTGTACGTTATAGAATGTTTAATTACACCTTCAGATAAAATATTCTTACCGCCAATTTTAGTTTTAAATTTTTTAACTATTTCAATTATTTCGTTAGTATCTACTGTTTGAAATTTAAATTGGTGATTAATTATATTTGTATTTCCCATAGTATTCTGCACAACGTCTATACCATTTTTAATGTCAATGACACTCTGAACAAAGAATTTATTTAAAAGTTCAGCAATTTCTTTTTCATTTTCAATTATTTTACCATTCATAACGATTCTGTTTATTGCACTGGTACTTTTTGACATACAAATTTCTTCTTTTAAAATTCTCCACATTTCTCTGCTGTTTCTTTGATTATTTTTAATTTATATATATATATATATATATATATATATATATATATATATATATAACAATCCTAAGCTTAACTACTGGGAAACGCCCTTATAAGGAGAAGCGATGAGCAATCAAAGATCTAAAGGCTCTAGTATCTGCTTTTTATTTTTATTATCGAGCTTTCGCTGCCTAATGGTGGCTTCTTCTGGATTCTAAAAATGCAAACCCGGTACAGAAAATAAACCAAAACGTTCGTTTTTTAAAGTGTGATTAAATGAATTGTACGACTGTATGTGAAATTACTTACAAAAAATGTCAGCAGTTAGTTCATCTCTGGTGAAGACAATGAAATTTGCATTTTTGTTGGCCAGGTAGTATGAATGATTACACAAACATGATTAAAAGACATTTGGGAGTTACAAATATTAAAAATAAAACTTTGTCAATAAACATTAGTTAAAAACACTTTTTGAAGACCGAAACATAACTGCAAGAAACACCATGATGTTGAAATGGTACTCCATTTTAAAATTTTTTGACGTCGAGTTTAGTAACTATTTAGTGATATTTTAGTCCGAACCGGATATTGTTGGTAGTCTATGTCGTCATTAGGTCGACAAAAAACCATAAAAAGCATTGAAGTTAGGGATGTGGTAAATTTTTTAGGTGGATGCTAATTTTAGATAAATTATTAATTATTAATGATATCTATTTTTTTAATTTTATAAAAAAAGTAACATTCATCAAATTTAAGTCCCCCCTTTTTTTATAAAATTAAAAAATAGATATCATTAATAATTAATAATTTATCTAAAATTAGCATCCACCTAAAAAATTTACCACATCCCTAACTTCAATGCTTTTTATGGTTTTTTGTCGACCTGATGACGACATAGACTACCAACAATGTCCGGTTCGGACTAAAATATCACTAAATAGTTACTAAAACTCGACGTCAAAAAATTTTAAAATGAAGTACCATTTCAACATCATGGTGTTTCTTGCAGTTATGTTTCGGTCTTCAAAAAGTGTTTTTAACTAATGTTTATTGACAAAGTTTTATTTTTAATATTTGTGTAACTCTCAAAATGTCTTTTTAATCATGTTTGTGTAATCATTCATACTACCTGGCCAACAAAAATGCAAATTTCATTGTCTTCACCAGAGATGAACTGAAACTGCTGACATTTTTGTAAGTAATTTCACATACAGTCGTACAATTCATTTAATCACATTTTAAAAAACGAACGTCTTGGTTTATTTTCTGTACCTGGTTTGCATTTTTAGAATCCAGAAGAAGCTACCATTAGGCAGCGAAAGCTCGATAATAAAAATAAAAAGCAGATACTAGAGCCTTTAGATCTTTGATTCCTTATCTCTTCTCCTTATAAGGGCGTTTCCCAGTAGTTAAGCTTAGGATTGTTTGTTGCCAGTGCCCTGTTACTGTCCTTCCTCTTCTTATTATATATATATATATATATATATATATATATATATATATATATATATATATATATATATATATATATATGTATATATATATATATATATATATATATATATATATATATATATATATATATATATATATATATATATAGCGCATTGGTGATGCAACCAAGGCGAACCAAAAGATCTGCACTTTGGTAGTTCCCCCAGTTCCTGTATTTGCTAGACCATCCCAAGACGCGCTTCGCCGTATCACAGCTCATCAGCTGAGTTAGGTTCAGCACACACAAAAAACACCATTTCAGACCTTATCCGAGTACTAACGGAAAACTATGACAAAATAGGCTTATACTGCACTCTGTCGGTGACTTATTTAAAGTCTTTCCGAACAAAGCGGCCAGACCACAGCTGACACTTAACTGCAGAAACGCACCTTCTCAAGCTTCCCGCTCTATGGTATAGATGGCGCTTTGTTCGGAAAGACTTTAGATGTGAAAAGGCTTTTTACATCAAATGGGATAAACTTACAGTTCGTGGGTAGATTAATCGTGTTTAGTTTTCTGACTAATTCCAACAAATTTTTTACTGACTAAGGTGAAACGTAGTTTATGATGTTCGATAGATCGGCAGTGAGTTGCTTACATCGTTTATAAAACGGAGTTGTAAGATTTTATTGATATTTTTGTCTCTCTTTTTAAAAATAACAAACGTTATCCACAAAGAAGAGTAACTAATTTAGAAAAAAAAACACAAAAAGTAACGAGAAATAAATTAGGCCTCTGACATTTAAACTTTTATAATTCAGCGTTATGCCCTAACCCCGAAATAATCTCCTGAATTTGCAGGTCGAGTCCCCAATCAGAATAAATCCGATGAACGAATCAAAATATCCTGGTAAATTATCGTGGTAGAATAAAAGCACGGTCCATATATATCCAAATAAATTATTATAAAACCGCTGACAGTTCAAATACTTTTCAACCTATAAACCTTTTTGAAATACGCAGTCAGCATTATAGGTTTAATACCAATTTGTCCGTTACAGTTTGCATACTTGCATAGATATCGGTATCGGAATACTGAATTTAATTGTTTTACTTTATCAGGTAAAGTTAATTTGAGTCAACATACTGTTACGCTGAAATATAACCATATATTTTTTTATACTGACTGTATCTCTGACCGAATCTCGTCTGTTAACTAACTAGATGGACTTGAAATGTGGATGTGAGAAGAATGTTGAGGATATCTTCGGTTGGTAGAGTAAGAAATGAAGAAGTAATCGAATGAGCCCATTTAGAAGATCGTGAATTATTTGAAAACATAAAAAGGGAGAAACATTTCTTATTTGAGTTACATTGTTCGTGGTGAACGTGATAGCTTTTAACACCTGATTCTACAGGGTAAAATTCACGGCAAAAGAGAGGAATAAACAATTTCCAGGCACTTCAAAATGCGGCTTTAAATGAACTCCTTAAGAAGAAAAAGTATCTCAGACTAATTCCCTTCGTATATATTAATCTCTTCGTTTCATCCGTTTCTCATTAGTTTTTTCCAACCGTTCTTTCATCTGTGTGCTAATATGACGTCTTCCATTTACTGATCTGAAGCAATTTTAAAATATTCCAATCTTTTGTTTTCTGAAATAGTAATAAAAAATTCTGAGATTGCTTCAGATTATTTGGTCAGGTTTACCAAATATTTGATGAAAATTGCCGCACTTCGGAAATATTGAAAAAATAACATGCAGTAGTTTTAGAACATAAAGATGCTCTTTAAAAAGTTGTCCACTTAGCTATGAAGGAAAACTCGAGAGCCTAAAAAATACATTTTTTCTACAGAATTACGGTCTAAACTGATATACTCATTCCGGCGTTCCTTGAATTGTTTCATTCCATCCAGATAAAGTTTTTTGTTTGATCCTCCGAACAACATATCATTTGAGGAAAGCTTTCAACTTCTGAGGTCGTTCTTCATATGTTGAAACAAAAAAAGAGTCACAAGGTGCTAAACCAGGGCTAAGAGGTAGATTTTGTGAAATCACAATTTTCGGTAATGGCCTGGACTGTATGAGTCTTGTGGAGCTTGCAGTTGTGCAATAGCAAAGTTTTGAATCTCCATAAATTCAGACTAAGTTGGGAATGTGGAATCTTTGGCACAATGATACTACTCAGTATATATCACCACTACACCAAACTCTTTATTTTTGCACTCGACGCGCGTTTCACTAACCATGTTAGCTTCATCAGGAGCGATGATTGACTAAAGCTAAACTACAAATCTACCCTATTTATACTTAGCCTAACCCTTGAATTACTCAAGCGGAACTAATGACATAGGCAAGGCCATCAGTTCCGGTCAAGTAACCAGTAGAGGGGACTATAAGGAATAGGCCCTCTGTCTTTATTTAAACTACTTTTAGATTTTAAGATTTCCATACTTTCGTATGCATTCAACAATCTCCTATCAGATACATTTTTTATTAATCTTAGATTATCTAATGTTACAGTATGATCAGCTTCAAGGGCATGTTCGGCACTGCTAGACTTTTTTGTTCTACTGTATTTTAAGTGTGCTAAATGTGCTTTATTTAAATCGTGTTTTAATTGACCTTTTAGTTTGCCCAACATACTTTTTGTCACAATCATTACAACTAATTTCATACACCAACAACACTTTTCTCACAATTAGGAATTTTATCTTTGGGATTTCCTAAGATATTCCTCAGATTGTCTGATGCTTATAGACTAAGGTGAGGCCTACCTTATTAAATACCTTATTGAGTCCCTTGCTATATTTCGGATTATATGGTATGGAGACATACTTGGTGTTATTTTCTTCGCGTGTAAAAAAGGTGGAATTCTGAATATTAATCCTAAACTTATGTCTATTTATTAGCTTATTTACTAAGTCATCGTCATAACCATTAACTCTAGTTATATTTCTAATACGATTCCGTTCTTTATTAAAATTTACTCTATGCAGAGGGAAAATGACCAAACGATGAACTAAAAAATGTAATGTGGCTTATTTATATTGTTTGCAATGAGATGAATCATTAGGAATATATCTATCTGTTACTGTGTCCTTCCTATAGATATCAAATTCTAATCTATTATTATTTTTAATAATTAAAATATCTAGAAAAGGCAATTTTCCTTTGTTCTCAACTACGTAAGTGAATTTAATGGAGTCATACCGGCTATTTAATTTAGAAACAAAATCATCAATATTTGCTTTCTTTGTATCAAAAATTGCGAAAATATCATCCACATACCTATACCATACCCTTGGGAAATATTCGAATTTTTGACTGGCTTCGATTTCAAACTTACTTATGAATAAATTGGCTATGAAAGGTGATAAGCAATTACCCATAGCTGTTCCTTCTTTCTAAACATAAAATGGATTGTTTTATTGGAAATAATTTTGTTCCATACAAAGTTTATATAATGTTAAATATTCACGAATAATTTCGTCTTCAAAGTCATTCATTCTAAACAATTCTTCGAGATATTGTAAAGTTTGTGGAATTGGCACACTTGGGAACAAAGAACTAACATCAAAAGAAATTAAGACTTCACCTTCATCAAGAACTAGATTTTTTTGTTTTATTAATGAATTCTAACGAATTCTGCACTGCGAAAGTATTTAATGGTAAATTCTCAAGGTCTTTTGATAACCATTTGGATATTAAATATGTGGGTGATCCGACCGATGAAACAATGGGTCGCATTGCTTTTGCAGGTTTGTGAATTTTGGGTAAGCAATACAATTTTGGTATGGTCGGATTACTTACATTTAATTTAAATTTTAGCGAATCGGAGACAAGGTTCTTACATTTTTTTAAAGAATTTTTAACCTCTGATATCATTCTCGGTAATGGATTTCTTATTACCTTTTCATAACGGCCAGATTCGATAGGATTATCTACGCGTTCAAAGTAATCTTTCTTATCCAATATAACAACCTTATTTCCTTTATCCGCTTTTAAGTAGAAGACATCTTTCTTTTTCAATCCTTTAACTACTTTTATGTTTTTTCTTGAATTAGAATTTGTATTGTTAACCATGTTTTTCGATATTTGATTGCGATATGCTTCCCTAACAAATGATTTACTATTTTCTGCAAGTGTACTAATGGAACTTTCAATATGAGCAACTATTTCTGATAAATTATCTCTAGGAGGGGGTACTGCAAAGTTAAGACCTTTGTTTAAGATGCGAATTTCATTTCGTGTAAAGCATTGAGATGAATGATTTTCTACAATATTTACTGTTCCTGAGGACTATTCTTCTTCGGTAAGAGCTTTTTTAATTTTTTACTTAGAATAGAGTCATCATCGCTCCTGATGGTTAGCGAAACGCGCGTCGAGTGCAAAAATAAAGTGTTTGGTGTAGTGGTAATATATACTGAGTAGTATAAATTCAGATATTTTCTTTAATGACCTGCTTTAAATCTAGGATTATCCTTCCGTTAAATCTCTCTATTAATTGGGGAGTCAATCGTGTTCATTGCTAGGTAGAAAATTTATAAAACACCCACGAACTTATACAAAACGTGTGTACAAAACAGGTGTAGGTCATCATATCAACCAAACTAAGAAAGAACTTTTATCTGAGGTAATAAGCACAAACAAACAAAATAAAATAATATAAAACAGTAAAAAATCCATTATTCTATAATTTGTTTATCGGCCATTGGAATATATCAAAAATGGAGTAAAAGAACATTATTGAAAACTTAATGGAAACGGCATACACGTTTATTTCCTGACACGCTAGATAGGAACTTCAAATCACGAACATGGAATATACGTTAAAAGGTATGAACTGATAATGCCAAAATGGCTATAAAAGTTGTTTTATTTTACTGAAGGTGATAGTTTATCGATAATAATACACATTCTGACAACAGAGTGATTCTTTTAATGTTCAGTTCCGAGCTAGATCTCCTTCATAAAAATATATTTCCGAACTGTTTCAAAAAACCCTTTTTGTTTAAGGTATTTCTTACGAGAAGAGAGAGAGAGCATTATGTTAGAGGAATACGCGAAATAATTTGGTTTTCAAAGTATAATGAATGTGGCAACGTAGCTTCTCGCCGCACACAATCACGGGTTATTTATAATAACCCTGATTCTTTTACATGATATACAATAAAAATTATGTTTAATTAAAACGATATTTGTTAAAAATATATCAATTATTAAGTATTTATAACTAAACTAGCCGTGCCCGCGGCTAAGCTCGCGTGGTCTTGATTTACTACTATCGTCACTGCTTATTCCTTATGTTACATAACGTAATAAAATATCTGCCATTATTTCCTCTTAACTCCCATTATTTTTTCTTATCTCCCATTATCTCTACATAATTTCCATTATTTAGGCTTATCTCTGCTCATCTTCCATTATTTCTCCTTATCTCCCATTATTTCTCCTTATCTCCTATTATCTCACCTTATCTCCCATTATTTGGCTTATCTCGACTTATTTCATAATATTTCTCCTTATCTCCCATTATTTCTCCTTATATCCCATTATCTCACCATAACTCCCATTATCTAGACTTATCTCTGCTTATCTCCCATTAATTCTCCTTATCTTCCATTATTTATACTTATCTCCCATTATCTCACCTTATCTCCCATTATCTCACCTTATCTCCCATTTTCTAGGCTTATATCGAATTATATAAAACATATGTATAAATTTATAAAAACACGTAAATCGGTTAAGTGGTTCTCAAGTGATAAGCGCACTAACAGACAGACAGAGAGACGTTACATTTTATATATATTATATTCTTTGCAACATGATATTGTTCCATATTTAATGATTTAGGCAGTGTATTGCAAGAGAACGCGCTAACGGTAACCTTTTTTCCGACTTGATTCACTATTATCGTCATTGCTTATTCTTTATGTTACCTAACACAATAAAATATATCCTATAACTTGGCCAGAGAACATATGTATGTTTTAAAAAAAAGCACGTAACGCACTAACGGATAGACAGACAGATAGACAGACAGAAAAGACGTTGCATTTTATATATATTATAGATAGATAACCTGATCAGAGAATATATGTATGTTTTAAAAAAAAAGTACGTAATGGGATCAACAGACAGACAGACAGAGATACGTTGCATTTTATATATTATAGATGTAATAAAATGTATATCTATAACCTGGTCAGAGAACATATGTATGAATTTAAAAAATCACGTAAATCGGATAAGTGGTTTTCGAGGGTTAAGCGCACTAACGGACAAACAAACAGACAGAGAGACGTTGCATTTTATATATTATAGATATATATTATTATTATTATTATATAACCTGGCCGAAGAATATAGGTGTGAATTTAAAAAAAGACACGTAAATCGGATAAATGGTTCTCGCGTGATAAACGCACTAATGGACAGACAGTCAGACAGAGAGATATTGTATTTTATATATATTATAGATTATAAAATATAGATATTCTATGCTACATAACATTGTTCCATATTTAATGGTTTAGGTTGTGTATTGCAAGGGAACGCGCGCTAGCAGCAAACTTTTTTCCGACTTCATTCACTGTTATCGTCACTACTCATTCCTTATGCTACCTATCGTAATAAAATATAGCCTATAACCTGGCCAGAGGTCATATGTATGTTTAAAAAAAAAAAGTACGTAAATCGGATAAGTGGTTCTCCAGTGATAAGCGCACTAACGGACAGACAGACAGACAGAGACGTTGCATTTTATATATATTATAGACAAATGCCCGTGCGAGGCACGCATTTATTCTAGTGTCTTTTAAAACAAAGTCCGATCAGTACACCTCAAGTCTGATTCCTGTTCCTGGAAATGCGCTTTAAAGTCGCAAGAAGTTGGCGGACGAACCTATCGCTAAATGGCAGATATTCTGGGTATAGCTTCATTTCTGTGAAATATGACTGAAAAATGAATATCTGCCATGGATATTGGGTCAACTCAAAGTTATAACGGTCCAAAGTTGCAGAATAATGGACCCACCTGAACCCGTAGAAGAGCGAATGAAATTTATTTTAAAATGTTCGTTGAGGTTTGTAGATACTAAAAATAACATTATCTGCCATGGAGTCTGGTTCTTTATTAAAATAAATTAAATTTTTTGCTGCAATAACGCATAAGTATTTTTGAAGCGCGCCCGTCCTTTATTTTTCTCTCCGATACTATACACATGCGTCAGTGTCTCGAGAGGAGCTCAAATTACCATTGTAACAGTTACAAGTAGATTAATATATTTATTTCATTTACAGTGCAATTTCGCTCTATTTTTTTATATTTAACCTTTAAATTTTATTTATATCTATTATTTAAAATTTATATTCAAAAGCCCCAAAACTTTTTTTAATATGTAATTATGAAAATTTTAAAAAAAATAAAAATTTTGGTAGCTATATTGGATGGTACATTTGAAATTCTTGATTTTTAACATGATAGACCATAAGAATGATCCGAAAAACCTCAAAAGTTAAAAATTTTTAAGCACCTAAAACGTACAATATTTGTTGCCGCATTCGGCTAATGATAATACAACAAGGATGGAATACTCCATCAGCCCGGGTTTCACTGTGTTCTTTTTAAACTTTAAGCTTCGCGGCTCCACTCTAGTGTACTTTTTTTTTTTTTGGGTCGCAGAATCCGATCTGCAATTAGTTTTTTGAAAAAATGACGTATTAATTGTTATTAACAATTTTTTAAGCAATTATCTAAAACAAGGAATTTGATATAATTTATTTTTATACTAGCGAAATCTAAATTTATTAAGCGCTCCACCCACATTTTTTTAGATGTATATCGACCCCCACTGAATATGAATTCAAAGTCTATATTTGCAAAAACTTAACCTTTTTAGTGTTATAAACAATTTATTACAAACAATTATGAGACTAAAGAAAATTTCATAGAATTTATCTCCATAACAGCAAAATCTAAGATTTTTACGAACTCTCTCTCCTCAGTCTATAGTCATCTACTCCTGAATGAAGGCCTTTTCCAATCTTTTCCACGTCGTTCTGTTTAGGGCTGTTTGGATCCAATTTCCCCCCGCAATTTTCTGGATGTCATCGCGCCACCTTTTTGGAGGTCTTCCAACACTCCTTTTGGTTTGTCTTGGGCGCCAATTTATCATTTTGCTGGTCCATCTTTCTGAGCTTTGACGAGCTATATGGCCAGCCCATTGCCATTTGAGTTGAGCTACTCTTCTGAGGACATCCGTCACGCACGTTCTTCTTCTAATTTCCTCGTTCTGTATCCTGTCTTTCAGGCTAATTCCGAGCATAGATCTCTCCATTGCTCGTTGTGTCACTTGAAGCTTGTCAGCGGTTTTTCGGGTGAGTGCCATTGTCTCGAGACCATACGTAAGGACTGGCAGAATACATGAATCGTATGTTTTACGTTTAAAATTTATTTTGATTTCTCTAGATTTAAGTACATACCCCAGCTTGTCGAACGCAGCCCAAACTTTGTCCTATTCTTCTAGTTATTTCAGAGCTCTGATTTTCTTTACCAAGTTGTATTTTGTGTCCCAAGTAAATATATTCTGATACGTTTTCCAGTGTTTGGCTTCCGATGTTTACCTGAATATTTTCCACACTCATTATTTTTGTTTTATGTAGATTCATCTCGAGTCGGACGCTTAAGGATGCCTGATGCAATTCTTCCAGCATGCTCTGAATTTCCTCCGTTTTATCGCTTATAATCACTACATCGTCTGCGAATCGTAAATGGTTCAGACGCACACCATTTATATTTATGCCCCTGGATTGCCAATTTAAACTCTTAAAAATGTCGTCTAAGACTAGTGTAAAGAGTTTAGGGGAAATAGTATCGCCCTGACGTATGCCTCTGTTTACCAATATCTTATCTGTCTTTGTATCTTCGTCCAGTGTTATTTGGATGGTCGCGTTTTCGTATATGTGTTTAATGAGATTTGAATACCTGATGTCTACTCTTGCATTGTCTAGAGCTCTCAATATTGCCCAAGTTTCGACCGAGTCGAAGGCCTTTTTGTAATCTACAGATGCCAGGTGCAATGGTATGTTATATTCTGTGGTCTTCTCTATGAGAGTGCGTACTGTCTGCAAGTGGTCAATCGTACTAAAACCTTTTCGGAAACTGCTTGTTCTACTGGTTGATACGAATCCATTTTTTGAGTTAATCTATTTGTTACTATTTTTGTTAGCAACTTGTATAAGTGTGATAGTAGACTAATAGGACGGTAGTTTTCTATGTCATTTCTATCTCCTTTTTTTGTATAGCAAAATAACCTAGGCGTTGTTCCATTTTGTTGGAATTCTTTCTTCGGCTATGCATTTGTTGAGTAGGATTCGGACACTCTCTACTAGATATTCTCCTCCCATTTTTAACATTTCAGTGGTGATTTGATCTTCTCCTGGACATTTCTGAGATTTCATTTGGTTGAGCGCTGTTCTTAATTCATTTGTATCTATCTCAGGAATTTCCTCGCATCCAATATTTTGAATTTTCCGTCTGTTGTACTGATGACCTTGGGACTTCGAACTGTATAACTTATAGAAGTCCTGAACTATGGCAACAATTTCCGTTCTACTATTAACTACGGTACCACTGTTGTTCTTCAATTTACTTACGAGCTCTATCCAAGTTTTTTAGATGAATTTTGACCTGCTGCTTGATTTCCTAATCCATTTTTCCAATTTATTAAAATTAAGAGCTAATCAGTTTATTTATATGCAATTAATTAAAAATATTTGTGTTAAATTCCCAAAGAAAAATTAATATAATTCTAATAAATTGTAAGTAGTAATAAAATAATTGAGTTTTTGAAAAAACGAACAGAGAAATTATTTGTAACAAAAATTAATAAATTTTTAGCAAAAATGGATTAGAAATTCGATTTTAACGTGTCAAAAACATATGAACTCATGCATCACAGCTAGGTAATAATGCTAATAGGAAAAATTAATTTGTTTATGACTTAAGCTTTGCATTAAAAATATAAAGATTCTGCTGATAAAAGCAGGGACTGGACTGCATGGCACATATTTTTGAGATTTCACCTCGTATTCGAACACTGATTCATTTGTCTGCCGCTCTCGAATGAGTTCAGGTGGGTCCCAAAATTCATAGAAATGCAAAGAACCAGGATCTATGGCAAATAATATTTTTGCGCTCCTTTTTGGGTCCCAAACTAACTGTATCTCGATTATCTGCCACTCAGCGATGAGTTCATTTTTTGAGCCTATTTTTTTTCAAGAAAAAAAAGGTTTACTCCCACAGGAACCGGTCTCCGTGGCAGATATTAGGACTACAGTATCCTTATAACGTATAAAACTGCTACTCTGAGATGGGTTCCCCTACCATCAATTTTTTTCAATTTTCACTCTCCATAACCACGGCAGGAACCGGAATTTGGATCTATAAGTTGTATTTTTTGGTTCAGTTTGTCACATTTAATAAGTGATATATTTGTTTGCCGCTCTTCGTTGGTTATGAGCTCCTGGACTATATATAATTCAAAATTTAAAAGACCGCCCGCGTCTGCCCGAGCAGTCTTATTCAAGCTACATAGCCACAGCGAAACTTCACCTCATAAAATTTAAGAAAAAGTAATATTTATCTAATAATTTTGCAATAAGTAGTTGGTAAACTACCTTCATATTTTAACAAAAGATAGCAAAGTAATTTTTTTATGTATATATAATTTTTTGTGACTCTTTACTAGGGTGACCGCAAAAAATCGATGTCGGAATTTTGTTCGTCTGGACCCCCACAAAACGATTCCCCTTTCCAGATATTGAGATAGCCGAAATTTGAGCTCGATTAAACGACGTTAACCCGTGCCGCTCGTCGCTCAAAGTTTGAAAAAATCCAAATTTTTGGCCAAAAAGCTGACATATAGAGCCATAACTCCAGAACGGTAAATAATAGAAACACGCTTAATATCTCAAAAGAAAGCTAATGTTGTTCTTCAAAATTTACATTCTATACATAATTGTTGTTATTTTAAGTCAAACCGAGTTACAACAGCCTTTAGCCCCAAAAACGTGACCTGGTACCAGTAGGAGCCAGTTTGGGAGTATTCTAAGAATTTTACGGGTTTTTACATAATGTGTCTCGGAATTAACATTTTTTTTGTTAAAAAGTATTTTGGAACTCAATTTTCAAACATAAAGAGCCTTTTGTTCAAATTTAATCTTTTATTATATGGGGATTACCTGACTGGTTTACCAAAGAAAGACCCGTTTGACAGGTAAAAAGGAGGGTGAATCTAATTTCTATTTTAGGGATGGTGATTTTACTTCAGCGTACAACCGACCTTTTATTTATTCAGTTTAGTTTCTAAAATGCCTTTGAGCTGGTTAGATCGAACAATTATCTAGTGAAGATATTTTAACGTTTTTTTTTTTTAATTTTCCAAGTGTGTGTGTGTTCTTGTTTTTATAACTATTATAGTATTATTTTAAAAGACATTTGAAAACATTTTATTGAAATTAAAGTTTGCAATATATTTTGTTTCATTTTCCAAGTTAACTGTTATTTACCTATTGGCCTCTGAAATGGCATCCACATCAGGTGTACAAAGCCGGACCAAGGATAAAATATTTCTTGTGGGCTATCCCATTCACCAGGTCACCGGTTGTAAACTACCCTCAAATCGTCAAGTTTTGTGTGCTTTATTTTATAATTTACGTACTGTGAAATTAACTGTAAGAGAATCAGCAAAACTTACAATACGAGAAATGTTCATTTTTTGGGAGAAAGCTCGAATCCCGACTAAACATGAGCAAGATGCAATTACTAAGCTGGAAAAACTTCACGCCGAGTGGAGAACTCTTCAAAAAGACCGGAAGAAAACATCGAAAACGGCCAAGAACAAATTTAAACAGTTTGTTGAAAAGCTGAATGATCTCTTTGATATTGCTCAACAAGATGCCTTGGCTCTGATGAAATCGGAAGAAGATAAGACGTTTCTCGTGAAACAGAGGCAGAAGGGCCGCCCAGGTTCCATGACTGGAGTGGATCTCAAGTTGTCTCGAGCTGAAGAAATCAAGGTGCAAAAGGAACTTGCAAAATGAACCGACAAATCCAAGAAGCAACTTTTGATATTGGTGAGTTTTTTTTTTTATTATTAGTGTTCTAAAAAATAGATAAACAAATAAGTAAATAGTTTCATTATAATTGAAAGAAAATTGTACATGAGAGCATGATTTGGCATCTTTATGATTGAGTTTATATTTTTTTAAATAATACCTTTTGATAATTAGAAGTAGGTAATTTAGTACCTATGTATTATTACTATTCTGCTAAAACGACAAATTTTTATAGTCTTTTTTTTTTTCTCTTTCTTTTGTTGCTTCTTAGAGACGGATGATGAAGACAAGTTCGAAGAAGGAGAAGAAGACACTGAAGAGGACAGCATCTACCAGGAACTTGAGAGCTTGGAGGAAATGGACATCCCTGAAGAAGTTGCAGAAGATCCAGGACCATCTGAGAGCAAGAGGATGAAAGTTTCATTTGCAAGGGGCGTTAAAGAGATTTTAAACATGAAATTGTCCATTTTATTAGATCGATGTAAGGTATCCGACAGAAATTCTACGACAATTTTAATAGCTACTCTAGAAGTTTTGCATAGTCTGTTAGATTATAAAGAATGTGACAACGACATTGCAGAAATAGCCCTGACCAAATTTTCGAACCATTTGTGGTATTTGAATGCAAAGTTGGTAGGATTATCGTTTTTTGATCCCACCATTACAGACGATGAAAAGTTGTTAATGGCTAATAAATTGCTCACAGCACGCTAGGGTTGTAAATCCAAAAGTTAGAAAAGAAAACTTAAAAGAGGTAGTTGATGGAGGATTGGTAAATTTACTTATCAAAGAAACGTTTACATTCTTTGACCAATTTAATATAAAAACAGATTTCCTAAGACAACATCCAAACACCTGGCCTCAAAATAATGACTTCCAAGAAGGATTGAAAATTGTCAAAACATTAAAAGTAGTTAATGATATGGCTGAGCGTGGTGTTTAAATTAATAACCGACTTTAACGACCTTCTGACAAAAGATGAAGACCAAAAGCAATATGTCCTGCAAGTTGTAAGTAAATGCCGAGCATTATATCCTGACGTTTCAAAACTACTTTAACAAAAGCTCTAGAATAGATTAGATAACTATGTAAAATTATCAACTCATGTAGGTACTACGTCTGTATCTTTTCTGTGTCTGTTTTGTATGTATTATATACCTAATTTTTATATTTTAAAATAAAAAATGTCATTAGACTTATCAGTATTACTTGTTTTTTTATTATATTTCTACTTTAAACTCAAAAATATACCAAAAAAAAGCAAAATTTATCACTTAATAACAAAATATACGAAGAAGTATGCTCCTAGTGGTACCAGGTCACGTTTTTGGGGCTAAAGGCTATTGTAACTCGGTTTGACTTAAAATAACAACAATTATGAATAGAATATAAATTTTGAAGAACAACATTAGCTTTCTTTTGAGATATTAAGCGTGTTTCTATTATTTACCGTTCTGGAGTTATGGCTCCATATGTCAGCTTTTTGGCCAAAAATTTGAATTTTTCAAATTTTGAGCGACGAGCGGCACTGGTTAACGTCGTTTAATCGAGCCCAAATTTCGGCTATCTCAATATCTGGAAAGGGGAATCGTTTTGTGGGGTCCAGACGAACAAGATTCCGACATTTTTTTTCCCCCTCTATGAGATCCGGTCACTCTACTCTTTACTTTTTAATGCACCTACGACAACAAAAATTGTAAAAGAACGCATGTTTTTGATCGAAGAAAACGTATGGATTCCTATCTTATACGTGTTAAACATCTGAAACTTTTACAATTAATTATGGCAAAACGGCGTGGTAAACCAGCTTTATACTGCAGCAGTGAATGTATGATGCTAAAATCTATTATTTCTCACTTTACGCGGTATCGTCCAAAAACTATAGGCTTCATTCCTGCTTTAAGTATTGTATATGCACCAAATATAATCTTGATTTTTCATTTGAGAATTATCATGCCAATAGACAGATGGATAGACAAACAAACTGACGAAAATGCTGGATATGTTTCCATAATAAAACATACAAAAACTTGCACACTTTAGCAAGGGAAGTCAAATTTTGCAATAATAATTTTTTTGGCAAATAAAGGAGTTTATTCTTCATGAGGTGACAGAACGACTTCCTTGCTAACATATCATATTTACTAATTTTGCATGTTAGTGCCCTCGTAACCTTTTATTTTTAACAACATTCTTTAATAAACCCTTATATAATTTAATTTTACATAATAATCCGCTATTAACCATAACAATGAAGGTAAAAATAACATTTCACAAATTGATGTCAGAGATCAAATGAGCCAATTCAAAAAAGCTTTTGTGCGCTTTTATAATAACCATATTGCAGACAGAAATATAAAAGGAGCCTAAATGTTACATAAAGGAAACAATCCGGCTTTATATTCACACTTTTATATAATGTTTTACATCTAACAAAATACCAAAACATAAAAATCATGAAAAAAGGAAAAAAAACTGTCCTGTTCCTACACAAAGGGAAGCGCTTTCAAACAATTTTGTCTAAATCGTGGCTATTTTTGTGCTATTGTGAGGTTTTTTTATGTTTTGTAAAACAATTTTGTACAAAAAAGCGCGTTTTAATATGTTTTTTTTTTCAAAAAGGAAATTAAAGTTCATATTTGCTTTGTTCCATTTTTTATTTAAATTAAAATATATAAATTTATTCATATTTTATATATATATATATATATATATGTTATATATATATATATATATATATATATATATATATATATATATATATATATATATATATATATATATATATATATATATAAAGGATTTTCTACAGCTAACGCTGTCTTCCTTCTCTCAGCCTTTGATTCCATCCGTTTCTATTTTCCCAGTCTCCATCTATTAGACCCTGTCCTCCATAGCCTCTTCCATATCGTCTCTCTACGATCGTCTGTGTCTTCCTCTTTTTCTTCTCTCTGTAGGGCTCCACTCCATTATTTTCTTAATCCACCTATTATCTTCGCTCCTTCTTATGTGTCCATACCATTTTAAGCGTTTTTCTTCAATGGTGTTTATGGCGTTCTCTTTGATGTTTATTCTTCTTCTTATTTCTTCATTTGGTATTCTCTCCATACTTGTCACTCTACAGCATCTTCTCCAACACTCCATCTCTACCGCGTTAATTTTAGATTTATTTTTTGTGTTGATTGTCCATGTTTCTGTCATGCTTTGTATTATTGATTTGTACATGCGTGTTTTGTTTCTCTTTGTAATGTGTTTGTCCCACAGGATCGAATTTAATTGTTTTATGAATGTCCGTGTTTGTCCTAATCTAGTTTTGATCTCTTTTTCTGATGTTGCGTTTTTTGAGATGATGGTTCCTAAATATTTAAATCTATCGGTTCCTTTGATTGTTGTTTCATTATCGACTTCTAGACTTTTCACATTTCCCTCCTTTATTGTTCAATTTTATCAAAGTTTATTGCTAATCCTGCTTTAGTGTATTCTTCTTTCAGTTTTCTTGAGGTTTTCCTCATCTTGCGCTATGATTACTTGGTCGTCTGCGAATCTTAGAGTATATAAATAATCTTCTCGTATTGGAACTCCCATTCCACTACATTTTTGCTTCCATTTTTTTAACGTTTGTTCGAGGTATATTTTGATTAGTGTTGGGGAGTAGAGCATCCTTGCAGTAGGCCTTTTGATGTTTAGAGTCTCTTCGCTATTTTATGTCCTATTTTTATGTTCACTGTGTTGTTTTCGAAGAGAGCTTTTACTGCGTATATTAGTTCTTTGTTAATGCCTATTTCTTTCATTGTGTTCCATAATCTTTGTCTTGGTATTGAGTCATAGGCCTTTCTTATGTCTGTGAATGCTAGATGAACTTCTCTATTCTTTGCGAGTTTTTTTGCATTGTTTGTTTTATAGTGTATATGTGGTCTATACATGATTTTCCGGCCGTAAAGCCTGCTTGGTCTTCTCCAATTTTTCCTTTTATATTTTCCTCTATGACATTTTTAATAATTTTTCCATACAAACGCCCCATATTATGCTTAGGCCTCTATAGTTTGTGCATTTTCTGCGGTCTCCCTTTTTAAATATAGATACTATATAGGATTTTGACCATTCCTCTGGTATTTTTTCGCTCTGTGGAACATGTTTCTCAGCATTTGATGTAATTTATTAGACCCGCACTTAATTATTTCGCTTACCAGACCTCCAGGCCCTGCACATTTATTATTTTTGAGTATTTTTATTGTCTTCTTTATTTCTTCATAGCTTACTTCTATTTCTTTTTTTTCCTTATTCTGTTCTTCTTCAATGTTCACTTCTTGGAAATCTTGTCTGTCTTCTGTTAGTAGCAGTTTTTTATAATATTCTTCCCACTCGCTTTCTAGGATATACTCTATATACATCTTCTCTCTATTGTTGATCATTAATGTTTTAATTATTCTCCATGACTCTGTGCTTCTAGTTCCTCCTATATACTGTTCTACATGTTCGCACGCTTTTTCCCATCTCTCGTTCTTTTCTGTGTTTATCATCCTTCTCGTTTCTGCATTTTTCTCTTTATATTTCTTAAATCTTCTTCTGATTTTGTATTCAGCCATTTTTCGTATAGTCTTATTTTTTCCTTTATACATTATTTGGTTTTTTTCACAGATTCTAATTTTATGTTTCTTATTCTCGTTGTCTTTTTACCTAATGCTTCTAGAGCCGCTTGTTTGATGCATTCTTTTATGTGGTCGTACATCTGTTGGAGGTTGTCGTAGTTAAATTCATTTGATTTTTTATCTAATCGTCGTCTATATAGGCCTCATGTCGTTTCGTCTTGCAGTAAGTGTATTTTGTATTTTATTTCTTCTTATGTCAATTACATTCTATCATTATTAAACCTTTTTTGTGATGAAATTTGAGCACAAAAGCGTTGAGACTAGTGATCAGGCATGCAGCAAAAAAGTCACAATCACCAATGCATATTCGTTGTTAGTTTGCTCAGTTCACGCTATATGATCGTACATTCATCATCTCAACGCATCGTTTCGTATCGTAAATTACCATGTTATATATTAATGAGGTGTCTAAGCTGCTATATCTTCTGGGAAAGCCGCCAATTGTCGATATAGCAGGTGTCACATTTGTTGAAATTTAGCTTTTTTGGCCGCAAAGCCTATAAAAGTCCATAAAAAGGCCAGCAAACCTAATCTTCTACGAGACGAAAGATTTGTGTAACAATCAAAGAGGAGCAAGAATGTTCTAGGTATAAAAATTTGAAATTTAAACAACCCTTTCTATTCCCGTGACGTAGATAACACAGAACATATTCCTAGCAATCTAACGAGGACATTCATTATCATCATCATCATCCAGCCTCTCTCGTCCACTGCTGGACATAGGCCTCATCCAAGTCCTTCCAGTTCCCTCAATGTTGTGCTTTCGCTACCCAGTTCTGGGCAATTCTCCTTAGGTCGTCCGTCGATCGGCTAGGTGATCTACCTCTGCTTCTTTCGTCTCAGCAATTCTCTTCGTCCACTATTGTCCGTCAAGCGCGCCCCGTGACAGGCCCACCTCCATTTCAGCTCCTTATAATACCTACTATCTTTGTACGATATTTAATGATTCTATTCGGGATTCTATCTCTTCTTGTAACGCCTAACATTGAGCTTTCCATTGCAAGCTGTGCTACTTTTAATTGCTGTGTTGTCTTCCTTGTCAGAGTTAGAGTTTCAGCTCCGCTCATGACATTACACATTGCTCGAATACTTTTCGTTTTAAACTTGAAGGTATATCGTTGTTCTTGAAGGTATCACGTAGCCTTCCGAAAGATGCCCACCCCAAGGTAATTCTTCTTTGAATCTTTCATGTTTTATTGTCCCTGCCAAATCTTATTTGGTGCCCCAAATACTTGTAATCGTCTACTTGCTGTATTTAACACCAGATTAGTCTTGAGTTTAGTCTTTTACATGTTTAGTTCTCGACCAGTTCTTCTTACAGCCCGTTTCAGTTCTACCATTGTTATTGCATCTCCCATATTATCTGTAATCAGGACGATGTCATCCGCGAATCTAAGATGATTCAGATATTCGCCATCTACACTAATTCCCATATTATCCCAGTTCAAAGTTAAATGCATAGTCCAACGTTGCTATAAAAAGTTGTGGGGATAAGGTATCTCCTTGTCGTATTCCTGTTTCAATTCGAAACGATGTTGTTGATTCATGAAGTTTAATGGTGGCTGAAGCAGTGCATTCTCTTAAGGCTGCCATTATTGCTGGTAATTCAGTGGTATCGAATGCTTTTCGGAAATCAATAAAAACTAATACCAATGGTTTTATTATACTCTACTCTAATCATAGAGTATAATAAATGAGGACTTTAGTTTACTTTATTTTAAATTTGATCGAAGATCACTAAATTACATGGACGCGTAGGGCGTCGTAGCCAAAAAATTGTCAAGTCGAACTTTTGTTTGTAGGTAAAAATAGTAACAATTAATGACAGTTCCATTAGCTTCTTTTCACTAGCACCCTTGCCCTAGGGGCGTTAACTTGGGAACAAATATGTTTTGACATCTCTGAACTTCTTAAAAAGCTGGAAATATTATTTCGAATTAGAAAATTTCGTACTCCAGAACTTTTATTCTTGTACAAAGCACAAATTCGACAAACAGTGCAATATCGCTTTCATGTATGGGGCTCTGTTCCCAAGCATACGCGAAATTTGTTAGGTTTCATCAAAAAGAGGGCTATTCGCATGATTGGAGAACCCAAACTCACCAGAAAGTTGGTGTCTTGAATTTATTCGATAAATAGTTTCAATGGAAGAGTTCGATGGATGTAGATTGCTTGATTCCTGCCAGACCAGTGCATGCTAGATATACATGTCGCGCTAATATCTTATCGCTCCTTGTAACATCCTTTTCAAAAGTCTTTTTGTCTGGAGAATCTCATTTTTTTGGAATAAATCGTCCTGGACTGTATTTCCTATCGAGTACAGTATGTAGCGATATAAAAACAACGGGAATCGCATTTTACGAGTACGTAAGTACACATGTGCCATATGATGATGGTAATAATAATAACATACATAAATAAATCGGTTGGCAATAAGCACGATGAAAATTTTGTTACGACGCTAACAATGTCTTTTACTTACTACCGCTACTTTATAGGTAACGTTTAAATTGAATTTCTTATTTGTTTCCAAGACAGGAGGAAAGGGACATTCAGTTTTTTCTCTTTTATTGTACCCTAAAAATAGGATAAATCCGAAGCCTCTACATTTAAGAAAAGTATCCTACTTCCTACAGGCTCTGATAAGCGAGTAATTAGACCCTGAGATAACTTGTTACTGGGCTATGATCAAATACCATCCAAATATATTTCTAATTTTTATGGTACTAGCTCATGAAAAGCGAATTTAGAAAAGTGGAAAATATATATTAAGTTGGTTCTCAAATCTCAGTCAGATAGGTTGAAATAAAGCGCTACAGGAGTAAACGCATGTGCGCAAAAAGCGATTCACGTTGATCTTGAATCGCGGTAAATTGTACTCGGTGGGAAATATAGTTCTGGGCGAATCATTTCAAAGGGATGCGGTTCTCTATATAAAAGACTGCTTGAAAAGGGTCGTACGAGTGACAACTTAAACTTCATACGGACTGACGTTGTTAGAGAAATGAAGTATCCTGACATAACTATGTCGTGTTCAACAACGATAACTTTTTTTAGAAAAAAACTGCAGCCTGGGTTTTTGTAGCATTAAATTCTATTTAGTTACTGTCACCACAAAATAAAACTTTTTTCAGATCTTTGTTAAGTTGAACGACTTCCTGCAGTCTGCGGATATTTGCATGAGCAGCCGATGTTCGAGCGTCCAAAGTGAATAAAGAAATAAGCGTACTTGTTTATCTGCAAAGATGTAAATTGAATTCCTGGCCCTTTCCAGCTGATCATTCATGTAAATGACGAAGAAAATAGGAGACACTATGGAGCCTTGGGGCATGCCGCACAATGGGGCGAATGCGTTATTTTTCGGTCATTTGCTTACAACTTCCACATTTGTTATTGGAATGACTTCAAGCTTAATACACATAATGTACGATTAATATATGTTCAGTATATGAAATAAAAATCATACTATATACTGTTATCGCGTGCGCGATAAAGCGTAAAGATGATTATTTCAAAATACTAGACAACAAATTGAAAAATTTTTCGATTACGTGAGTGCGAATAGTCATTTTCAATGTATTTTTGCCTGCTGAACACGATTCCGTTGTCCAAATTTGGCTACCGCGTCGTAATTTTGAGAAAAATGACGGAAATTTGCAAAAAACGACGGTTTCAAGGATTTTCATGACATAACACAGGCACAAATATTTTTCTCATAGATTTCTTTAATACTACGCGTAAGTATCAACATTTAGCTTTAAAATGCCTTTTGTTTCGTTTTGGTACATTTTTCTTTATTTTCGAGGTATAGCTAAAATTAGAAACACTGGTTGTGCTTACGCAACATTAATATCATTGTCCCGTGTTACGATTGCCCTACGTATGCGACATGTAACGGAACATTAACCCATCAAAATACACTCATGAAGCGAATAATATTTCGAATATCAATTATCTGCTTTTAGCGTTACCCAGGATCAACGACGTGGACGTGACAGATATTTGTTCCCTCGGGGTGCTTGATTTTTGGGAGTCCCCTTGCCTCTCACATTTGTACTTCTTATTTTAATCATCGTAATCTGTTTCATCATCACTGAAATGTAATAGATGTTTTACATCTTCGGACAATTCTTTCTTCTTACGTTTCATCAATTTTCGCGAATTAGATATTATCGGATCTGAAGCAATCATCAAATTATTAAAAATATCTTCATTATTATATATTCGAGACATTCTTGGCGAATGGTTTTCTCTATATTTTCTGAAATATTTGTGATTTGCATCCTGAGCATCTTCAGATAATTGCCCTATTGGCACGATAGCACATCCGATGCATCGTTTATAATCTGCTGAATAGTTCTGATTCTGTGAATAATTATCTTTACACGAATTATCTTTACGCTTTATCGTGCTCGTGATAATAAATTGTATGATTTTGATTCCATATTTCTGAAAATATATAAATCGTACATTATGTATGTTAAATTGAAGTCATTCCATTGACAAATGTCGAAGTTATGAGTAAATGACCGAAAAATGTCGCATTTGTCTCACTATGGCGCGCGATGTAAGCAAACACTCGCATTGAGATCGAAATTTCAAAGTAGTCAAGCCGCGTTGCCAAAAAGAGGCAACAAGAGTTTAATTGCCCTTTTTTTAGAAGTCTATACTTCATAAGAAATGAGGAGTATATCGTCATTTTTTCATTTCATTGGAATATTGCCCGAGAGAATGGCTGTCCATTTTTTTACGAAAGGGGGACGAAGGGGGATAAAAATAGGATATCTCCGGAAACTAGAGACTTTGCCCTATCAGATGGTAAAAGCGCCATCTCATTCCACCTCATTCCAAAAACTTTATACATCTTTGAACATTGAAGTAAGAATAATTTTTTGTGTCGAATATGTCAAATGTTTATTAATATATTGTAGCACTCTAATGACGTTACACTAAGATTAATTTGTTGTTTGAAACCTAATAAACAAGTTCTAATAAGCGTTTAACTCATATTCGTAGTTATGTTGTCCACAGAGAATTTAGAATATAATTTCTCGAATTATAGAAATTCCAACATTGACGAAAGTGTCACACTTCAATGGATAATTTTAAGGAAGGCAGAAGGAATAAATTAGTTATAAACATATTTATGTATGGTTTATGATATATATTAAAGAAAAAAATCGTCAATATTCGAAAAATACATCTTTTTTTTTTCATCCAATATCCGATTTTTTACGCCGTCGCCCCAATGTGCGCCGGCGTTGGTAGTGACGGTTAGAGAGAAATTCGTCGACTGCCATTCGTTAAAAACGCTCTGTGAGGAAATACAAAAACCATAAACAAAACCTTTCAAACAAACCATAAGAACGTAGCTTAGCTAACAATTTGCCATGCCCAACACAGTCGAATACCTTGCATACATCAAGTGCAACAGCTTGAGACTCTCCAAAGTGTTCAATTGCGTGTGACTGGTCGGTAGTTGTTTGGCAAGGTCGTCTTGCCTTTTTTGGGTATCTGCTGCACGATAGCGCATTTCCAACAGGAAGGAAATATTCCTTTTTTGTAGGATAAGTTGTCTACAGAACACTAGTGTTAGTTCTCTCGCGCATTTTTTGATTGCTATGGTAGGTATTCTGTCAGCGCCAGAACCTTTTTTGATGTTTAGCGTCATTAAAATACGTTTTATGATACACTGTTTGAAGAAAATATCGGGCCTCCTTGAGTGCACTTAAGTGACTATTCGGTGGTATTTTTCTTTAGAAATCGATGGTAGAATGTGAAGTCAAAAGTTTAGCTAACGGGATAGCTTTTCTCCACTGGTCTTGTTGCAACAATATTATTTGACCGTGTAGGTGGTGGTATAGTGGATTTAGTAAAATTTTGACTGATGGTTTTAGCGACTGAACAAAAGGATTTGGAATTGTTGGGGCAGGCAAAAAGTTTGTTAATTCTTTAATTATGTGACTCTTTGGTTTCCTCGATAATTTTTTTGCCTCTATTTCGGGTGCAAACAAAGATGTTTTGATTTACGATGTTAACATTGTCACGCTATTGTCGGTAGGCAAGATGTTTAGAAGCAACATCTTTATTGCACTTTCCGTCGAATCAAGGCTTGCCGTTGAAAGGGCAGTTCTTTGAAAAAGGAATGTGCTTTTCCAGACCAGCCGAATGATATTGAAAATTTCAGATGTGTCGTTGGATCTAAAACAAACCTCTCAGCAAGAGAAAGCTTGAAAATATTGAATGAGTTCTTCATCGATGGAAGAAATAGCTAAGAAAGATTATAGTGATTCTAAAATACATATATCAAAATATAATAATATGGCCATAATGAATAAATTTCAGCATAAGCTAGTACGTATATATCTCGGAATTTCCATTTCGCAACACAAATTGAAATTTGTTTGTATAACACTGCACCTTGTACCCAAAGTTCCACATTATTTGTTAGTGCACTACAGTAACAAAATTAATAATTTTCTGGGTTTATTTCCACTGCATTCAGCGCGAGCAGGAATCTGGTCATTGTCTTAGCCTTTCCTACAACGGTGTGCTATCTGTTTTACTCTATTGTGAAAATTCCGGTTTCTAGTCCTAGGGATTATAAGGGTTTTTTTGTTTGAGTTTCTGTTGTGTGGTAATACTTACAACCTAATTTTAAATTGAAAATTTGTATTAACTGGAATATACGTTAACAAATCATTTCAGTGTTAAAACTATATATATATATATATATATATATATATATATATATATATATATATATATATATATATATATAATGCAACGTCTCTCTCTGTCTGTCTGTCTGTCTGTCCGTTAGTGCGCTTATCACTGGAGAAACACTTATTCGATTTACGTACTTTTTTTTTTAAACATACATATGTTCTCTGGTCAGGTTATAGGCTATATTTTATTACGATAAGTAGCATAGGGAATGAGCAGTGACAATAATAGTGAATGAAGTCGGAAAAAAGTTTGCCGCTAGCGCGTTCCCTTGCAGTACACAGCGTAAACAATTAAATTTGGAACAATATTACGTAGCAAAGAATATCTATAATCTATTAGGCGAGAACCACTTATCCGATTTACGTGTCTTTTTTTAAATTCATACATGTATTCTTTGACAGGTTATATAGTAATAATTAGAATCTATATCTATAATATATGTAAAATACAAGGTCTCTCTGTCTGCCTGTCTGTCCGTTAGTGAGCTTATCCCTCGAGAACCACTTATCCGATTTACGTGATTTTTTAAATTCAAAAATCTATAATATATATAAAACGTAACGTCTCTCTGTCTGTCTGTCTATCCATTACTGCGCTTAGCACTCAAGAACCACTTATCCAATTTACGTGTTTTTTTTTTTTTAAATAAAATACAAAGGGAATAAACAGAGACAAAATGCTAATATGTAGGAAAAAGGATGGAAGTTTAGCAGTAAAGCTTCGCAGAAAGACTGAATAGATGGGGGGAATACTTTAAAGAAACACTAATTGGAGATGAAAATGAGTTGAATGAGAAATAGGAAGCAAAATTAACTGAAGGGTAGGATGGGATAAATAAACCCTGCAAAGAGGAAATAAGAGAAATACTCAGAACCCAAAAAAAATAAGGCCCCGGGTGGATATTATAGAAATGATAAAAGCTGGAGGAATAAATCCGGAAAATGAAATATGCCGGTTGGTGCAAGAAATATGGGAAACAGAAAAGATGCCAATGAGCTGGAGAGTGTCGCTCATTTGTCCAATATAGAAAAAAGGAGAAAAAACTATATGTGCTAATTATAGACCAACAGCCTTACTGGATGTCGTGTACAAGATAGTAGTATTGACTATCAAAAACAGACTAGCAGAGAAAGCCGAGTCTATTCTGGGAGAATATCAGTGTGGATTCAGGACCAGATATTTTCGATTAAGCAAATCTAAGATAATAGCTTAGAACAAAATTAGGCACTACACTTGGTCTTTGTGGATTTCAGAGAAGCATATGACTCTGTAGATAGAGAAGGACTCTACAAGATAATATAAGAACTAAAAATTCCAAGTAAATTGACTCGCATGGTAAGAATGACCCTGAATGACACAGAAAATAGAGTGTTGGTTGAGGGCAAAGTATCAGAAAAGTTTAAGGTGAAGAGAGCATTAACACAGGGGGAACCAGTGTCGACATGTCTATTTAATTTGGTACTAGAGAAAATAATCCGGGAGTCAGAAATAAACACAAATGGAACGGTATACCAACAAACCTGCCAATGCTTGGCCTATGCGGTTGATGTAGCAGTGATTGCAAGAGCAAAAGAGAGCCTCAAAAAAGCCATAAGTAGGATAGAAGAAAGGGGAACGATGAGAGGACTAAAGATAGATGAGGAAAAAAACAAAATACATGGAAATTACAAAGAAGAAGGATAATAAAAACAACACAAGTTTAGATATAATAAACAACTTAGGGAAAAGATATACGTTTGCAAAAGTAGACAAATTTAATTATCTGGGAGTAACAATAACAGAGAGTGGACAAGAAAGGACGGAGATACAAGAAAGAATAGCGAAAGGACAGAGATGTTTGGGGGCAATGAATCCAATATTGAAATCAAAGAATGTATCAAGAAAAGCAAAAGAAAGAATATATACGACAGTTGTCAGACTCACGGTGACATATGGATGCGAAACGTGGAAACTGAATGCAAGAGAAAAGGAGACGTTGGAGGTGTGGGAAAGGAAAGCTTTGAGAAGAATCTACGGAGGAAGGAAAGAAGAGGGACTGTGGAGAAGAAGAACAAACTACGAATTAAAATGCCTATATACGAAACCCCTTAAAAGCCAAATCATAATAAGCCAGCGATTAAGATGGTTGGGACACGTGGCAAAGATGAAGGAAGAAAGACAGGCAAAGCAAGCCCTAATAAGAGGAGTGGTTGGAAGAAGAGGCAAGGGTAGACCTCGATCTACATGGATTCAGGCAGTAAAGCAAGATCCGGAGTTGATGGGAATCCCGCACTGGGAAAAGCTAACAGGAGACAAGCAGAAGTGGAGACAAGTATGCAATCAAGCAATGAGCCTCTAAGGCCCCTTGAGGTATATAATAATATAAACATAACGAATAAGCAGTGACGATAAAGGTGAATCAAGCCCACGCGAGCGGAGCCGCGGGCACGGCTAGTATATATATATATATATATATATATATATATATATATATATATATATATATATATATATATATATATATATATATATATATATATATATATACATATATATATATATATAAACTTTTATTTTTATCTTGGGCATAAGATTCCTTTAATTAAAACTTGAGTTTTTGTTTTTTAAAAATTGTTTTTTTTTTACGTTTCGCCCTATGGTTATGGGCATTCTCAAAAATTTTTTTTTCGTAGGTATAGTTTTCATTTCTAAAAGTAAAGTCAAAAATACAATCACCAGAGAAGAACATGTACACTTTAAATTTTGTTTTTTATATTTGAATAATAGGTTAAATTTATTTTTTAAATTAACATTAACAGTTAGTTAAAAATGACACTCACTAATCAACACATTTTACTAAACCAGACCCATACATTTCGGTCTAAGACCAAGGATGAGACTGGCGAAAAGTTTTGTAGGTTGCGGAAAGTGATAGAAGAACTAAATTTCAAAACCTTTTTCTTGAAATGCTTTATCGACGAAATACACAAGAGGTGGTTTTCATCACAAAATCCAATTCACCATAGAAAAAGGAAAAAACAAAGAAATACATTTTTTAGATGTGACACTTATACGTGGAAAGGAGAATGACAAAATCCAAACAAAATGGTACCCTAAACCAACATGGTCGGCTAGACACTTGAATTACCACTAAGATTTCAAAAAATGAGTGTAATCATAGGTTTGACTGATCATGCTGTCACATTAACTCTCCCACAATTTTGATATTAGGAGTTTTTTTCTGGTTTAGGTTCATAGAATAAGCTAAACAAACAACTTATTTTAATGTTTCGCCACGAATTTGGGGCATTTTCAATTTTTTTTTCCTCTTTCTTTATTTTTCGTTCTTACATTTCTTGAACTTAGATGGTTTACTTTACTATCCCAAAAAAAACTCCTTATTTCAATATTGTAAATGGTTCAAGAAGATAAAAGTTATATTCTATATATATATATATATATATATATATATATATATATATATATATATATATATATATATATATAAATAAATAAAGAGAGAGAAAGCAAAAGTTGCCGTATCTAACAAAATCCTAAGTTATGAAACTAGTTGGGGAACTCGGCAAAAAGGGGCATCAACAGATGTTCATACTATATTCATTTAGCCAATATTTCGGTCCTAGGTTGGGACCTTCATCAGGGCACAAACTGAAAAAGATATAACGAAGCAACCAATAAAGAAAATTAGGCATAAAAAATTGGTGTTGTTAAGTCGAGTTTTTAATTTTTAATTATTACCTTCAGTTATTAATTTTAATTTGCAATTTTTAATTTCAATCCTACGATTATTAATATGGAACTATTGTAATTTAAAAGTATTATTATTCTAAACAATCATAAATTATTATTATTATTATTATGAAGAAATGTCAAAAAACAAAATTCGAGTGACTCACATGTAGCATGCAATTTAATCTAACAAGAATGACCATCAATAACAATCGCCATAGTAAAGACCAACACTGAAATAAAACAACCACTATTCACTAACACATTAAAATACAAACATGGCATTTACAGCAGGGATGCCATTGATAACGTTGGATGCGCAAAATATGAACCAATTGGTTCATATTTTGCGCGTCATTCCCAATGTTAAGATTGCCAAGTATTACTTCCACAAAAACAAGCGTATTTTTATCAAATTGAAATCTTCTCTACCCATTCTTTCTATGTCAGATATTGTCTATTCCATTTCCTGTCTTGATTGTCCCTGCTGTATATATTGGCCAGACATCACAATGTCTAAACCGTCGCATCGCATTACATAAAAGCGACACCAGATGTCATCCACAAAGATGTGCACTGGCAATTCACTCTGTTGATAATGGACACTCCTTCAACTTCAGAGAACCGAAAATCCTGCATATCCAAAAAAACCTTCTTAAAAGAGAATTTCTTGAGATGTGCTATATCAACGAGAATCCCCAAAATATCAACAAAAGAACTGATCTTCACGGCTTGAGCAGCATATACAGCTTTCTTCTCTCTTGTGACATTCATCCTTCGCATAATATCTCTGGGTCGTCATACTCCTCATAACAGTTTTTCGTTTTTGGTAAATTACAGCTCTGTCTTTCTGCATGCTGCCCCTTGGGTACCATCTTGTTTAAGTATATGTTTTTCTTGGTTTCCCCTGAAATTCTTTATAATTACATTCCCATTTGTAATAACATTAATAATAACAACTATAATAATAAATTGATTAGTATGTTCCCAATTAATAAAAAACCCTTTCCATTTGCCGCCTCCTTTTTCCTTGTTCTGTTTCCCCCCCCCCCCCAGATGAAATAAAATCGTTTCCTCTATATGTCACTTAATTATCATAACAGTGAAAATTTGCGTTCCCATTGGATACCTGTTCCCTCCATACCAAAAATTTTACCATATGACGTAGTACTTAACTCGTACTAAACCGGTCCTTTCCTGGTTGTTCAACCTTTCCTTTTATTCATTTTGAGTGATCCCTTACATCTGTCAGGTGGTCGTCCTTTGTTCGGCGCCCTGTCAAAATTGTCACTTTTCTTTGAGATGGCAGGTGGTTAATTAGTTCTGAAATTTCAGCATCCAACGTTATCAATGGCATCCCTGCTGTAAATGCCATGTTTGTATTTTAATGTGTTAGTGAATAGTGGTTGTTTTATTTCAGTGTTGGTCTTTTACTATGGCGATTGTTATTGATGGTCATTCTTGTTAGATTAAATTGCATGCTACATGTGACTCGAATTTTGTTTATTGACATTTCTTCATAATAATAATAATAATAATTTATGATTGTTTAGAATAATAATACTTTTAAATTACAATAGTTCCATATTAATAATCGTAGGATTGAAATTAAAAATTGCAAATTAAAATTAATAACTGAAGGTAATAATTAAAAATTTGACTTAACAACACCAATTTTTTATGCCTAATTTTCTTTATTGGTTGCTTCGTTATCTCTTTTTTCAGTTTGTGCCCTGATGAAGGTCCCAACCTAGGACCGAAATATTGGCTAAATGAATATAGTATGAACACCTGTTGATGCCCCTTTCTGCCGAGTTCCCCAACTAGTTTCATAACTTATATGTATATATATATATATATATATATATATATATATATATATATATATATATATATATATATAATCCGGTTTTATTTGCAAATAATGATTTATATTGGGGTCACTAGGGTTAAAATTCTGATAATTAATCTTACCTTTAACCTAACCCCAATAATCTTCCTTCGTTTTCAGGTAGAATTTCCAATTAAAATAAATTTAAATGATTATAGATATCCACGGCATTATTACAGACACATCAATTCTGGCCAGTAAATCCAATATACCGAAATAAATAAAGCACTGTTAAACTCCAGACAGTGGCAATACTAAACTTTTCACATTATTTGACCCAAAAATAGACAGAGAACAACGTGTACCAGATATTTACTTCCTAAAAAGTAATATAATTTGGATTTGTTATAACTTGGTAGGCTGTATTGACAGCAGTCAGCTGCAATCCATATTTATAGTGATCTCTTAGCAAAGATATTCCGCAAATTGGAAGGAGTCCTTAAGAATGTGTAAGGTCGTATTAGAATACATCAATTAAAAGATACACACGGTAATATAAAAGGTAGTGAAACAGACCTGATTGAAATTGTTGAAGATTTTTACAGAATTCTTTATGAACAACAAAGTCGGGAACCTCCAAATGTCGTCGACGAGACTATCTTAAATGTAGGCTCTTAGGAGTTGTCTGATCTCACCATACGGGAGGTAAAGCCGGCACTGTCTCAAATAAAAAAAGATCGAGTCCCTAGAGGAGACGGTATTACAGTTGATATGATATTAATGGGCGAAAACGCCAGAGTTGAATCTGTGACAATACTGCTCAATAAATGTCTAGAGGTCGAGAAAATACGGGAAACATGACAAAATATTCAAGTAGTGTTGGTACGGTAAAGGCGATAAACTAAAAATAGATAACTTTCGACCTATAAGCCTTCTTCCCCATCCATACAAATTGTTAACAAAAATAATAATAAACTGACTTATGAATAAATTAGATGCCTATCAATCTCCTGAACAAGCCAGATTACGCAAAGGCTATAGGACAAACGAGCACATATAATTAATCCGAACACTAATTGAAAAACGTATTGAAAGTAACGAAACCCTTTACCTCGCTTTCGTTGACTATTGACTGTAACAAGACGTTTGACTCCGTAGAATTGTGGGCTTCGGAGATCTAAGTAATGCGAGAATTGATTCTTGATATAAAAATATCTTTAGTTACATATCTAAAAATACAATCACTCGTTTTGTTTAATACATAAGTTGAAAAAAATTGCGAATCAGCGTTTAAGAATGCAAAGCGAGCATCCCAATAAATATTAACCTATATGTAGATAATACTATAATCTTCGAAGACCTTCAGTTACCTAAAAATAAATTTAACGAAGTAGTATTGAACACAAATGAACACCTTCTTCAAAAAGAACAAAAACAGAAAATGGACATCATTCGTAATCAGTAACAGGAAAGACATTATCCAAGACGTAAGTATCCTAAACAGATGTTCAGTTGGGGGTTACCATCGCATTGTGAGAGCAAAAGTGTTTATTAATATTAAACCGGAAAGAAACAACATGATTCTTAAACGAAACTATAAGAAATTGACAACCCTGGAGGATATGGATTCCTATAGAAGAGAGATCGCAAGCTCCTTGGAACATAATGAAGGTACAGCAGTTGATGATATATTTGAAAACATCAAAAATAATATAGAAAATGTTATTGACAAAACAACAAAAAGAATAGAAATTAAATCAAAGAGTAAAACAGCGTATGGAGCAAAGGAGAGAAATGATAGATAAGACTAGAGACGAATACAGAACTATAAATAGAGAGATATCAAGGGAAATTAAAAAAGATAAAAAAATGCAGAGGAAATTAAAAACGTTGTAGAACAGAATAAAAGCTTAAAAATCATGAGAAGGAAGAACACAAGGAAAGACATAGGCAAGATTAAAGACATACACGTTAATATAATAACAAACAAAAGAGATATTTTACAGATCATCGAATTATTTTATCAACAATTATATACCTTGCAAGATAAAAGAACAGAAATCAACATACCAAAGTCCTAAATTAGGAGTCGGAGGATATCCCAGGCATCACAGAAGAGGAAATCACATCATCCTTGAAGAACATAAAAAATAACAAAGATTGTCATTATGCATAAAAAAGGAGATACGTCAGACCTTGCAAACTATCGACCCATTAGCCTCCTAAGCCATGTATACAAATTATTCAAGAAAATACTACCAAAGGTCTAGCAAACAAATTCGAGCGCTTCCTTTCAGAAAAACAAACAGGTTTCCGCTCGGGGTATCGAACAGACGACCACCTGCTTACAGTTAAAATCCTCATTGAAAAATATATAGAATATAATAAGCCTCTTGTACTCATATTTGTGGACTTCGAAAAGGCTTTTGACTCTGTAAATCAGCAGAGACTTTTGGAAGCGCTTGCTGAATCATTGATATTCCAATGTAATTAAATACATATATGAAAACTAGCCGGGCCCGCGGCTCCGCTCGCGTGGACTTAATTCACTACTATCGTCACTGCTTATTCCTTATGTTACCCAACGTAATAAAATATCTCCCATTATTTCTCCTTATCTCCCAATATTTCTCCTTATTTCCCATTATCTCTACATAATTTCCATTATCTAGGCTTATCTCTGCTCATCTCCCATTATTTCTCCTTATCTCCCATTATTTCTCCTTATCTCCCATTATTTCTCCTTATCTCCCATTATCTCACCTTATTTCCCATTATCTAGGCTTATCTCGACTTATCTCCCATTATTTCTCCTTATCTCCCATTATCTCACCATAACTCCCATTATCTAGACTTATCTCTGCTTATCTCCCATTATCTCTCCTTATCTCCCATTATTTTTACTTATCTCCCATTATCTCACCTTATCTCCCATTATTTCTCCTTATCTCCCATTATCTCACCTTATCTCCCATTTTCTAGGCTTATATCGAATTATATAGAACATATGTATAAATTTATAAAAACACGTAAATCGGATATGTGGTTCTCGAGTGATAAGCGCACTAACGGACAGACAGACAGACAGAGAGAAAGATGTTGCATTTTATATATATTGTATTCTTTGCTACATGATATTGTTCCATATTTAATGCTTTAGGGAGTGTATTGCAAGAGAACGCGCTAACGGCAAAATTTTCTCCGACTGAATTCACTATTATCGTCACTGCTTATTCCTTATGTCACCTAATAAAATATATCCTATAACCTGGCCAGAGAACATACGTATGGTTAAACAAAAGCACGTAAATCGGATAGGTAGTTCTCCAGTGATAACCACACTAACGGACGGACAGACAGACAGAGAGACATTGCATTTTATATATATTATAGATATTCTCTGCTACATAATATTGTTCCATATTTAATGGTTTGGACTGTGTATTGCAAGAGAACGCGCTAGCGGCAAACTTTGTCCGACTTCATTTACTATTATTGTCACTGCTCATTCCTTATGCTACCTATCGTAATAAAATATAGCCTATAACCTGTCCGGAGAACATAAGTATATTTAAAAAAAAAAGTACGAAAATCGGATAAGTGGTTCTCCAGTGATAAGCGTACTAACGGACAGACAGACATACAGAATGCATTTTATATATATATTATAGATGTAATAAAATATATACCTATAACCTGGTCAGAGAACATATGTATGAATTTAAAAAATCACGTAAATCAGATAAGTGGTTCTCGAGGGATAAGCGCATTAACGGACAGACAGACAGACAGACAAACATTGCATTTTATATATATTATAGATATAGATTATTATTATTATTATATAACCTGGCCAAAGAATATATGCATGAATTTAAAAAAAGACAGGTAAATCGGATAAGTGGTTCCCGCGTGATAAACGCACTAATGGACAGACAGACAGACAGAGAGACATTGCATTTTATATATATTATAGATTATATATTACAGATATTCTTTGCTACATAATATTGTTCCATATTTAATGGTTTAAGCTGTGTATTGCAAAGGCACGCGCTAGCGGCAAACTTATTTCCGACATCATTCACTATTTTACGTCACTGCTCATTCCTTATGCTACCTATCGTAATAAAATATAGCCTATAACCTGGCCAGAGAACATATGTATGTTTTTAAAAAAAAAGTACCTAAATCGGATAAGTGGTTTTTCAGTGATAGGCGCACTAACGGACAGACAGACAGACAGAGAGACGTTGCATTTTATATATATTATAGATGTAATAAAATATATATCTAAAACCTAGTCAGAGAACATATGTACGAATTTAAACAATCACGTAAATCGGATAAGTGGTTCTCGAGGGATAAACGCACTAACGGACAGACAGACAGACAGAGAGAGGTTGCAATTTGTTTATATTATAGGTATAGATTATTATTATTATTATATAACCTGGCCAAAGAATATATGTATGAATTTAAAAAAAGACGTAAATCGGATAAGTGGTTCTCGCGTGATAAACGCACCAGTGGATAGACAGACAGACAGATAGACATCGCATTTTATATATATTATAGATTCTAGATATTCTCTACTACATAATATTGTTCCATATTTAATGGTTTAGACTGTGTATTGCAGGGGAACGCGCTAGCGATAAACTTTTTTCCGACTTCATTCACTATTATCGTCACTGCTGATTCCTTATGCTACCTATCGTAATAAAATATAGCCTATAACCTGGCCAGAGAACATATGTATGTTTTAAAAAAAAAAGTACGTAAATCGGATAAGTGGTTCTCCAGTGATAAGGTCACTAACAGACAGACAGACAGACAGAGAGACGTTGTATTTTATATATATTACAGATGCCACCGCTCAAGTTAAAGCATAAACTAATCAATCCAGCAGCAAATTTCGAATCGAAAGAGGAGTGCGGCAGGGAAATACGCTCTCAGCCAAGCTTTTCGTTTTTATCTTTTTTGGAGGTAAAGAAGCCTCGTTGCCAGTTCGCAAGAAATAATTGAGGTTTCTGCTCTGTTATCAGAAGTTTAGACATCCATCGTGCAGACACTTTTTCATCTCTAAATCTTCTTGAATAAATTTGAAAACTGTAGTTTTTAGTACTCCACCTTCTTTAGCAAGGACTGTCGAGCTGACAGCATGAAATCTCCAAGAAGCCCGACGGTTTCCTCGTTTGTTGCCTCAGTGAGTCTTCCCGATCGGGAGTTATCTTGAATTGCCTCTCGGCCCCATTAAAACTGTAACTGACAATTATTTAACAACGAAGCAATGTTCTCGTGTTTAACATCATTTTCATTGTTAGGTCGATAACTTACAAAACACTTTCGTACTTCGAGCTGTTAAACTGAAAAAATATTTAAGGAAACAATTTTTTTTTTTGAAGATATTTTTAATTTACTAAAGTAATCCAATAAATTACTCAAACGAATTAGTCTATTTTAAAATAAACGTAACCGTTGCAAAATCGTCGTTTGCTTGGAAGAAACATTTTTCTAATCCATTAAACCTATCCCGGGGAATAGCAAAAACAGTCGACCGTAAGCAGAAATTTAACGTTATACCAACAATATCAATCGATTTAAAAAGTAATTGAAAATATTGTCGAAAAGTATTTGGAATCATTAGGCGGAAAAGTTGTTTTTTAAAGGAGTAATGTTCCTGCTCAAGCCTAGATTGAAAACATTTAGTAACTGATTACCCGGCTGTAATTTAGCTTCTAAATAAATTACCTGATTTTTTAAAAAAGATAAAAAAAAACTCCATTATGGTATATAAGTATATAAGTAGGAAGTTTGATAGAAAATGAGGCCCGTTACTTTTTAGTTTAGTATCTTAGAACTATAACACAATATTGACTTTCATTAGGTCATGATTATGTATATGTTTTAAAAGCACACTCAGAAGATTTACTTGCAAGATTTGTATTAAGGTACACCTTTTTTAGGTAAATTCGAACATACTCGTAAATATAGCTAAAATAATAGAAGAAATAATGGTTAGAATCGCAAAAAAATAGGTCACTAGAGAAAGACATAGATAACACTGGTCAACAAAAAAAAGAAAATTGCTTGTTTCCTGTGATTTTTTTTTGTTTCTATCTCAAATTGACGCGTATTTTTTAAATATGGCAACAATTTTTCTCTAACAGCTTTTGTTTTTGAGTTATAGCTAACTACCCTCATTTACTATTTTTACTTAGATTTTCGTTTTTTATTGGACACTAAAATATATTTTGTTGTTGTTTTAGATATGGCTTCGTCAAGAAGATGTTGTGTGCTTAATCCCGATTGTTTTTGCTATATTTGCGGTAAATATATATTTGCAAAATATCGAAAACCTATATCGGACTTTGAGAAAACTGCGTATCATCAATACTCTAAAATAAAATTGTGTAATCAGGACAAGCCATGGGTTCCTCATATTGTATGCCAGAAATGTATGGTATGTCTACGGTTATGGTCCAGTGGAAAAAGAGATGCAATAATGTTCGTAACATCCATGATTTGGCGAGAACCTCGAAACTATCATGACGATTGCTACTTCTGCGTTGTGAAAATAAACGGAATTAACCCTGGAAATCGAAGTAAGTGGTCATATCCTAACTTATCTTCTGCTCAACGACTTCAATTAAAATCACAAGAGATACAACCCAGCACATCTAAATTTTCTGATGATCCAAATCTCTGTGAACCCGAACGAAATACATCAAGTGAAGACTCTGATTCAGACTACAAATGTAGCCTTTCAGAACCTCAACCATTTAATCAGAAAGAACTAAATGACTTAGTAAGAGATCTGAACTTACCAAAAGAAGCTGTTGAAATATTAGCATCTCATTTAAAAGAAAAAAATTTGCTTACTCCGGAAACCAACATTACATTTTATCGTACCCGAGAAAAAAATCTGTTACCGTATTTTTCTCAAGAGAAGGATTTAGTTTTTTGTAACGATGTTAGTGGTATTTTGCAGCAGATGGGATTAAAACAGTACCAACCTAGTAATTGGCGTCTTTTCATAGACAGCAGCAAAAGAAGTTTAAAGTGTGTTTTGCTTCATAACGGTAACAAGTACGGATCTATACCTATTGCACATTCGACGACTTTAAAAGAAGAATACGTAAATGTTTCTAAAATTATGGGAAAAATTAAGTATCAAGACCACAAATGGGTCATTTGTGTTGATCTGAAAATGGTTAACTTTCTTTTAGGTCAACAAGGGGGTACACAAAGTTCCCTTGTTTCGTTTGTCTCTGGAATAGTCGTGACAAACAACACCATTGGTCACAAAAAGTTTGGCCAGTGCGGGAAGAGCTAAAACTTGGTACAAAAATGTTATAAACGTGCCTTTAGTTAGCCGAGACCGCATCATATTTCCACCACTTCATATTAAACTCGGCAAAATGAAACAGTTTGTGAAGGCGCTTGACAAAAGTGGCGAATGTTTTAATTTTCTTTCACGCAAGTTTCCAGGATTAAGTTCAGAAAAATTGAAAGCTGGTATTTTTGATGGGCCACAGATTAGCCAACTCGTGAAAGATCCTAATTTTGTCAAATCAATGACTGAAGTCGAATCCAAAGCTTGAAATTCATTTGTTTTGGTTATGAGTAGCTTCTTAGGCAAAAAGAAATCTGACGACCATGTCGAGCTTGTTGAGTGCATGCTATCGAACTTGCAAGAGTTAGAATGCAACATGAGCATAAAAATCCACTTCCTGCACTCGCATTTAGACCGATTTCCACAAAATCTGGGTGATTTTAGTGAGGAGCAGGGTGAAAGATTTCATCAGGATCTTCGGACAATGGAAGAGCGTTATCAGGGGCGGTGGGACTCAAATGTGATGGCAGACTACTGCTGGAGTTTGCAACGAGATCTACCTAAAGTCGTTCATTCAAGGAAATCTTATAAAAGATCATTTGCTAGTGTTCAATAGAAATTTTGTTAACATAATGTATTATTTTTTTGTATTTTTTTTTGGCAAAATAATAAAACTGTATATATATTTCAAAAGGTAAAGCTGTTAGCAATCTTTTTTCATAGTCAGGGCCATAGAAATACCCAATAACAGAAAAAAAAATAAAGGAAACAAGACTTGTGTTGACCAGTGTAATCGTTGGGGCAACTAATTCTCCGATGTGGATTAGCTACCTATAACCATTCAAAATTCAACAAGATTCAAAAGTGATTAATTTATCGCTGTTTAATGACAAAGCATCGTACAGGGCCGCACTATACCTGATTCTATAATTGTTGGGTATAAAATTTAATTGTGTTAAGACAGTTGAATTTTAATGTTTTATGTACTGAATAATACAGAATATAGCAATTACATAAATATATTAAAACAGTGTACAGTGTCCTCGCGTACATTTGTTACAATTTTAGTTATTAATTAATATCTAGTTCAATTTCGCTATCGCTACTATCTTGCAAATCAGTAAGTGTTTTTACAGGTTCTAAACTATTTATTTTATGTACATACATTTATATGAGTTTTCAATTTTTTTGACGTGTTGAATGCAGTTTCTCCAGTTTTCAACGGTTACATTTTTGACTTTATTAACTCAATCACACTACTGTTTAAGGTGAGTGTATTATTGTAAGCACGTATATTAGACTTTATTTTATGCCATATCAACTCGATCGCATTAAAGATACAATAATATGGTGGGAGCCGAATTATTTCGTGTCCTGCTTCCTTTGCAACTTTATCACAAACATATTTCTTTGAAAAATTGTAACTTTTTAAAACTTCTAACAATTGTTTAACTGTATAACTTTCATGGAAATATATGGCAAGTTCGCCCAAAAAACCTTGTATTTCCCTTTTTCTACTGGTGGAACTTGGTACCTTATTCATTTGGCGACTATGATAGGATGCATTATCCATCATAATACAGCTATTCGGTGATATATTCGGCATTAATTTGTTTTGAACCCAATCTACAAAAGCTTCAGCGATTGTATCACAATGATAATCCAAGCTGGAATCTGAAATATTCTTGGCTGCTAGAAATAGACATTCTGGTATCCAGCCTTCTTCTGACCCCACATGTAAAATAGTTATTCTTTTACCTTTATTTGATGGAGCTTTGGTGTGGCATTTTTTGGATTTATCAATCCATCCTTTACTGGGTGTGTCGTGGGTGTCATACCAGGTCTCATCTAGGAAGATTATCATTCGATTTTCCGATGTAGTTGTATTTATTTTTTTTCAAGATATTCCATTCTGAGTTGTGGTAAGCGCTGTAATTCCATTATAACTTGCCTTTTGTCGATTTTTTTGAACAAAAACCCCAAACGACGTAGAATACGTCATAAAGTTGTAGTGAAATATTTTATGTCACAACGAACCTCGGACAGCCTCCGTGAAAGTGACAATAACGTAGGAACTTTTTGTTCTGCGTACGTTTCATAAATTTTGCGGCGGATTAAGTCTTCTTGACAGAAATCAATACATTTCGACACACCTTTGTCTTTTCGTGTTTTTTTTAGGCGCTATCGAATTATTTACAATTTTCCAATCTGTACTTTCAGGGATGCTTGTTAAAGCTGATGTCTCCATAAATGAAAAACACTTTTCGTGGCCTCGCTCCACTAACTTTAAATAAACACTTTTAATTATCACTTTTGCCTCAACGGGCTTCTGATGGAAAGGGCTTCGGACATTTCAAGACACTATTGAACTTTATAATACACACTATTTCAGTATAATACTGCAGATAAAATGAAGAATATTCATTATATTTATAAACACCAAGTAGCCAATAAAATGTTAGATTGAAAGGGATATATATATATATATATATATATATATATATATATATATATATATATATATAATATATATATATATATATACGAGGCTGGTTTGAAAAGTCCGTGCAAAGTCCGAGAGATGGCACCACCGGCGCGTATCGAGGTCATGTTTAGTTAGTAGCATCTCTTGAATGAACGCACACCAAGTTTCAGCCATATTGGTCTATTTCTTTGTGTTTGGCATTCGTGTGAATCAAGGAAGTTGAGTGATTTTCAAGAAATAGACGAAAAAGAATTTCGTTAAACATTACTTTATGAAAGGCAAAACTCCTTAGGAGACTAAAGAGAAGCTTGATAAACATTATGGTGACTCTGCACCTTCGATTAGAACAGTTTATAAGTGGTTTCAAAATTTTCGGACTGGCCATATGGGCACAAGTGACGCTGAACGTTTTAGATGGCCTGTGGAGGTTACGACTCCAGAAAACATTGATCAAATCCATGATATGGTGATGGATGACAGAAGAGTTAAGGTGCGTGAGATTGCTAGTGCTATGGGCATTTCGACTAAACGGGTACATAATATTTTGCATAAACATTTGGACATGAGAAAGCTATCCGCCAGATGGGTGCCGCGATTGCTCACGCTTGACCAAAAACGGAATCGTGTGAAGTGATGCAAGGATGATTTGCAGCTGTTCCAGAAGAATTCGGAGGACTTTAAGCGTCGTTTCGTCACTGTGGATGAAACATGGATAAATTACTATACTCCTGAGACCAAACAACAATCTAAACAATGGGTTACCAAGGGGGAATCTGCACCAAAAAAGGCGAAGACCGTTCCTTCGGCCGGAAAGGTTATGGCGACTGTCTTTTGGGATTCGCAAGGGATAATCCTTATCGACTATCTGGAAAAGGGTAAAACTATTACAGGTGAATATTATTCATCGTTATTGGACCGTTTGAAAACCGAGCTGCAAGAAAAACGCCCGCGATTGGCCCACAAGAAAGTCCTTTTCCATCACGACAACGCACCAGCACACACCTCAGCAGTTGTGGTCGCAAAATTAATGGAAATAGGATTCCAACTCGTTTCACATCCCCCCCTATTCTCCAGACTTGGCTCCTCGGACTACTATTTGTTCCCCAATTTGAAGAAATGGCTGGCGGGACAAAGATTCTATTCAAACGAGGAGGTGATTGCAGACACTAATGGATATTTTGCAGACTTGGACAAATTCTATTATTCGGAAGGGATCAACAAACTAGAACATCGTTGGACGAAGTGTATAAGCCTAAAAGCAGACTATGTCGAAAAATAAGAAAGGTTTACCTCAAACACATAAGTAGTTTTTATTTTTGCACGGATTTTTCAAACCAGCCTCGTATATATATATATATATATATATATATATATATATATATATATATATATATATATATACAATACTTAAAAATTTTCTTGAACCATCAATTAATATTTATTTCATTTGTTGGGCTTTCGGCTCGTTTTATGAATATTTGGTATTTAAAATTAAACTTAAATTGACGTTTTTCGCCCTTTGGTTTAGGGCATTTCCATTTTTTTTTTCTTTATTTCTACAAAATATACAAAATATAAAATATAAAATTATATTTAGGTACACTAGTACAACACAAATTATTTAACACACACAACCATAAACTATTTACATAAATTCTTAGTTCTATATTTAAAAATTAAAATCACATGGAACCTACCTTGAATCTCACATACATATTTTATTTATTACTGACGAGCCATAGTGGCATTCTTATCGATGTAGATTTTATTTTGTATTATTGATCCGTGATTTTTTTTTTTTTTGAATCTTAAGCAGGTAGTCTTTTTGTTAATATATTAAGGATGAGTATACACTTTAAAATATTACCTTATTAAATTTGTATAAATATGGCTAATTCCTTTTATATCACTTTTATCATTAACTGTTAACTTCTCATTTTTTTTTTTAATTTCGATCATTTCTTTTATTGCAAGTTTTCCAATATTAATGTCCCTGTTTTTTTCCATCAAAAGTTGCAATTTACTTCAGAAATCGAAAATAACAATGAAATACATTTCCTGGATACAACTTTAATTAGAACAAAATAATCACTAAATGGTATACTAAACCAACGTGGTTTGGCAGATATTTGAATTTCTACTCTAATCACACAAAGGCTTAAAAGGTAAGTGTTGTTATCGGTTTAATAGACCGTACAATAGTGCTGACCTCACCAAATTTAAGACCGGAAGCACTGAATCAAATGAAATCAGTGTTAATACAAAATGGATTTAGAGAAAAAGACATCAACCAAACAATAAAAACAAGAACATACAAATTCTATAATCAAAAAATCAAAAAAGATGAAACCAAAGAACAAAATCAGAACAAAATTCTCCCACTACCTTATACACGCAATTTATCAGAAAAACTAAAGAACACTCTAAAAAATATATAACATAACTGTTTGTCACAAAACACAAAACAAACTAAGCTCACTATTTACAAACTTAAAAAGCCAGGTACCAAACATGAACCAATCCAACATAGTTTATTATTATAACGTTGTGCAGATTGCCCAATGCATTATATTGGTATGACGACCCAATTATTAAAAAACAGACTCAATGGACACAAGTATACAAAAAATGCAACAACGGCACTTCATAAACACACAACGGAACTTGGACATGATTTCAACTTTAATGAAACAAAGATTTTAAACAGGGACATTAATATTGGAAAACTTGCAATAAAAGAAATGATCGAAATTAAAAAAAATGAGAAGTTTAGAGTCAATGATAAAAGTGATATAAAAGGAATTAACGATATTTATACAAATTTAATAAGGTATTTTAAAGTGTATACTCATCCTTAATATATTAACAAAATACTACCTGCTTAAGATTCAAAAAAAAAAAAAAAATCACGGATCAATAATACAAAATAAAATCTACATCGATAAGAATACCACTGTGGCTCGTCAGTAATAAATAAAATATGTGAGATTCAAGGTTGGTTCCATGTGATTTTAAATTTTAAATATAGAACTAAGAATTTATATAAATAGTTTATGGTTGTGTGTGTTAAATAATTTGTGTTGTATTAGTGTACCTAAATGTAATTTTATATTTTATATTTTGTAGAAATAAAGAAAAAAAAAAAAAATGAAAATGCCCTAAACCAAAGGGCGAAACGTCAATTTAAGTTTAATTTTAAATACCAAATATTCATAAAACGAGCCCAAAGCCCAAGAATTGAAAATAAAAAAATATATATATATATATATATATATATATATATATATATATATATATATATATATGTATATATATATGTATATATATATATATATATATATATATATATATATATATATATATATATATATATATATATATTTGTATGTATCAGTGACTTAAAATACGAGTTCAAAAATATATATAATGTAATACTTGCACACATTTTTCTTTGTAAGTTGCCAAAAATCGCTGCCCTCCTTATCTCGAGAAGTAATGGATCAAAAAATTTTGAAAATGTTCTGAAATATTCTCCACAGGGTGTAGATTGACGGAAAATTATCACGAGTGAATTACCTTAATTATAATATAATAAATTAATAATAATTTATCTAGTGTATAAAAAAAATATGTCAACAAAGATCGGAAACAAACTTTGTTGAAAACTCATTTGGGGTGTGTTTTGTGAAGTCACTGATCAGGTTAGTTCAAGTGTATACTTCCGCAACAAAAATGTTTATTTTAATAACAATCAACGTACGGAACACTAATTGCGTAAGTCTGAGTTTCACTTGGCCGGTTATTTACGTTATCTATCTAGCTATAAAGGGAATTATGTGTTTCGTTATTACAGTCTACACTAATATACTGAATCCAGAGTTACTCGAGTTTGTTCCACCCTCTCCATTAATTGCGCGCTATTATATATATTCAACATGTAAAACATGTAAAACTCCCAAACAATTGTCATTAACTTTCCAGAAGAAGACTAAACTTTCGCCTTTTTTGAGATGAAGAGCTCTTGTAAATCCATTGCATCGACTTTTGTTTCGCAGGAGGATGCCGATAACACAATCGAGTCTCTAAAGTCTGACGACCCTGGCTCCATAGTATAGTCTTGGTTTACTGTGCTCAAGGTGTCTGATTTGATCTCCAGCATGTTGGTCTACTCATTTATTTATTTAAGCATATTTGACTTGGTCAGGTACTGCGTTGTTAAAGAAAGAGCCGTGATATACAAATGTGTGTTTCCGTACCTGGATACCTTTGACAAACAATAATATCCATCGATATCTGTATCATATAGAAAAGTTTAAATAATATTGAGACGGGAAGGTCAACGATAAGAAAAGACGGCCAAGTATTTTGGATAAAATCTGATGTAAGGAATTTGGGGATTTATCGTGTGGAACTTTTCTCGTTCTTAAGCTTCGTGCAGAATCTTGAAAATTGCAGTTTCAGGTATTTCTGCTCCTTTAGCAAACACTGGGATCTTCATTCGTCGGTCTGATAGTAGCAAATCCTCAACAAGCCTGATGACTTCCTTACTTCTTACCTCAACCTCAATTTAGCATGATTTCGAATCATACTGAATTGAGTCTCGACCGAATCTAAAATATGTAGACAAAAATTTTACTTGAAAATAAGATTCTTGCCGTATACCTGGGACATACTCTCATGAATAATTTTTGGTTCATATCTCACTTTGTCACTGCATGTTGCTTCAAATAATCGTTAAAACTGGAACGCAACGTACTCGTAGAAAATTTTATCAAAGTATTTGGAACAGCGACGATTACTTGACAACCAAGCATTTTTTTTGCCGTTATTTTTATGGCGAAGCAGATAATTTATATACTCGTACCATTTTAACAGCATCCTTGATACTTTTCTTTCCTTGACAGTACAGTTATATGTAGGAACACTGCAGAACACATTATTATTCCTACCGGGTTTGATTTCTTCAATCTTATTTTCTGAGTAATATTCTAGAGGTTATTTACAGCAGCCGGATATGAGAGATTCATGACTTTTTGGTATTACAACATTGACGCCGTGAAAATGAAACAAGGGTTTTAGAAAATTTTCAGAACTTTTTTTTTTATAGGCCCTTGTGAATAATGGAGCAGTCTGCCTCATCTTAAGGGTGCCCCAGAACGCTCTAGTTATGTGCTGGTTCTCCAGCCGGAGTGGCTGGCATACCTGCTAAACCTTGTAAGCTGGGCCCACTACCCTTTACTTCCTCTTACAATGTGACGACTATTCTTTATATAGGAGTGTTAGTTTTAAAAACTTGTGGGTTAGTTTATGTGTGTAGATGTGTAGATCTATGCTACCTTAACCTAACTAGTCTAATTAAAAACTAAAATCTAAGTTCCCGGCTATTTCGGAAGTGTTATGTTACAATAGTGTTAGTGGTGTGTGATGTTTACATATTTAGCTTATTTTTTTGGAGGACTACACTACTACTTTATCCCTATATATGTAATATAGTCCGTCTTGGTAGTCGAGTTTTAATCGTGTTTATTGTTAGTCTATTTGCAATATCTCTGAGGGTCGTAAGTAGTGATTACTGACATTTGCGTTGTGTCTGAAGACGTTAGCTATCTCAGGGTTTGGGTGAGCTGGCGCTTTCTCAAGAAAGTGAAGCTGGGTATTTCAGGTGAATTCTTTTATTGTGGGCATTTGAAACTCCCTGTGCAATTGGTTGTGGTAGACAAACCAGGGAGCTCCTGCTATGATACATAGGGTTTTATTTTCAACTGTCTGAACTTTGGCTCGATGCTTTCCATTTCTTCTTATAATTTTTTTCTTTCTCCAATATTTCGACATTTGGAAAATCAAATCGATGCAATGTCCCGTTTTAGGTGGTGGTCTACAACGGCACATGATCTTTTTCCTATTAGACAATCACTCTTATGTTGTGTGATTCTCTGTTTTAGCCATTGTGAGATTTATCCAACGCAACGTAGCAAGAGTCACAACCCAAACATGACAATTGGTAAATCACGTCGGTCTTATACAATAATAATGGCTTTTGTTTGAGTTGGATGAACAAGGTGTAGTTGCTCAGACTATTATATTTTGAGATCTTTATATGTGTGAAACAGAGATTACAGAGTCTGTTAGCAGACGTACAAACGGTAGTTTCTTGTATTTTACTTCTGTGGGGCCATCATAATTATTAGAATCATAAATTAGTTCTGGTTAGTTGGGTGATTAGAATAATAATTTATAAATCTGACGAATGCGGCTGGTTTCTGGTACCAGTTTAAAATAATTACATTGTCCTCAGTTCTAATCACCTTTGTGGCAAGAAAGGTTACACTTCTTTTATAGTTCCATGATAAATTGTGTTTATTAGAGGAATTAAAGGTGTTCAAGGTTAACTGAATTTTATTGGCGGGTACAGCACAAATAATATGATCCACATATTTGAAAATAAAAGGGAAGTTAACAGGTAGTTTTGGTAATGTAACATCAACGAGTTGGTCCAACACTATAGTGGTTAGAATAGCACTAATGGGGGATCCCATTGGGGTACCGAATATCTGTTTGTAGAATTTCTCATTAAAATCGAAATAGGTGTTTTTTGAATATAAATTTAATAAGTCTTAAAGAGTTATTGTTTGATAAGGACGTGTATGTTTCAATGGAGGTCTATTTGTTTTCTAAGATCTCCAATTCAACAGGTATGTTATATATATATGAAACGAATTACTTTGTTATTTGTCACAATATATATATATATATATATATATATATATATATATATATATATATATATATATATATATATATATATAAATATATATAAATATATATATATATATATATATATATATATATATATATATATATATATATATATATATATATATATATATATATGCGAAAAATCTCGAGACTTTGCAGAAAAAACAATGTTTTTTGCCAAAAATCGATTTTATTCTTCAACATACCTTCGTATACTACTCAGTATATATCACCACTACACCAAACAAGTCACAGTCAATCATCGCTCCTGATGAAGCTAACATGGTTAGCGAAACGCGCGTCGAGTGCAAAAAAATAAAGTGTTTGGTGTAGTGGTGATATATACTGAGTAGTATCATTGTGCCAAAGATTCCACATTCCCAACTTAGTATACTTTCGTATGTCTTCGGATTGAAAACAAACGTCTAACCAAGGGAAAGTTCGAAAATATTCTATGAATTCTTTCTATTTAGCAGACTTGTAGTGCCAAATCTTGCGCGGTTTAGGCGCCTCTTTCTAACTAATTCGTAGGATACTGGATCTCGAAAGAAGTTTATGGTCGGAAGAACTGTGTAAATCTCTGGATTGGTGGTTAAAAACAGATTAAAAAAACTGGCGAACTCTACGTCTCGATCAGGGTGCCGTGTTGGGTCGTCAATAAGGTGAGTTAAGCCACATTTGGCACCATTTCTGGCAGCTGTACGTAAGCCCGGCCCTGATAATCGTTTTGTAAATTAGCCCCTTGTTATGAGCTAATAATTTAAATTTCTAAATGAAATAAAACGAATTACTTTGTTATTTGTCACTTATTTTTTTATTTATCTGCTACTGCAGTTTCGTAGGTTTACTACATTGTCAAGCATAATATTACGCTTGACAATGTAGTAAACCTACGAAACTGCAGTAGAAGATAAATAAAAAAATAAGTGACAAATAACAAAGTAATTCATGTCATTTCATTTAGAAATTTAAAGTGTACTCTCACAAAGTAACGGACACCTCAGTTATACAATTCTAATAATTTACCTCGATGGTTTAAAAGCGGGAAGCGGGTACAGTTTCCCTAGGAGCTGATATGCCACTGTCACTTGGTCCTTAAATACGAACTGTTTGTCGTATAGAAGGCCCAGGTTCGTAATGCTGTTGGTCCATCTGTTTTCAGAGAATATACGTAAATTACGTATGTAGAAACGACAGTAGGTATTTTTGGTAGAAAAGTAGGTTTTATTAAAAATAGTTGTTATAAATATTTTACGTCTTTATTACGAATATCCATAATTCCGTTTACTGATATATTTTTTCCTACTCTATATCTATCAATCAATTAAATATTTCTCTCCGAGTCAAAATTCTACTTCTTTCCTATTATTACTTTTGTTCTTTTTATGAACATCAAGATAAGATTGACAGTGATTGATTTCTTCAACTCAAATAAAACTCTCTTATCAATAAATCAAAACTTTCCACTTAAAATTAAGAATCAAAACCAAGCATTCCGAGCATACTGTTCGGACCCGTTAAAGTTTGGAAACTGGTGTGCAGTCAAATGACAATTATACTACTCTAAAGTGGTTTTTAGGATATTCCCAGAACTTGTCACGGGAATTAGTAGGGAATACGGTGAAATTTTGCTATAGTAAACGGTAAAAGTTTGAAATTAATTTCATGGCGGGAATAATTCCTCTCCTGGATTAAATAACTTTCTTAAGTTAGTTAATTTAATATGGATAGTAATGGATGGGAAGATAAATAAAAGGAAATTTGTTTTGGGAATGTTCCTAACAAACTTGCTTTAAGTAAACGGTGCTAATGGAGAGATTGTAATGATTTGTTTACAGCCTTAAGAATATTAATAATAAATCCGCCCAGTTCACATCTTTCGTTGAGGAAGGTATTAGATTTGAAAGAGTGGAAAATTACTCTGCAAGAATGAATGAATGAAAGAATGCTTTATTTAGCTACTAGCTAATACATTACAACACTTAAATTTATAATTTACAACGTATTATGCAATTTCTTGTCTAATTGAACCACTAATCAGTTTTCGAAACTCTGATTAATTTCTTGCATTTTTTTTGCCTCATTGGGGGGAGCATTAAAAAGTCGGACTCCTTCCTAGAACAATGACTTCATCAAAAACGTATGTTCTATGTGAAAATTATCCCTGGATCTTATATTGTGCTGGTGAAGCTCGTAACGCTGAATTAGAAATTTGTTCAGATAGCCTGGTAATTAAAATTATATAAAAACAGCACTATGTTTTAATTTTCAATATATTTAAAGTCACTTGACAATTGTTTCACCATACAATGGCTTCTTCAGAAGTAAATAAGAAAGAAAAATATTTGGTAGAAATCCTGGTTATATAGTGCTTAAAACTATCCTTAATTACCTAAGATTATGCTAATCATTTTATTATATTATTTACAGAGAGAATTATTTTAAGAATGCAAATCTGTGGTACTATTTCCGAGAACTAATAAAGATTAAGTAAGGTTTAAGTCTACCTGTTCGTTTAATAATTGATTGGAGTTTTTCCGTTTGTTAATTTCAAGACATTCAAGTAAATTTAATTTTTTAGATTTATTTTCTACATGTAGGATTTTTAACGTATCATCAAAATTATGGGATTCGTTTATTATATGGGTTGCGTAATGTGAATTGTTCTTATTTTTTTAAATAACTATGTTTATGTTCTTTAATGTGAGTTTCAAAAGATCTACTAGTTTGTCCTACGTAGGTTTTAGTATAAGATCCCCAATTTAATAAATAAATTTCTAATTTTAAGGATTTCTTAGATTTGGTTTTGTTATTCAAAATTATACTCCCTAAGGAATTACTGGTTTTGAATGCTATTTTATTGTTCTCTTTTATTAAATGTTTGGAAATTGTTCTAATTATTTTCCCTGTGTATGTGAGTGTACTAAATTTTCCTCTTTTGTCATTAATTGTGGGATAAATTAGAGAGATTGCTGGTTTAAAGGATTTTTTATTCAAGATATTATATATAATGTTGGGGTCATATCCATTATTAATTGCTATTTGCTTGATTATGTTGAATTCTTTGTTAAAATTAGTTTTAGTCATTAGTTAAAAGCTGCCATTTTGTGAGGATAAGGGTGGGATGAACTATTGTGTATGACTGTGTCAGTATATGAAGGTTTGTGAAAAATCGAGAAATCGTGTTTATTGTTCATTTTTGATATAGATATGTCTAAAAAAAATTTATAGAGTTATTGGTTTCTGATTCTATGGTAAATTTAATATCAGGATGCAAATTATTTAGGAAGGAAGAGAAAATCCCGACAATAGAGCCAGAAACCAAACACTTCACTGACCATACATTTCACAAGAGATTTGTTAATCTTACTAACCCAACATTCACAGAAGAGGAATCAAGACTACTTGAAAAAGGCTTACAGTACAATTTAAAACCTAAGGATATTCAAAAATCAAGAGAAATCCTCGGAGTTGAATGTGAATTAGCTTTAACTAATGAAGACGCACATTTTAAATACATGATAGCCAACAAGATTAAAAAAGAATTATTTGAACAACCACAACCAAGACAAGCTAGAGAACAGAAAACAGCAGTATCGATCAAAACCAAAGCCAAAGAAAACAACATAATATTCACTAGAGCTGATAAGGGCAAGTCTGTGGTAGCTATTTCTAGAGAACAATATATATTTAAAATTCTTTCTTTTCTTAACACATACAAATTTCAAGTATTAAATAATGACCCAACAAAAGTCTACCAAAAACTAATAAAATCTACTTTAAAAGATCTCACAATTTTCAATGATTTTGAAAAAAGTACTTTAACAATAATGAACCCACAGGCTCCAAAATTATATTCCCTAATTAAATTACATAAAAAGAATTTCCCTATTAGACCAGTTGTATCGTTTGTTACGGCACCATCAATCAAATTATCACAAAAACTCATCCCTTTACTACGACAAGATTGCAAATTTAAACCGAACTATAATATATCCAACACCTATGAACTAATTGATAAAATTAAAAATATTAACTTACCGGAAAATTCTAGAATTATCTCATTTGATGTACAAAACTTATTTCCTAGTATCCCACCATATGAAGTCATAGAATTAGTAGATAAGCTCTTAATCAAGAATAAAGTAAACGAAATTATTAAACGGGATATTTTAGATTTACTTACGACGTGCTTGGATCAAAACTATTTTAAGTTCAACGATAACTTTTATACATCTAAAGAAGGTCTAATAATGGGTAATCCTTTAAGCCTTTTACTAGCGGAAATTTTCATGCATCATTTAGAACTAAAAATTCATCAAAACGCGTTAAGCAAAAATATGGTTTACTTTTATAGATATGTTGATATCATTTCCTGTTTCACGGGAAGAGATAGAAAACTAACAATCCTCCTTAATTTCCTAAATAATTTGCATCCTAATATTAAATTTACCATAGAATCAGAAACCAATAACTCTATAAATTTCTTAGATATACTTATATCAAAAGTGAACAGTAACACGATTTCTCGATTTTTCACAAACCTTCACATACTGACACAGTCATACACAATGGTTCATTTCACCCTTATCCTCACAAAATGGCAGCTTTTAACTCTTTCATACATAGATTGTTACATATCCCTATGACTAAAACTAATTTTAACAAAAAATTTAATATAATCAAACAAATAGCAATTAATAATGGATATGACCCCAATATTATAGATAATATTTTGAATAAAAAATCCTTTAAACAAGCAATCTCCCTAATTTATCCCACAATTATTCACAAAAAAGGAACATTTAGTACACTCACATACACAGGGAAAATAACTAGAACAATTTCCAAACATTTAATAAAAAAGAACAATAAAATAGCATTCAAAACCAGTAATTCCTTAGGGAGTATAATTTTGAATAACAAAACCAAATCTAAGAAATCCTTAAAATTAGGAATTTATTTATTAAGTTGGGGATCTTATACTAAAAGACAAACTGGTAGATCTTTTGAAACTCACATTAAAGAACATAAAGATAGTTATTTAAAAAATAAGAACAATTCACATTACGCAACCCATATAATAAACGAATCCCATAATTTTGATGATACGTTAAAAATCCTACATGTAGAAAATAAATCTAAAAAATTAAATTTACTTGAATGTCTTGAAGTTAACAAACGGAAAAACTCCAATCAATTATTAAACGAACAGGTAGACCTAAACCATTCCCCCTTACTTAATCTTTATTAGTTCTCGGAAATAGTACCACAGATTTGCATTTTTAAAATAATTCTGTCTGTAAATAATATAATAAAATGATTAGCATAATCTTAGGTAATTAAGGATACTTTTAAGCACTATATAACCAGGATTACTACCAAATATTTTTCTTTCTTATTTACTTCTGAAGAAGCCATTGTATGGTGAAACAATTGTCAAATGGCGTTAAATATATTGGAAATTAAAACATAGTGTTGTTTTTATATAATTTTATTATGAATTTCCAACAAGTATCGGCTAACACAATCAAAGAAGCCTGGTAATTGCCTGTGAATTATTTTATACATGAAAATTAAATTACTTATTTTAATGCTCTCCTCAACAGATACCCAATTAAGATGCCACAGCATGTGCAAATATATATGTTACAACTCAACAGTACTCGCATACATTTATTTTACAGTATTTGCAGCCTTCTCAAACTCTCCTGAGGGCATGCCAATAATAGAGAGTTACAATAAGTAAAGTGAGGACTGATGATTGTATTACACACTAGCATTTTAGACCACCCCGAAAGATTTCCTGCAATTCTTCTGAAAAACCCAATCTTTTTCCCCGACTTTTAACATAAGTAGTTAATATGCTGCACAAAATTTAGTTGTGGGTCTAAGGCCACTCCCACATATTTAATTTCATAGACCCGTTCAATAACCGCATTGTTTATTTGAACAACATGAGTATTATTATCAAACTAACCACACCTACCCTTTGTGCTCAAAACCATAAATTTAGTTTTTTCAGAATTTAATTTGAGTTTGTTAACACACAACCAATCATACATGACAACCAACTCACCATACTTCGGTGGCTTCCGCAAAGTCGCCACCAGAAACCGAGACAAGCGTGTCATCAGCAAAAAGGCTCACAAATGATTTTTTTAATACTGTGTGAATATCATTTACATACATAATAAATATAAGTGGGGCCAACACACTCCCATACGGCACCCCATAACAACTCTCAGCCCCCCCTGGATATATTATTACCTACTATGGTCTCACTCAAATAGTCCTTTATTAGTCTTAATGCCGAACCTCTAATACCGTACGATTCTAAGTTACTAATCAACATATTTCTATTAATAGTTTCAAACGCCCGCTTCAAGTTCACAAATACACCTAATACCACTTTGTCTTCATTAATATCCCTCCTCCAGGTATTATACACATATTGTAAAGCAGTCGCACAGGAATGCCGACTCCGAAAACCCGACTGGCCCTCACACTAAATTATTTTTTTTCAAAATAGTGTTGTAGTTGTTGCTTAATTACTAATTCGATTATTTTTTCAACCGATGGTAATAAATTTATTGGCCTAAATTCCTCAGGGCAACTGGGAAATGTAACCTTGGCAATCGGTCGTATGATAGTAACTTTACGTTCCACAAGCATACGGCTCTGGATCAGAACCAAATTGATCAAATTGAGAAGTGGGTATCCAACTACACAAAATAAGTCCTTAATTCTCTTAATATCTAGATCACTACTAAGTTGGGAATGTGGAATCTTGGCACAATGATACTACTCAATATATATCACCACTACACCAAACACTTTATTTTTGCACTCGACGCGCGTTTCGCTAACCATGTTAGCTTCATCAGGAGCGATGATTGACTAAAGCTAAACTACAAATCTACCTATTTGTACTTAGCCTAACCCTTGAATTACTCAAGCGGAACTAATGACATAGGCAAGGCCGTCAGTTCCGGTCAAGTAACCAGTAGAGGGGACTATAAGGAATAGGCCCTCTGTCTTTATTTAAACTACTTTTACATTTTATGATTTCCATACTTTCGTATGCGTTCAACAATCTTGTATCAAATACATCCTTCACTAATCTTAGACTATCTAATGTTACAGTATGATTAGCTTCAAGGGCATTTTCGGCAATGCTAAACTTTTCTGTTCTATTGTATTTTAAGTGTGCTAAGTGTTCTTTAAATCTTGTTTTAATTGACCTTTTAGTTTGCCCAACATACTTTTTGTCACAATCATTACAACTAATTTCATAAATTCCACTTTTCTCACAATTAGGAATCTTATCTTTGGGATTTCCTAAGATATTCCTCAGATTGTCTGATGACTTATAGACTAAGGTGAGGCTTATCTTATTAAATACCTTATTGAGTCCCTTGCTATATTTCGGATTATATGGTATGGAGACATACTTGGTGTTATTTTCTTCGCGTGTAAAAAAGGTGGAATTCTGAATATTAAACCTAAACTTATGTCTATTTATTAGCTTATTTACTAAGTCATCGTTATAACCATTGACTCTAGTTATATTTCTAATACGATTCCTTTCTTTATTAAAGTTTCCGTCTGAATAGAGTAAACTTTAATAAAGAAAGGAATCGTATTAGAAATATAACTAGAGTTAATGGTTATGACGATGACTTAGTAAATAAGCTAATAGATAGACATAAGTTTAGGTTTAATATTCAGAATTCCACCTTTTTTACACGCGAAGAAAATAACACCAAGTATGTCTCCATACCATATAATCCGAAATATAGCAAGGGACTCAATAAGGTATTTAATAAGGTAGGCCTCACCTTAGTCTATAAGTCATCAGACAATCTGAGGAATATCTTAGGAAATCCCAAAGATCCCTAATTGTGAGAAAAAGTGGAATTTATGAAATTAGTTGTAATGATTGTGACAAAAAGTATGTTGGGCAAACTAAAAGGTCAATTAAAACAAGATTTAAAGAACACTTAGCACACTTAAAATACAATAGAACAGAAAAGTCTAGCATTGCCGAACATGCCCTTGAAGCTAATCATACTGTAACATTAGATAGTCTAAGATTAGTGAAGGATGTATCTGATAGAAGATTGTTGAACGCATACGAAAGTATGGAAATCATAAAATGTAAAAGTAGTTTAAATAAAGACAGAGGGCCTATTCCTTATAGTTCCCTCTACTGGTTACTTGACCGGAACTGACGGCCTTGCCTATGTCATTAGTTTCGCTTAAGTAAATCAAGGGTTAGGCTAAGTATAAATAGGTAGTTTTGTAGTTTAGCTTTAGTCAATCATTGCTCCTGATGAAGCTAACATGGTTAGCGAAACGCGCGTCGAGTGCAAAAATAAAGTGTTTGGTGTGTAGTGGTGATATATACTGAGTAGTCTAGATCACTAGGTGATTTATTTTTCAAATTTGATACAAGTTTGTTTAATTTATTAAAAGTTACTTCCTGAAATTTCAGCAGTGCGTGCATGGGTTCTTGCCTATTTTGCAGATGTGGTAACTGTTTAATCCCTATACTGTTAGTTATATCTTCAAGAGTTTTAAATGTTTTAAAATTTTAAAGCTGTTAATATACGGAAAATGTATTTCCTTTCGAACCTAATAAGTCGATCACGGCGATTTTAGAGACATGATCTAACAAGAGCTAACATTGTTTTTATATACATTTTCCTTACGAAGGTTATAAAATTTATTCAGTACTTTCCTTTTAGGTTCCGTTACTATTTTAATTACTAATACGTAGGCAAAATTTCAAGACATATCGACGATTAGTTTACAAGTTACAGAGGTTTTAGTGACGGTACTTTTGGTATTTTCAAAACAATGGAAAAAATCGAATTTCGTGTTTTAATTAAGCACTGTTTTTTGATGGGAAAAAATACCGTTCAAGCATAACAATGACTTGACAAGTGTTATGGGGACTCGGCCCCTGGAAAATCACTCATCATTTACTGGTATGCTGAATTTAAACGCGGTCGTACGGAGACAAATGATACTGGACGCTTTGGACGCACAAATGAGGTGGTTACACCGGAAAACTTCACAATATCCACAAAATTGTTGGATGATCGTAAAGTGAAATTGCGTGAGATAACTGACACCATAAAGATATCAAAAGAACGTGTTTGTCATATTTTGCATGAATATTTGGGCATGAGAAAGCTCTATTTAAAATGGGTACCGCATTTGCTCACAGTGGACCAAAAACAACAACGTGTTTATGATTCTCAGCGCTATTTGGACCTGTTAAGCGTAATAAAAAGGATTTTTTATGCGATATATCACAGTGGATGAAACATGGATTCACCACTACACACTGGAATCAAATCGGCAGTCAGCTGAGTGAACAGCAGCCGGTGAAAGCCCGAAGCGACCAAAGACACAATAGTCGACTGGGAAGGTTTGGGCCTCTGTATTTTCGGATGCGCTTGGAATAATTTTCATCGACTATGCTGAAAAGGGAACAGCCATCAATAGCGAATATTATATAAAGTTATTGGTGCGTTTGAAGGCAGAAATCGCAAAGAAACGGCCCCAAATGAACAAGAAAAAAAGTGTTCTTTCATCAAGACAATGCACCGTATCACAAGACAATGGTTACGATGGAAAAATTACATGAATTGATGTTCGAACTGCTTCCTCCATAAAATGGCGGGCAGTTCAAATTTTAAATAACAAATTCAATTGTGCCCACTGGGTTCAATATTTTTGTACCAAAATTTTAGGGTATTTTTGCTATAACAAAAGGAATATTTTCTGGAAGTTTCAAACCGATCGGTTCACTTAGTCGACTTGTACAATAAAATGAGAAAAAAAAAAACAGTTTTTTTTGCCTATTTCCTCAATTTTGTAGGTTATGTACACACTTGAGTGACTTAAAATCAACGAGAATTTATTGAAAATTTCATTACGAAGGGTTTCGTTTTTTCTTTCTCCCGATCCGACTTATATAACCGGAATTATTTACATTTTAAGCTCAGAAAACGCGTTTCGAACACTTAAATTGTTTATAAACAAAAGAGCACAAGTTTTTCGAGGTCCAAAACTCAGGATAGTACTCCTGGTGATACCCCAGAAAGAATAAAATCATAATATTGATGTATCTATGCCTATTCTCATCATTATTTTGACCTTTTTTTACTGCACTAGCTATGAATACACCCCTTTTGAATGAATTGCTTAGGACTGTGTTTCCTACTGAGTACAACTGACAGTGACTCGAGACCGACACAAATAGCTTTTTCCGCATAAGCGTTGCTCCTGTAGCTTTTTTAGAATTTTCTTGTAGCACAGCTCACTTCGAGATTTTAGCTTTTGCTTTTGACCGTCCCTGAATAACTAAAAACATAATTTTCTATTTCTGTCTTTTGACATGATAACTCTCGAACGAAACGCCATATTTGAAATTCTGTACACACAGAATGTTTAAGGTTGGAAAGGGACCTATCATTTTTAAGCAATATCGCCTCTAAGGAAGGTGTTGACTAGGATGAAGATTGCACAATTTTAATAATATTTCAATAAATTTTTGGTGGGATAATGACCAAGCGTACATGTGTGAAGTCACGCGTATAAGGGGCGGAAGCAATATATCGAGTTCCTGGAGTCGAAGACTCCTATTATTTATGATTATTTTTTTTACCGCTATAAAAATAGTTTGGAATATGATGACCTCAAAATGAATATATTGACTGACAAATCACTTTCACAAGCGAAGTACTACTCACTTCATCACACATTACTTTCACTAGGGAAGTTCTATATAAAAAAAACCGGTCAAGTGCAAGTTGAACTTGCACAATTAGTGTTCCGTACGTTGATTGTTTTTAAAATAAAAAATTTTGTTAGGGTGGTATAAAATGATCAGTGACTTCACAAAACATACCCCAAATGAGTTTTCAACAAAGTTTGTTTCCAATCTTTACTGAAAACTGGTGACCTTGAAATTTGTTTTTTTTTTATATACCAGATAAATTATTAAAGGTAATGATAATTTTCGTTCAATCTATACCCCGTGAAGAATATTCCAGAATTTTTTCAAAATTTTTTGATCAGTACTTTTCGAGATAAGGTAGGGGACAGCGATTTTTCACGATTTTTTAAAAGTAATACGAAGAAAAGTGTGCGCAAGTATTACATTATATATATATTTTTTACTCGTGTTTTCATAAGCTTTCATTTGACACCACACTCAATGACCTAGTAAAAAAAAATTTTTTTTCACTTCCGATTTCACCCCTCAAAACGAATCCCTTAAGTCAAAATTTGTATTACGGTGATATAAAATGATCAGTGACTTCACAAAACACACCCCAAATAAGTTTTCAACAAAGTTTATTTCCAATCTTTACTGAAAATTGATGACCTTGAAATTTCTGTTTTTTTTATATACCAGATAAATTATTAATTATTATTATTATAATTTTCGTTCAATCTACACCCCGTGGAGAATATTCCAGAATTTTTTCAAAATTTTTTGATAAGTGCTTTCCGAGATAAGGTGGGTGGACAGCGATTTTTCGCGATTTTTTAAAAATAATGCAAAGAAAAGTGCGCGCAAGTATTACATTATATATATGTTTTTTACTCGTGTTTGCACAAGCTTTCATTTGACACCACACTCGATTATCTAGTAAAAAAATTTTTTTTTCACTTTCGATTTCACCCCCCAAAACTAACCCCTTAAGTCAAAATTTAACTTTCAAAACTACATGGCTCTGATGAGGCCATCAATTCCTATATTACTACCAAATTTCAACTTTCTATGACAAATAGTTTCGGAGAAAATCGGGTGTGACAGACGGACAGACAGACGGACAGACACCGAAGTGATCTTATAAGTGTTCCGTACGGAACACTAAAAATATTACACATTTGAACATTGTATTATTTCTCTGAATAACTTCGATATCAGTATAAAGTATGTTTCATACACAAAGAGATTAATTATAATATATTTAATTTAAGGCAGACAACTTCCTTACACTTCAACTCGGGTATGGCTTAAGGCTAAAGCTAAACTAAACAACACTTAATTAAATTTGGTGTTATCTAGTCTTATGTACGAAATTCCTGCGAATATTTACGTTGCCATGTTATTTAATTAATTATTATTTAGAGAAATTTACCTAAATGATTATGCAATAACACTACTCAGTATATATCACCACAACACCAAACACTTTATTTTTGCGCTCGACGCGCGTTTCGTTAACCATGCTAGCTTCTTCAGGAGCGATGATTGACTAAAGCTAAACTACAAATCTACCCTATTTATACTTAGTCTAACACCTGATGTATTCAGGCGTAACTAATGGCATAGACGAGGACATCAGTTCCGGTCAAGTAACTAGTAGAGGAGACTATAATGAATAGGCCCTTGGTCTTTATTTAAATTACTTTTACATTTTATAATTTTCATACTTTTGTATGCGTTCAACAATCTCCTATATTTTTAACTAGCGGCTCCGTTCGCGTGGACTTGATTCACTATTATCGTCACTGCTTATTCCTTATGTTACCTAACGTAATAAAATATATCCTATAACCTGGCCAGAACATATGTATATATTTATAAAAAAACACGTAAATTGGATAAGAAATTCTTGAGTGCTAAGCTCACTACAGACAGACAGAGAAACGTCGTGTTTTATATATATTATAGCTATTTTTTTAATAAATGTTAGGTTCAGAATTTAAAAAAAACACATAAATCGGATAAGTGATTCTCGAATGATAAACACACTAACGGATAGACAGAGACGTTGCGTTTTCTATATATTATATAGATTATGATTATTATTATTACAAAAAGTTCTTCTTTCTCACATTTGATCAATGTGGTTCCATGTTTGGCTGACGGGCCAAAACCAAGTCAGCACAAACGCTATTACCATTCCGTATTAAGGAATGACCTGACAATGTTACATGTTTTGAAGATCACTGACTTCTGAATGTTTCTGTGTATGTCTATGTTGAGTCCCAATTGCACTAAATGTGGTGTGAATGTTATTGGTGTAAGGCATGTGGCTGATATAATGAGGGGGACAATGATGACTTTTTCCTGTCTCCATAGCCTTTTTATTTCCGTTGCAAGGTCTGTGTATTTGGAAATATTTTCTGTGTATTTCGCTTGGATGTTTGTGTCGTTGGGGACAGCTATGTCCTTATGATTATTATTATTATTATTATTATATAACCTGGCCAGAGAACATATAAATGCATTTAAAAAACGCGTAAATCGGATAAGTGGTTCACGAGTAATAAGCGCACTAACGGACAGACAGACAGACAGAGAGACGTTGCATTTTATATGTGTGTATATATATATATATATATATATATATATATATATATATATATATATATATTTATATTATAGATTATAAATTATTATTATCACAAAAAAGTTCTTTCTCACATTTGGTCAATGTGGTTCCATGTTTGGCTGACGGGCCCGAGCCAAGTCGGCACAAACGCTATTACCATTGTGTATTAAGGAATGACCTGACAATGTTACATGTTTTTAAAATCACTGACTTCTGAATGTTTCTGTATATGTTTGTATTGAGTCCTAATTGTATTAAGTGTGGTGTGAATGTAATTGGTATAAGGCCTGTGGCTGATATGATGAGGGGGACAATGATGACTTTTTCTTATTTCCATAGCCTTTTTATTTCTGTTGCAAGGTCTGTGTATTTGGTGAGTTTTTCTGTGTTTTAGATGTTTCTGTGCATTTGGATATTTGTATTGTTAAGGACAGTTTTGTCCTAAACTAAAAGTAATATCGGGTCTATTGGCGGAGACTGTTTTATCTGTATGGATACTGATGTCTCAGTAGAGCTTATAATCTTTATTTTCAAGTATGGTTGTTGGTGTGTATTTGTAGTAGGGATCTGTGTTTTCTATGAGTTTGTATGTTGTGACTAGTGCTTGATGAACTACTTTTGCAGCTGAGTCATGTCGGACTGTGTATTCCGTTCCGGATAATATTTTAATTCCGGACGTTATGTGTTCGATCGTTTCTTTCTGCTGGTTGCATTTTCTGCATCTGTCTTCGATATTAGTTAGGTCTTTGATGATATGCTTTTGGTAGTTTCTGGTTAATATGACTTTATCCTGGATGGCAAGTAAGAAGACATCTGTTTCAGGAAATAGTTGCCCATCCTGTAACTGTATGATTGTTTTTTATTTACGTGGTCTTGTTCTATGTAGTATCAGTATATTCCGTGGAGTGTTTTTTCTGACCACGTTTTCATCTTTTCCTATTGTAATTGGCTGTGACTGTGTGTGTCTGCTGGGTGGTCTGCCCGGGATAAGTCGAAAAGTGTGTAGTTTTTATCTGCTTTCACTGTTGCTGTGTGGAGGCTGGTTTGGTTGGTGTGAAAGAAGTTCCTAGGTGCTTGTATTTGTTTTGTGTATAGTGATCTGATGTTTATAATTCCTCTTCCTCCTGCCTTCCTCTCGATGGCAAGTCTTTCTTTGCATGCACTGGGGTGTAATTTCCTGTATTTGGTGAATTGAGAGCGTATAGGGACGTGAATGTTTTCTATATCTGTGTGTGACCATTTGATGATACCAAATGAATATGGGAATTTAGGTATAGCGAACGTGTTGATGGCTTTAATGAAATTCTTGGAGTTGAGTTTTGTTTGTAAAAGTTTCATTAGTCGTTTTCGAATTCGGTTCTGAGCTCTGTTTAGATATGAGTGTGATCGAGTTTGGTGCTTTGTTGGAAGTCTAGATATTTGTATGTTTCTATGTCGAGCATGTTATCGAGTGTTTCGTTGTTGATGATTTTTCTCTCATGGTGGCCTTTCCATTGGCCTTTGTTGATGTGGAGCACTTTGCATTTACTTATACCAAACTCCATATTGATATCTAAAGTGAATATTTTTGTGCTTTTGAGGATTTTTTCAGCTGTGTTTATGTGGCAGCGTAGAGTTTTATGTCATCCATATATAGGAGGTGAATTATTTTATGGGGGTTCACTTTTTGGTGTCTGATTGTTGAAACTTTTGTCTGTTCTATTTAGTGTATTTGAGAGTAGATTGAGACAGAGGCAAAACCATAGAGCGCTGAGCGAGTCTCCCTGAAATATACCCCGCCTGATGTACAGCTCTTCTGTTTGGATGCGTTCGGTTTGTGTTTTTAGGTGGATTTTGGTTTTCCACGTTTTCATAATTTGTGAGACAAATTGCCTGAGGTTTTGGTTGATTTTGTAGATATCTAAGGCTCTGATTAACCAGCTGTGGGGTATGGAGTCGAAGACTTTTTTAAAGTCTATGTAACAGATGTGGAGGTTTCTGTGTTCTTTTCTGGCTTGTTCCATAATCACGCTATCTATGATCAGCTGCTCTTTGCATCCTCGGCTATTTTTCCTGCACCCCTTCTGCTCTTCTGTGAGAATATTGTTGTCTATAAGTTGTTGTTCTATTTTCTTGGAAATTGTGGCTGTGATGATCTTGTATAGGATTGGAAGACAGATGGTAGGTCAGTAGTTTGATGGCTTTGTGGTGTCTGAGCTTTTAGATTTGACGTATATTATTGTGTAAGGAAAGTGGAGAATGTGTGTGGTTGTAGAATGGCTTTGTTGATTTTTTGTTTGAGTGCTTCGTGTGTGGTGGTAAACTGTCTGTACCAGAAGTTTTGTATATTGTCTATTCCAGGGCGTTTCCAGTTGTGTGTGTTTGATTGTTTCTGTAATTTCTTGTGTAGTTAATGTGGAATTTTCTTGTTCTGTCATAGGTTTATGTTTGTCTTCTTCGGCTTTAATCCAAGGGGTGTTACTATTGTGTAGTTTGGGTTCTGACCAGATACTTTTCCAATAATTTGTGAGTTCTTGTTTGTTTGGTGGTTTAGTCACTGCTGTCTGTTCGTGGTACATAGTTTTTCGGTAGAACTGTTTTTCGCTTCTTCGAAAGAGGCTATTGGTGTCTTTCCTCTCGTTTTTTTTCTTTGTATCTAGGAAGTCTTGCGTCATAGTTCTTGTTTCAAAGTATCAAGGATTTCTAGCAGTGTTCTGTTGGGAGACTTGGATTTGAGCTTGTCTACACCCAGTGTGACACATTTGCACGCGTTCCCGCTTATAACCTGGGTAAGGTGTTCTAGAGCTCTCCTGATGTTGTTGATTTTGTTTTCTGTTCTTATTTGCCATTTGAATTTTGGTTTTGTGCTGTTGGGGTTTCTTTGCCGTTGCGGGAATTTTTGATTATTTTATGTTAGAGTGGTGATTGCTGCTGCGTATATTATTGTGTGAATGTCTTCGATTGTGCTTAAGTCTGTTATATACTAGGGTATTATGTGCTTGTTTATTGTGTTGAGGATTAGTTGCGTGCTCTGTTTGTAGATTAAACAAACGTGGGGTCGGTGCCTGACTATCGAGCTAGATGTGACACCATTTTTGTTTTGAGTGTTTGTATGAGAAGAAAGAGATTTGGCTCCAATGAAGAAGTTATCGCCAAAACTGAGGCCTATTTTAAAGGCAAAGACAAGAAAGATATAATAATGTTAGAAAAGCGTTGGACTGATTGTATCGCTCTTAAAGGAGACTAAATTCAGCATACGTGTTAATGTTATATATGAAATAATGTCGTATTCAAAATGACTTTCGATATCGTCTGATTACAGGATATTCTCTATAAATACCTAAACGGATGTTTGTTAATTCTGCCCTAATGGGTACTTTTTTTGCCTGTTCATTTGAGATCTGAATATTGTCATATAATCAATGTTAAAAAATTGATATATTCTTCAACTCATCTGCCTAAAAACTCTAAAACGGCATAAAGCGTACTTATTATACTTAAAGCCTTCTCTTTTCGAACCATGTAACGACTAATTATGCTTAAAATTGGTTCACTGTAATGACTAAAACCAAGAAAGAATTTTAATGGTAACAGTGACATTTCGCAAAATACGTCCACCGGTGTTCCTGACAATAGTTTACCAAATTTGAAATAAATATGTTAATTTGTCGGAGATCATTTATTTTTAGTATTCCGTACGGAACATTTATCAAATCACTTCGGTGTCTGTCTGTCTCTCACACCCAGTTTTCTCCGAAACTATTTGATATAGAAATTTGAAATTTGGTACTAATATAGGAATTGATGGCCTTATCAGAGCCTAACTTGCACTTGACCGGTTATTTATGATTTAAATTCCTTGAAATGTAATGAATTCAAAACTTTAATGAATTGATTCAGGCGCTTCTACTTGGTATTATTACCTAAATTTAAATATGATTAATGTATATCTACACAACAATGCAAATTTATAGCTTTTCCGTGATACATTTTATTTTATTAAAGTTGCCCAATTAATCCAGGTTTCAAGAACAAAATTCAATTAATTTTACTTTCTACAAGCGCGCGGAAATTATCAGTTGTAATAGGAGTGTATTCTTGTGACAGTAGCATGTGTTCTTTTCAAACTCGACAATATAACGTACATTTAAGATTAATTGTTAACGTCGTATTACTATGGTCGTTCAGGAAGGAAATATAATTTAAAGTAAAATAATTTGAAACAAAGAATATATTTCGCGTCTGTAAGATCTTGCACAAAAAAATATAGTTAATTAGTTAGTAAGTTTTGTCCCTGCATTAATATAGTACATAGAATACATGTTTCACTCTATTTGGAGTTGTCAGTTAGTTGTAGACAAAAATGATAGATGAAGTTTGACGTGTATAATATTCAAATCTAGGGCGGTTTTACCTTATGAGACACGTGTTTTTGAATTTAAAAAATTATCCGAAGGTCATGTTACTATATATATATATATATATATATATATATATATATATATATATATATATATATATATATACAGTCCCTGGCCAAATTATTAGACGCACTGCAAGATTTCATGCAAAATATTAATTACCGAGTGATATTGTACCGTTTTATTATTTTAAATTGATTTGTTTTTTATTTTTATATTATCCAATCAATTACCTATTTATTTGACATAAATAAAACAGCATTAATTTAGAAAAGCATAAGTGTATTAAGTTTTAAAGAAAAGTGAAATTAATGTTAGTAAAAGTCAATATTTAGTTGAGCCACCTTTAGCCGCTATCAAAGCTTTAATTCTGCGCGGCATGCTATCAATGCAAGATTGTGCTGTCTCCTGCATTTGAGGATGATGATTCCACACATAAATAATCTTTTCTAGGAGCTGGGTTTTGTTGGTAATCACATCTTTAGCCACTTCTCTTTTCATCAGCTCCCACGGGGTTCACATCAGGGCTATTACCCGGCCAATCCAACAGAGGGATATTTTTTTCTGCCAAAAAAGCTTTAACAGACCGAGCAGTGTGGCAGGGAGCTCCATCTTGCATGAAAGTGAATGGTTCCCCATTTGGAAACCATTCTCTGAGCTGCGGAATCAACCGATTTTGTAATACTTCTTTGTACTGATCTTCACTTTGGTGGGATGTTTAACCGTTTTTTAAATTGCTGTATCTTACCGATCTCCAGAAGTCCACATCTTTGTCTTGCCATTATTTGGCCCACTTCAGGCGCTTTGCTTTCATTGCAGCTGTTAACTTGGGCTTCCTGGCGGGGCGACAGGCCTTAAAATCTAATTCTTTCAATTTTCTTCGAACAGTGCGCTCAGAAGCATTTACGCTAGCATCCTGGATTTGTGATTTTATTACCTTTGTGGTAGCAAATCTGTTTTCTACACAAATTTTCTTCAAACATCTCTCTGACCGTGGAGTGAAAATTGGTTTTCTACCGCATCTTTTCTTTCTTTTCGGGCTTAATTCCTTCCCTGACTCAATTTTCTTTTTTATGCGTGGTACACTAGCTTCAGAAACCTCCAATCTTCGTGATATTTCTCGGTTTGTAAATGTTTTCGCAATCACAAGGGCCTTCACTTCAGCTTTTTTACGTGGTGAAAGATCGCCTTTTCTACCCATAATGAAAATAGTCCAATTACTTTTTTAAAACACTGCATACAAAATAAACTAATAACTGAGTAGTATAAAACTGTTAAACAAACAATCACAGTCCATAAAGCCACAGAAACACGTCCGTACCTGACTCGATTCCGATCGCGACTGATACAGGTTTGTACTTGTTTACGTTCATGTATCACTTTGTCAACACAGTGTTGCCATATGTTAAAAATAAATACAAATATGTAGTCTACAACAATTCTTTTAAATAAAAATCAATAATATTGTAGTTTAAAATATACCATTATTGCATAAAAACTCTTAAGAAACATAAAATTACTAAAAAAAATACAGTGTGTCTAATAATTTGGCCAGGGACTGTATATATATATATATATATATATATATATATATATATATATATATATATATATATATATATATATATATATATACAAGGTGTTATGAAATTCACTGCATATAATGAAATGGGTGACTGGTGGGATCATGTAGAAGCACATTCAGTGCAATTTTTGAAAAATTAAAAACAGGGGACAAAACTCCCTTTTACCAAATTATTTATAAATTTAACCCGCCTATGAAATAATTGCTTGGAAGGCCGAAGAACAACCGATCATTGCCCCTTAACAAGTGATTTTCCAAACTTGATGACCTAGTAAAAAAATTTTTTTTTCATTTCCGATTTCACCCCCCAAAACTAACCCCTTAAGACAAAATTTAACTTTCAAAACTACACGGCTCTGATGAGGCCATTAATTCCTATATTATTACCAAATTTCAACTTTCTACGTCAAATAGTTTCGGAGAAAATCGGGGGTGTGACAGACACCGAAGTGATCTTATAAGTGTTCCGTCCGGAACACTAAAAATAAATAAAAAAAAAAAAAAAACTTGCAGGTACATTTAAAAAAAAAATAAATATTGTTATATAATAAATATTATAAGCATTTAAAAAAATATATATAGCTGAGCTAATTAATTTATTTATTAGGCTACCTATAAAACTGTTAAACAAACAATCACAGTCCATAAAGCCACAGAAACACGTCCGTACCTGACTCGATTCCGATCGCGACTGATACAGGTTTGTACTTGTTTACGTTCTTGTATCACTTTGTCAACACAGTGTTGCCATATGTTAAAAATAAATACAAATATGTAGTCTACAACAATTCTTTTAAATAAAAATCAATAATATTGTAGTTTAAATATACCATTATTGCATAAAAACTCTTAAGAAACATAAAATTACTAAAAAAAAATACAGTGCGTCTAATAATTTGGCCAGGGACTGTATATATATATATATATATATATATATATATATATATATATATATATATATATATATATATATATATATATATATATACAAGGTGTTATGAAATTCACTGCATATATTGAAATGGGTGACTGGTGGGATCATGTAGAAGCACATTCAGTGCAATTTTTGAAAAATTAAAAACAGGGGACAAAACTCCCTTTTACCAAATTATTTATAAATTTAACCCGCCTATGAAATAATTGCTTGGAAGGCCGGAGAACAACCGATCATTGCCCCTTAACAAGTGATTTTCCAAACTTGATGACCTAGTAAAAAATTTTTTTTTTCATTTCCGATTTCACCCCCCAAAACTAACCCCTTAAGACAAAATTTAACTTTCAAAACTACACGGCTCTGATGAGGCCATTAATTCCTATATTATTACCAAATTTCAACTTTCTACGTCAAATAGTTTCGGAGAAAGTCGGGTGTGACAGACACCGAAGTGATCTTATAAGTGTTCCGTCCGGAACACTAAAAATAAATAAAAAAAAAAAACAAAAACTTGCAGGTACATTTAAAAAAAAAAATAAATATTGTTATATAATAAATATTATAAGCATTTAAAAAAATATATATAGCTGAGCTAATTAATTTATTTATTAGGCTACCTATAAAACTGTTAAACAAACAATCACAGTCCATAAAGCCACAGAAACACGTCCGTACCTGACTCGATTCCGATCGCGACTGATACAGGTTTGTACTTGTTTACGTTCTTGTATCACTTTGTCAACACAGTGTTGCCATATGTTAAAAATAAATACAAATATGTAGTCTACAACAATTCTTTTAAATAAAAATCAATAATATTGTAGTTTAAATATACCATTATTGCATAAAAACTCTTAAGAAACATAAAATTACTAAAAAAAATACAGTGCGTCTAATAATTTGGCCAGGGACTGTATATATATATATATATATATATATATATATATATATATATATATATATATATATATATATATATATATATAAAATATATATATATATATATATATATATATATATATATATAAATATATATATATATATATATATATATATATATATATATATATATATATATATATATATATATATATATATACAAGGTGTTATGAAATTCACTGCATATAATGAAATGGGTGACTGGTGGGATCATGTAGAAGCACATTCAGTGCAATTTTTGAAAAATTAAAAACAGGGGACAAAACTCCCTTTTACCAAATTATTTATAAATTTAACCCGCCTATGAAATAATTGCTTGGAAGGCCGAAGAACAACCGATCATTGCCCCTTAACAAGTGATTTTCCAAACTTGATTACCTAGTAAAAAAATTTTTTTTTCATTTCCGATTTCACCCTCCAAAACTAACCCCTTAAGACAAAATTTAACTTTCAAAACTACACGGCTCTGATGAGGCCATTAATTCCTATATTATTACTAAATTTCAACTTTTCTACGTCAAATAGTTTCGGAGAAAATCGGGTGTGACAGACACCGAAGTGATCTTATAAGCGTTCCGTCCGGAACACTAAAAATAAATAAATAAAAAAAAAAAAACTTGCAGGTACATTTAAAAAAAAAAATAAATATTGTTATATAATAAATATTATAAGCATTTAAAAAATATATATAGCTGAGCTAATTAATTTATTTATTAGGCTACCTTTAAAATACCTATCTACTCTTAAAAATAATCCAAATAAAAATTTAGCTGATGTGTTAAAATTTTTCCTTATAAAAAATAATGAAATATGAAACTGAGGAATTATTTTAAAAGATAACAATTTTTATAATATTTTTTTTTATTAAATTTGTTTAGGGTACTTAAGAGAAAAAACATATTAGTTATCTACCTTAAATCGGTACCTTGTTGACGTGTTGTATCATTATTCCTATTTTTGTATAATTGATATTCAGCTTCAGTTGTACTGTGTGCAATGTATATCCGTACGAAATAAATAAATAAATGTACCTTAAATGTGCAATCGGCGATCCCCATATAAATTATCTTAAGTTGTCAGTAACACAATTATAAGTAAATAACTGTATCGAATGATACAATTTATCACTCTTGCTGCTATATTGTACACTTTCGTCAAATTTACACACACATCTTTAAAAAAATTTGCAATAACATTCATCGTTACCTCGCATTAGCCACGACATATTGCATAATTTGTAAACATTTACTAGTAAGAAAGCAAATAAACTAAACCTAGAAGTTTCCCTAGAAAGCGGCCAGTTGCGGTATAAACCCTTTCATGTCCGCGGGGAATGTGGACTCCAGTAAATCCTTTCGGTCGGTTTTAGAAGAATAAAATAATAAAAATATTTTAATTTTTTTTAAATTGAATCTAAAAAGCCGACTCAAATCTCAACCTTATGTCTAATTAACGATTTTTGATATTGGCGAGTTCTAAGGTTGACCAGTGGCAGCGTGAAAAAATTATTCATGACATCATTTTTTGAGGGTCGATTTTTTTCTTTTATTATTGAGATCTGCTACTTAAGGTGAATTTTCTGCAATCGGTCTTACTACAAGAATCCACCAGTTCAAATATATGCAGTGATTCCATAACACCCTGTATATATATATATATATATATATATATATATATATATATATATATATATATATATATATATATATATATATATATATATATATATATATGCTTAGAGGCTCACAGATAGAGAAGTGGGTTTCCTGATGTGTCCGGGTGTACATCTGTTAATCAGTGTTCTTTTTACTGGTAAGTCGCAGACGTTTCGCTGTTCTCATCTGGAACTATCGATGCTTACCGATAGGTGGTTCACTGTAAACTGTGAGGTTAAGTGTAAGGAGCACGCACAACACTGTGAGTACCGGAGATTGTAGTGCTGATTGATTGGTGCTGCTCTTTCTAGGCTGACTTGGTCTTGAGGTTGTGGTTTGGAGTGTTCGCTGCTGGTTTATTTAAATTGCTATTTTTCTCAGTTTCGATGGCTTCTCGGACGATTGTTGTCATGAGGCGTTATAGGGTGGCTGTTTGTTTGCAATTGTTAAAATCAATTTTATGGTATGTTTGTTACAAATTCGAAGTTTGTGTTCATTGAGCTTTAAAGATATCCTCCTGTTGGTTTGTCCTATGTAGACCTCATTGAAATTCACTCATAGAATGCTGTATACACCCTGATTTTGTAAATTTATTTTGTCCTTTGATGATCTCATTGTTTTATGTGGTTTGTAGGCAGTGGATTTATTGTGTTTTCCTAGACGTCACACGATGCATGGTGTTGTGTACTTAGGATAGAGCAGTGTGATTCTAGGTTTGTGTTTGGATAGTTCATGAGGTTTTGCTTGTGTATTATTTTGTTGTTCTTTTCCTTTTTTGATTATCTGTGTGCTATATCGGTTTCGTTTGGGTGAATTGTGATATTGTTTATTTTCTCTCTCCTGTTTCGGTTTCTGATAGATCTAAAAATCGTTCCGACTAGATTCTCTTTGAATTGTAATTTTATGTTCCCCTATTCATGACGACCCTACCGATGAGACTGTCTGTCGAAATTACTATGGGAAGCGATCAGTAAGTATGGATAACGTTAAAACAATATAATCTCCTTTCTGGAATCGAGAAAGAAGTATGCAGTTTATTAAAGTGATTTAAATTCTGTGATGTTAGTATATTCATTTTTTATATGAAAGGCGATAAAATAGTATAATAAAACTATGCGCTAAACCATAAAAACTAATATACACACACATTTCAAAGTGCCGGCGAACTCAATTGTCAAACCTATAAATTTAAGGACACTGTCAATGAACACAAAAGTTTAATAATGGCGGGAATTTTAAAGCTTTTCCGCCTTCAAGTTATTTTTCAAAAGCTTTGTTTGCGGGCGCGTTCACAAAAAGATCGAATCGAATTTTATGAACCATATTTGAAAACAATATCAGTGACGTCGTCGTTAATTTATTTATGGGCAGATTTTTAAATCGTAAAAACTAATGGGTAATGGCACTTTTTTAAATATAGTTTGAGAGTTGGTGGAAAATCAGGACACTTTTTAATGAATATCATATTTTGTTATGTAAAAAACCGTGATCAAAATTAGTACTTTTTCGTCAAAAACAATGAGCATCTCTAATATATATAAAATGCAACGTCTCTCTGTCTGTCTGTCTGTCCGTTAGTGCGCTTATTACTCGAGAACCAGTTATCCGTTTTACGTGCTTTTTTTCAAAAAAATAAATGTTCTCTGGCCAGGTTATAGGATATATTTTATTACGTTAGGTAACATAAGGAATAAGCAATGACGATAATAGTGAATCAAGTAAGAAAAAAGTTTTGCCGCTAGCGCGTTCTCTTGGAATGCACTACCTAAACCATTAAATATAGAACAATATCATGTAGCAAAGAATATAATATATATAAAATGCAACGTCTCTCTGTTTGTCTGTCTGTCTGTTAGTGCGCTTATGACTTGAGAACCACTTATCCGATTTACGTGTTTTTTTTTTATTCATACATATCTTCTTTTTCCAGGTTGTATAATGATAATAATCTATAATCTATAATATATATTTTTTTAATTCATACATTTGTTCTCTGGCCAGGTTATTGATAATCTTTTATAATATATATAAAACGCAACGTCTCTCAATCTGTCTGACGGTTTGTCCGTTAGTACGCTTATCACTCGAGAACCATTTATCCGATTTACGTGTTTTTTTTTTAATGTAATTTAATATTACAAAACTTTGTGTTCTGCCTCTTCTCTAACAGTGTTATCGTGTTCATCCGCTTTTGAATTCAAATAGTATACATCTACCAAATGGGAAATCTTGCCACTATAACTCCAATATGAAGTTTAATATTGATTTAAAATTTACATGTACAGTTCTGTAATTTTTGAGCGATATTATTTCTGAAGAAGATAAAGAAGGAGATAAGAATTGATGTAGTTTCAACAGTGTTATAGAGTTTTTTCTGTTTTGTTGCGAGAGTAAACAAATTTTAAATATAATTATTTACAGTGAAACATATAAAAAAGGGGGAGACGTTTAGATGGGGTAGCTTGAAATATATTCTAAATCCTTTTCTAACTTCTTAGAGTCGAGCAAATTGACTAATGTTATTATTTCTGATTGTAACCTGGGAAAGAAATCAATAGCATTATTGAATTTTTTCTTTGTTGCTGATTCGAAAATAATCTAATATTGAGTGTAATTATTTTTAACCAAACACAGAAGGGAGTGGGAGTATGGAATAACATATTATATATTTAATTGTTAATGGAGCATGACATGTTTAAAGCAAAAATAACGAGGATGTTTTTTTAAGCTGTCTAACTAGCTAAACTCTCAGAGATGTAAAAATGTTTTTCTACACACCTATGATCTATACCTAGTCTAGCGTCTTTCAAATTGTTTCATTCTATCTAAAAAATTCTTTTATTTGCGCCTCAAAAACTTTAAAGCGGGTTTCAAGTCATCATGTGGGAAAAAATTTTGGCCTGGTCTTTCTTCAGATATTTGAGTAAAAAGATATGCTATATAGTGGATGTTATAACTTGGTAAATCCACAGCTTTCTTAGATTGCTTGAACTAGGCGATCCATGTGGACGCTACAGTTGTCACGCAATAGCAAAATCTTGGTTCTTCGATTCGAACGTCTTACTTTAATAGTCTGTTTCAGGTTTTCGATCGGACAGGCAGAATGTACCGGGGATGATATTCTGTCCCGCAGCCCATGGTTCTGATCTAAAGTCAGTGTAAATTGAGTCTCGGCCCCATCGAAACTGCTTAAACTAAAGTTTTACACTTTCGTATCTTTTTAAGTAATGATTATTTTTTTGTTGGTCTAAATAATTTTAATAATGAAAATACATCTAATTTAACTTAAAATATCTCCGGAATGAATATTAGTAACAAATTGCCTTAAATCTTTAATTTAAAAACTTCCGAATTTTATTAGAGTTCGAAAATCTATCATTGTCAACTCAATAGACACTTGGGAAAATGGAATTTAATTTGTGAAAGTTAATGTTGGAGGAAAATAAATGATAAAATTATTACCAGATGTAGAAAATTAATTTTCCACAAGCCCGAAGGTGT